>JAHLJT010009355.1:2180653-2916041 GCA_031308135.1 Acheta domesticus | reverse complement strand
GAGAGAGAGGGCGGAGAGAGAGAGGGGCGGAGAGAGAGAGGGGCGAGAGAGAGAGGTGCGGAAGAAGAGAGAGGGGCGGACGAGAGAAGGTTCCGCTAATGTTGGTGTTGTTGCAGGATGTGTGCGTCGGCGTTGACGGCGCTGGCGGCGGCGGTGGTGCTGTGGTGGGTGCCGGCGGGCGGGCACGCGCAGCTGGCGCCCCTGGCGGCGCCCGCCTCGCCGTGCCCCGACGTCTTCCAGTAACGCGCGCGGCAGCGACGGCGTGTGGCGCGCGCAGGTGTGGGCGTGGCCGCCGCCGCGCGGACAGCCCGTGCGCCCTGCGCATCGACCTCTTCCTCGAGGCCGCGCTGCCCAACGTGAGTACGCACCCCCCACCCCCACCCTCCCCCTCATGATCACTAAACATCGGATGTTTAGGGAAATGCCTATTTTTTTCTAGCAAAACTTATTTAAAGGCTGATAATATATGGGTACGAATCATAACAAATGATGACATATGACGAAGTTTTATATGCTTATTTCCGCATAAATGACTTTTTTTACATAAATGCCTTTTCTTAGAATTAATGCACGTTTTTTGCCTTTTATATATTATTTTTATATACAATACTAAGATATCAGAAAATCGACCATGGTCCAACCTGACCATTCATTTCGAAACCTTCACTTCACGTATTTGTATTTTGAAATACGAGAGAATTCCTGAAAGTATACCAAGATATTTTTCTCCATTTCCCTATTCATAATACTAGCCATGTTCTGAGAAACTATTGGTGCTACAGAATGGCACAGACTTTCCCGTATTAGTTTTCTATTTTCCTGGGTCTTCGCTAGCTATTCGGAATTGCCACATTCTCTTTCTTGCCAGCTGCCATCTATCATCGCCAAAAGTACATTTTTTTTGGTAATTTTCTTAATTTTCGGTTTCCTATTGGTAGAACGAAAATATTAATTTTAGAATATTAAGAACACAAAAACCTAGCCGTAAATGGCAATTTTCTTTTAAAAATTATGTGCCGTTTAAGAGAAAATGGCGTTTTAGCACTACTAAAAATGCGAAATTTGAAGCTCATTTTCACAGAAAATTTTTGAGTTTTCAAAATACTTTATTTGAAGGTTATTTGAAGCACTTACACTCACAATATAATCATCTTTACAAATTGCGGATAATGTGCATATTAAAGATGTGAGAGATCTTTCAAAAAATTACATTTATATAATTTTTGAAAAAAACAAAAAAAACTCAAAATAAACTTCACGCTACACTAATGAGTGTAATTAGCACTATCCGTTACAAAAGTTTCAAGAAAAAAATTGCAGCCATATACGAGAAAATGACGTTTGAGCATTTCTGAATATGCCGAAATGTGAGCTACTTTTCACAGAAAACGGTAGTGTTTTCGAGAAACTTTACTTGACATTATTTAAAGCATATATATCGTAAATATAATAATGTAAAAAAAATCGCCGATAATGTAAATATTAACGACGTGAGAGACAAGTAAAAAATTTACATTTTTGTAATTTTTGAAAAAACCAACCGATAGACCAAAATGGCTTTTATGTCATTGATAGAGTACTTTTACCACTATCTCTACCAAAAGTTTAAAGAAAAAATTTGGAGCCGTTTTTGAGAAAATTTTGTTTTGTAATTTTTTAAAATTGCACATATTGCACGCAATATTGCACGAAACTACCAAAATTGTGAAAAACATTTACATGACCTTTATTAAAGAACTCAATATGTAGAACAAATTTTATTTGAAGAAAAAATCTCTATCTCCAATTTGTAGTTGGAGAAAGACGCCGAAAATATTCAAACTTTCACAATTTTCGAAAATTCAGAGCTGTACGTGAAAATCGGACCTATGCCATGTTAAAAGTGTATTTTCCTCTATTCATACAAGAAATTGAAAGAAAAAATTTGGAGCCGTTTTTGAGAAAATGTTGAAAATCCCCGGGGGGCTTCATATAAAGTACCCCCAAATTTTAAAGAATCTTTTTCAAAATCACAAAGCTTCGACTAGAATCAGATCGACTGGGGAATATCAATTTTGAAGAAAATCGACCGAACGGTTTAGGCGCTAGCGTTGACCACAGACGGACAGACGGACGGAATGCCGTCAATCGATTTTTAAGTATAAAGAAGCAACAAATCATGGATTTTGACCACACCACGAGATAGAGGATTTTTTTTCTTAATTTAGCAACTGGTTTTATCCACTTATTCGTTTTCACGGCCAGGCAATTAATTTTTTTCCGCCGAAAATTGGCCATTTTTTCGCGCAGCATTACATAACTTTCCCTATACTACGTATATCACTCCGTGTATACGTACGTATACGGGAAAGTAAAAAGTCGATTGACAATACCCCGAGGGCACCTTTTGAATGGAAATTAAAGTAAATTCCCAGAAGGTTTCTAATTTTGGACTTCCAAAATGTATGCCAGACACATCAGTAGACGTTCAGAAATCCTTCTCTGTATTCAAACTGATTTTGTCTCCAGTCGTTGCAGATTTGAAATTGCGATCCTTGAAGAGTTACTGGTAATATATTGTAATGGAAACTATTAAGAATAAAATGAAGAAGAATTGTAAATATGTATGGAGTTTTACAAATAATTTTTAATTTTATTGTGAATGTAATTTCTTACTACATTTTTTCTCCTTATTCTTGACATTTTCAGTGCCCTTTTAGGCGCCTAAAAGTCGATATTTTAGTGCCTAAACATCCGATGTCTAATGATCACTGGTGGAGAGTGGTAGAAGACCACGCGGACTCACGGTTTCATGGCGGCACTCACGTCATTAGCTCCATGTTGGAGGCAGTGGGGAGGCGACGCGAGGCTCCCGGTGACTGGGCTTTGCGCGATAACCCACCGGTTGGGCCCCTGGCGCACCGACCTCTGGGCAGGACAGGGTGAAGGATGTTCTGGTTGATTCCGACTGTACGGTACCCCTCGCTGTCACGTCCTCCTTAATACGTTCGCAAGCATCGTACCGCCCTCACACGTTTTGTCCCCGCCCGTCACTTCAGTAAGCACATTATGAGGAAGCCTCTAGTATTGAAACTGCGCAGTGAACGATACTTACCAACGTATTAAGGAGACTTGTGCCAGAGAGGGGTACCGTACAATCAGAGATCAGCCGACGTTGTTTGGGCAGGATTTGGCGCACGACGTCTTCGGAATGCTCCGATTCCCACCCACAGAGGTCCCACGGGGACCAGACGCCCCCTGTCGCGGCAATGGTCCGACACTCTGGGCATCATCTAAGTGGCTCATTCCATTACTAGCCTGGGCAACTAGTAGCTCTCTAAGCTGTCAGGGCGGCTCAGACCCGGGCATCGAATGGAGAGGTTGCCGCGAGGGCAAACTGCGTTCCGGCGGGATCCACACACCAGCCCGTCGTCATATTTATGCGGCGGCGGGGGGTGCGGATAGACGCCTAGGTGCCCACCCCTGGTGGAGCATAAGTAGTGTCGAGTAGTGACTCTCGCAGGCTTCCACCCACTGCTTCTTTCTACGTTGAAACAGGCTAACGACGCTCAGGGCATCGACTGATGTCACTGCAGTGTCCTTGACCTAGGGTTCCTGTTCCGACGGTGGCAGGATTTTTGACACTAGCTACACACTACATTAGTTTTCGCGCCAATGATCTACGATTTGCAATGAGTTTTACAAAAAATGGTGTCTGACATGTACTTATTCGGAGAGAAATTGTGGTATTAATAGTATTATAAAACCATTACCAAAGGCGAGAAAGCACGTGCTGTATTAACACCATTGTTGTTTTTTTTAATGCTTTTTTCTACATAACGTCCGCCCGACTGTGAACACTACGTCCTTAACTATTCATAGGATTTTTTTTTCAAACTGAACACTCCCAGGGCAATGTAGCCTCACTGAAGCTCTGCGGTTCTTTAGATGAAGCCCCAGAAACATAGAAAAAATTCGAAGCCATTTTTGAGAAAATTTGAAAATTTCTCGTAACAAGTGTGAAATACGTCCACAAAGTTGGCATAGTTTCGATTTCACTAAGAAGTCTAAATTTTCAAATATTAAAATGTTTGAAAATTTTTTGACGTCTTCCTACAACTATAAAGTTTAACATAAGAGATTTTTCCATAAATAAAATTTGTTTTCCATAATTAATTCTCTCATTAGGGTTGTGTACATCTTTCTGAAAATGTTAGTAGTTCAGTTGCAATATTGCATAAAATATGTGCAATATTAAAAATATCGAAAACAAGAATTTCTCACAAACGGTTCCAAATGATTTCTTTAAACTTTTGCTAGAGATAGTGCTAAATGTATTGGGTTAGATTTACAGAAACTCTTCTACTCTTTTATAATTCTTAAAGACATACCAGTTCTACCTTTAGGAAAACAAAAAAAAATGCGAAAATTTGAAAAAACATAGTTTGGGAGGTGAACAGATGGCAGCTGGGGAGAAGTGAGGCAAAACCGAAAAGCTAGCCCAGACCAAATAAAATTAGAGAACTAATTAGTAGGGGAAAGTATTCATCTCTTTGAGAAATTTAGAATGGTGTGAAAAAAATAAATACTTCATTTAAAAAAACAAACATATATACTTATATCTCAAAAATTAAAATTGTTTGAAACTAGAAAATGCAATAGAAATGAATTCTTTTCTCCATCATCTACAATAACTGGCATACACGGAATTGTATCTCATTTTCTCAAGTCGCCCTCTAAATGTCGTAAGCTGTGTGTATTACTGAGTTAGTGCTCTTCAGTATCTTTCTCCCCTTGCAGTAATTTACATTCAAGTTTTCACAGCAGCAAAACCAAGCTCATGTTAATGCGTGTACCCAAGGGGCCTGGGCCCCCGATAGTTCTTAAAAATGATTTAATATTAAATATTTCAATACAATAAAATAAAAAAATTGTATAAAAAGAGATGTGTGATTAAAGCATAACAGATTGATGTGTCGTACACCATTGGATAAACATTTATACTATGGAATGTTACTGGTTGTTGCAAGAATATCACTGTTGAGAAGTTTTGATCTTTAACAAATTTGTCTTTAAATTAGGCGTGGGGAAATCAATAAAGGTAAGAATAATGGGCCTTCATATTTTATATAGGTCCAAGGGCCCCCAAAGCTGTTAAAACAGCCCTGAGCTAAACTACAAATTTTTACATATCAACCAGCAAGCAGCATTTCTGCTGCCATAAACTACTAGTCTTTACCAAAGTCTTTTTAATGTCTGGTATTTAACAGTAACTTTGAGTTGTTAGTAAAACAATAAACAAAAAATATTGCTATGATGTGATCTTGTTATAATATTCCAAT
Source organism: Acheta domesticus (assembly GCA_031308135.1). NCBI lineage: Eukaryota > Metazoa > Arthropoda > Insecta > Orthoptera > Gryllidae > Acheta > Acheta domesticus. Next base: position 2,910,720 of record JAHLJT010009355.1, on the reverse strand, counting down.
TCTTTAAATCCTCATTTAATTTTTTATCAATAACTAAATTAACCTATGCCATTTCTTGGGTGTCATGTCTTAAAAAATTGTCGTTCAATAACTGACAATTGGGAATACTCTCTCCTAATTGCGTTGCACCATTTTATATCAAGGATTCACAAAGACATCATTCACAAAGTCGGAAAGAACCACAGTCAGAAAGAATTTTGGTCACAACATTGTTTTCAGAAAGAATTACAGTCACATCAATTTCATCAACAAAAATCTCTTCTCATGTTTGTAGAGAGTGATTAGAACTTATTAATATTATCATAACACATCTGAGCTGAAAAGCAAATCAAACCATAGATATTTCTTAGCTTACAATGCTAATAATATAATTAAAAGTATACATGTTTCTTTCTTTCTTTCTTCAGAAATATGCTGGACGAATCCTCTTATTGGAAGATAAAGATGTAGTAGCTCGAAAAATTCTGGCAGGGAGTAGAGAGAGCATAAAATATGCATTATTATTTCCTTTACTCTATCCTCTACCTCGAGTAGATCGCATTTCTGTCAATGACAAGCCAGTGTGCATTGGACCAAGGGGTAGGTATATTTCACATCAATGTATCATCACATTTCTATGTTGCTTTTTTATAACCTTAATTAATGAACTTCTCTTTTTCTAGTAACCAGTCCTGTCCTCACCCAGATAGCTTTAGAACATACTCTCTATCCCACTGCAACACCCCTCAACTCTGGGACCAATAACGGCGCACAGGGAAATTTTATTCCTGGCACTCAGCCAGGAATTCGGCCACAGCCACCGAGACCGCAACAACTCATCAGCCAAACATTCAAACACATCCCAATTATCCAAATCCACATCCAGTAAAACCTAAACCAGCAATTCAACAGAAACAAAACCACCATTTCGAGAAACAACTAACAATCCTAATTATCATCAAACCAGCTCAAGTAAGTACTATGCTATTTAAGAAATAAACCTTAATTTAAATATCATTTCTTAAATATAGTTACAAGATAAAGTATCACTATTGCAGATATCTGTGGTCGATCAATTGCTGCAAACGAATTAGTATTTAATGGGCAAAGTACTGCAAGAGGAGAATGGCCATGGATAGCGGCAATGTTCGTCAGTCCAGATGTTGGAAATTTAGAATTTCAATGTAGTGCAACCTTAATAAACAAGAAGCACGTTGTTACAGGTAAGATGTTGTTCAAAAGTGCACCTATTTTTATAAAATAAAGAAACGTTCCATTCAAAAGTTGCTGTATTGCTTAAATATGTGCCTAATTTTTATAAAAAAAAACAAACCTTGCTTAAACATGTGGCTAATTTTTATTAATTAAAAAAAGATGAATTCATGATGTTGCAGCGGGACATTGTGTCAAGCCGAAGGATCAACCAGAAGTAGAACCGCACCAAATTGTAGTGTATCTTGGAATATATAACTTGCGGCGAGTAGCAGATTTTCACAGTCGAGCTCATGAGGTAAACAATTTTTCAAAAAAGAAAAACTTGAGATGGCAATACTTACACCTAATATATATAATATGTACACAAACATTAAAAATTTTACTTTTTTAAATTATCCAATTATATCAAAACATCTGACTCAATAATTATTTTCATAAAAATGAACATACACACCAAATAAGTTTTATTAATTGTGTTTGTACTGTGTATTTATTTATTAGATAAAATTGAAAAATATATTCTGTAAACCGGGGATACTTTGAGTGACGGGTATACTTTGACCAGAAGGATCAAAAAACATTCAGTACTCTGTTGAGAACAATATTAGATAATGCAGAGAAACTTGCTAACAGTTAGAGCGTAGGCTTCCGCGGCCGGAGTCAATATTAAGTTGGCTGTCCGGGTGACGCCGCGTCCATGGCAAAGGTGCCGACGTTTCGGTCGCCATTCTGCGACCTTCCTGACATTACGCCCTGAGGAAGGTCGCAGAATGGCGACCGAAACGTCGGCACCTTTGCCATGGACGCGGCGTCACCCGGACAGCCAACTTAATATTGCTAACAGTTAGTTCCACAGATTCCCACAGATCTCTCTGGAAACCTACAGATGTTGTATATTTAAGTTTGGGTATTGGGATTTTAACATCAGAAAAGGAAGGATCAGAACTGAAAGAGAACTGTTCTGCGATTGTTAAAGTACTTACAATGAAACATCATATTTGTTTTGTGTGCGACACGAATATTTAAGAAAGATGCAAAAGAAACTTGTTTGGCCAGAGATGAATGATAAAGACACTGAAACAAAAGCCAAATTGTTCTTGGACAGTCAAAACAAGCTGGTTTTAATGTGTATTGATAACAAATAAAGAAAAATTCAGACATGCACCCTTGATATTGTATTATCTACATTTTTGAAATATTAAATATATATTTCTGTTAATTTATACTGTAAGTACCATTATAATTTAATTTCCAAAGGTCAAAGTTTCCATATTAAATGTTTAAAATTGATATGATGTATTCTAAAACTGTGGTCAAAGTATCCCCAACTGTCGGTTACCTTTGACCACCCAGCTTCCTTTAAATGCCTATCATATTTTTCATTATCAGTGGCAATATTGATTTACACTTCATTTTACTGGTTGAATCCCCAAATAAGTGTTAGAAAGAGTTACACAGTTACACTGCCATCAACAGTCTTGCGTGCATGGTGTAATGAATTTAAAATGGGGTCAAATTTTCCCCAGCTTACAATACTTAATAACATATAATAGTGCTAGTGCTTCCTTATTTTCTAAATAATTAACATTTTATTTTCTGTGAAGAAAATATATTAAACTTATTTCTTAGTATGTACCCCCCTTGCAGCAGTTATTTGATAATTGTTATATATTCACACATTTCCTAAGGTGGAGCACATCTACGTTCATCCTGATTATGCAAAAACAACAAGTTTTGATGCCGATGTAGCCGTGTTGCGACTATTAATTGCTGCAGTTTACACGCCATTCATCAGGCCAATTTGTTTATGGGCAGGCTCTCAAAAATTGGAGGCTGTAGTTGGCATGCGTGGAACTGTAAGTATTATATCCAAAAGCAAAACAAGTGTGTTAAAGTTCTGTACAATAATAGTTTCTCTGTGACATCAGGTAATTGGTTGGGGACGAGATGAATTAGGACACAAGGCAACCAATGAACCTCGTCAAACTCTTCTTCCAATTGTGTCTCAAGAAGATTGTCTACTGAGCCAACCTGATTTCATTAGCATAACTTCAAAGAGAACTTTTTGTGCAGGATTCAGAAATGGTATGTAATTTAATGGAACTTAAATTTCTCTTACCGAAGCAAAAACTGATTATTTTGTTTTGCCCATTTCGAGAAATGGAATTTTTCATAAATAACAGATTGGAACCTGTGTTGGCAATGATTAACTAGCTGGCTAGAATCTAAAGAGATGTTATTATTCAACCCAAATTCAGCATTTAGTAACTTTGAACAAAACAATTAATTTATCTCCACAAGACAAAATGATGGTCTATATGCAATTTCTTTTAACAAGTGCCCTAAATCTGAAAATCCATTTACAAATCAAATGCACATTTATATCTGAAGAAAATTTATCTGAGAAACAGTGTTTCAGAGACCAGTCTGTTACTGAATACTAATAGTAATAATTGCCTTGTTATCTACTGTCAATATGAAAGTTTCACTAACTGCATAATAAAGAAAACAAATTTCACTTTTCTTCTTGGCTGTAACTAAGGGCACGTTAGCTTCAGGCCAGCCATTTGATCCTTGCAAATAAAGATGTGAGAACTATCTTGTGAAAATGTTACAATTAATTTGCAGATTCTGGTCCATGTAATGGTGATAGTGGAAGTGGCATGTTCCTTCGATTCAGTGATGGAACAGTACCGCGTTGGTACCTCCGGGGGATAACAAGTGTTTCCCTTTACGACAGGCAACAAAACAGATGTGACTTGCGTAACTACGTTGTTTTTACCGACATGGCTAAATACGGGCGCTGGATGCAACAATTTTTGAAGGAAGATTACAAGTGATGTATTATACATTTTGTAAGACTCCATATTTGATGGTTGTGTATCTATATTGTAAATACTCATTTCTATCTGGTAAACACTTGTACAAAATGATTTATTGTAACCCAACCTCCAGGAATTCACACATTTCATAAGCGACTGCAACTGTTCTAGAAACAAAAACTGTGAAGAAAAAAATTATTTAAAAGAATGAAAGACAAAACTTGCTATCTGTATATAATATATTTATTAAAAATCAAAACATCAAAATCAACCAAATCACTTCTGTCCAGTATATTTAGAATCTGGTTTTGTTTCCTTCCTCCATCTTAGCCTCCTTTCTTTCTTCTCCAAGATCCAATCTCTACACTTCTTCAGTTGTTTGCCTACTTCAGGGATTATAATACTCTCTGGGTTTGCTGCACATCATTTTTAATTGATATCTGAAAATAAAATGAATTACTACAAATGCAACTGAAAAGAAAAAAGTAAAAGAAAAGAATGTATCAGTTTAGTTTGTGTGTAAATCACTGAAATTCTTTCACTTTCTATACCTAAGGCCCAAGGTAGCTGCTTGCATGTAGCTCTCATTAAAACTAAAGATAACTTTTTGGCTCTTGTACTATGGGGATGATCTCAAACATTTCACCAAAGAAACTAGCTTTCATTGCCTGAACTGTGCTTCTTTACTATTTTCAGGATAGAACTGCAAGACAGCTCTTGCAGTACAAGTCTACAATACATTACATTTACTGCAAAAAGTCTACGTTCAGATACAAAATAACAAATAAATCAATTTTTGAAATAGTAATAATTTATAATTTGTACTTGACTTTGCAACTTAATTTACTGATAGTTTGATGGGTTAAAGAATATTCCGTTTCCAATACACTTTTAGAAACTACAAAGTTTTAGAGGTGATTAATCTTCAATAATAACATTTTCAATATTAACACCCTTGGGATATCGGGATGTAGAACGCCCAAGAAGAAGATGGCAGGATGACCTAAGTTGGAACAGGCCTTCAGTGACTTACCATGAAGCAGAAGACTTTCCAATTCTATTTTATTACATCGCATGGAGTGTGGTCTTTTTGCTGGTTTGTGTGAACAGTTGTAAGAATTATTGTAGTTTGCAGTTGTTAAAATATCTGTGATACTTATAACTAGTTGATTTTTCACAATCAATTTGTTGAAATTACATATTTCTGATTGGGACGATCTCTCACAATGTGATACTCTTGCCAATTGGGATGTGACTAATTTTGCAAGATCCTGGCTATGACGTGGACACCACAGGTTGCTGACACACGTTGAGAAGAAGAGATTTATAGAGTATTCACAGAATCAACTAGCTTTGTGATCACTTATGTAACCTTCAGAAATGTAAGAATTGTCAAGTTCTTACAACAATTGATTCATGGATGTAGCAAACCATCTAATGTTATGTTTTATGTTTCCATTAACCTGTAAAACATTTCTGTAGAGGTATGTTGCTTTATATATTGAACCATTTACTCTGTTTGGGAGGGAAAAAAATAAAGAAATAAATTTGAAAAAGGAGAATTTATTGGAGATCATTTGTGTTAAAAAAATAGAATGGCAGCACTGATCACATGTACATTTATTTACAACCAATATCAGTAATATTGAGTTTTGTTTTCCAGGGGGCGATGCACTACACCTAAATATTTCCAGTAAAAATTAGTCACACAAACTGAATACAAATGAATGCCGGACGGGCCCCCAATAGTTCTTAAAAAAAATATTTAACACTACAGTTTTCAAAAATAAAATAAAAAAAGTGTTTAAAAAATGGTAAAATATGATTAAACTACACGCAAAAAGTATTGGCTCAATGGAGTGATGTGTCACGTGTCATCGGATACTATTTACAATACGGAATGTCACTCAGTGATAAGTTTAGATTTTTTTAACAAACTTGTCTTTAAATTGGGGTGGGCAAATCAGTGAAGGCAAGAATATTGGGCCTTTGTATTGTTATAATATAGGGCCAAGGGCCCCCAAAGCTGTTAAAACAGCCCTGCATTTCCAGAGCTTTCACTTTGGTAGATGTGAGAGGAGTGGGGTGTGCAGTTATTTTGTCGACAGAACTATTATATTACATCTGTAGCTTGTTTTTCGATGCAGAATAGTTCCTATTATCTACACGGGAGCGAACATGGCTGGTTATCAAATTTTGACCACGCTCGTTGCCATCATTTATTATGAATTCAACTTCATTTTAGGAAGTAGCTATTCCGGGGCTCAAGAAAACGTGGGAGTGTTCAATATGACTTCATTAAGTTCATAAAACATGTCAAAATGTGCTAAATGTAACAAGTGTTGTTTGTTTTAATTGAAATCAACTCCTTCACTCTTTAATCACAAATTGCAAATGTCCAAACCATGGTGTAAGATATTCTTATTCCATGGTTCACATAATTTCAAATAACATTGTTTCAAAACTAAAATTTACTCCGAATATACTAAAATATACTACGAATTTACTCCGTAAAATATAGTATGTATAGTACGAGAAAGAAAGTATGTAGTACTGAAAACTACTTGAACCAGCTGAACTAAAACAGATTGAAATAAACCAAACAATAGCCATAAAAACACTCAAAGACGTGAAATAACTTAAATAAAACAAATAAATATAAAATTATAGAAATACAAACGGAGGTCACTCAAAGCACCGCCAAACGATTCAATCCAAATGCCCGGCTTAATTGTTGGCGGAATTCCGGCGCGGAATCTCCGTAAGTCGTCTTTTTTGTTGCAAACTTAAACTAATAACAAGTCACTATATAGTGGCATTATTACTATTACAATCACTAAGCCCGCAGTTCACTTTGTGACTACAAATTTTCACCGGGTAATTTTGAGTATGTTGGCAACAACAATTGCCAACACGAAAAGTAATAAAAATACCCTATGTCACTTTTGAATACATGTACCAAGACCTGACCGAGACAACAGTAATATTTTTCATAAGTTGCATTTTGGTCCGTATTTTGAAGTGACATGAACAGGTGGCTTCGTGTATGTGTGAACGTATATGAAAGCAATGTGGTTTCCAAGAGTTAGGTTGTGCAGCCATCGGAAAGGAAACCGCGATCAGTCATATCAGACATGACCGATAAGATTACAATGAGTCGATATTTGTATGAATACATATTCATTTTTACATAGAGCGTTTCTGGAGTGTTTGTCACAGTGAATGAAATCATTCGCCTGATTCTGCCCCTTCAACTCCCGCCCTGGGCGGAGAGTTACTGATGAAAATATATCTTAAATTAAGGACTTTGTAGGTGCGTAGGATGTCGAATGGCCAGCTATCATGGGTCATTTCAGCGAAATTAAATTGTGTATCCCCAAATCGTAATTTGAGGAGAATTAGAATATACACCCCTTAATAATTATGTGATTGAGTTGTAATTATTTTTATTCATTTCAATACCATTCTTTTGCAGCTTATCCACAACAAGAAATGGCATTAATAGGAGCTTTAATGGTCATTATTTTAGTTCATATGGCTTCCTTATTTTTAATTCAGACTGCTTTTGTTCCTGATGAATATTGGCAGTCATTAGAAGTTGCACACAAAATTGTTTTCCAGTATCCTTTTTAAGAGTATAAAACATCGGGTCCCTTGTTTAAAGTGTGAAAAATATTTTTAATGCATGATAGTCAAATGCAAGGTACTAGAATATGTTAATGAAAAAGTCTGGTTATGCATTTATTCAAGAAACCAATAGGTTGTTCAAAATAGGATTGTTAATTTGAATGTCATTCCTTAATAAATATCAGTTATGGTAACATAACATGGGAATGGCAAGAAGGACTAAGAAGTTATATTTATCCTTCTATATTTGCTGTTCTGTATAAGATTCTACAGTTTTTTGAAATGGATACATTTGATATGATGGTAGGGAATTTTTCATATTAAAAATCAATTTTGTCCCTCTGATTTTGCAGTATCAAAATCCTTTCAATTTCATTAACTTTATTGTTTGTTATTTAGGTCATGGCTCCAAGATTCCTGCAGGCATGTATCAGTATTGTATCTGATGCATACTTTTTTAGTTGGGTGTCCAGGGAGGTCCCAGGAGCTGGTGGTCTTGCAGTATTTGCTATATCTTCTGCATGGTTTTGGTTATTTTGCTCAACCAGGACATTGATTAATACAATAGAAACATCACTTTGTGTAATTGCATTGTATTACTACCCCTGGCCAGAGGAGAAAAGCAAGAGTAAGAACAATGACTTGAGGTTACCAGAAAAGCTACTGGAAGCAAGTAAAAACAAATTTTCCTTGCATGATGTAATTTTTACAACTAATGAAATTAAATAATTATCATGGTCAATTATTATTTCTATGTAATCAGTAGACACCCAGTGTTTAGGAAAATGCCAATTTTATTACAGTGAAAATATTTAAAGGCAATGAATAGATGGATATGAATTATGGAAAATTAAACATTCTGGCAAATTTTTATTTTGCCTTTTTTGGTCTTTCATCATGTAAATGCCTTTTTAGACATATTTTTCCTTTTTAATGCATTTTCTCCTTTAAAATATATGTATTTTTTTTCTATACACATTTAAATCATTTTCAGTTCTACTAATCTCATTAATTGTCTATTGGTAACGAATTTCTATTTTTTGTCTAGTCTGAAGCTTTCATTTGGGTTTCACAGCTCATTGAATTTTTTGCATTGTGGCTTCAACTCGCATTTCTTTGCACATACACCAAATTGTTATTTTGGTTTTTGATATTGGCTAATTTTATATGCTACTGCAGAGAAATACATTAGTGTTTATATCCTCCGACTTTAAGTTTTTATTGCCTTTTTGGTGCTTATTTTAAAACATTTTTAGTGCCTTTTGAGGTGCCTCAAACATAAGTTTTTAGTTTGTTAACATCCGATGTCTGGTAATCAGTCATGGTATAACTGTGACGTACCTCTTATAGGTAGAACAGAGTCATATATTGGTATGTTAAAAGAGAAATTCTGGTTCTCATTAGCAACTAGCATTATTATGTTAAGAGAACATACTCTGTCTCCGTAGCTGGTCTAAAAGCCTTTGTTATTCCCTTCCTAATTGAGAATTATTTTGTGAAGATTGTAAATTTGTCATTTTAATTGAAATGTTATAATATTCTTAGGTAATGGGCTGTTGGTAAGGTACATGAGAATAAGTTTTGTCTTGTGTTTTCCTTTTCAATTTCATCAAGGCCTACAACACAGACCAACTCAGAACTTTGACACTGTTCATTTGGACTGCAACAAATACTTTCTAAAATTTTGACAAAATATTTGCCTGACCAACATGCTATTATTATTATTATTATTTACATTGAACATTGTCAACACTTGATTGTAATTTGAAGTACATTTGGGGGAATGATGTATTTTTACTTTTTTCCATATGGCTTATGTCATGATGGGAGTTTTAATGTTTTTGTGTCTGTAGGGAGCTCGTCACCATTTTTGGTCCTGGTGGGTGTTGCTGGTATAATTCGGCCAACAGCTGTAATTCCATGGATTCCATTGTGCCTTTGTCACATTACAACATCTCCCTATAAAATTCAGCGTACTGTGAAGAATTATTTACTAGTAGGGTTGGTTTCTCAAGATTCTTTCTGTTAATGTACAAAAATAATTTAATGAATATATGTTTTTTTTTAACAAAAGAGCATCAAATATTTGAAATAGAACAAACAAAAAAATAAATAGAACTTGGAAAGTTTTTGTGTCCTGTGAAATTATTGTAAGATATTGATTTTAGTAAAACATAAATTACTTATTGGCTTCAATTTCTTTTCAGAGTATTGTGCTTGTGTGTGTTATTGACAGTGGACTGTTATTTTTATGAACAAATTATCTTCACACCAATAAATTTTTTGTTTGTAAACGTTCTTAAAAATGTATCCAATTTTTACGGAACACATCCTGCACATTGGTACCTGTCGAGTGCCTTGCCCACCGTTTTTGGTTTCCATCTTGTTCCCTTTGTGCTGGGTAGCATCAAGAGCTTCTCGCACTCAGAGATGCCTCTTAGAATTATCAAACTCCTTATGGTGTCCATGTTGTTTACTATAGGAGTATACAGGTTGGTATATTTTGTGGTCAAGTTGAAAATTAACGAAATTTTAATATGTTGAGTGAATTCAGTATCCTGTTGAAAATGTTTTTATTTTCAGTTTTCTCCCCCACAAGGAGTTCCGATTCATTCTCCCTATATTGCCAATGGCTTTATTTATATCAACCACCTGGTTCTTCCACTTTCAGAAAACTAGTCGGTGAGTCTCATTCATGTATTTAGTGATATGGGTTAATAAGATTCTGATCAGTAATTTGTGAAGGGATATGATTAATACATTTCAATTTTTTCGTACTCTTTTGGTATAGAGGCTCAAGAGTAATTATAAAATATAATGCTTGTATCTAAATTAGAGCCCCAAATTAATTTTTAACCTTTTCAATTTTATTTTGTCATCTGCTGTGTGAAGTATTTGGATAAAGACTGTTCATAGATTAGTTTTAAGAAAGTCAGTTGGTGGTCATTTGAACCTCTTACGGCTTTCTCTCTGGGGATTATTTGAAAGAACGAGAGCACTTCTTATTGCTGTTGTAATTGTTTCAAAATCCTATGTAGCCATCTCTACAAAGATTTCAGAGTTGTGCCCTGAAGAAGCAGGTTCAAAAGTTTGATGAATACTTTATTTTGTTAAGTCTGTGAGTGTTTGATTGAAAGCACAAGTTCAGAGCAAGAGTGCCAAATATCTTTAAAATCATTTTTGCAAATATAATATAATGTGTGTGAATTATAGTGACCAAGGATATGAATGCAATTTTAATTTCTTGTAGGTACTTTTCAACAGTGCTTCATGTTATATTTGTATTGGCCTCCATAATTCCATGTCTTTATTTGGCTTATTTCATCAACGGGGAACCCTGGATGTGATGCAAGATCTGTCTAAAGATGCTGTGGATGATCCTCTTCACACTGATTTGTTGTTTCTTATGCCTTGCCACTCAACTCCCCTGTACAGGTACTTTCTAAGGGATCGTCCATAAATTACGTAACGTAAATTTCAAGTTTTCAATACCCACTCTCCCCCTTGAAATGCACCTGTAACATGCACTTGTCCCCCCCCCTCAAATAATTACGTAACACTTGTGACAATCACCCCCTTTTTAAATGCAAGAAGTGAAAATAAATGATAGCACAGTAAATACAATTTGTTTTTATTTTACTTGTGTTGAATATTACAATGAATGATAATTAAAGTAAAAATTAGTTGGCAATGCTGGCTGCACCTAACAAAAAGATTGGACAAGTTTTGATTGAAAGAAGAATGCTTGGACAAGAAATGATTGATCACAAGCTATGCACCCGCCATTGTGGGTAATGCTAGAGCGAGAGTCTACAACTCCAATTTAAATGGATTCTAGAATACTTACATGTCAGTTTTGGATATTTTCTTTAATCTTACAGATTCAAAAAAAGTTTTCAGAGAAAATATTTCCATTTATTGTAACAATTTCAACTAATAGCTTTAGTTTATTTATATTTGTAAAACAAATTAATTAGTTATTTTAATATTTTAGTACAGGCCTCAAAAAAAAAATTATCTCAGCAACTGTTGAAAAAAAAAAAAATCAATGTTACGTAACTAATACCCTGCTACCCCTATGTAACGCTGCCTCAGACCCACACCTTCCCTCTTTAGCGTTACGTAATTTATGGCCGACCGCTAAAATATATCCTGCATGAAATTTGCAAAATAGTGAACTGGAATTTAATGCTGAATTTTCTTGCAGTTATCTTCATGTCAATGTGTCTACACGCTATTTAACTTGTGATCCTCGTGATTTATTTCATTCTAATTTACTTCAAGATGAAGCAGATGCATTTTATCACGATCCTGTTGCTTGGTTAGAAAAAAATTTGAATTCGTCACCATCTCACATCATCATGTTTGATGTTCTTTACCCTCAAGTAGTGGAATTCCTCAATTCCAGATCCTATGAAGTATTTAATTGCTATCATCATGCTCATTTTGCCGAAGGGCGAGTTGGTCAAGTGCTGTATGTTCTTAAACAAGGATCAAGGTAAAGCCTTGATTATTATGAACATGTGGGGAAATTCTGTAAAGAACAAGAATCACCCTCACTTTGGAAAGTCTATCCCCAAGGTCTACACAATTGATTTATCATGTACAAATGAGTTAAATGTTATTAATTGTTGTTGAACACTCTTATTGCCAATGAAAGTGGAAGACCTTGCTACCTTTTAATTTATAAAAATTGTTTTTATCTGGCTATTCATGATTTTTTAAAAGCAATTGGAAGGTAATTTTTTAAAATTTATTTTGTTACTGAGAAGTATGTAGTACCCAAATGTGACTCATCATACATGACTATAATTGTACATATGTGATTCAATAAACAATATTATTATTATTATTTAATTACATTTCGTTTCGCTATGGTGACTGTACAGATGTGTACAGATTAATATAATTGAAGTATAAATTATGGTTATAATTTCGAAACTAATTATGTCGGTTGATTTTCCACAAATTTCCTGACAATTCTAGTCCTTGAGATGATTGTAACCTGCTGCATATGCTTTAATAGGTTTTTAGGAAGATCTAATTCCTTGAGACTTTGATGCCTGGTCTTTGGGTTGGCTCCAGTACTTATTATAATTCTCTCTCTTTGCCAACATTTCATTGTTGGAGGATAGATCCACAAAATTAGTCTTCTTTTATGTATGTTATTCAGGATTGTATTATGTAAAAAATCTTTGTAACAGGTAGTCCTGTAGTTCTTGTGAAGTGTTGTTGGCCTTCTGATCAAGGTATCGCTCACCTATCAGTGTTTTTTGAAAAATTTACAACCTGACACTGAACAGAAAGTCAAGGTATGGTTGCAGATGAGTAATCAATACAAACTCACAGATTTTAGTTGAATGTTAAAATTGTGACCTAATTCCTAAAATAAGGAATTTATAAATCTGCTATTGGATTTAAGAGGATTGGATCCGCTATTTGGAAAATAAGGAATAAGGATTGTTAAGGTAACATCAACTACTAGGTCATTAGTGACCACTATTGGATTTTGACATTATGGTATGAGGATGAAATGATGTGGTGATGATAGGGGCTGAAAGGACAAACATGTACAACCATGCCCGAGGTGGGACTTGAACCCGCGACCCCTTGGTCCAAGATCACTAAGGCACTACTGCTTTAGCCATCTCGGCCATGGAGCCAACAACACAAACATTTTTCTTATGAAGAATATTTTAAAACGTTTCTTCCACCTAATTGTTTCAATGCCTTTTATTATTTGCAAATTAATTGACTGAAAAAATATTTTTGTGTTATAAAACAGAAGAAATTAAACAGTTCGTTACGAAAAGTGAACAAAGATCAAGTTCACATATCCTGGACTCCTGAAGTAGTCTTCTAAAGAAGTACCACATAAACATTACATCTTTAATGGGAGGGGGGAAAAAAGTTTCCATTAACTGAAAAATCCTAACAACTTTTCCGTTTATAAAAAATTTGAAACCAATTTCTACAAGGTAAATGATTCAATAAAGAAAAAATTCGTCAACAATTTAGTAAGTTTATATATTTATGTGAATAAACATACAAACTTTAACATAGAAGGAACCGGGATTTAAAATCACTAAAAAAATTCTTAACAACAAAGATTTGTTTGTTCTGTGTGATAGAGGAGCTGTTGGGGTTATTAATGTAGGAAATTCTCATCACATTCTAGGAATCATTTTTTATAGATCCCGGCGCTGTCATGATCCTGTTTTGAGGGGTGCATTGAACCAGGGCAGCAAAGATGGTTTAACTTTACTGATAGGAAATTCTCTACTTTTTAATAGAATTGAGGTGAAACAAAATATTGTCAAGACAAGTGTGTCATGAAATTTTGCTGGTGGCAAGGGTTAAAAGTTTCAATTTTAATGTTCAGTGCATCCTTATGTTGCATTTTCAAATGTTTCAGTATTATTTGTTTAATGAAACATCTGAAAGCACACAACCCTTTTGAGGAAATAAATTTCCTGTTTAAGGACTCCACAATTACTTAAAATTGGTTCAACAATGGGTGGACATTTGCTTTGTCTTTGACAATGTGAAGAAGACAAATGAAAGGTAATTTTAAATAATAAGAGTCTGTGATTATAACAAGTTTATTTAAGAACACAGCATGTACAAACGGTCCTTTCTTTATTGCACTTGGTTGTCAAATTCACACTCTGTGAAATAAAAAAATTACTGAGTAGCTGACAATGCATTTCCAATAACAGTGACATGTGAGATGCTTTTGAGTTATTCCTGGGGCTCCAGCCTGAAGTGCTGAAAAACACAAATAACGAAACATTACAAAACGTGCATAAAAACTATTTTCAACTTAGATAAACCCCCAAATGGAACCAACAAAATATGGATAGAAGAGCACATGAAAAAATCAAGGTGTGTGGACACAGGTTTGGGGAGAATACACTATTTAAAGATGTTATCCCCACTCCGTGGTTTGACATAACTACAACTTCATTACTTTTATTCATCTTTACTTACTTTGTACATGCTCCGCTAAACATAAATTCCAACCCACAAAAGAAGAAATAATACGCCAAAACCAGAAAATATTGCTGCAACAAGGGCTACAAGAAGTTCCTTGAAAATGTCTCTCGTGAACTTCGTGCTCGTTACCTCGTACACGAAAAACCACGCCGTAAAAAATATCCCTATACCCAGCAGTACCACTGTCAAGTGGGGAAATACTGCTGGATTCACGGGAGAAACATAGCGTTGCATTGAATCAATATCAATCATATTTAAAGTGTGATCGTAGCGAAACTTTACTCAAAATTCGTATGTGACGCGACGCCGGTCACTGTTGTAAGATCTGTTTACGCCCCGATGTAAATTTCTTTCGTGAGTCCACAACATAAAAACACTTAATTCTGATTTTAGCAACAAAATACACTATTAATAATAATTAATTTGAAGTTACACATCCACGCTTCACTGTGAAGCTACACGATGACGTGTTTTCGTGGCGGTGTGGCAGATAAATTAGTGACAAACGAAGATAACTTCAAGTTAGCCAACATAGCCAATAAATTTCAAACTTTGGTATTGTGGTATTTGTGGCATTGGTATTTGTATTTGTTTATTTGGTTCTCACCAGGTTCTCTCCGTTGAGTGTATGACAATTCTGAATTTGTTTTACAGAGAATAGAGTTCACTTTATGAATACAATCGAAAATGCTAATAGCTGTGAAAAACCATCAACTACCATTGTATTCTAACCGAATTCAGTAGACAAATCATTGTGAAGTTTTGTTGGTATGATGTTTAGCCGATTTTCGGGTGTTGTATTTTGTGCCCGAATTGATGACTATTAACAATAATATATGATTTAGTATTTATAATTTTCATGCATTCAGATGTCATACCATTTGTTAAGTAAATAATTTCTAAAAATGTCAAACGAAACAGAGAGATTATCTGGTGACATTCTCCTTGAATTTTTAGAAGTAGCAATTCACACTGTTATTTATTCAAGAAGACTTTACCCAGACACAATATTTGTGAAGAAAAAACTTTATGGCACACCAGTATATTGTTCCATTCATCCTGAAGTGAATTCTTACATTACTGAAAGTCTCAAAGGAATTCAGGAACTTATTAAGAAAAATGAAGTAAAAAAAGTTTGTATTGTATTTTGCGATGAAAACACCCTTCCCATTGACAAGATAGTATTTGATGTGTTAGCTCTGTACTCACGTTTAGTTGTTGGTGATAGTTATTTTATTCACACTGAGGAATCTCTTAGAGCGGCATTGTTGAAAATATCTCATACTTGTAGGACCTTAAAAGAACTACCTGAAGATGCATCATTTGTTATACAAGTTCATACAACAGAAACTGCTTCATTAACTCTCACAGATGATCCAAATAACCAGGAAGACTTCCCTTGGATTGAAGCGGAAAGAAAGTCCACTGATATAGTAGACGGTCAAATTGTACCTGTGAGAGAGATAGATACAGATTATTTGCATCTGGAAGTGTATGCATTACAAGCAACAAAAAAGAGTTAAAATTGATGATCACAGTGAGTTATTCTTAGCAAAGTAGTGTTGTTGCTTTTGCTTTTGGCTTCCTTTTTTAGTTGCTCTGTGTATTTGATGTATTGTTCAGTAGTGTAGTTCAGTAGGCTTCTTACAATTGCTCAAGCGTAGACTGGAGCAATGACTGGCAATGCAGCTCTTGGGAGGAAAGGAATTGGGTGAGTGATTTACTGCATCTTTTTAAACGTTTCAAATAATAATTAAATTTTTGAGTTAACAACAGGTGATAATAATGTGTTCCAGAATTTGCTAGACTAAAAATTCAGTGTTCTAACAAGTTATATCCACATGACTGAAATGACAATTGTAAATTTAATCAAGGTCATAGATTTTTAATTTGCATACATTTTAATATTTTATTGTACTAGTTCAGAGGAAACGTAGTATTTTGATGCATCATCATCTATTGTTTCCTGTGTCTTTGTGAGCAACAGTTACATTTCAATGTTGTATATATTGAATTTTTTTCAATTTTATTAATTATAGAAATGTGCTATTAACAGTTACCCCAATTATTAAATTATGATAAATTATTTGTAGTTTACTTGCCCAATAGTTATTTCATTTGATGTGTGTGCAGATCATTGGAAAATGGAGAGTATTGTGCCCATAGAAGAAGAATTTCAGAAGAATCCAGAACTAAAAGTACAAGACATGGAGGCTCTGAAGGAATGGCTAGCTGAATGTAGGCCGAATATCCCCAAAATTCCAGGTATTTGTGAAATAATTTAATAGAGTTCCAACAACTCAATTTTCATTCATATTCGTTTATTTTTAGATAGTAAAATTGGCATTTTTTTTACAGATAGTTTACTTATTTTATTCTTACACAGTTGCTATTACAATATGGAGAATACAAAAAAATGCATTACTCGTTTCTACGAATTATGAGCAAATACACCTTATCACTTCAATAATAGAGATGTTACAAGACCGGAACTCCAAAGAGCTCTTTCTGTTTTGTGAGTTTCTAAAAAAATTTTTTCTATAAATTATTTTTGAAGCTTTCTTTATTATTTCTGTGGTCACAGGGTAAAAGTTCTTAGGTCAAAAATCTTAGTTTGGTAAAAACAAGGGCTAGCCAATGCTTGATGATCAAATGCAACATTTGAATTTGGTCTTTTTACTAAAATAAAATATAGATTCTTAACTTGTAGTTTCAGTACTTAACCCAATTTCGCCAAAAATTGACTTGAGATCTTTTACCCCGAGACCACAGATTTATGTAATCCCCCTCCATGTAATATTTGTATCTTTTGCAGGCGTTTTTGCATCATTCCAGAGAGGGACCCCAATGGTTATATCATTATATTTCATAAACTAAAAATAACTGAGCCATCTGCATATGTGTTCAATGATGGAGTCAAGTTACTTCAGATGACAGCAGAGTGTGCTCTACACTTGCATGGTACAGTTCCTGGTGAGTATTCTGCAGGGCAGATTTTACCACGCACAACATTAATCATTGTAGATTAATGACTATGAAGTAGAAATGAAAAATGTATATCGTAAGGATTTGGTCCGAGTGAATTAAGACATTTAATCATAGTGTGCCAACATTTTGGAATTTTTTATTCCATCCTCAAGGCCGGTGGTAAAACATAAAAAATATAACAACAACACTATAGATATACAAATGACAATTATAACATAATAGCATAGTATACACTTTGATCACAAACTGTACTAAAATTGCACTAATATATATACATATGGTTACAACCTCTAAAAAAGTCACTGTTTTCTGGCGCAGGAAAACATGCTGTAATTAGTCTGTCATTAATGCATTAGTCTTCTTATGAAGTATTCATTAGGATTAATCACTAAATAACGAAAATAAGATTTACAAATGATAAGCGTTTATATATGTATAGTTCTCCTAAGTCCATAAAAAGCAAAAATGAAAATTTAACTTTAAGTGGTAATAACTTTGGTAAATTCAAATTTACCATCGAGATTCTTTAACTACTATAAACTTCAATGTCTCCACTTCAATTTGACGACAAAAAGAAGAAAATCCAAGATGGAGTATTTTTGAAAATGAATTTTGAAAAAAAATTCGTAATTATTTACTTTGGTCTTAATTCGGCCTTATTAATGCTGTTAAAATTAGGTTTATCGTATCAAACCTTCAGAGTGGAATGTACTCATTAGAATTATAAAGCAAATTGCAAAGTAAAATCAAATTTGAAATACTTTACTAGCTTTTTTACCCTCTGAAACTCATGCAGAAAATCACATTTCCAAATTTTCAAAAGGAAGTAAAATTTAATGCCAAAAAGTCAATATTCAGTGTTTTTTCGTCTTTCTAAAACGATTAAAAAGTTTCAGTAGAATCGGAAGATGGTCGGGAAATTTTAGCCGATTTGACATGGAATGACCCATATTAGATTCATAGTTAAACTTATCACATTTCATTTGGCTTTAGGGAACTTTTTACCATCTTATCTGGGGGTAGCCTTCGTTGAATTTGTTGGAAACTCTTAAAGAAAGAAGAAATTTTAAAGAAATTAGAATGCATGTTCAAAAAGGCTTCTCTATACCAGTAATCATGTGTCAGAGGATTAGTTTTTAAACCAAAACTTTCCACGAACATTTCTCAATAAAAATAATTATTATAACAAATTAAAGTGTTGTATATCTGGTTAAATAGAATTACTCACAATAACTAAAGCAAAACATCTGAACTCCATCTTTGATGCGGGGATATCATTGCTGTCATTTCACATGGGGATACTGATGGTTCGGGCAAGCGAGAGTGAAGATCTTGGGTATGAGGTAGTGATTACAAATGCTTCACAAAATGAAGGCCTGAAATGTACTAGTACATTTTAAACTTTTAACTTAACACAGTACTAGATATTGTCACTGGAGTGTTATTACTTTGGGTTTTTTTCATTTACAATTTTGTATTTTGCAGGAATGATAATGTTTTTTGATGCAAGTGGTGTACGCTTGGGACATTTGACTCGTGTCTCAATTTTTGCAATGCGTAAATTCTTTCAATATATTCAAGAGGCGAAACCTGTGCGTCTGAAGGCAATCCATATAGCCAACAGTAGCCCCATTATCGACAAAATCCTTGCTGTTGTGAGGCCATTTGTTCAAAAGGAACTTTTTGATCTGGTGAGTGAAAACTTTCCTTCATATTTAGTTGGGAATTCACTTTGTAACATGAAAAGAAAAAAGAAAAAGAAAAAACAAATTACATTTTCACGTTCATCAAATTGCAAATGGTTGTTATTTTAATTTTTTTTTTAATCTAAAACTTTATAACAGGTTTGTAAACTGTAATATGCATAGCTCCAGGGATACGTGGTATATTTGTGGGAGGTAGTATGTGAACAACATTCATCGGATAGCTTTAAAAAGAAATAAACTACTGACACTAAAAAAACTTAGAAGCTGAAGTAAAATCTGAATTTCAATTTTTGGGAAAATTAATATCTCATTTATACTTGTGTATTGCAATAGTACCAAAATAAGCTCAATTAGGAGAAAAACTTCGTAAAACTTTCAAGTGGAGAACCAGACATTAGAATACAGTAATCCTTCAACATCCGCAAATTTGCTATTTGCGAGTTCCAGACATTCGCGATTGGAGAAATGTTACTGGTTTAACATTCGTGAGTGCCTGTTTAGCAGTACTTTTTTTGAAGCGAGCACATTTTATTTCCTTTAACAGCGTTATCTGGGAAAAGAACTCGAGAGACACCGGAGCACTAAGTGTCATGTTCTGCAAAAATATCAAAGTTGGAATGTCACTTCACATTTATAGAATAATACAATTGAAAAATAATTCAATTCAGTTGTGTGAAATTGGAGGTAAGGGTTTTAGCCACGTGAACAGAAAAGCCATTCAGAATCTGTGCAACTCTGATTATAACGACCTCCCTGAAGATCAGCTTCAGGAAATTATCAGCAAAGAAAACCTCAAACGTAATAATAATAATAATAATAATAATGATAATAATAATAATAAAAATTTCTTTATTAATGGCGAGGCTCAGGCCATAGGGCCTGCTCTTCCACCTAACCACTAACGTAATGAAGTAACAGAATCAAAACTGCATCCTGGATCAATTTTAATGTCAAATCTGTTATTGGCATTCTAAAACTTCAACAAGCTCTGGTGGAAAGGGCATTCGAATCTCATCCGCACATGGAAATAACTTTGAAATTTAAGAGAGAAATAGAAGTAGCATGTTTCCATGTTTGGATATTTGAACAATGAGGAGGGTGATGAACACAAAAAAAAAACAAATCCGATATTCATTTACTTTCAATTTTGAAATTAGTTTCAAATATTGTTTCATTTATTCTCTTTAGGGTGGTAGTTGTGAATTGTTTACTTTCTCAATTACTTACCCAGTTTTTCTGCAATTGTTTGTTAGAATATTTTTCTTTGATAAAAACTATCATATATTATATCCATTTCCTGTTTTTTGGTATTTCTTTCTTTGTGAGTAAAATAAATAAATAAAAATAAGGGACACCAATAATACAGACAAATTTTGATAATTTCAATTTCAGTAATTAATATTAATTAATTCCTAGTGTTGTATACACTGTTGAGTTTTTTTATTATTAATTTTATTATTGGTTGGTAATTTATATGCAAATCACTGTTCATATCCGTTTCCTGGTGCTGGTATGTCTCATTGGTGATTATATATACAGTGTCTGGGGAGGAAACATTGAAACTTCAAAAATAAGCTCTTAAGACACTTCTAAGCATATTTTGTCTAATAAACTACGTGGATATTCCGAATGGTTGAGCTGCAATAAGCACTCAAAAGTTTGTTTGAAAAACTGATTTTTAGGCAAAAATTTGCATTGTAGAAGAATAGAAACATATAAGTTGTTTATTATTAACAAAAGAAATGAATATATTTGTTCAGAAAGAAAAATTAAGCGAGGAATATAAGCACCCAATTTACACAATTTGTCGGCTTTTTTATTTCTCGCTTAATTTTTCTGTCTGAGCAAATATATTCAATTCTTTTGTAAATATTAAACAATTTACATGTTTCTGGAGTGTTTTTATGCTTCCATAATGCAAATTTGTGCCTAGACATCATTTGTGATATACCAAAATATATAATATTTTGTTAATAATATTGGCTGTAAATGGGTTGGACAGAAGGGTATGCAAATGGCGATATACAGCCTTAGCAATGCCGGCGCAGTGGTTGGCAAGGTCAACAAACTGCATTCAGGCCTTGAAGAGGCGGGGGCGCTGGCTAGATAGACAGATAAAATAATGTGTGATTGGTCTGAAAAGGAATGACTGTCGAGGGCGTGGCTACTTGGTTTGATAAGAGATTAATGGATTGGCTAAGGGAGAATAGACTGTCTAATTTTGTCGTTTTGTTTTAGAAAAAGAGGAACGAAGGACGGATACCGAAGCGTTGAGGGCGAAAGAACAGGGAGAACTGGACATTCTGATAGTGGTCGTCAAGTAGTAAAGATCGCTCGCGAGATCAACATTAGTGAAGTAGGACTTGTAAGTTTCGAGTGAGACTCAATAGTTTTTTCGGAATCTGGAAGTTGATGTGCAACGGGAAGTTCGATTAGGACTTTGAAAGTTTTTTTCTTATATTGCGGTTTTGGACTTTAATATTTTACCACTAGTCGGGGAAGACTAGGAACTCTGAATACCAATTAAGAACCGGTAGATATTCTAGTCAGTGAGGGCTGGATGCGTCGCAAGATTAGAAGAGAGAAGTGGAACTTAGGATCGCCTATTCAAGTGAGAAGAGACTGCGGGGCGTCGGCGACCAAGACAGTAAATAAGTACTGCAGTACAAAAGATATATTTTAAAACGAGGTCATGACCTAAGGACTAAACAATTGTCAAAATTATTAAATAAATTGTTGAATTTTTTCTTTTGGAAATGAAAAGATTTTCATTTAGTTAATCAAAATTGTTAAATAGTTAGAAATAGATAATTATTCCCTTTCAGATTCCTCGCCATACTGTACAGTTGGCAGATCAAGTAATCGGCTATCTAGGCGATAGCGATTATCCATAACGGGACCCATTGACCCAGCTAGCCGGACATTTATACATTTGTTGAAATTAGCTGTGGACGTATTGGTTTTAATTAACGTAACCTGTTCCTGGCGCCCAAAATTTTAATATAAATTCGGAACGGGTCACGATTATAACCATCTTAGATGAATGATGCCAACGATCTCGTAAGAGTCTATGACGAGACGTTGTTGGTACATTTCACATTTTTTCAAACCAACTTTTGAGTGCTCATCGCGGCCCAACCATTCAGAATATCCATGTAGTTTATTAGACAAAATATGCTTAAAATTGTCTTAAGAGCTTATTTTCAATGTTTCGACGTTTCCTCCCTGGACACCCGGTATAGTTTGTCAAAACAACTTTTAATTTTACTGTTGGCATAGGGAGAGTAAGCCAGTAAAGGGGAAAATAAAATAAATTAATATATAGACAAATAAGTGACAATATTAATTCAGACCTTGTATAAACAATAAAACTGTAATACCTGATACTACAATTTATCATATACCGGAAGTTAGAATTCAGTTTCATAGCTAACATTTTTTGCTTCACCACTCAACACTCTACCGGTTGAAGTCATGGTATATGGTTGTTGTGATGTTAGACATATGAATATTCCTCACTATGTGTGAGGCAACTCAGGATCCACAGCATGTAGCAGTTATTACGTGTATAGTCAATTTAATGTTGTAAGGTATGTAAATTTTAATGTAATTTCAATGTATCCGGATTTAATTTATTTATTTTTTTGGTAGTTTAGTGTTACGTTGTCTTCTCTCTCATGTTGTATATAGCCCTGATGAAGGAAATACTTTTTCTAAAATGTTGGCAAACAACAATGTTGTAAATTAATTCTGCTCAACCCTGACCAAGCTCTGTTAACCTGCCTCCACATTTATAATTATGGTCGATAAGCATTCTTCACAGACAGTGGAAGTTTCATTCTTCCGCTAACAACATACAGTGTTCATTTCATATTTTACTAAACAGAAGAACATTGTTAATGTTTCAGATCTCCAGAATTTAGGGATTGCATAGTACAGTCCTATAATTGGAGTTATTTGTAGACAGTTCTAAGCCTGAAGTGTGTTCTGCTACATAGTGGCAATGTGTGTTGGCACTTGTTCCACTTGGCCATTCTATTTACGAGAGGAGCATTATGACTAAGCTGCAGATTTATAGGCATGAAAAATGTAGAAATATGCAGGCAAAATAGGCACTTAAAACTGTAAAATAGGCATTTAAAAAGCTTATTAAATATGTAAAATACATTTTTCTTACTCTTCTTTCTGTACCCATCTCGATCAGGTTTTTGTGCAGTTTCCCTGATCCATTGAGCAAATGCTGAGATGGCCCCTTGTTTTGCTTCTGGATGTAAATGTAGCTTCACTGTGCTCATGTTTTGTTGAGCATTCCTTTTGCTTGTAGTGGTAGGAGTAGAACTGATGTTCATTACTATTTTGTTAATAATGCAGAAAAATCAGATCAGCAGTTCATTTCCCGTTGTAATTGATTTTCTGTAACTCAGGAACAAAAATTTTTCTAATTTTTATTCTTCTAAAATAATAATTATTTTCTAAATTCTTGTTCTATTATTTCTTATAAAGTTTTTTGTTAGCCCAAAACTTCTTTTGAAAATGAGCTCAAAATTCCGTATTTTCAGGAACACTCAAACAATTTTTCAAGAATGACTGCAAATATTTTTTATGAAAATTGACGTACAGGAATATGTTTTACTCGTCTGTGATATTCTTTAAGACATTTCAATTCTACTACTAGGTGAGAGAAAAATTGAGAAAATGTTAAAAAGAAATGTCGTTTTGTCGCTGATGTGTAGCAGCTTGTACGAGGAGGGCAATACTGTAAAGCTAGCCTATAGTAATGAGATTACAGAACTAAATAATTAGTCAGCGAGAAACTAAGTAAATAATGCCCTTGTGTGGCATCACTAGTTGCTGGTTGTGAGAGAGTTGAGCTGGGAATGTGAGTGCTGGTCGGTAATGAAATTAAAACAACTATAGTTCGTATTAGGCGCGTTTGTACGTGCCTAAGTTTTCTGTAACTAGGAAATGAAAACATCTAGTTTTCAAACGTTTCTACCTCGCTTGTTTGGTATCTTTATTCATCATTTAACTTTACAGGGAGCCCCACCAAATATGGACCACGTATATAACTTCTAGAGGGTTCCCGATATTGAAATACAGTTCTCACTCAACAATGCAGAATCATGGGGGAAGTGAAACGATGTAGAGATATTGTTTGAAATATTTTTAGTTTTCAAGAAATTTAATCATATTTGATTTTTTAAACGGAACCATGTATTTTTCTCTCTAGCAGTATGTAGATCATAAAAAGAGGAATGCTATGATGTAACATATATTAATATTTTGATAGTATTTTGTGTTTAAAATTATACTTTCTGACATGTGATTTAAAATTAAACGTGTAAATTTTCTGCAGCAGCCGTCGCAACTGTCACTTTTGGGGAAAGTGGCCTTCGCTGCCTCTCCCCTCTGCAAAAATGATGGCGCCCGTGAAGGTGACCTTCCCCAGAGGCGACAGTTGTAAGGGTTTCTACAGGAAATGTACATTTAGTTTAAAATCACTTGTCAGAATGTGTAATTTTATACTCAAAATCTTATCAAAACAATAACGTATGTTACATCATTGCATTCGTCTGTTTATGATCTATTTATTGTTAGTGAGAAAAATACATGTTCCATTTAAAAAATCAAAGGTGATAAAATTTCTTGAAAACCAAAAATATTTCAAATAATATCTGTACAGTACATTGCTTGCCCCATGATTCTGCATTGTTGAGAGAAAACTTTTCTTAATTTTGATGCTGGGAACCATGAAGAAGTTACAGGGGTGGCCCATAGCTGATGGGACATCTGTATTCAGTAAAAGGGGAGGGGGAGGAATTCTGTAGCTCAATAATCGAGTGCCAATTATACTTCTCGATACACCACTTATAGCTTTAACTTTTCTTTGACCAAAAATGAATAAAATCAATTGAATAAACCAGAAACGTGAAGAATGCAAAGAAGTCAACAAGCTTTAGAATATCAAGTTTATTTTCATCCCTGATGTCTTTTTATTTATCTGTGCTCATCTCTGTTTCAGCTCCATTTTCACACTGATACTGCTTCTCTTCAAAAATATTTGCCGACTAGTTGCCTTCCAGTTGATTACGGCGGCGTTCTCGATGATGTTGATACGTTGCACGGTAAGATTTACTCACACCCATTAACATTTCATTTTTTTCTGAACTTTGAAATTTCAGTTATAGTAGATATATTTTAATAATCATTCTTAGACACATAAACATACATGGTTCATCTGATTATTATCATTGTTATCGAAGTATTGACTGTCCTACGATCTAAACTGATGAAACCATGCAGACAATAAATTAATTTAGAATACGCTGTTATGGGTGGGGGAATAGGTGGATGATGCATTTATAAAAATTCGCAGAAATACATTGAATGCCAGAATTTAATATGTTAATAAAATAATATGTTAATGTGTTTAATATGTTAATAAAATAAAAGACATTAACGTAAATTTCACCTCAACGTTGTGCGTGTTCCTTGTGCTTTGTAATAAAGTAAGCTGGTGGTGCTTTAGACTTGACTTTAATGCATTAGTTAGTTTTCTAAACTTTTTAGTCCAGGTTAGCTTTCCGGTATTGCACCACCATCTCTTCTATTGTTGCCACAGAGAAATTTTGCCCCATTTTCTCAGTTTTTCAGCTCCTTAATAGTAGAATGGAAATGTCTTCAAGAATATTACAATAGAGTAAAATAGGCCTGTAAACAAGATTCATTGACAAATTTGGATACGTTCCTGAGAAAATGTCATGTGAACGTTTCTGAAAATGCGTGATTTTAAGCTCATTTTCACAGAGAAGTTTTGAGTTTTGGAGAAACCGGTTTATCTGGTTCTTTAAACAATCGGCAATCATGAGTCTACTAATCCCAGATCTTAGCTTCAGCCTAGCACATTGAACACATTCTGTACGGATGTCATTCAAGAGGAATCCTGGCGTAACTGGATGTATCTATTGTATCTATCTATGTATCTATCCTATTTCAATATTTAATATAGCGTTGGATTCAGGATGCAGAGAGATAATTGACTACTTTTTTTCAAATCTGTTCGAAAGTACAAAAAACTAGTGGTGCTACAAAAGCACAAACTTTCTCGCGATATTAATGGTTATGTAATATTATAATATGGCAATTTCTATCATACACTTCAACTACCATTTGAAAAATTCTTTAAAAAACAAAGCATGGAATTTTTTTTTAAATTCAAACGCTTAAAAAAACAGCTTTCTGTCATTGAATTCGGTTTATTAACATTCTACATAAATGTACCAACGATGCGCGGTGTGAACAATTTAGCCACAAATAAAATTTTTAGTTTATATTAACGTGAACCAATGGTGGCCGTCATTATTTCCTTGTTATCAGTGCTAATAAAATAGATTTAATGATTGAATATTGGTAAATGTATTATTTCTTTTCAAGATTCAAATGACAGCCTCCAAGCACTTTCACATTTCCTTATATTAACACCAGAAATACCCACAGAGCGTAAAAGTGAATCTCAAATTATTATAAATAAAAGTCCGTTTAAAATTATTTTCAATAGTAAATAATAATTAAAACTACAATTATATTTATATTAATAAAGTAAATTATAATTAAAATAAAATTCTGCAACACTGCTCAGTATCCATCAAGATAAATCTTACAAATCTTAGACATTAGAATGGACTGCAGGCCCTGAATCAAAAGCTCAAAGCATTAAATATTTCAAATGAACACCTCTATGTTACATTGCTATTCAAGCAAATAGTTGCGAGAAATCATGTTCTTCCTTGCAATATTTATAACACTTCTGTAATACGCATTTACATCGCATCTTAAAAGAATAAATATAAGTTTTTGCACCTAATGTTCTACAATTTGTAATATTAAGTTAAACAATAAGACAGGGTTTTTAGAATATCCAACCGCCTCCAAAGGCCTCTCAAATTACTTTTACAGACTGATGTCGCCTCAAATGAAGTGCTAGAAGTTCGAATTTACCATTTGAAATTATT
This sequence comes from Acheta domesticus, assembly GCA_031308135.1. Classification (NCBI taxonomy): domain Eukaryota; kingdom Metazoa; phylum Arthropoda; class Insecta; order Orthoptera; family Gryllidae; genus Acheta; species Acheta domesticus. Next base: position 2,883,375 of record JAHLJT010009355.1, on the reverse strand, counting down.
TTTCAGTTTACACAAAAAATATTCATATTTTCAAAAAATTGAACATGACATTATTTGAAGGTCTGTTGTTGATGGACACATTTCAGGAAGGAAATATGTTTATCTTCATAATTGTGGTTGTAGGAAGATGCTGAATAAAAATGTGAATTCTTGCAATTTTTACAAATTAGACTTTTCAATGAACAAGAGACCTGCATCATTCTTTTAAGCATCCTATACGTTATCCGAGGTCAAAATTTAATTTTAAAAAATTGGTACCATTTTGGAGAAAAAGTTGTTTAGGTTCCTACAACTATAATGATGAAGACTTTTTCTCTTAATGAAATCTGTTCCTTAAAGATAAATTTTGAAATAAAATCATGTTCAAGTTTTTGAAAATTTGAGTACTTTTTGCGTAATTTTGCATAATTTAATGAAGTGTACATGGTAATGTAATAATCAGTAATAAAAGTGTAATGAACTTTCGCTTTCTGAAGTAACAAATATTCATTTAAAACATGAGAAATACAATCTTTTTCCCCAAACAGAGGGTGGTAGTGACATGTAATTTAAAATACATCACAAATGTGTGTTCTCAAATGAGAACTCTGTGTTAATGAATTGAACTCGTTTGTTAAGGCAAATACTTTTTCAATTTATTTATTGAGGATGAATGTGTCAAAAGATGTGTTTTGGTAAAAATCATTGTTTTCTTTCTCAGAAAAACATGCAAAATTTCTGGAAGAAATGTTGCCAAAATTTCAACAAGAAGAGGAATATAGAAAAGGGTGATTTCTTTAGTGTTCTCATTAATAAACAGTAGTAAAAAAATCTTGTTTTTATTTTGTTCTGTTAATGTGAACCGAGTTGTGTTCCAGATCTTGGTTTACAACGTAATTTGCGTGCAGGTCTCTGTATTGCGTAACTCTATTGCTTTACATTTTATTTTTGGTAATGACCACAAATGAATTGATTTCATTTTGGTTATTGAATGGGTTTTGAATTGAATTATTAATGAATTTGAAAATAAAGTTTTTTTTGTCAGTTCTCTGTTTATTGAATGGTTTTGTCCCTAATCCTAAGACCTGCATGACATTGTGTGCGAGATGTGTTGAGAGTAGTGGCATCCCCCACCCAGTGGGCATGGGGATGCAATGAAGACATTGTGGATTAAACAACGTATAAGTTCTCTAATCTGCATCGTACTAAACAATTTTTAGTACTCCATATTACAGTGTACAAGGGCAGTCAGGAAATAATGCTTCGTATTTTTTTATTCTTAAATGAAATTAGTTAAGTGAAAAATTTCAACTTGGCACTATTCCTCAAACCTTCTACAATCCACCCCAGTTGTAACTTTCTGCGTCAACATTTGGCAGCACAGCAGCTGTTTGAAAAATGGCCAACATCGATGTTCATAAGAGATCACATTGTCTGATTGAATTCTTGAATGCAGAAGGTGAAATGACCATTTGCATTCAGCATGTGACAGATGAATTTTGTCCCATTATCTCCCTTCCCTTGTCTGTAATCACTTAGCACTCACCACGAATGATGCCATTAACTTGCTAAATGTTGTGTGGAGTGACAGCAGTCATTGACCTGCCTCTCCTTTTGTATCAGCCAACTGTGTTTGCCCTCTGCTTCGTTACAGTGAGGAACCAATCATCTAACAATGCTGGCATCCACTGTTTGCATCATCATACACATTTTTGAGTATTTAGTATATAGTATTAGCATTTGGTGAGTCATTTTCTCTTTGACACTATCCGACATTTTGCACACACTGAAGCAAATTCATGCATTTTAGGTGGCTAAAAATGAATAAATGTCTTATTTTAAAAACCTTTAAACCTCTTCATTCTGAGTGCATCATTATTTTCCCTGACACAAAGTATTTCAAAAGACCTGGTCCCTTGAAAGTCATTCTTCCACACAGTTTTGAAGATTTTCTACTGACAATGTTTTGTTCTCCAAGAAGTTTTGACTGCTGATTATGGTATTAAAAAATTGGTAGCTCACTTAGATGTAATCAAAGCAAGCGTGTGAGAAATATTCTTTTTTTTTCTATGTAATGTGTTGAAAATACTTGATTGTTAACATTTATTCATATTTGTTTCATTTTAAAAGTTAGAAATGACTATTATTCCTGGCATAGGTGCTTCGTTTGAATTGGACTTTTTTCAATTTACAAGTGAGTATTTAGTATGGTAGAAATTAGAATCTTAACTACATCCAATAATGCGAGAAAGTATGTGCTTTTGCCCCTGTTGTATATTTGATACTAACTGAATGTAACGTTGCTGACGCTTTAAACTACCTTGGATTGTTTGACTTCTTTTTTCTTTCTTCGTGTTTTTTCTTCTTTTTCTTAATCTTTTTCGCACGCAAGCACACAAGTTTATTCAAATACTATACAGGGATTGTACGTAGATATTATTTATTATTTAATAAGTTTATAATAACACTTCAATAAACGTATTTTAAACAATTAACCTTTTCTACTATTAGAAGTACGTAATTATGGTAGTATTCCTTTTGAAAGTGGCAAAATGTACTTGCGCTTTGAGCGGCAAAGCAGTACGCGACGGCCCTTCGCGTTATCGTTTCGAATGTGTGAATTGTCTGTATGGGAGTACTCATTAATCTATATAAGTTTTAAGAAAATTTCAGCACTTTCGCTACAACGCACGTGAACTATTACTAGGAGCGTGTAGTTAAAAGTTTTTCGACAATGCTGATAAAATATATATATATATATATATTGTAACGGTACGACCCGACGTGAACGGGAGACGATGAAAATAATATTAATTTTACCAATTTAATGTCAGTCAAGGCAGAATCGACGACGGATGCGAGCGCCTACCTGCATCGGGGCCACGGGCGAGCTGAGGCGGGCTGGGTTTGTTTTTTTTTTACGACGCTCATCCGGTCCGGCGGCGAGGGGTGCGGAGCCGACAAGAGGCAGCGGGGGAGTAAGAAGGGTCGCTTTGTCTATTTGGCGGCGCGAGCGTCACAGCGAATGACCACCCACTCCACGTTTATGACCAAACGTATTTTTTCACACGGGCCGCGGAGAAAGTAGGCCAACGAATTTTTCCAGAGCCGCGAGAAAAGACGCTTGCCGGCCAACCGACGCCAAAGCCAACGGATATTTTTTTGTACGCGACGCGTGCGGACATTGGTCGGAGGTTCGCCCCGCCACTCCGCCAAAATTTCAATTTCATGCAATCAGGGCGACTTGGAAATGTAATGAGGGGGGCATGAGAGCTCTCGTCACGACGGGAAAGCTACGGGACTAAAACTTAGACGAAAGACATCGGAGAGGGAGGTCGATTCTACTTAGATGAGAAACGTCGGAGAGAGATAGACTTCGAAGCCACGCCACGGAAGTTCGTTACCGCGTGAACTCCGCGAGCCGACACCGCTCGTCGAGCTTCGCGAAGCGCATTCGTCGACCGAGTCGCATGTAGGGCCAGTACTCGCCATAGCTAGCGCTCAGTTATCCGCGACTTATTAATCGCGATCTGTTATCGACGCGATGTCCAATGATAGTCGGAGCGGTACGCCCTACGCGTCTGCAGAATCCGCTTAAGTCAATTGCGAGGCGGAAGTTACGAGCTGAGGCGGCACGCGCCACGGCCACCCTACAAAGCATTCTCCCCGGGTGCCTGGATGCAATCATCGCTGGGTGTCTTGACCTGTCGGTGGCCACGGAGCAGCTGAGAGGGGCGGCCGACTCCAGAACAAAGCTGGGGGGAGCGCCCGCTTCACCTACCTGCCTGGCGGCCGGGACCAGCTGTGTGGCAGCCACTCCAGACATCAACGAGGGTAATGTTGTTATAACCGCAATAATGCGGAAAGACTGATACGTCAAGAAGAGAAGAGTGTCAATACGCCCTCAGCGTAAGAGTGAAAAGGGAATTTCCAGCGGCATTAAATTTTAATTGTTTTTTTGTAAAGTAATTTGTTTGAACATGGCAATCACTAATTGCCAGCTAATAGTAATTAAGCCGCCAGTGATAAATCATGTAAAATCTCTGTAAAAAAATTTCATCATCATTCATCTCATATTTTTTTATAATTAAATGGTTCTTGTTAAATTTAAATGTTGTGTTGTGTGTGTGTTATAAGAACCCCTCACCGGTCCTACCACCGAAAAGCAGCAGTTCAAAAAGGGGGTAGATTACAATATATATATATTGAAATATACCTTCATCCTTCACTTCGTAATACGTTGTCGTGAGTTTGACCTGTTCCGAATTTATAGAAAGATGTGGGCGCCAGGAACAGGTGACATAAACTAATACTAACTTTTCCCTATTTAATTCTGTCAAAATTATATGGGCATCCAGCTAGCTTGGGCCGATGGATTCGGATTACATGTATTCGCTATCGCTAAGATAGCCGATTACCTGATCTGCCGACTGTACAGCCTGGCGTGGAATCTGAAATATGGAAATTCTCTGCTTCCAACTAATTAGAAGCTTATGATTGACAAATGAACAGACTCTTTTCTTTTTCCAAAGAACAAAATTTAACAATTTATTCAATGTTAATTTTAACAGATTACTTAATGGCCATGACCCCTTTTTAAAAGATATTATTTTAATATACTGCAGTATATGTTACCGTCTTGCCGACCCGCTCGTTCCGAAGACGCTTCTCACTTGGCCGATGAATCCGAGTCGCTCTTCTGTCTTCTGATCTTGCGCGGTTGCTGAAGTATCCAGTCCACACTGCATAAAATCTAGCTAAGTTCTTTCCGACGCTTTAGGTTTATAATCTTTCACACGAGTTTAATAAAATACTAATGTTCGAACTATCGTCCGGTGAACACCCAAAACTGCCCAAGTCCGCGGATGTACTCCGGCAAATAATTTCTAAGTCCGATGACGACTGTTACTTTTCGCACGAAAATGTATAAGTCTCACTTTCAACTACAAGGTCCGCCCACTATTTGCACTCCACGAAACTCAAGAGCCGAGTTCACGACCTACACTCCACCACTCTGAGTCAGACTGTAACGATCTGCACTCAACGAAGCTCCAAGTCCGAATGAATGTTTTTCTGTATTTTGCAACCCTTGATGGGTCGGTAGCGTCCCACGTTCTATTTTTCCAAAACACGGCGGTAAACACCAGAAAGTCTAATTGCCCCCCGCCAACCCGCTCATTTCTTACAACCCCATGTAGCCGCGCCTTCGTCCGTCATACGTTTTTCGACCAATCACATATTCTTTATTATATCGATCTAGCCAGCGTTCCGGCACCTACGAGGCTTGCAGCTAGTTTATTTACCTGCCCTGCACCATAGCAACCCTCTGCGCTGGCGTTACTAGGGCCGGATATCGCCATTTTACAAGTCCATTTAGTCGCCCCGTATACGACTAATATTATGAATAAACCATGTCCCGTTCTGGTATATCACAATATATATATATATATATATATATATATATATATATATATAGTGGACCAGGACATTTGGCAAATTTTTTACGTGCACTGTGGTTAGGCTACCTTCCCCCGCACCCCGCTTCGCAGTGCATGGCCGTTAGCATGTGACCACTGGGATTCCCAGGCCTCTCTTATGACTCCTGTGGCGCCGCAGGAATACCTCTGGTCTCCACTGGAAGTCCCGGGCGACTCCGAGGCGTGTCCAAGGAGAAGTCTCATCCTGAGATGAAGATGCCTTCGCTCACAGCCGATGCCCCCTTCCCGCCCTCGGGGTTAGGTAGCTCAGGGCATCACACCCCTGTATTTATTACTCGTCGAGTAAATTTCTGGTTATAATTTGTTCCATATTGTTTCTTCATTATTAATTATCTTAAGAACTCATAGAAAGGGTTGACATAGTATTCACTACTTTAAAAAAAACCCTTCATTCATTTTGTTATGATGCATTGTTACACGAAAATTATCCATTAATACAAAAATTTGCAATGCACATTCACTGGGAAAGAAAAATCCCACCACTGGTGCCGTGAGGTCTGCGAGACCGCTCCGAAACTTCAACTGGCCCTCAAAGGCGAACGGCTGTCACTGGATCCGCTGCCCCGTATGTGAGTGTAGTTCAGAAAGAGACAGGAAGGTACTGTAAAGAAAAACTTATTGCGACCTACCAGAAAGGTGGGCTACGCGTTTATTTTTCCTCAGCGGTCTCAGAGACCGCGCTTCACCAGCTAAGGGTTATGCCACTCCAAGAAAATCATTCCGGAAATATACTGTTCGAAACAGAAATTCCTTTGAATCATGACATCGCGTTGTTTCCCAACAATGTAGTAACGTGTCAAAGAGGCGTCGGTCAGTGCTGAGAGTTGTTTGTTACTGTGAGGCTGCAAAACAAATCATGTGAAGGGAAATGAGTGGACCTGATAAAGTTGGAATTGAGAGGTAAAAATAACTATTTCAATTGTGTTATTATCCGTTGTTCAAGAGACTGGCACATTTAAAAGAGTTTCATTGTATCTCTTAGTACAGCCTGTTGAAACAAAAATTCGTAATATTTCCACATAATCCATTTTACATTTTAGCCTTTACGGAGAGGCGGAATTTCGGATCTTTTATTGTGGGGTGGGGGCAAGTTTGGGGATAAGTTTTTTTATAAAAATGTACAATTACAATTTTATAAAAAAATAATTTAAATGATATTAATTTTAATAAAATGCACGAAAAGCTGTATTAATTTCTTTTTAGTAATCTGTATTGTCCACAATATGTATTTGCTGCAAAACATATATGTATATAAAAGTATTGTATTCTAGCTGCTTGAATTTTGTTTTATATTTTGAAATTTGAGTACCATGTATCATATGTGCATAATGAATGGGAAATACTCTTTCTTTTTGAAAGTTAATTCGAGTGTTGTGACTCGTGATTTTACGAATGAAACGGTTTAATTTCTAAGTACATAACGTTTAAAAGTAAAATATAATTGAAAGATGATTTATTGATAAGGGAAAAGTCAACATTGTCCGTTTTATAATACTGAAATAAAGTTCACCAATTTAATAATGTATGTCATTAGCTCATCTTAATAAAATTATTGTTCGTTTAATTATTATGAAACTTCTCAAAATACAGAAAAGGTAAATCTTTTATAATATAAATTTGGAGATCGTCGAAATGAAATGTCTAAATATATTATTAAAAAATTCGTTCTCAATCCCGCCTCTACATTATTGAATGAATTTTAGAATTTGTAATGACTTGTTAACCCTCGTACCATATCTGGTGTCTCTTTGAACCTCACGATCATTCATTTATTAATATTTTTCTGAACATTTGCAGGATCAGTTCAGTTTTCTAGATATTCCTACGTGAAGCAGGTACCAAACCATTTACACTGTTTTCCAAGTTTAATTAGAGAGCTATTATTTTTTTTTTTCGTAACATGGCACCGGTTTGACCTAAAGTATAGTCTTTTATGTTCCCGTACTCATTTCAAGCATATTATCATGAACTTCAGAAATGTGCCTGATATCGTCAATTTTTGTCTCGCATTTGATTTATCGCGAATTAACGTTTAGAAATCTTTAAAAATGTTTGTCAACCATTACGAATCAACAACGGAGGCTACGTACGTTAGAGGTTATTCTTTTTATGAAATATTTAATATGGATAAATTATATTTATTATGTTATTGAAAAATCTTAGAAAATGTATTCTTATATAAAATCGATTATTTACACCCAATACGTTGCCAACCACATTCATGCTTACCACTTCCAAGTGTCAGCGAAACTTGGGATCCAAAAATATCCCAGGTACATAGTCCGGTTCCAACTCTGCCCCTCAAGCCCCTATGGCCACGATGGCATATCACACGGCATTTCGCGTTTCTCCGTCGTACCATTAGAAGTCGCATGGTCGCAAGCTCTGCTTGATACGGTCGCGATCATCGATACCTGGCGGCACTACTGAGAACGTCGCGAAATACCGTGACATATTCCATCGTGAAGACGGGCCTAGAGTGGCAAAGTTAGAAAAATCATAGTATATACTGCGATTTCTGTAACTTTGTCCCCGATAGAAATCAGTTGTTCACGGTTTCATCCAATCGGGAGCTTAAACGCCACCATAATGACGTCACTTTATCGAAATATAAGCTCCTGATTGGATGGCAGCGAAACAGCTGATTCCTGTCAGGGACAAAGTTACGAAAATCTCAGTACAGTACTTGATATCCTAAGCGAGCAGCTACGGTACGAGGGTTAATTGTTGGAGGGCGCGCAAGAGCATTTTCAGTCGACGGCGAGCGGGCGGAAGGAGCCCTCGAGGCCGAACAGGTCCTGGTGCGTCTTGGGCTTGCCCGGCCGCTTGCTCTCCGTGGCGCCGTACTGGTCGTCCTCCGCGAAGTACTGCCGCCACGCCTCCAGCTTCTTCACCCACTCGTCTGCGGGCATACACACAAGCACTTATTCAGTTCAGTCCTACCGCACAAGTCCACGAGCGTCGTCTGAGGGCATCGCTGCAGTTCAATGTTGTTGGCGGGCCGCCAATGCTTTGCTAGCGCTAATAATTCAATACCTCTGGGCAAAAACTGTAAAACCAGCATATAGCACTGTGCAAAATGAATTGTAACTGTGTGGGAGATTGCGTAGGCGGCCGCATGCGGCCCGCTGGATCTTTTTGTGCGGCCCGCGACTGCTTTGAACAATTTTATTATACCAACCAAATACAATACAATTGCACAATTCATCTTGTTTTTATTTAATGATATAGGCCCTATTAACTTTCTTGTTCGGCCAACATGTTGTGGCCTTCCTCAGAGCGTACTGCTGAAGGCCACAACATGTTGGCCGAAACGTGAACCATCAGGAAAGAGACGAGGCTTATCCCGAATAGCTTAGATAATATGTTGGAGATTGATCCACAGTCAATGTTCTCAGTTCGTTGGGGATCACGTCTCGAGGTGATCTACTATCTCGTTAATTGCTCTTAGAAGCTCTGTTAAGGTTTACACACAAGTTGTGAATTACGATGGAGGCCGATTCGCGAAAAAAATACTGTCGTATGTTAGATAAGCATTTTTTTTTTTTGTTGAGTAATTTTGATTTTTTGCGACTGGTGTTTAAAGGATATTTTGAAGGCAACAGTCAGGTCACGCAGTGCTCCACCTACAAAGTCCCGCCTAAAAGTACTTTTTGATCTGCCCCTAAGAGTGGTACATTTCAATAGGATTTAAAAATAGAGTTATCGCAGATTGGGGTTAAACACTTACCCGTTATTTCTTTTATTGTCCCTGCATTGCCTCCGTACTCCTTCGGCAAAATTTCTTTCGGAACACTCTGGTAGAAGGTATTTAAGTCGGAGTGAACATGGACCTGCCAAAGCGAGAATGCTCGATTAGACACATTTTAAACATTTTAATAAAATAACATTTTGTTAAAAAAGTGTTTATGTATAAGGATACAAACATTTATATTGGATATTCTCTACAGCTTAGCTTGCAATGAATCGAAACACATACATCGCACATACCCGATTCCTTAATTTTTCCTTCATAAACGTCTTGAAGAGATTGAAGATAGATTCAAAAATAGACTTCATATGGAGGTAGTGCATAGCTTTTGGTCTCAGCGGATATCCTTCCTAGAATCAAACAATGTTTTATAGAATTCGCAAGTAAACATAAAACAATAGCTTCTGTCTGTCTTTGGGTTTTATTAACATTTATTTTGTCCAATTGTATTTTAGGCAGTCTAATACTATCGTTCGAAAACCAAAAGGTTAATAAAAGGCCATATTTTAAATTTAGAAATTTATTGAAATGTTGTTTGAATCATTACTATCTCTCGACGTTTCGAGGAGCACATTTCCTCTTCTTCAGGAGTCTTAACACCTACGTCATTCCTTCTTAAATTCTATTAGTAATTTGTACAATTAATTACATTTTGTAAAGAAACAAACTTTCAGCAACACTCTCCATGAAATCAGAGACCAAGCTGACCTCCTGTAGAAGAGGAAAAGTTCTCCTCGAAAGGTCGAGAGATAGTAATGGTTCAAAAAGCAGAAACAGAAATGGTACAGAAAGCACATTTCAATAAATTTACAAAATTAAAATATTTATTAACCTTTTGGTTTTCAAACAAATCTATTAGACTGTTTAAAATAAAACTGGACAAAGAAGTCTTATTAAACATTAAAAACTCTGTTGGATAAAAACATAAATATTCTTTCGAGTAGCACAACACTAATGTGGAAACGTAGACAACCGCTCAAAAGAACATTGATGAAACAATATGAAGGATAGGTTAGGTTAGGTCAGAAATATAAACTAGTGGTGAAGGAGGTTCGGTTAGAATAAATACATAAATTATTGGTGTACAGAAAATCATGGTTTCTCGATTAATTTGTTATGGTCACGCACTGTTATTATGTTGTAATTATTATTCTGCTACTTGCAGGGTGGTGCCGGGGAACTGAAACATTTGATATAATTAGAAAAAAATGAAGTCTAGATTAGCCGACCTTGAGCAAGACCGCGATCTACTAAGGTCCGATTAAATTAAGAAGGTGATTGACAGTTCTGTGTGACGTCAGGACGCCTCTCTCGTTTCCATGGCAGCTGCCAACCAGAGAGACAAAACGTGACGTGTCAGGTCGCTCAGTTGCCACTGCCGAACACGGGGAACATTTGAGCATCGCACAGCGACTTCCCTGCCGCCGCGCCGCCCGCGTTTCTGCCTGTGCTGCGCGCGCAATGTGTACTGTGTTGTGATGAGTTGCGTTGAGGTTAGGCTTTTGTCGTATTTTTTACACTTTTACACGTATTTTTTGAAGTGTTTGTTTTCGTGTCCCGGTAACACGTGCTCAATGGTTTGCGGCCTGGCAACGTCGCTCCCCTCCACTCACAAATGCCAATCTTCTTAATTTAATCGGACCTTAGTAGCTCGCGAACGACGGTTTGGCGATCATTGGTCTAGATCGATTGAGGAATATCGATTTTGGAGAAATCGTGTGAACGGTTTAGGCGCTAGCCTTGATCAAAGACGGACGGACGGAGGAAAGAGAGACAGACCGCCTGTTTGCCGTCTATCATTTTTCGATACCGAGGAACGTAGGCTAGCTGTACAACGTCTTAGAGATCTTATTAACTTTCGACAAAAAAAGGAACAATATGTATTTTCTTTTTCGATACCAGGGCCTTTTCTTCCAAAATATTTACGCAGGAGCATTAAAAATGTATGATCTTTACTAAATACATAATAAGCCTCGATATTAAAAATTGGAGCTATTTTTTAGGTAATTTCGAGAAGCATTAGAGAGTCATCTTAAGTACCTACAAAAATAAGACGCTTCAAATTCGGGGGAAAATCGAATGGGTAAAATTCACATCTGTGAAAATTCTGTCTACTTTTTAGGTGTTTGTGTTATTCGTAATATAATGCACAGATATGCGCAAACGTTTATAAAAACCACTTCTGAGGTGTCAATTGTCAATGTAATGAATTTTATTTTAGGTAACTTTTTAACCAATTGGTCATTTTGCGACCACTGTGATTGCTTTTTAACTCTGGAGGAACTGCAGGAAGAATACGTACGGACAACACGAGCACATACACGAACATTCACGCCTGAGGCGGGTTCGAACCCGCGGCCCTGCGAAGCAGCTACGGCCCTTCAGACTTAGCGACCTCGGCGGTCCAGGCCAGCAACGTGGATTTTCACTGAACCATATACAGCCGACTCCGGTTATAGTGAACGTCTGGGGACGAACATATTTGGTTCTCTATATCCGACGATTAAATAGAAATTCTCCACAATTAATGATTTTATTAATATAGATATACAGCAAAATGCATTAACAGCACGATCTGGAAATTCCAATATCATTATTTGTCCTTAAAAAATGAATTATGTTTAATTGTTTAATTTTTCCTTAGTAATTTCTCTAGATCCTTCTCCAGTGTTCGTGCTCTCTACCTACTTGATCTCTACTGTTTCTAAGTTTCGTAATGCAGTCTTGATGCCCTTCAGTGCCGTTTGCGTTGTAGGAACGCCTTCATTTGTATCGTCATCACTCATCAGTACAGTTCCCATTCCGAGTCCACCAGCACCCCTCAGGGGAGACTTCGACCTTTGGTCGACGACGTTTTTCCAAGCTGCCTGGTGCTGGAATTTGTGGCACTGAGGCGATATTTTCTTTCCCAAGAGGGAATTAATTTCCAGAACGCTGTTTCCCACGTTCACTATAGCCGAGGTTCAGGTTCACTATAACCGAATCTTCTTATGCTTATTTGTAATGTAAGTGAAACGGTACCAGTGACTAAAGTTCGCTATAACCGAGGGTTCACTATTAGCGAAGGTTCGCTATAACCGAGGGTTCGCTATAACCGAGGGTTCACTATTAGCGAAGGTTCGCTATAACCGAGGGTTCACTATTAGCGAGAGTTCGCTATAACCGAGGGTTCGCTATAACCGAGGGTTCACTATTAGCCAAGGTTCGCTATAACCGAGGGTTCACTATTAGCGAAGGTTCGCTATAACCGGAGTCGACTGCACCCGCGGCAGCAAGCGCGCGCCCACCTGGAAGACGGTCATGGACTTCTTGGCGAGCGAGGGCGTCATGTGCGTGGCGTGCGCCACCGTCATGTTGGACATGTCCATGACGCCCACCTGCCCCTTGACGATGAGCGCGTCGTCCTCCAGCACCATCACGTCCACCATCATCATGTTGGTCTTGAAGACGTCGTTGATGTCCACCTCGTTGGGGTCGTAGGCGCCGCCGCGGAACAGGATCACCCGCCGGCCCTCGCCGTCCACGCCCAGCGGCAGGAACACCCTGCGCACGCACGCACCGCACGGCTCCAGCGCTATCCGAGGGCGACGCTTCATTAACTAGTGGTGCTACAGAATGGCACAGTCTTTCCCGTATTAGTTTTCTATTTCCTTGGGTCTTCGCTAGCTATGCGGAATTGCCACATACTCTTTCTTGCCAGCTACCATCTATCATCGCCAAAAGTACATTTTTTTTGTAATTTTCTTAATTTTTCGGTTTCCTATTGGTAGAACGGAAATATTCATTTTAGAATATTAAAAAACACAAAAACCTAGTCCTAAATGGCAATTTTTAAAAAAATTATGTGCCGTTTTAAAGAAAATTGCGTTTTAGCGCTACTAAAAATGCGAAATCTGAAGCTCATTTTCACAGAAAATATTTGAGTTTTTAAAATACTTTATTTGAAGTTATTTGAAGCACTTACACTCACAAATATAATAATCTTTACAAATTTCTAGTAATGTGCATATTAAAGATGTGAGATATTTTTCAAAAAAATTACATTTATATAATTTTTGAAAAAACAAAAAAATAACTCAGACTTAACGTCATATTAAAGAGTTTTGCTTTCAATTGGTTTTTCGGTGCCAAGGACCCACACAACAGAGTTACTGGCTACACCACGTGTTAGGGGATCTTATTTTCTTAATTTAGCAACTGGTTTTAACCACTTTTTTGTTTTCACGGCCCGGCAATAAATTTTTTCCGCCGAAAATTCGCCGTTTTTTTCGCGCAGAATTACATAACTTTCTCTGTACTACGTATATCACTCCGTGTATACGTACGTATACGGGTAAGTAAAACGGAACATTTCTAAGAATATGTAGGGAATGTTGAAGCTTCATGTAAAGTCTTTCCCAAAATAAAAATATCAGTTTCCAACTCGCAAATGAGAAATGTCAGTTTTGTAGAAAACAGGCTTTTGGTCAGTGTTGTCAAGGTCGATGCCACGAGCGGGAGTCCGTGGCACGAGTGCCACGACGAAATCGCCCTTCCGCACAGTTCGTCATCCCGCCCCAAGAGACAACGCAATCCCTATTGTAAAACGGCGGGGTTACTGCTAATCGTTTCCTTTCCCGACGCTAGTTGCGCAGAGAAACTCGTGGCATGCTACGGTGCCACGAAGCGTACCACTGCCACCAGTAGAAGACCTTAACACCAGTGCTTTAGGCGCTAACGTTAAACACAGACGGACAGACAAATAGACTGACGTTTTGGCGTTAGTTGATTTTTTCTGTATCAAGAACCTACAAAACGGATTCTGAGAACAACTTGTTAGAAGAAGCGATTTACTATACATAGGAATAAGATTTATCCACTTTTTTCGGTACTAGGGCCCGAAATAAAGTTTTTCCGTCTCAAAATTGCTGATTTCCGCCGCGGCGTTATAATACTTTTTCACAATGTAAAGAAAGTTGGAATTAAAGGAGAAGGAAATGTTTTCTCCCGAAGTTTCAAAACTGTAGTAGTTCTGTACAATGACTCTGCTACAAATAAATCGCTAAATCTCAAAAAGTGTTTTGCGTACATAGCTACAACTTAAGAAAAGTTTCACTGAGACACGTGGAACTTCGCATATAAAATTTAATCAAAACATTGACAGTCGCTCGAGCCACTTTTCCAAAATTGGCTCGGAATAAAATTTGTTACAAACAAATTTACAATAAAATTTGTTACTCCAAAACAACTTTTTACTTCACACGTTCAAAAAGTGCACTTTAACTCGAAAACGGTATGAGATATGCAAAAGTGTGTAAGGACACTTCTTAAATAACACTTTATTATCTTTTATTTGAATCGAAAAGCAAATAGATCGGAAAACAGGGATTACAGAGATAAAGGTGTCAACATTAGATTATCAACCGCTATCTTTAATGGCGCCTCAAGATAAGCCCGATCACAATATTTATTGGCTCTTTGCACTATTACATACAGCTAGTATAGTTCGTTCCATAATGAAGAATCAAAAGACGCATCTGGAAAGTTCTGCATTCCTTTGCGCCACAAAGGCCTCCTTAAAAATATTAACCTGTCATTATCATGAATAACTGAAGATATGAAATAAAAAAGGATGTAAGTGCCTTTTCGTTATATTGACATTTTTACAAGAGAATGATGAATGAATCAAGACCTATAACATAAATAAGAACCAAATATGAAAATGGCACTTAAACCATATGAAACTGGCACATACATCCTTTTTACTTTCCCGTCCTTAAGAAAGTACTTCTTAAGAAGGAAGTTTTGTAATGCTGCGGGAAAAAGCCGGAATTTTCCGCAGAAAAACTCTTATTACCGGGCCCTGTTCACGAAAAAGTGGATAAATCTAGTTGCTAAATTAAGAAAAATAAATCCTGTAACAGTGATGTAGCACGTACCCATGTTATCTGGGTTTTTGATACCGAAAACTCGAATGACGGCAAAACGTCTGTCTGCCCTTCTCTGAACAACGCTAGCGGCTAAACTGTTCAGCCGATTTTCTCCAAAATTGATATTTTCCAATTGATCTGGCTGATATCCGGCTCCTTGAATTTGAAACCGATATTTTAATTTTGGGGGTACTTTACACAAAGCCCCTGCATCATTTTCCAAAAAATTGCTTCATCTTTTTTTATTAAATTTTGTCGTTGGATAGTGTGAAGGACGCTTAGTGGTCGTCCATAAATTACGTAACGCTAAAGGGGAGGGAGGGGGTATCACGCAGCGTTACGGAGAGATAGGGAAGTGCGTTACAAGGGGGAGGGGGTATTGAAAATACTCGAAATTTGCGTTTCGTAATTTATGGACGGTCCCTTAAGAGAACGGCGCATGTCTCATTTTCGTTGAAAATCTTGATTTTTCGAAAATTGCAAAAATCCAAAAGTTTTTCGACGTCTTCCTACAACTACAATTTTTAAGATAATTTTTTTTCTTAATGAAATGTGTTCATCAAAAACAGTTCTTCAAAAGAGGTGACGTTCTGTATTTGGAAAACAGGAGTATTTTTTGCGTAATTTAACATGAAACAGGCTTTTTTACAAACATTTTAAACAATTTTCTCAGAAACGGCTTCAAATTGTCGCCGAATGTAGCAGAGGAATGTAAAGATAGTGATGATGGTCATATTTTCGGCGCACTCTAAATTTTTGAAAATTGCAAAAAAGTTCGTAATTTTGAATTCGAACAATGATTGGTTAATTTGAATTACTTGTGATGAAGTGGACAGCCAATGGAATCGTGAGGACAGCTCATATCTCTGGTCCATAATTCGGAGACTATTTTTCGCTTGAATTTTGTCTCTTTGGGGGCATTGCGAAGTGGTGTTGGGGAACTCACCCGAGCTCCATGATCCTGCGTATCTTGGGGCAGGTGGGGTCCCTGTTCTTGAAGAAGTCGGGCAGCGCGGAGCGCAGCGTGTAGTAGGCGTCCAGCTTCTCCTTGGCGCGCTCCAGCGAGAACTTGGCCCCGCGCAGGAACGCCACCAGGAACTGGTCGTCTGACACAACAGGAGCTCGTCTTGGCCACGACGGAATATCACACGGCATTTCGCGTCTTTCTCCCTCGCACCGCTATATAATCGCAAGCACTGCTTGATACGGTCGCGATCATGCGATATCTAGCGGCACGACGCAGAAATACCGTGACATATTCCATCGTGAAGTCGGGTCTTGAGAAGGAGAGTTAGAAGAATCGCACTATCACTGGCACGTAGGACAAGGGCCGCCCCGCAACGCGAGAACGCCCCCTCGCCAGCCCTTTGACAGGAGGGAGGTCAGGTGTAGCGCCTCGTGCCTCTAACGACACCGCAAAGGGCCAGGATCAAGGGGTATCATGGGAAGGGCGATGCACGAGTGACTATGCTGCGATTTTTCTCACTCTGCCCCTCAAACCCCTATGGCCACGGTGGAATATCACACGGCTTTCGCGGCTTTCTCTGTCATGCCGCTGGAAGTCGCAAGATCGCAAGCACTGCTTCATACGGTCGCGATCATGCGATATCTAGTGGCATGACTGAGAACGTAGAGAAATACCGTGACACATTCCATCTTGAAGACGGGCCTTGAGGGGAAAAGTTAGAAAAATCGCAGTATTCAATACTTTAGTTTTTATAATGTGTCTCGTCAAGGCCTATAGAAGAAGAGATTGTCTTTGGTATTACATGCGCATCTTTTCTTGAGCCTTGGAATACCTAACCCCACTCCTTTGTCAATAATAGTTGAATTAAAAACAATGTTGCCAACGAGCGTTGTAGGCAAAATCTGATAACAAATACTATAGAGACCGCAATGTTCGCTCCCGTGTAATAGAAACTATTTTGCACCGAAAAACTAACTACAAAATTTGGCACAAAATTCCTTTTGTCAAAATAACCAATGTCCCAAGTCCTCTCGCAACTATGGAAGTGAGGGATGAAGAAAATGTGGGCATATAATATGAGGGCTGTAAATCATTTTTTTTAACGTGGCTCATCAAGGCCTATCTTCACGATGGATTATGTCACGACTTTTCGCGTCTTTCTCGGTCTTGCCGCTAGATGGGGTATGATCACGCACTGCTTGATACGATCGCGATTATGCGAATGAAATAATTTATACAAAGATATTGTGCGAGGCAATGAGCAACTATCAATGCTGAATGCAATTACATGAAATGATTTCATGTTGATCACATTAATGAAATTAATTCATTCAAATTGATTCATGGCCCGAATATTAAAAAAAAGATCCAAATGCTGCAAGGGACCCCTTTGGCTTCTCTCTTGCCCCCATCCGCGTTCATTGCCAACCCCCAGGGTGCTGCAAAGATAGCCGGTGTTTCCTAACCCCCAGACTGCTGAAAAGTTAACAGGTTTTTCTTTCCATCATCCGAAAAGACACGGTTGTCTACTGAAGAAGTTAAGAGCCATCTTTTGAGATGCATACAGTCTCGTACCTCCAGCAACTGCTGAAAAGTTTTTTTTGCTGATATTATGTTCCGATTTAAACATACTGGCACTGCAAGATAACGATCTTGAAGGAGAGGGGACATTATTATCCAATCGGGAGCTGCAATACCCAAAACTTAAATTGCAACGAAGCTCCAAATGGGATGACAGTATTCCCCCACTTCGTCCAGCTCGTGACCTTGAAGTGTCAATATGCTTAAATCGGCATATAGGCTGAATGCGAGGGGATAGGTGTAGGGAAGTGGGTTAGAAAGTTTGAATACCCCGTAGAGAGGTCAACGACCGGCAGGTGTATGTGAGAAGATACCATCTTTTTCGCAGACAATGTAAGAGATCGTAGACGTGATGCGGACACGCGGTGTAAACAACGAAGTGAAGTGAAGCCGGCGATTGTCAACCTTTCGCTCAACTAGATGAGGGAGCCTTAAGGGTCACGTTTATTCGAGGTAAGACTAGCGGGTTGCCATTGAATTTCTGTAAAGGAAGTGAGAGCTATAACAAAATATAGTGTACGGAGCTTGTAAATAGATGTAAGAATTTTTTTGATTGTATAAATTGATACAATGACGAAGATTTTCCCGGACGCCAGAACCAAGAAGGCCTACAAACAAATTTTGTACGCAGCTTAACAACAAGGGACACGAAGGGAAAATAATTGTATCCTGTTATTTTGGATTCTGAGTAAGTTGGCAGTTAAATCTAAATACTAGGTCATCCTTCTCTGAGCTGCCCACGTTTTCCATACGCGGCGTGATTTCGCCCGACTCACGCAAATAAAAAAAATTCTGGAGTGTCCCGCTCTGATCGCCCTCGGTTCTCGTCATCGCTACTTCTGTGTGACAGAGAGAGACAGACAGTGAGAGAGGAGTGAGAGGAGAGGAAAGAGAGGAAAGAAAAGAGGGGAGAGAGGGGAAGAGAAAGGAGAGAGAGAGGAGAGAAGAGAAAGGAAAGAGAGGGGGGAGACGAGGGAGAGAAAGGAAATTGGGAAGGGAGGGGGAGAGGGAGAAGAGAGAGTGCGGAGTGAGAGGAGAGAGTGAGGAGAGAAAGAAGAGAGAGGAGAGAGGGCGGAGGGGAGGGGCGGCGCGTGCTCACCCGTGCGCGCCTTGAGGTGCGGCTGCTTGGCCAGCCAGTCCTTGAGGTGCTGCAGGTCGGCCTCCAGCCGCTCGGGCACCTCGAACAGCTCGCGTTTGGCAGCCTCCGCCAGCGCCGGCGGCAGCGGGCGCACCGTCGCCATCTGCAAGCAGCCCACGCCCACGCACTCCTCTATGAAAATGGACACACGAGGCATCAAGAGCAGTTGATCCTTAACCAAATGTTGGAGATGATCACTAGATTGCCAATGAGACGAGGGGAGAGGGGGACGTCGCACACCCTAAAGCCACGACCACGCGCCGCCACTGCTTCCACCAAGTGAATGGTGGTAGAGGTGCTCAGGAAGAGCGAGTGAAGGCAATCCAACATGCGAATGTGATTATCGTTCTCATAGCGCTCGTAAACCCTCTGGGGCATTGTGAATCTATTGTCAAAAGTGTCTACAAATAATTTAATATTTTTTTTTACAAGAATAGACTGAAATACGTCGACAAAGATGACACAAATCCGATTCTTATTGAACCCTTAATATTAGAAAATCGTCAAATTTATTTTTGGACTGTCTATCACTTTCTACAATATTGAATATACGTACTTTACTGAATGAAATATATTCTTCGTAGTTAGCTGTTTAATTGGTGTCATTTACGTTAATTTGTAGTATTTTTTGGTGAAATATTCGTTGGTATGTTTCGCGTATTTTCTCGACGGCAAAACGTCTCTCTGGCCGGCCGGCCGGCTGTTTGTTGTCGACGCTTGCGCCTAAACTGTTCAGCCGATTTTCTCTTAAAAAAGATCACGAACATTTTTTTAAAAAAAATAAGTAGTTTTCGCGTAATTTGTGCAATATTATAAAAAAATTCTCAAAAATCGCTCCAAATTTTTTATTTGCTCCAGTATTTTTTCCCTAGATCAGGGCTCATCACGTGTTCGCTCCGTAGAGCCCCGGCCGATTGCTCCCGGCTCTCAGCGGGCGGCCGGGGCCCAGCGGGAGCACTAGGAGAAACTCAAGGGGCAAACGACGGGGTATGAGAAATTCAACGAATTTACTTCTAAATGGCAATGCAATGACAAGGCAGGGCTTCTTGTATGTCTTAACGCAGGGCTCATTACATTTTCGCTCCGTAGAGCCACGGCCGATTGCTCCCGGCTCTCAGCGGGTGGCCGGGGCCCAGCGGGAGCACTAGGAGAAACTCAAGGGGCAAACGACGGGGTATGACAAATTCAACGAATTTACTTCTAAATGGCAATGCAATGACAAGGCAGGGCTTCTTGTATGTCTTAACGCAGGGCTCATCACGTGTTCGCTCCGTAGAGCCACTGCCGATCGCTCCCAGATCTCAGCGGGCGGGTGGGGCCCAGCGGGAGCACTAGGAGAAACTCAAGGGTCAAACGACGGGGATGAGAAATTCAACGAATTTACTTCTAAATGGCAATGCAATGACAAGGCAGGGCTTCTTGTATGTCTTAACGCAGGGCTCATTACATTTTCGCTCCGTAGAGCCACGGCCGATTGCTCCCGGCTCTCAGCGGGTGGCCGGGGCCCAGCGGGAGCACTAGGAGAAACTCAAGGGGCAAACGACGGGGTATGACAAATTCAACGAATTTACTTCTAAATGGCAATGCAATGACAAGGCAGGGCTTCTTGTATGTCTTAACGCAGGGCTCATCACGTGTTCGCTCCGTAGAGCCACTGCCGATCGCTCCCAGATCTCAGCGGGCGGGTGGGGCCCAGCGGGAGCACTAGGAGAAACTCAAGGGGCAAACGACGGGGTATGAGAAATTCAACGAATTTACTTCTAAATGGCAATGCAATGACAAGGCAGGGCTTCTTGTATGTCTTAACGCAGGGCTCATTACATTTTCGCTCCGTAGAGCCACGGCCGATTGCTCCCGGCTCTCAGCGGGTGGCCGGGGCCCAGCGGGAGCACTAGGAGAAACTCAAGGGGCAAACGACGGGGTATGACAAATTCAACGAATTTACTTCTAAATGGCAATGCAATGACAAGGCAGGGCTTCTTGTATGTCTTAACGCAGGGCTCATTACATTTTCGCTCCGTAGAGCCACGGCCGATTGCTCCCGGCTCTCAGCGGGTGGCCGGGGCCCAGCGGGAGCACTAGGAGAAACTCAAGGGGCAAACGCCGGGGATGAGAAATTCAACGAATTTACTTCTAAATGGCAATGCAATGACAAGGCAGGGCTTCTTGTATGTCTTAACGCAGGGCTCATTACATTTTCGCTCCGTAGAGCCACGGCCGATTGCTCCCGGCTCTCAGCGGGTGGCCGGGGCCCAGCGGGAGCACTAGGAGAAACTCAAGGGTCAAACGACGGGGATGAGAAATTCAACGAATTTACTTCTAAATGGCAATGCAATGACAAGGCAGGGCTTCTTGTATGTCTTAACGCAGGGCCCATCACGTGTTCGCTCCGTAGAGCCACTGCCGATTGCTCCCGGCTCTCAGCGGGCGGCCGGGGCCCAGCGGGAGCACTAGGAGAAACTCAAGGGGCAAACGCCGGGGATGAGAAATTCAACGAATTTACTTCTAAATGGCAATGCAATGACAAGGCAGGGCTTCTTGTATGTCTTAACGCAGGGCTTATTACATTTTCGCTCCGTAGAGCCACGGCCGATTGCTCCCGGCTCTCAGCGGGTGGCCGGGGCCCAGCGGGAGCACTAGGAGAAACTCAAGGGTCAAACGACGGGGATGAGAAATTCAACGAATTTACTTCTAAATGGCAATGCAATGACAAGGCAGGGCTTCTTGTATGTCTTAACGCAGGGCTTATTACATTTTCGCTCCGTAGAGCCACGGCCGATTGCTCCCGGCTCTCAGCGGGTGGCCGGGGCCCAGCGGGAGCACTAGGAGAAACTCAAGGGTCAAACGACGGGGATGAGAAATTCAACGAATTTACTTCTAAATGGCAATGCAATGACAAGGCAGGGCTTCTTGTATGTCTTAACGCAGGGCTCATTACATTTTCGCTCCGTAGAGCCACGGCCGATTGCTCCCGGCTCTCAGCGGGTGGCCGGGGCCCAGCGGGAGCACTAGGAGAAACTCAAGGGTCAAACGACGGGGATGAGAAATTCAACGAATTTACTTCTAAATGGCAATGCAATGACAAGGCAGGGCTTCTTGTATGTCTTAACGCAGGGCCCATCACGTGTTCGCTCCGTAGAACCACTGCCGATTGCTCCCGGCTCTCAGCGGGCGGCCGGGGCCCAGCGGGAGCACTAGCAGAAACTCAAGGGTCAAACGACGGGGTATGAGAAATTCAACGAATTTAATTCTAAATGGCAATGCAATGACAAGGCAGGGCTTCTTGTATGTCTTAACGCAGGGCTCATCACGTGTTCGCTCTGTAGAGCCACTGCCGATTGCTCCCAGCTCTCAGCGGGCGGCCGGGGCCCAGCGGGAGCACTAGGAGAAACTCAAGGGGCAAACGACGGGGATGAGAAATTCAACGAATTTACTTCTAAATGGCAATGCAATGACAAGGCAGGGCTTCTTGTATGTCTTAACGCAGGGCTCATTACATTTTCGCTCCGTAGAGCCACGGCCGATTGCTCCCGGCTCTCAGCGGGTGGCCGGGGCCCAGCGGGAGCACTAGGAGAAACTCAAGGGGCAAACGCCGCGGATGAGAAATTCAACGAATTTACTTCTAAATGGCAATGCAATGACAAGGCAGGGCTTCTTGTATGTCTTAACGCAGGGCCCATCACGTGTACGCTCCGTAGAGCCACTGCCGATTGCTCCCGGCTCTCAGCGGGTGGCCGGGGCCCAGCGGGAGTACTAGGAGAAACTCAAGGGGCAAACGCCGGGGATGAGAAATTCAACGAATTTAATTCTAAATGGCAATGCAATGACAAGGCAGGGCTTCTTGTATGTCTTAACGCAGGGCCCATCACGTGTACGCTCCGTAGAGCCACTGCCGATTGCTCCCGGCTCTCAGCGGGTGGCCGGGGCCGAGCGGGAGCACTAGGAGAAACTCAAGGGGCAAACGCCGGGGATGAGAAATTCAACGAATTTAATTCTAAATGGCAATGCAATGACAAGGCAGGGCTTCTTGTATGTCTTAACGCAGGGCCCATCACGTGTTCGCTCCGTAGAGCCACGGCCGATTGCTCCCGGCTCTCAGCGGGCGGCCGGGGCCCAGCGGGAGCACTAGCAGAAACTCAAGGGTCAAACGACGGGGTATGAGAAATTCAACGAATTTACTTCTAAATGGCAATGCAATGACAAGGCAGGGTTTCTTGTATGTCTTAACGCAGGGCTCATTACATTTTCGCTCCGTAGAGCCACGGCCGATTGCTCCCGGCTCTCAGCGGGTGGCCGGGGCCCAGCGGGAGCACTAGGAGAAACTCAAGGGGCAAACGACGGGGTATGACAAATTCAACGAATTTACTTCTAAATGGCAATGCAATGACAAGGCAGGGCTTCTTGTATGTCTTAACGCAGGGCTCATCACGTGTTCGCTCCGTAGAGCCACTGCCGATCGCTCCCAGCTCTCAGCGGGCGGGTGGGGCCCAGCGGGAGCACTAGGAGAAACTCAAGGGTCAAACGCCGGGGATGAGAAATTCAACGAATTTACTTCTAAATGGCAATGCAATGACAAGGCAGGGCTTCTTGTATGTCTTAACGCAGGGCCCATCACGTGTACGCTCCGTAGAGCCACTGCCGATTGCTCCCGGCTCTCAGCGGGTGGCCGGGGCCCAGCGGGAGCACTAGGAGAAACTCAAGGGGCAAACGCCGGGGATGAGAAATTCAACGAATTTAATTCTAAATGGCAATGCAATGACAAGGCAGGGCTTCTTGTATGTCTTAACGCAGGGCCCATCACGTGTTCGCTCCGTAGAGCCACGGCCGATTGCTCCCGGCTCTCAGCGGGCGGCCGGGGCCCAGCGGGAGCACTAGCAGAAACTCAAGGGTCAAACGACGGGGTATGAGAAATTCAACGAATTTACTTCTAAATGGCAATGCAATGACAAGGCAGGGTTTCTTGTATGTCTTAACGCAGGGCTCATTACATTTTCGCTCCGTAGAGCCACGGCCGATTGCTCCCGGCTCTCAGCGGGTGGCCGGGGCCCAGCGGGAGCACTAGGAGAAACTCAAGGGGCAAACGACGGGGTATGACAAATTCAACGAATTTACTTCTAAATGGCAATGCAATGACAAGGCAGGGCTTCTTGTATGTCTTAACGCAGGGCTCATCACGTGTTCGCTCCGTAGAGCCACTGCCGATCGCTCCCAGCTCTCAGCGGGCGGGTGGGGCCCAGCGGGAGCACTAGGAGAAACTCAAGGGTCAAACGCCGGGGATGAGAAATTCAACGAATTTACTTCTAAATGGCAATGCAATGACAAGGCAGGGCTTCTTGTATGTCTTAACGCAGGGCTCATTACATTTTCGCTCCGTAGAGCCACGGCCGATTGCTCCCGGCTCTCAGCGGGTGGCCGGGGCCCAGCGGGAGCACTAGGAGAAACTCAAGGGGCAAACGCCGGGGATGAGAAATTCAACGAATTTACTTCTAAATGGCAATGCAATGACAAGGCAGGGCTTCTTGTATGTCTTAACGCAGGGCTCATTACATTTTCGCTCCGTAGAGCCACGGCCGATTGCTCCCGGCTCTCAGCGGGTGGCCGGGGCCCAGCGGGAGCACTAGGAGAAACTCAAGGGGCAAACGCCGGGGATGAGAAATTCAACGAATTTACTTCTAAATGGCAATGCAATGACAAGGCAGGGCTTCTTGTATGTCTTAACGCAGGGCTCATTACATTTTCGCTCCGTAGAGCCACGGCCGATTGCTCCCGGCTCTCAGCGGGTGGCCGGGGCCCAGCGGGAGCACTAGGAGAAACTCAAGGGGCAAACGCCGGGGATGAGAAATTCAACGAATTTACTTCTAAATGGCAATGCAATGACAAGGCAGGGCTTCTTGTATGTCTTAACGCAGGGCCCATCACGTGTACGCTCCGTAGAGCCACTGCCGATTGCTCCCGGCTCTCAGCGGGTGGCCGGGGCCCAGCGGGAGCACTAGGAGAAACTCAAGGGGCAAACGCCGGGGATGAGAAATTCAACGAATTTACTTCTAAATGGCAATGCAATGACAAGGCAGGGCTTCTTGTATGTCTTAACGCAGGGCCCATCACGTGTTCGCTCCGTAGAGCCACGGCCGATTGCTCCCGGCTCTCAGCGGGCGGCCGGGGCCCAGCGGGAGCACTAGCAGAAACTCAAGGGTCAAACGACGGGGTATGAGAAATTCAACGAATTTACTTCTAAATGGCAATGCAATGACAAGGCAGGGCTTCTTGTATGTCTTAACGCAGGGCTCATTACATTTTCGCTCCGTAGAGCCACGGCCGATTGCTCCCGGCTCTCAGCGGGTGGCCGGGGCCCAGCGGGAGCACTAGGAGAAACTCAAGGGGCAAACGACGGGGTATGACAAATTCAACGAATTTACTTCTAAATGGCAATGCAATGACAAGGCAGGGCTTCTTGTATGTCTTAACGCAGGGCTCATCACGTGTTCGCTCCGTAGAGCCACTGCCGATTGCTCCCAGCTCTCAGCGGGCGGGTGGGGCCCAGCGGGAGCACTAGGAGAAACTCAAGGGTCAAACGCCGGGGATGAGAAATTCAACGAATTTACTTCTAAATGGCAATGCAATGACAAGGCAGGGCTTCTTGTATGTCTTAACGCAGGGCTCATTACATTTTCGCTCCGTAGAGCCACGGCCGATTGCTCCCGGCTCTCAGCGGGTGGCCGGGGCCCAGCGGGAGCACTAGGAGAAACTCAAGGGGCAAACGACGGGGTATGACAAATTCAACGAATTTACTTCTAAATGGCAATGCAATGACAAGGCAGGGCTTCTTGTATGTCTTAACGCAGGGCTCATCACGTGTTCGCTCCGTAGAGCCACTGCCGATCGCTCCCAGATCTCAGCGGGCGGGTGGGGCCCAGCGGGAGCACTAGGAGAAACTCAAGGGTCAAACGACGGGGATGAGAAATTCAACGAATTTACTTCTAAATGGCAATGCAATGACAAGGCAGGGCTTCTTGTATGTCTTAACGCAGGGCTCATTACATTTTCGCTCCGTAGAGCCACGGCCGATTGCTCCCGGCTCTCAGCGGGCGGCCGGGGCCCAGCGGGAGCACTAGGAGAAACTCAAGGGGCAAACGACGGGGATGAGAAATTCAACGAATTTACTTCTAAATGGCAATGCAATGACAAGGCAGGGTTTCTTGTATGTCTTAACGCAGGGCTCATCACGTGTTCGCTCTGAAGAGCCACTGCCGATTGCTCCCGGCTCTCAGCGGGCGGCCGGGGCCCAGCGGGAGCACTAGCAGAAACTCAAGGGGCAAACGCCGGGGATGAGAAATTCAACGAATTTACTTCTAAATGGCAATGCAATGACAAGGCAGGGCTTCTTGTATGTCTTAACGCAGGGCTCATCACGTGTTCGCTCCTGTAGAGCCACTGCCGATTGCTCCCGGCTCTCAGCGGGCGGCCGGGGCCCAGCGGGAGCACTAGGAGAAACTCAAGGGGCAAACGCCGGGGATGAGAAATTCAACGAATTTACTTCTAAATGGCAATGCAATGACAAGGCAGGGCTTCTTGTATGTCTTAACGCAGGGCTCATTACATTTTCGCTCCGTAGAGCCACGGCCGATTGCTCCCGGCTCTCAGCGGGTGGCCGGGGCCCAGCGGGAGCACTAGGAGAAACTCAAGGGGCAAACGCCGGGGATGAGAAATTCAACGAATTTACTTCTAAATGGCAATGCAATGACAAGGCAGGGCTTCTTGTATGTCTTAACGCAGGGCTCATCACGTGTTCGCTCCGTAGAGCCACTGCCGATTGCTCCCAGCTCTCAGCGGGCGGCCGGGGCCCAGCGGGAGCACTAGGAGAAACTCAAGGGTCAAACGCCGGGGATGAGAAATTCAACGAATTTACTTCTAAATGGCAATGCAATGACAAGGCAGGGCTTCTTGTATGTCTTAACGCAGGGCTCATTACATTTTCGCTCCGTAGAGCCACGGCCGATTGCTCCCGGCTCTCAGCGGGTGGCCGGGGCCCAGCGGGAGCACTAGGAGAAACTCAAGGGGCAAACGCCGGGGATGAGAAATTCAACGAATTTACTTCTAAATGGCAATGCAATGACAAGGCAGGGCTTCTTGTATGTCTTAACGCAGGGCTCATTACATTTTCGCTCCGTAGAGCCACGGCCGATTGCTCCCGGCTCTCAGCGGGTGGCCGGGGCCCAGCGGGAGCACTAGGGAGAAACTCAAGGGGCAAACGCCGGGGATGAGAAATTCAACGAATTTACTTCTAAATGGCAATGCAATGACAAGGCAGGGCTTCTTGTATGTCTTAACGCAGGGCTCATCACATTTTCGCTCCGTAGAGCCACGGCCGATTGCTCCCGGCTCTCAGCGGGTGGCCGGGGCCCAGCGGGAGCACTAGGAGAAACTCAAGGGGCAAACGCCGGGGATGAGAAATTCAACGAATTTACTTCTAAATGGCAATGCAATGACAAGGCAGGGCTTCTTGTATGTCTTAACGCAGGGCCCATCACGTGTTACGCTCCGTAGAGCCACTGCCGATTGCTCCCGGCTCTCAGCGGGTGGCCGGGGCCCAGCGGGAGCACTAGGAGAAACTCAAGGGGCAAACGCCGGGGATGAGAAATTCAACGAATTTACTTCTAAATGGCAATGCAATGACAAGGCAGGGCTTCTTGTATGTCTTAACGCAGGGCCTCATCACGTGTTCGCTCCGTAGAGCCACGGCCGATTGCTCCCGGCTCTCAGCGGGCGGCCGGGGCCCAGCGGGAGCACTAGGAGAAACTCAAGGGGCAAACGCCGGGGATGAGAAATTCAACGAATTTACTTCTAAATGGCAATGCAATGACAAGGCAGGGCTTCTTGTATGTCTTAACGCAGGGCTCATTACATTTTCGCTCCGTAGAGCCACGGCCGATTGCTCCCGGCTCTCAGCGGGTGGCCGGGGCCCAGCGGGAGCACTAGGAGAAACTCAAGGGGCAAACGACGGGGTATGAGAAATTCAACGAATTTACTTCTAAATGGCAATGCAATGACAAGGCAGGGCTTCTTGTATGTCTTAACGCAGGGCTCATCACGTGTTCGCTCCGTAGAGCCACTGCCGATTGCTCCCAGCTCTCAGCGGGCGGGCTGGGGCCCAGCGGGAGCACTAGGAGAAACTCAAGGGTCAAACGACGGGGATGAGAAATTCAACGAATTTACTTCTAAATGGCAATGCAATGACAAGGCAGGGCTTCTTGTATGTCTTAACGCAGGGCTCATCACGTGTTCGCTCCGTAGAGCCACTGCCGATTGCTCCCAGCTCTCAGCGGGCGGGTCGGGGCCCAGCGGGAGCACTAGGAGAAACTCAAGGGTCAAACGCCGGGGATGAGAAATTCAACGAATTTACTTCTAAATGGCAATGCAATGACAAGGCAGGGCTTCTTGTATGTCTTAACGCAGGGCTCATTACATTTTCGCTCCGTAGAGCCACGGCCGATTGCTCCCGGCTCTCAGCGGGCTGGCCGGGGCCCAGCGGGAGCACTAGGAGAAACTCAAGGGGCAAACGCCGGGGATGAGAAATTCAACGAATTTACTTCTAAATGGCAATGCAATGACAAGGCAGGGCTTCTTGTATGTCTTAACGCAGGGCTCATTACATTTTCGCTCCGTAGAGCCACGGCCGATTGCTCCCGGCTCTCAGCGGGCGGCCGGGGCCCAGCGGGAGCACTAGGAGAAACTCAAGGGGCAAACGACGGGGATGAGAAATTCAACGAATTTACTTCTAAATGGCAATGCAATGACAAGGCAGGGCTTCTTGTATGTCTTAACGCAGGGCTCATCACGTGTTCGCTCCGTAGAGCCACTGCCGATTGCTCCCGGCTCTCAGCGGGCGGCCGGGGCCCAGCGGGAGCACTAGGAGAAACTCAAGGGGCAAACGCCTGGGATGAGAATTCAACGAATTTACTTCTAAATGGCAATGCAATGACAAGGCAGGGCTTCTTGTATGTCTTAACGCAGGCTCTTAACATTTTCGCTCCGTAGAGCCACGGCCGATTGCTCCCGGCTCTCAGCGGGCGGCCGGGGCCCAGCGGGAGCACTAGGAGAAACTCAGGGCAAACGACGGGGATGAGAAATTCAACGAATTTACTTCTAAATGGCAATGCAATGACAAGGCAGGGCTTCTTGTATGTCTTAACGCAGGGCCTCATTACATTTTCGTGTCCCGTAGAGCCACGGCCGATTGCTCCCGGGCTCTCAGCGGGTGGCCGGGGCCCAGCGGGAGCACTAGGAGAAACTCAAGGGGCAAACGCGGGGATGAGAAATTCAACGAATTACTTCTAAATGGCAATGCAATGACAAGGCAGGGCTTCTGTATGTCTTAACGCAGGGCTCATTACATTTTCGCTCCGTAGAGCCCGGCCGATTGCTCCCGGCTCTCAGCGGGTGGCCGGGGCCCAGCGGGAGCACTAGGAGAAACTCAAGGGGCAAACGCCGGGGATGAGAAATTCAACGAATTTACTTCTAAATGGCAATGCAATGACAAGGCAGGGCTTCTTGTATGTCTTAACGCAGGGCTCATTACATTTTCGCTCCGTAGAGCCACGGCCGATTGCTCCCGGCTCTCAGCGGGTGGCCGGGGCCCAGCGGGAGCACTAGGAGAAACTCAAGGGTCAAACGACGGGTATGAGAAATTCAACGAATTTACTTCTAAATGGCAATGCAATGACAAGGCAGGGCTTCTTGTATGTCTTAACGCAGGGCTCATTACGTGTTCGCTCTGTAGAGCCACTGCCGATTGCTCCCAGCTCTCAGCGGGCGGCCGGGGCCCAGCGGGAGCACTAGGAGAAACTCAAGGGGCAAACGCCGGGGATGAGAAATTCAACGAATTTACTTCTAAATGGCAATGCAATGACAAGGCAGGGCTTCTTGTATGTCTTAACGCAGGGCTCGTCACGTGTTCGCTCCTTAGAGCCACTGCCGATCGCTCCCGGCTCTCAGCGGGCGGCCGGGGCCCAGCGGGAGCACTAGGAGAAACTCAAGGGTCAACGCTGGGGATGAGAAATTCAACGAATTTACTTCTAAATGGCAATGCAATGACAAGGCAGGGCTTCTTGTATGTCTTAACGCAGGGCTCATTACATTTTCGCTCCGTAGAGCCACGGCCGATTGCTCCCGGCTCTCAGCGGGTGGCCGGGGCCCAGCGGGAGCACTAGCAGAAACTCAAGGGGCAAACGACGGGGATGAGAAATTCAACGAATTTACTTCTAAATGGCAATCCAATGACAAGGCAGGGCTTCTTGTATGTCTTAACGCAGGGCTCATTACATTTTCGCTCCGTAGAGCCCCGGCCGATTGCTCCCGGCTCTCAGCGGGTGGCCGGGGGCCCAGCGGGAGCACTAGGAGAAACTCAAGGGGCAAACGACGGGGATAAGAAATTCAACGAATTTACTTCTAAATGGCAATGCAATGACAAGGCAGGGCTTCTTGTATGTCTTAACGCAGGGCTCATTACATTTTCGCTCCGTAGAGCCACGGCCGATTGCTCCCGGCTCTCAGCGGGTGGCCGGGGCCCAGCGGGAGCACTAGGAGAAACTCAAGGGTCAACGCTGGGGATGAGAAATTCAACGAATTTACTTCTAAATGGCAATGCAATGACAAGGCAGGGCTTCTTGTATGTCTTAACGCAGGGCTCATTACATTTTCGCTCCGTAGAGCCACGGCCGATTGCTCCCGGCTCTCAGCGGGTGGCCGGGGCCCAGCGGGAGCACTAGGAGAAACTCAAGGGGCAAACGACGGGGTATGACAAATTCAACGAATTTACTTCTAAATGGCAATGCAATGACAAGGCAGGGCTTCTTGTATGTCTTAACGCAGGGCTCGTCACGTGTTCGTTCTTTAGAGCCACGGCCGATTGCTCCCGGCTCTCAGCGGGCGGCCGGGGCCCAGCGGGAGCACTAGGAGAAACTCAAGGGTCAACGCTGGGGATGAGAAATTCAACGAATTTACTTCTAAATGGCAATGCAATGACAAGGCAGGGCTTCTTGTATGTCTTAACGCAGGGCTCATCACGTGTTCGCTCCGTAGAGCCATGGCCGATTGCTCCCGGCTCTCAGCGGGTGGCCGGGGCCCAGCGGGAGCACTAGGAGAAACTCAAGGGGCAAACGACGGGGATGAGAAATTCAACGAATTTACTTCTAAATGGCAATGCAATGACAAGGCAGGGCTTCTTGTATGTCTTAACGCAGGGCTCATTACATTTTCGCTCCGTAGAGCCCCGGCCGATTGCTCCCGGCTCTCAGCGGGTGGCCGGGGCCCAGCGGGAGCACTAGGAGAAACTCAAGGGGCAAACGCCGGGGATGAGAAATTCAACGAATTTACTTCTAAATGGCAATGCAATGACAAGGCAGGGCTTCTTGTATGTCTTAACGCAGGGCTCATTACATTTTCGCTCCGTAGAGCCACGGCCGATTGCTCCCGGCTCTCAGCGGGCGGCCGGGGCCCAGCGGGAGCACTAGGAGAAACTCAAGGGGCAAACGACGGGGATGAGAAATTCAACGAATTTACTTCTAAATGGCAATGCAATGACAAGGCAGGGCTTCTTGTATGTCTTAACGCAGGGCTCATTACATTTTCGCTCCGTAGAGCCACGGCCGATTGCTCCCGGCTCTCAGCGGGCGGCCGGGGCCCAGCGGGAGCACTAGGAGAAACTCAAGGGTCAACGCTGGGGATGAGAAATTCAACGAATTTACTTCTAAATGGCAATGCAATGACAAGGCAGGGCTTCTTGTATGTCTTAACGCAGGGCTCATTACATTTTCGCTCCGTAGAGCCATGGCCGATTGCTCCCGGCTCTCAGCGGGTGGCCGGGGCCCAGCGGGAGCACTAGGAGAAACTCAAGGGTCAACGCTGGGGATGAGAAATTCAACGAATTTACTTCTAAATGGCAATGCAATGACAAGGCAGGGCTTCTTGTATGTCTTAACGCAGGGCTCATTACATTTTCGCTCCGTAGAGCCATGGCCGATTGCTCCCGGCTCTCAGAGGGCGGCCGGGGCCCAGCGGGAGCACTAGGAGAAACTCAAGGGGCAAACGACGGGGATGAGAAATTCAACGAATTTACTTCTAAATGGCAATGCAATGACAAGGCAGGGCTTCTTGTATGTCTTAACGCAGGGCTCATTACATTTTCGCTCCGTAGAGCCACGGCCGATTGCTCCCGGCTCTCAGCGGGTGGCCGGGGCCCAGCGGGAGCACTAGGAGAAACTCAAGGGGCAAACGACGGGGTATGAGAAATTCAACGAATTTACTTCTAAATGGCAATGCAATGACAAGGCAGGGCTTCTTGTATGTCTTAACGCAGGGCTCATCACGTGTTCGCTCTGGAGAGCCACGGCCGATTGCTCCCGGCTCTCAGCGGGTGGCCGGGGCCCAGCGGGAGCACTAGGAGAAACTCAAGGGGCAAACGACGGGGATGAGAAATTCAACGAATTTACTTCTAAATGGCAATGCAATGACAAGGCAGGGCTTCTTGTATGTCTTAACGCAGGGCTCATTACATTTTCGCTCCGTAGAGCAACGGCCGATTGCTCCCGGCTCTCAGCGGGTGGCCGGGGCCCAGCGGGAGCACTAGGAGAAACTCAAGGGGCAAACGCGGGGGTATGAGAAATTCAACGAATTTACTTCTAAATGGCAATGCAATGACAAGGCAGGGCTTTTGTATGTCTTAAGGCAGGGCCCATCACGTGTTCGCTCCTTAGAGCCACGGCCGATTGCTCCCGGCTCTCAGCGGGTGGCCGGGGCCCAGCGGGAGCACTAGGAGAAACTCAAGGGGCAAACGACGGGGTATGAGAAATTCAACGAATTTACTTCTAAATGGCAATGCAATGACAAGGCAGGGCTTCTTGTATGTCTTAACGCAGGGCTCATTACATTTTCGCTCCGTAGAGCCACGGCCGATTGCTCCCGGCTCTCAGCGGGTGGCCGGGGCCCAGCGGGAGCACTAGGAGAAACTCAAGGGGCAAACGACGGGGTATGAGAAATTCAACGAATTTACTTCTAAATGGCAATGCAATGACAAGGCAGGGCTTCTTGTATGTCTTAACGCAGGGCTCATTACATTTTCGCTCCGTAGAGCCACGGCCGATTGCTCCCGGCTCTCAGCGGGTGGCCGGGGCCCAGCGGGAGCACTAGGAGAAACTCAAGGGGCAAACGCCGGGGTATGAGAAATTCAACGAATTTACTTCTAAATGGCAATGCAATGACAAGGCAGGGCTTCTTGTATGTCTTAACGCAGGGCTCATTACATTTTCGCTCCGTAGAGCCACGGCCGATTGCTCCCGGCTCTCAGCGGGCGGCCGGGGCCCAGCGGGAGCACTAGGAGAAACTCAAGGGGCAAACGACGGGGTATGAGAAATTCAACGAATTTACTTCTAAATGGCAATGCAATGACAAGGCAGGGCTTCTTGTATGTCTTAACGCAGGGCCCATCACGTGTTCGCTCCTTAGAGCCACTGCCGATTGCTCCCGGCTCTCAGCGGGTGGCCGGGGCCCAGCGGGAGCACTAGGAGAAACTTAAGGGGCAAACGACGGGGTATGAGAAATTCAACGAATTTACTTCTAAATGGCAATGCAATGACAAGGCAGGGCTTCTTGTATGTCTTAACGCAGGGCTCATTACATTTTCGCTCCGTAGAGCCCCGGCCGATTGCTCCCGGCTCTCAGCGGGTGGCCGGGGCCCAGCGGGAGCACTAGGAGAAACTCAAGGGGCAAACGCCGGGGTATGAGAAATTCAACGAATTTACTTCTAAATGGCAATGCAATGACAAGGCAGGGCTTTTTGTATGTCTTAACGCAGGGCTCATCACGTGTTCGCTCCGGAGAGCCATCGCCGATTGCTCCCGGCTCTCAGCGGGCGGCCGGGGCCCAGTGGGAGCACTAGGAGAAACTCAAGGGGCAAACGACGGGGTATGAGAAATTCAACGAATTTACTTCTAAATGGCAATGCAAAGACAAGGCAGGGCTTCTTGTATGTCTTAACGCAGGGCCCATCACGTGTTCGCTCCGTAGAGCCACGGCCGATTGCTCCCGGCTCTCAGCGGGTGGCCGGGGCCCAGCGGGAGCACTAGGAGAAACTCAAGGGGCAAACGACGGGGATGAGAAATTCAACGAATTTACTTCTAAATGGCAATGCAATGACAAGGCAGGGCTTCTTGTATGTCTTAACGCAGGGCTCATTACATTTTCGCTCCGTAGAGCCACGGCCGATTACTCCCGGCTCTCAGCGGGCGGCCGGGGCCCAGCGGGAGCACTAGGAGAAATTCAAGGGTCAAACGCCGGGGATGAGAAATTCAACGAATTTACTTCTAAATAATAACAAAACCTTGTTTACTCCACTATAGAGACCTAAGGCAAAAATACTCTGGAAAATCTGAAGTATCAAACAATTAAAAATATTTATCAATTTTCAAAATTTAAACATCTTGATCAATTCTGACCTCACTTTTCCGTGCGCTAGTTTCAAATTAGTAGGAAAATACTTACTCCAAATGCGATAATCACGAGTTAACTTGGTCACATTCACGAAGGAAGATATAACGCACAATTTGAAACACTTCAGAACTCCCAACCTATTCAATGTTAAAGAATTGGCTAAAAATTCTGTTTTCCCCATTTGGGGATTACAACAGTTAATTGATTAAATAAAGATTTTAATCGATATTTTTCATGTAACTTTCAATGCCTGAAAACGGATGCGCCATCAATTGTAGTATATTGAAAATTTCTGTTTGCTATTAACTTGCAAAGCACAAATTGAAGTACGAAAATGCCCGCTGGAGGCGCCACGCTAGGCTAGCTAATCAGTAAGGGGATTTTAATGAAATGGCATTTTTTTCTTTTTCGCTTTAGAAAAGTGCCGTTTAGTACAGAAATGCATTTTATGTAATGACAAAAGGAAAATTCCCATTTTATACGTCATTTTTTACCTTTTATGTCATTTTTAATGCATTTCTCGCTAATTTCATCCATTTTAATGTAATTTTAATGGTACTTGCTTGAAATAATATTTACGAGATGCAACAAAAGTACTCCACAGAATTCCTGAGTAGCCTATTTGATTTCGTCGCTCAGAACTTGTAATATCAGCGATTGTGAGAATGTAATCTACGGTTCCTGTGACGCCCGTCAGCGCCTTTGTCAGTTCAGCGGATTTCGGGATAACTAAAGGCTGGGATTTCCTGGTCCAATCCAAACCAAAAATTCGCAAGCTGACTGTGAGTTCACTTGAACGAATAGAAAAAACCTCGATTACATCAGAAACGTGTCCAACAGCTTTAGTTGTTCATCCAAACCGGTTTTGATTACATTTTTCACGTCATATTACTTTGCTTTTAGGACATTTTAAAAACATTTTAAGAGCATTTTATTGATTTTTTAAAAAATTTATTTCTGCCTGCTCGGCATTTCTGCCTTTCAGGGGTGTTCATAATACATAAATATTACACATTAACTTTTAGGGATGGACATCCGCATGCGTTACCTCCTTTCTCAGGGGTTTGATAATTCATTTTATTACACAGAGAAATTATTTTTGGGCGAAATTATTTTTGGCGATGTCTTAGATTATCAAAATCTGCCCCTTAGCAATCAGTACTCAGTTTCTTCTGCTTCAATGCGATTAAGTTATCACTTGTCGGAGACACTCTTCGGGGACCCGCCCAGGGTTATGAGGTCTGATAAAGAACAGCTTTGTGATAAGATAATGTAGTCAAGTGATAATGTATCTATTTTTCGATTTTCTGTTAAGTAATTCTTAGGGTCTTTGTTCTTCCTTGATATCGTGGACTGTCAAGTTTCGCATATATTTCTAATCTTGTGCGAATTCATTATAAATGTAATTGTGAATAAAATTATTATTTCAGTTTGAATCTTAAGCAACTTTCGACCTCTTGACCTTCATCATAAGATCTGTCTGGATAGTCATAGTCTGATTTTTTTACTATAATATTCACGATAATTTTTTGCTGTTTCGAATTTATTGTTCTTTCAAATCATTAAAAAATAATGTATTCTAAAAATTGTTATAAAAAAATTCAGCATAAACTTTATTTTATACATTTTAAAAGAAAATATTTTTTTAATATGTCAGAGGA
The DNA here is from genome assembly GCA_031308135.1 of Acheta domesticus. Classification (NCBI taxonomy): domain Eukaryota; kingdom Metazoa; phylum Arthropoda; class Insecta; order Orthoptera; family Gryllidae; genus Acheta; species Acheta domesticus. The sequence continues at coordinate 2,847,408 of JAHLJT010009355.1, read as the reverse complement.
TTTGCTGGAAGGCAATTTATACCTTTTCGCCGTTACTTCCTATGGAGATGAAGTATTGTATTCGTGTGCTGTAAAACGATTTATCTGCTGAAAACATCTTGACGCCGGGCCCAGGTAATGAAAACGTGGGTACATCTTGTTCCTATAAATATGACAAATTACTTCCCCTAACATGTTGCAAAGTCAGAATCCAGGCTTTGTTGGTCCTTGATACCGAAAACTCGATTGACGGCAAAACGTGTGTGGTCAGTGGCGGTCGTGGCGCCTAAACATTTCAACGATAAACCTTTCTCCAAAATTGATATTCCCGATCCAAATGAACGAACCCTAGTCCTTGCGAATGTGAAACGTAAATTTTGATTTTTGTGGTTCTTTACATAAAACCTCAACATTTTCAAAAAAGTCTCAAAAGCGGCTCCTAATTTTCGGTCTACAAGGATGGACAGACATTTTGCCGTAAACTTATTTTTCCGGTACGAATGTTCCGCGAAACGTTGATCCTGACTGCACAAAGTGTTAGAGGAAGTCATTTACTATATGCACTTTTTTGGTATCAGGGCCCCACAATAAATATTTCTGCCGAAAAATGGCCAGTGTTTGCCACAGCAATACAATTCGTTTTCTGTACTGCGTAAGCATTATGCGATAAAGAGAAATCTATCTTCATCGTTAGTTGCGGGCAGACGCTGGAAAAACTTTGAACTTTTCGAATATTTTGGAGAATTTAACGAAATCGAGACATGCGACTGAGACATGAACCCAGGCAATTGGTTTACGGCAAACCGTCTTTCCATCTGTGTGTGTATATGCCAAAAAATTTGGTACCGTTTTTGAGATAATTTTGAAAATGTTTTATGTCAAGTACCCTCAAAATTCCAAATACTTATTTCAAATTCATGTGTCTGCCACATCAGGCAGGTCGATTCCGGAACACCAATTTTAGTTGAAATCATTCGTAAGATTTAGCAACTAGCGTCATTTACAGACGGAAGGACAAACAGACTTCTACCGTAAAACAAATTTTCGGTTTCAAAGAAAATGAAACATTAATGCTGACTACACAAAGTGTGATTCAGAAAATTGGTTACTACATAAGAGAACAATAACTATCCACTTTCTCTGCATCAGTGTACGACTTTTTCAGTCGAAGAATCGCCGGTTTTTCTGGAGCATTACAATACCATTTTATAATATTGTATCTATCTGATACATTCTTAAATCAATAGCAAAAGTGCAAACTAAGAAATTTTTGCATTAAAATCTAGTAACAACGCACTGAGTAATCAACAATAATTTTATAAAAAAATATCTAACTCTACAGAAAATGTAGAACATGACATTTAGAGAACGTATCAGTTAACACAATGTTTTAATTCACTTTCGATTGCGTAGAGTTCCCTGGCCGGAGTTTATATTGTGTAGGCTATCCGGGACGAGCCGCTTTGATGTTCAGAGCTATACTAATGGTCTGGGCTAAGATGGTGTTTGTGTATATTATGGCTTCAGGTAAACTCCCCCCCCCCAAACAAAAATCAAAATATCCGTTTCAATTTGCAAGGCCTCGAGTTAGTTCAGATCAATTCGGGAATATCAATTTTGGAGAAAAACGTCTGAAGGGTTTTCACACTAGCCTTGAAAACAGTCGGACGGACGGACAGACAAATGTTTTGACGTGATTAGATTTTGCGATAACTAGAACCCACGAAACGTAGATTCTGACTTTACAGCATGCTACAGGAAGTAATTTACTACATTGAGGGACAATATTTATCCTCGTTTTTATTACCAGGATTCGGCAATAGATTTTCAGTGGGAAACTCGCCGTTTACCGGCTCACGATTACAATACTTACTCTTCTTACGAAGTAAGGGTTAGAAAAGAATAGAAGTAAAAAACAAAAGAATAGAGAAAAATGACTGTCATTTTATAGGGTGGATTTAGCACTATCAATAGAAACAATTAAAGAATAAATTTGGAGCGGTTTTTTTAAAGAATGTCGTCCGAGCGTTTCTAAAAATGCGTAGTTTTGAGCGCATTTTCACAGAAAACTTTCAGTGTTTGAGAAACTTCATAAGACACCACTTGTGGCACTTGTACACACAAATGTAATAATGTATATAAATCACTGATGATGTAAATATTAACAACGTTTTGAGTAATTGTGGGTGAAACTTTATAAAGGATGTTTGCCTGGAACACCGCATCTTTGTGCAGCTGCTCTTAGCATCGATGATGGCCACAGACGAGGCGGGTCAGCGGAAGCACGGCGGGCCGTTGACAGTGGGGCGCAGGGCCGCGCGGAACAGGGCGGGAATTCACTGGAGATGGAGTTCAGTCCTATTTCTGTCGAACGTTCGATCGTGATAAATAAATACCCGGGCGAGAGGAACTTCAGCTAGGGGTTAATAAACGATGGCACAATGTCTTTATCAATAGTGTATCATTCAAAATTTGTCGTTTTGAAGAAGGCAAACTCAATGCTAAGAGACGAGTTTGTGAAGATTAACACAATATATCATTAATTGAAGACTTGAATTAAAAAAGGGATGTAAGTGCCATTTTCATACTTTCGAGAATAATTAGTCTGTACGTACATTAAACCTATTGGCTCATACAACTCCTGCCACTTGTAGTCACCCCGTAACGTTATCAACACATGTATATAGACTTTGGTTCGTATTTATGTTACAGGGCTTGATTAATTTTTTTTTCTGGTAAAAACTTACATATTTTACTTACATATTTACACTTACATATTTTTTTATTTCAAATCTTCAATTGTGGGAATTCATGACTTCCATTAGTTCTTCAAATATTTAATTAATCACCTATTTGAATTTTCCCGTTCTTTTTAAGGAGCCGCCCATAAATAACGTAAAGCAAATTTCGAGTATTTTCAATACCCCTCCCCCTTGTAACGTAGTTCCCTATCCCTATGTAACGCAGCCTAACGCTGCTTCAGACCCCTCCCTCTCCCTTTAGCGTTCCGTAACTTATGGATGACCCCTAATGACAATTTTGTGTTCTATTTGTTAGGGGTTGTGGCAGCCTACTATTGTGCGGTGTGCCCGTTGCTCTGTTTGCGGAACGTACCTCCGTGAGTGATGTAACAGCCGCTGGAGTCGCCGTCGACAGGGTGGTCGTGGGCGCGATCGCTCACTGGTGGCTTTCGCACGCGACGATAGCGCGAGGCGACTCGAGATAAGGCGGGATAACGCGCCGATGGGGCCTTATCGCGCTGCCTCTGGGGACGGGTTTTGATATCGGAGATACGTCGCTCAACTACCTGCCCAGAGGGCACCCCTTCGTTTCCCATTTTCAAAGTTTTGACATTAGGGGTGCGAGATATGTCCTCAGAAAATAGTGAACCGGCGGGAGGAGGAGTGAATAGAGAGATAAGACACATTTTTGTACAATCACGTTTTCATATATTAATATAACAATCATCTGCTTTAATATTATCATTGAATAATGGTATAGTAGTCAATAATTTATAATGAAACATATAAACATTACAATTGCCTGCTTAACTACAATTACCTATGGATAACATTCTTTGGATTTGACTTATTTAACTCAATCGGTTAAATATTTTCGACATTACTTTTTTCTTGATTGAGTAGCTTTTAAAATGTTATAAATCTTCTTGAATAGTTCTTTAACTTCCTTATGGAATGACAAAATAAAGTACAGGTCGCTAAGAACGGACTCAACCTCCATAATGTCCGAAAATGATGCGCAATATTGAAACAATTTCACTAGATTTGGGGCCGAAATTAAGATAGCTGCGTGGACCTGCGCGATAGGCACGATTCCCAACAGAGCGAAGTCAGCTCTATTCGAGTGTAAAAGCTCTTTTTACATGTTCACTAGTCTCATTTTCGAATTACTGAAACAATTATTGAAATAGTGAACAATTCACTCAAAATAATGAACTTTTGGCAACCCTATTTGACATGTACTCATGTACATTTTTCTTCTTTTACTGTGAAAAGTTTGGTTGCTACCCAGTCGCGATAACCTCCGATTTGCAGTGCTGCTATCGGGAAAAGCCCGACTGCATCCCGCTCCACGGATCATCCTCTTTCAGCTTTGAAAGCAAAACCCGATTGCACCCGGTCGTTTGCTTCGGAAAGGGGGAGGAAACTATGTAGTTAATTTTCCATTCATGAGATACGCAAATAGTTGCTCTCGCACCAGTGAAAACCTCGCACCAACACAGATGACATGGCAGAATCGTCGGTACTGTGTATCTTACATAACTTATAATTATTTAAAATCTATTTATTTTTGGCGATGATCTCCTTGGAACAGGGTATGTAGATAGAATTCAGTTTCAATAATCATTAATATTCAAAATAGTTCTTTCCAAAATAACGAGCTTCCCTTACTCTTTCTAGGTACAATACAGTACAATACAAAAGACAGACAAGTACAGTAAGACAAAATGAACAACGTGAAAACGAGCGATCTTGGAAGCATTCAAGTCTGAGCAAACTCTTCCTTGAACTCTGCAGGAAAACAGAACTGGATGTGCCTTTTTGGGACGGCAGGCAAAGTACTTAGGACAAGTTGCCTCTGCTATCAACCCGAAGACATGCGGCCAAGCCACTTGCATCGTACGTTGTGCAGTCAAGTTGCATTTCCGTCAAGATGCTATAAGTCATTTAGGTTGTAACGGAAGACATGGACACACTGGTCAACAAAATTGAAGATTTTTTAGCATGTGCGTTCGAAATAGACCAATTCTAAAGTAGGTCAGCTCGCTGAATTTGACAAATACTGCGAAACTTTCTAAGACAGCCACCTCCATGAAACTATCACCTCAGTAAATGTTCATTTTTTCGGTGGAACTGATAGCACTCGTGCCACAGACTCTCGCTCGTGGCATCGACCTTGACAACACTGATCTAGACAGTTGTCGCACACCGACTATGGTTACAAACTCCATGGTGATGAAAGAAAGACCACTATCAAAATTGTTTTGCATGGATGATCTTAAAATGTTTGCTAAGTATGAAGGGATTCTCTTCCAAATGTTATCTGTCGTGAATGATTTTAGCAATGACATCTACATGAAGTTTGGTCTTGACAAGTGTGCAAAACTGAATTTAAGTTACAGCTGTATTGTAATGTTATAAGTGATAAACAATAACATATTACCAAGGGACTTTCATCCTGGCTATAAACTTGATTAATTAGGGGTCATCCATAAATTACGTAACGCTAATGAGGGGGGACGGGGCCTGAGGCAGCGTTACGCTGCGTTACATAGGGGTAGGGGGTATTAGTTAAGTGTCACGTAACATTGATATTTTTTAATTTTTCACCACTTGCTGAAATAATTCCTTTTTGGAGTCCTATAGTAAATCATTAAAATATTAACTAATTTGTTTTAAAAACCAAAATTAAAGTTATTGATTGTAAATTGTTACAATAAATGGAAATATTTTTTCAGGTTTTTTTAATCTGTAAGATTAAATTGTAATCGTAAGATTACGAAGAAAATATTCAAAAGTGACATGTAAGTATTCTAGAATCCATTGAAATTGGCGCTCTAGACTCTCGCTCGTGCATCATCCACGACGGCGCGTGTGCATACCTTGTGATCAATAATTTCTCGCCCAAGCATTCTTCCTTCACTCACAACTCCAACAAATTTCTACTTTATCAATAATTTTAAAATTGAACACAAGTAAAATAAATTCAAATTGTTTGACTGTTCTATAATTTATTTTCACTTCCTGCATTTACAAGAGGCGGTATCGCAAGTACGTGATTATTGAGGAGGTTCAAGTGCACGTTACGGGTGCGTTACAAGGGGATGAGGAGGTATTTAAAATATTCCGAATTTGCGTTACGTAATTTATGGGTAGCCCCTTGAGCGTAAACAGTGTATTAGTAAACAAACTCCAGGACCATTATTGTGCATTGTTTTGGAATTTTTCAATAATTCTGTGGTCACGGGGTAAAAGTTCTTAAGTCAAAAATCTTACTTTGGAGAAAACAAGTGTTTGATTATCGAGCCAACGCTTTTTCCTACGCTCAACACTATTTCCCAACGCTTTTTTCTCCTTAAGGGGGCAGTATTTGAATTTAGTCGTTTTACTATAATAAAATATAAATACTTAATTTGTAGTTTCAGTACTAAACCTAATTTCGCTAAAACTTGACGTAAGAACTTTTACCCCGTGACCACAGAATTAATTCAAAAAATCTGATTTGCTCTTGGACATATTCTTTATTATAATGTTTACCTGAGACTTTCAGCAATTTACAAAAATAAAACTCTAAAGTGAACACGTGAGAGAAGTTGAACTGAAGTGAAGGGCAGTCGTGTGAAAGCAGAGTCATCCCCGTCCCACTCGGAGCCCATCTTGCCGGAGTGTCTCGGGCGAGGCGGGGTGGGGGTGGGGGGTGGGGTGATCAGCGGGCGAGGAGCAGCAGCGCGAGGGAGAGGGTGAAGGGGGCGGCGCTGTGCTGCGCGGCGCGGGGCGCGCGCCCCACCTTCACCCCCTTCCCCTTCACTTCCTTCGCGGAGGCGTTGGCAGCCCTGGGCGCCCACGCAGCGGGCTCCGTCTGCGCCTGCGCGGACGCGTTGGGCTTCGCGCTTTCGCCCAGGGCCGCCTCGGCCGCCGTTCTGAGGGTTGCCGCTTCGCCGGGCGTCGAAGAAGCCGACGGAAGCTCGTTCGCCTTCACCGAATCGCCTTCACTCGCCGTCACCTCGGCGCGTTGCTCTTCACTGGTGGGTTTCGGCGCTTCCTTCTCAGGCAACACCTCGTTTTCTTCCTCTCTCTTGGGCTGCGTTTCCACCTGCCTCTTCCTCTGCGATGGCACCTCTACGCCAGACCCTTTCGTGTGCGACGCCTCCATGTTGCTTGTTTCCCCAACACTTTCAGTAACAATTGTTGAATCTCTTCCCTCACTTCCGTTCGACGTTTCCTCCTGCAACAACACATTTTTTTTCTAAATCTATGATTTCAAACATTCATCTCCGCGTGATTATTTCTACAATCAAGGAATTCCATCCCCGCCTTCCTGGATCGAACGAAATATTCTGTGTGCACTATTTGTCACTGGATATTAACAAGTGGTTATTGTAACCTGCAAGTCGGAGTTAACTAGCAGCCGGTTTCCCAGAATGTCTTACAGAATTTTCCGAGAACATACTGTAGGTGCGCTAATTATTTGTCACTGAACATTCGCCTGAAGATATTTTAACCTAAACGTCTGAGTCAACGCGCATCCATTTTCTCAGCTTGTCGTACTGCATTTTCCGAGACCACATTTTAGGTGAACGACTTGTCGTTGAGCATTTGGAAGAAGATATTATAACCTATACGTCGGAGTCAACGTGCAATCTACAGTCGACTCCGGTTATAGTGAACTTCTGGGGACTAACATGTTTGGTTTACTGTATCAGAGATTCACTATATCCGACGATGCCAAAATTAAATAGAATTTCTCCACAATGATGATGAATACGGAAACACAGGAAAATTCATTAACAGCACCAACTGAAAATTTCAACATCTTTATTTGACCTTAAAAAATAAATTATTTTCACTTGTTTGCTTTGAACATTTTTCATTACATCCTCTTCCAGAGTTTGCGCTCTCTCCATACTTGATTCTGCATTGTCTTCTGTCTCTAAGTATCGTAATGCAGTCTTGCCACTCTTCAATGCCTCTTGCACTGTTGGAACAACGTCCCACTCTCAGAAAGGTCCTTTTACTCTCCTAATAACATAGGAGATCCTTTCGGTATTTCACCTGACTTTTTTCCTAGGTTCACTATAGCCGAGGTTGCGTTTCGCTATAACCGAATCTTCTTATGCTTATTTGTAATGTAATTGAAATGGGACCAGCGACTTAGGTTCACTTTAACTGACAGTTTACTATATCCGAGTTCACTATAACAGGAGTCGACTGTTCTTCACTTACTGGATGTTCAGGGACGTATTTGCCTCTGAACATTAGCAAAATATTTTGTAATTGAAGCGACAGAGTCAATATCTTACCAGGATTAGAGGTCGTTAGGTCTAAAGATATTCGATCTAATGACAGAAGGTCTAATTTTTAAAGTCTAATGTCAGAAGGTCTAAGAAAACATGTCTAAATAAAATTTGGTCTAATTTAAAAAATGTCTAATAATATTTAGTGTAATTGTCAAAAATACCTAATAAATTACGGTCTATCGCACACGAATGTTGAATCTATTACGCTGTAACAGAAATAAGTAACAAAATGTGGTTCACATATCATTACATCAGTATGTTATAGTCTGAAATGAAATCACAATAGGAATGATACATTTTAATTCAAGAAGTACGTAATGTATTGTACATGAAATGATAGAGGTGTTAAAATATTCAGTCTATAGCTTAAAGACCGAAAGCGTAAGTCGATATTATGCCACATTTCGACTATTGTGACTTTCTTCTGACCAACATGGCATTTAAATTACAACGTAAACTTCAAGTAACTCAGAACGCATGCGTACGGTTTATTTTTGATTTAAGGAAATACGACCACGTATCACATTTTTTCGACAAACTTCAAATGCTTACTCTAGACAAAAGGCGGTTATTTCATTCTCGACTTCTTCTTTATAAAATTTTAAACGGTACACATGTAACACGCCTTATAAGTAACTTCAATCCTCTGAAATTAAATCGAGCTCGTGATTCAGCACTGCTTTGTGTACCACGTCACAACACTACTTCGTTCAGTAGATCATTCACCATTACAGCTATACGAGCCTGGAATAAACTACCAGCAAGCCTAAAACATTCAAATACCTTCCGTAAATTCAAAAATGAATTAACCACATGGGTAAGGAATAATGACATGCAGAATGGCTGTTAACATCTCCTTCAATCTCCAGACTTTTCCCACCTCCAAGCACCCGGTCACCGCACCCTCTAAATGCTGTACTTTCCGCACTCTCTAAATTCAAAATTCCATCCCATACCTCATGACTCTCTTCATTTTCCATTCTGTATCAACACCTGTAAATTATTTAATACAATCATATAATTTTCAGTGTATCTTAATGGAATTGTTTAAATAAAATATACATAAAGTGACTAGCGACATTCCAGATAAACGTACTTATACTCGTAGCTATTTTGTATTATCATCATAATCTTTACTGCAACATATTGGTATAAATACAATTTGATGTTAAGATCCTATTATACTTTTATATTGTTCCTGAATACTGTCAATATTGTATTTTAAATTATTGTTACTATTAGCCTATAATGTATTGTACTCCTCTGGTGTTAAAAATGATTTTATACTTATGTAAAGTGCTCATGTAAACCGAATGTACCTTGATGTAACGTCTCTGGAATAACTTCACGTCTTCCGCCTACTTTTTCTTCCTCCTTTTCTTCGCTTCTTCTCCCTTCCCTTTGCTCACAAACTTCCCCATTTTTTCGTTATGACTCGCCCCCCTCCGAACATCTTTCTCTTCTCTTTCTCTACTGTGTATATATTCTGCTCTATTAATGTTCGGCCCTAAGCCGCCATCCTGATTGAGATTTTTCTGGGTTTACTCAATCGCTTAAGGCGTACGCCGGGATGGTCCCTTGTATTGCACTCCCAGTCATAAATGTACAGTTGTCCCTCCTTTTAGTCTCTCTCCTTTCTTCTTTCTCTTTCGACCTTTCTTCTTCATTTCCATCTGCATTTCCACTCTCTTTCACCTCTCTCTTTGTTCTTAGAATGTTCGGCCTTTAGCCGCCATCCTGATTGAGGTTTTCTGGGTTTACTCAATCGCTTAAGGCGTATGCCGGGGTGGTCCCTAGTTTTGCTCTCCCAGATGTAAATGTACAGCTGGCCCTCCCCCTCTTAAAATATTATTTCTCTGTATTAATGTAGATTGAGTGGTTAGGCGGAAGAGCAGGCCCTATGGCCTGAGCCTCGCCTTAATAAAGGCATTTTTATTATTATTATTATTATTATTATTATTATTATTATTATTATTATTATTATTATTATATATCACCACGATCTTTAAAATTTTGGTAATTTGCTACCATTCGAAAATTTTGAAAATTTATTTGACATTGTTAAAATATAGACTTTTGGTTTTCGGGAGTTTAAAAATGAAGACATAGAAACTTTGCTATTACATCTTTATATATCTGTTAGACTTTCAGTGTTAATGTCTATTGACGTTATTAATTGAACCTTCTAATTGTCGACCTCCTTTGGTATTAGATCCTCTGTCGCGTAGAACGTATGTCGCATTATACCTGGTTCGCAATAGACCTCCTGCACATTAGACCTATCGAGTATTAGACCTTTTGTCCGCGGATCTAACGACCTGAAACCCTTACCAGATGTCCCGAGACAGCGGCTGCTGGGGCAGGGACGTCAGAGGCAGCCGCAAACAGTGCTTCTCGCACCCGCCGCAGCGCGCTCACGTCGCCTTCTGCTCCTCCTTCTTCTCTTTGGAACCGTTTTTCAGACTCCTTCAGCGGTGTTGCTTCAGTTGTGGAACCTGAGTTGTGGAAAAAAACAGAGATATCTACGAAAATGGGATCTCTTAAACGTCTTTCTCGCTACCCAACAACAAAATTTAATAAAAAAATTGGTGTCATGTTTTTTGAAAATTTTGAAAATGCTTCGTGTGCTTTATGTAAAAAATCGCCCCAAATTAAAATATCGGTTTTAAATTCGAGGTCATGCCACAACCAGATCCATTGGGGACCATCAATTTCGGTAAAAGTTTTGTTTACAGTTTAACCGTTAGCGATGAGGACGAACGCGTTGAGGACGAACGTCCGCGGACGTTTTGCCTTTAATTGATTTTTCGAAATCAAAGCCCAACAAAGCATAGATTCTGACTACACAAGTTAGAAGAAATCCTTTACTTTATACAGGGATGAGATTATTACCAGGGTCTGGCAATAAGAACTTTTCTGTAAAAATTCTCCGTTTTTTTCGCAGCATTACAATACTTTCTCTTTTTCTGTATACTGTGACGAAAAGGCAAAACTGTTCAAATTACTAGTGGTTGGTAGAGTCCCTAGATGCAGAGAGCAGCACATTCCATTGTTCCACTGTATCTAGGGTTTCTAGTGATTGGCGCTTTGGGACGCTCTACTAGTATAATTTAGCAACATGACAATGTAACTCCACTGAAAGTTGCATATTCTTGCTAGCAGAGAGCTCTAACAATGACAGCGCTCGCGGACGCGACGACAATGGATGAGCGCTTTGCGCACAAAATTGTTTTGGGCGTTAATTTGTGATCCTCAGATAGAGTTGGTAATATTTTAAATAACTGTACAAATGAAGAACCTCTTTTCATCTCGGAAGGTGTTACGATCGTAACTTACGCGAGAATCGCTTCTTCTTTTTTTCTTTTCTCCGTCTGCCCCGCTTTGTCCGCCCTCCATGTTTCCTGAAAATTAATTATAAACAAAAATTGTTATGTCTATGACAAAAACTAGTGGTGCGGTTTAATTGGTAACGGTTACGTCATATTGCGACGTCAATGTTAGTAACATGTGCCTGCGTCGGTAGCTGAACCTCTTACTTAACCCATCTCCGTGAAGTCACGGAAGTTAAGTAGCTCGAGCCGCCGCGGATTCCCGGTTGGGTGACCGTCTGGGAATGCCGGCTACTATCGGCGCGGAGCTCCTGGCCGATGGGTATAAAAGGCAATGTATATAATGAAAATTATATAATTTTACCTATCAGCAAAAATAAAATAAAAGTGGCCGGTTTTTATTTTGCCTAATTGCATATTTCTGGAATTTTTTTTCACTAACTGCATATTTTCATTTATACTGCGTATTTAAGTGCATAGATTCCAGGTTTTGTGCAGAAGTGGGTCAAAGTAAGACATTTTCGTGTATTTCTCTTTAATGTTCGTAGCGATCGACGTATACCGCCTCCTAAACTAGATGAGACACAGTTTATGATTGGCCAGTAAGGAGAAGCGGTAAGAAAAATCGGATAGAAAAAGCGATAAACGTTTTGAGAAACGCCGCCCTGGTTGGGGCTTTTTGTATGTGTAGGTAAACGGTATTGGTTTTAATTTCACGAGTGGAATAGTCAAAATGAAATGTTTTCGGGACTTGCTACAACTAAGAATGGAATCCATACTGACGTGCGTCGATGCCTGAGGAGGCACATGCGCGCGCCGCACGGCGCCAGCTGCACGCGCGCCACGTGCATGAGCACGTGCCCGTCGCCCGCCGCCCCCTCCAGCGCCGTCAGCTCCTCCAGGCCGCCCGCGCCTGCCACGCACACAACGCATCATGTTATTCTACTCCCATTGCATAATGCTGTCATTTGATGACTGCAACCAGTTGCGTAATGATACTCATTTCGATACAGTTTTCATTGTGATACAGGTTATTCATCAATCACAGAGAAGTTTAGAAAACAAGTATTGACACTTAATTCATCACTGAGAGTCGTTCTAGTAAATGTTTCGTTCGATTGTGTACATTAAAATTGTATTTAATATTATATTATGCTAGTCAGTTTTAATTTCTTTTATTAGTAGTATTTTTCGTGGAATATTTAAAATAAATTGGGTCGTAATTTTACTTTGATCCTATTTGTCTAGGGCAGTACTCCCTCGCAGGCGGACTGGTGGCCACAGTCACTTGCGGCGGCATGCGAGGGTAGGGTTAGGGAGGGAGCTGTTTGCTAAGTGACCTTGGGTGAACCTTATATGTCATTAACGATTCAATGTAAAAGTTCAACTTATAAAGGTTGTAGAAAAAGTACTTTATGAAACTCGATGTAATGGGTATTAAGACACTCGTGTGTAGTTTACGATACTCGCTCGTTCCTCGCTCGCATCGTAATATCACACTCGTGTATTAATACTCATCATTACATTATCGTTTCATAATGTACTATTATTTACAGAATCGGCTTTCAACAGCTTTACCGGCATCATCAGTCTGATGTGTGTGGTGAAAGTCGGCAAACAGAGTATCTGTAAATAAATATATTAAGTTGGCGGAGGTGACTTCTTGACTTCTCCATGTAATTGCGTCAACAGTACCGTATCAGAATTCCCACACTTCATTCTACGTAGGATAGGGTGATGGACAGTGCGCAAGGAATAGCTCTAGCCATTCTACGTAGAGAAATCAAAGAAGTCACCTCTGTAAACTTAATATATTTATTTACAGACCTGGCTTTCGGCGGCTTTGCCATCATCAGTCTCATCAAAAATCGGGAGACTGTGCCATACACAGTGAGCCTGGTGACAGAAAAAAAGCCGCCGAAAGCCGGCTCTGTAAATAAATATATTAAGTTGACGGAGGTGACTTCTTTGATTTCTCCACGTAATTGCGTCATCAATACCGTATTTGAAATTTAGTGTTCAATAATATCCCTGAATTTGTCCATTACATTGTCAATCGTTTCATATATTCACCAGAACAATTTATTTTTTCGATACAGTACATTAATGAAATAAATAAAATTTATTCAGTTTTTATTTATTTCATTGATATGAAAAAACTTATAATTGGATTTAACCTAAGGTTTACGTAGCTTTTTAATCTAATTATTATTCTGTGATAACTTATTTAAAGTCCATTTCAATTCGTTTGATGTTTATTAAGAGATATGTTAACGATACCTTCCAACATTGATTTGGGGTTTTGGAAGTCTGTTTTTGATGATCTCTTAGCTATTTTCATTTCAGTGAGTTGTAAATATGAAATACTAAGATGTTCTTCAGTAGTTATTTTGTCAAACATATCTTCTCCGAAAGATTACTTTGCGTTACTCATCATAATCATTTTTCTGCTTTCAGAAACAAATACAGCTTGTCTCTCGTTTAAATGCAATGCAGATCTTCAAGAGAACAAGTATCATGCCTGTCGAAGTTGTCTATTTTTTTCAATGGACTACCAAAGGGTGACCAAGTGCAATTCGCGAATTGCACGTCGAAGTCGGAGGTACAACCCAAGGATGGAAATCGGGACACTGTCGGGGTGTGCAGCCCGCGAATTGCAATTGATCCGACATCGGCAAGAAGGAGTTTTGCTTTGATTGGTGAGTTATCAGAACATGTCGAAGTTTTTAGTATTACACGGTATTGAGCATAAGAACGTGAATGTGTCATTGTCATTGACCCTCTCAGTTTTAGTTGACCCTCTATGTTCGCGGGAAACGTGATTATTCCATTTATGATATTTGTACTCGTATATTGCTTTATGTAATTTATATGAAGACAGTGTACACGATCCTTTACCAAGACTTGTACTCGATCCTTATCAAGTACTCCATGGATTATCGGGCTACGTATCTGAGGTAATCTCGAGCCCAATGACTTTGGGTACTCGCAAGTCTACTGTACAAAATAAGTTTTGATAAGATGTGAAAGGTGTGTGTTTTTCGCGCAAAATATGCAAATACATATTGTTGATAAATGTTGAACAAAACTAAAATTAATTCCGTGCATTGAACACATCATAAAATCGTTATTATATAAGAAAGATATGTAAAAAAAGGCTTTTGCTGTTTTACGGCATGTGGAGCTGCTTGCAGGAGAGGCAGTACCTCGGGCTCTAAAACCTCCCTGATGAAGCGGTTGCTGTTCAGATTGCACTCCATACGTATGAGGGAGATCGCACGTTTTAGCGAATGTTGCTCCAGGCCTTAGTAGATTGACTGCATGTAAAAGATCCTCAAGCTAAATCGCCTGTTTCTCCGCCAGTGGGAAGAGCAGGCCTGAGTCTCGCCGCGTAGACTAAGGCAATTCAGTTGAACGTGGTGCACCTGCGGGGGCGTGGGTGGCGCGCATCGCGGCGCGCAGCTCCTGCGCCAGCGCCGGCAGCGACGCGGCGCCCCGCAGACGGTCCGCGTCCGCCCCCGCGCCTGCGCACACGCACTCCCACGATGGCACAAAAGAAACTGACACATGAGAGCGTAAGCTTGCGCGGCCGGACTCAGCACTTACATGGCTATCCGGGAGACGCCGCGTCCAAGGCACAGGTGCCTACGTTTCGGCCGCCGTGCTGCGACCTTCATCAGGGCGTAGTAATGAAGGTCACAGCATGGCGGCCGAAACGTTGGCTCCTGTGCCTTGGACGCGGCATCTCCCGGATAGACATGTAAGTACTAAAAGTGACACATATTTTAATGTCATTGTCAGTCATGCCTCGCGCATGGTTTCGTAAGCAGAAGGCTTGGACACAAAACGTGTTCTGCGGCCAACACCAAGTCTACAGGAAGGAGATTCAACTCCGGTGTTGGAGGCATGATGAGGGGATGTACGAAAAACGTCAGCAGCTACTTGCAAAATAACACAACAAAACTAGACTCCTTTTATTTCTGCGACATCTCGCGGTGGATGAAGGAACTTACGAAGGCGCCGGACAGTTGCGTGATGGCGCATGTTGGACTGTTGGCGCTCTGCGCTGCTGGGGCGGTCTTTGGGCGTGCTTCAAAACAAGACAATAAAATGGAAAAGAAGTAACGGGGCAGTATTGTAGTGTTAGCCGACGTGGAACCGAATGGAATTCATTGTTATCTTCATCTAGGAGATTGTAAGGCAGTGAATTACAACTCTCTTGACAGGTGTTTACGCCGTTTGTGCTGTATATATGTGCGAAATTTATAATAATTACTTTATTAATTATGATTATCATTGTTGTCAATGGCATGTCCCGTTAACACTCGTAAATACACATCGCTTCCCGCGGAAACGCTTGGCTTTGCTGCCATTGGCTGTATTGACAGGTTCCTTCGTGGTTCCCCGCGTCATGTCGCTGAAGCATAAGGAGTTTAGTTTTGGTTTATTTTTCAAGTAGCTACCAACGTTTTCGGTACATACCCCCACCACCGAAGTTGAGTCTCCTACCTGTAGATTTGGTGGATGTGACAAAATACAATGGCACATTTATGTATGACATTGTTTTTATATTTTTCGTCGATTTCGACTAATATGAACATTTTTTACCTTTTCCCGTCATTTTAGTGCATTTTTAGCTACTTTCATCGATTTTAATGTTTTTATGGTACTTGCTTCAAATAATATTTACAAGATGCAACAAATGTTCTCTACAAAATTAACCAAAAACCTACTCCAGTTCTTTGCTAAGAAATTGTAATGTCAGCCATTGTATGTAATCTAAGGTTCTTGAGACGCCTATCAGTGCCGTTGTCGGTTCAGATGATTTCGGGATAACTAAGACGAAGATTTCCTAGTAAAGAACAGTCCAAACTAAATGTTTGAAAGCTGAGTTCCCTTGAACGAACAGAAGAAGCGTGTATTACATTAGTAAAGTATCCAACAGCTTGCGTTGTTCACAAGAACTGGTTTTGATAACATTTTTACGTCATTTTTCTTTGCTTTTAGAACATTTTAAAAAAATTAAGAACATTTAATTGATCATTTTTGGCGATGTTGTAGGTCATCAAAATTCGCTCGTAATTATCAGCATATATATTTAAGCTGTAAAAAGGCCGATTTTGATCTCCCTCCTATTCGCTTCCCAGTGAACGGTTTTAAACAAGTGAGATACCAAAAAAAGGAGAGTGGAGAAAATTAGTTATTGAACAGATCGCAGCTTTTCTTCGTTAATAAAGAGCTGCGAAGTTTGCGCTGTTTGAAATGCGCGGTTGAATGGAAATGAGAAGATGGCGCCTTGCGCAACTTGCGCACTCCTTTTGCTTGTAGTTCATTTACAGTTGAAATTGATTTTCTATAACTCTGAAAAAAAAACATTTTTCAAATATCTTTATTTTTCTAAAATAATTATTTCTAAATTCATTTTTTCGTTTGTTTTTTTATAATAAAATTCTGGCCCTCAAGAAAATGTGCGCAGATAAATTTCTTTCCCCACACGTCATATACAGTTTTTACTGTTTTTTTGACAAATAAAAAAAATGCATTAGCAGTTGCTCATACGTAGAGAACAACATGTTGTGTGATCATTAGAGACCGGATTTTTATGTAATTACATATAATTTGTCTTTCTACTTACCGTTCTCAAAATTGTAATCATGGCGAATCATAGCCCTCCTAACACACTATCGAATTTTTTCGTTACATATTTAGTACTATATTACATATTTTACACATATTGCTGTTTTCGCAATATATTTTCTTATTTTATCAATTTTCTTCTATTTAATTCTATATTTTTTTATGAAAATATGTATTTTTTTAAATATCAGCATTTTTCCTACATTATCGGGAAAATCTGGGTGTCCAAAGGATCATTGACACCGCATTTTGTGATCTGTAACCTTAATTTCGGAAAAAAAGTTGCGATCACCGACGTGTAACACATCGATGAAGATGCTACAGTGTATGTTTGCTAGTCGTAGATCTCGCCAGTTTGTGCGATGGCTTCTATTGTGATTAGTCCAGCTGCTAAATTACAATAGATGAAGTTTTTACTACTGACGAGAAAGTTGTATGATGCAAAGTGAGCAATTTTTATAAATTGAATTTCGTATAACGAAAATGTATTTTATTATTAACGTATTTTAATATTACATGTTATATTCGATTTTACTTATTGTTATTGTTTTCATTACATATTTATGTACATATTTTCCCGGTCTCTAGCGATTGTTTGCGACTATCAAGTGTAACATTAGAGCCCAAAGCAATCCTCACCGTGGATGAAGACCTCGAGCGAGCGGTCGTGGCCGTGCGGGCAGCCGTCCACCACCGCCACGAGGCGACTGCCGCCCGCGCCCGCTCCCACGCGCAGGCCCAGGTCCCACAGCAGCGCCCACAGGCCCTCCCCGCTCAGCGGCGACACGCTGCGCACCTGCGCACACCGCCTGCGCTGCCACGCCCCCGCCGCCTCGCCCAGCGCCACCTGCACTCCAATGGCGCTTCAACGCAAACACCCAGTCTCTCTGCGCTCAGCACCGGGAGAGATGCCTCAGCGCATCAGCTGATGTCACTGCAGTCCCTCTGACCGGGAGGTCCTCTCCCGAATGCGGCACCATTTTCCACACTAGCTTGTCAGCTAGGTCGAGTTCAGTCGCTGTCTGGAGGAGGATTCTAGCGGCCGGCTGCTCTGACTGGTAGTTTTCCGTGCTTTCTCCGATCAACACCAGGCGAATGCCGGAGCAGTACTCTAACAAACGGGCCACGGACCACGCGCCATCTTTCCTTCCTTTGCCTTGCCCTATCCTCACCCCTTACACACACACACACACTAACATGCACTACACTACCACACACGCCGGGAGACCGGTCGGGAGCTTATGGCTTGTCTTAGCTGGGGCCATGCCCCGCTGGTGGGAGATACCTGCTAGGAGATACGGGGAAAACCTTTCTAGTCGACGGTAGGTCAGCGCTAGATCTCGCCATCCAGCGAGGAAAATATCACCTCCTGATAAAAACACGCACTACACTTACGGGACTAGTAACCTAAGTAGTTGACGCGCCCGTAAACACGAATCAATTAATCAATCAATCTTCGTTGAGCAAAACTACGCTGCACCCTAGAGGAACCTGAACGCAAACATCAAATTATGCTACGACAATACCCCGAGTCCCACTTCGCTCAGCGCAACTGCGCTGCCCCCCACCACCACCAACGGAAGCTGCACTGAAACCTCTAATGGCACTACGGCATAAACCCATAGCCCTTTTCGCTTAGCGCAGCTACTGGCTTAGTTAGCTCGCATGGCATCAATTGAGTCTCTGCAGTGCCTCTGACCGGGAGGCCCTAGGATTCCAGTCCCCGCGCTTGGCCACGTTATCGACACTGACTAGACCGCTCGGTCGAATTCAGTCTCAAGGAGAATTCTAGCGGCGACTGCTTGGATCGGTAGTTTTCCGTCGTTTCTCCCATTAACACATGGCGAATACCGGAGCAGTACCGTAAGAAACGCCGCAGACGGCGGACAGTCCGTCCTACCCTCACCGCCTACATTCATTTACACGCACATCATTACCACACATGCTGGGAGGCCAGTCGGGAGCTTAGAGTTTGTCCCGGCTGGGATGATGCCCAGCTGGTGGGAGGCATTTAGTCGGGAAAAACTGCGAAGCCAGCACACAGGCCATCCAGAGTGTGAAGGTCGCCCCCACCTCCCACGATAAAACCATGCCCTACACTTTGACAATGACTTAGAGGTTGAGGCGTTTGGCGCCAGCAGTAGATTCAGGGGGAGGGGACGTGGGAGCCATAGACCTACAGTTTTCGTTTGTTACCTTTCTTTATTTGCCAAAAATGATGTAAATGTTTGTTACAGTTATGTAATGATTTAAACAATAATTTTGTATACTAGAGTACCTGCGCGAGAAATCTCCCATGCTGTACCCCACCCTCTTCCTTATTTTTACATTTCCATATATGTATCATATTTCCATATAATATGATACGTATTTGTCTTCAAGACCCCCTTTGTCCCCGACACTTGTTCTATGTCACTTTGTTATTGATAACAATATAATACACGCTTGTCAATAGAAACAATTCTTATTTAACTTCATTTTCGAGCAAAGAGGTACACCCGTGTAATTCAATCGCATGGAATAACAAGTAATTAGAAATTTCACGTACAGTTGCGGATTCTACAGGCCCTGAACAGGTGGGGTACAATCGAGAAGCGTCGAACAAGCAAAAACGTAATAGAATGGTCAAGAAGTCAAAAATGTAACAAAGTGGTCTTATTCTGTAGGTTACGGTGTGAGGAACGATACGGTGTGAGGAACGTTCCTTTGAGATCCTTGGCTTCAAAATTTTAACACCCGAGTACGTTTCGTTTACTGGTTATTTGACGATATAGATTCATAAATCTTTACGTGACTTGCGAGTTGGATTTTACATTAATATTTAGATGCGTATTTTTAAAGTCAGAGTGCATATCGTTTCGTCTCCGTGAATTTCTCTTTCTTTAGAGACCTCATTTATAAAGATTGGTTGCGCGCGAGAGCCGCAAAGGGAAGGTACACGACTGAACTAAAGGCCCATTCACAATGCAGACGTAAACATAAGCGTAACGCACAGACATCAACATAAACATAAGTGATACATTGAATTATTCCACAATGTCCAACATAAGCGTAAGCAAAGATTTTCTATTTTCTGTGGGCCATTCTAGTTACTATTGGTTGAACGTGAGAATCTATATTGTATATATATTGAAATTTTGTTTAAAATATGTATGTTTATATACACATATATAACATATATAAACCTGTACGTATGTACTGTGGCACAACACCTCTTTATGAGCGAAGGCCTACCAGCGGCGTCTCGGCCTTTCGGCCATGAGTTGGGTTAGGTTAGGTATTTTAATTTCAATAAAAATTCAAACTAAATGTTACTACTATGAATATTACAACGAAACTAAACTACAAAAAGATCGTACGCTACAAAACAATGCCGAAAACCGTTGAAAATCAACCAAGTTTTATGTTAACGCTATGCTTATATTTAGGTCTGCATTGTGAATGGGCCTTAATAGAAGAGACGCTATGTGGGTTATACTACTGAACAAATACAGGATATTTATATAACAAGGTACGCTTTCACGGCCGGAGTTGTACTCAACGTTTTCTTCCGGGCTAGGGGGCCGTGGTCTATTGGAAAATATACTTCCAAACGTTTCGTCCGCAACTTCGACGGACATCTTTAGAGGCGATGTGGTCTCGGACGAAGAATCCACTTCGATGGTTCCCCGATGACAGATGAAGCCGCCCGGTCCGCGGGGATATTCGTACCAGCGGGACTGTGCTGGGGGCCGGCTGTTGATAGGCTCGGATCGGGCGATGTGGCGGAGACGCTCGCTGCGTGTTCGTGAAGTTGTTAAGACTGTTATCCATCGAAATGGATTCTTCGTCCGAGACCACATCGCCACTGAACATGTCCGTCGCAGTTGCGGACGAAACGTTTGGAAGCCTATTTTCCAATAGACCACGGCCCCGTAGCCCGGAAGAAAACGTTGAGTACAGGAGACGCCATGTTGCGGGTGCGCTCACGATGAGGAGACTGCCGCGGCGGGAGCGCTTGGCGGCCTCGTCCAGCGCGTGCAGCGCCCTCTGCGCGCCGGCGCGCAGCGGCCCGCGCCGCCCCACGCGCAGCCGGCGCAGCAGGCCCTCGCCCGCGCCCTCGACGGCGCCCGCGCCCCCGGCGCCGCCCTCCGCGGAGCGCCCCGCCCACAGCTCGCGCGGCGCGCCCGCCGGCCCCGCCAGGCGCAGCGGCAACTCCAGCGCCAGCCCCACGGGCCGCGCGCGCCCCGCGCCCTCGCCCGCGCCCTCGCTCGCGCCCGCGCGCAGGCCCGGCGCTGCGCACGCGCACGCACACAACAACTCCACGATCATGGCCACATCTTGGAAAAATACATAAGAATACATGTAGTAAACATCGATCCATTCATGTGCATGGAGTTGGAGTGGAAGCTACTCACTTAGAGCTGTACTCACTTAGAGTAGACTATACTCACTTAGAGCTGTCAGCCACTGCCGCAGCAGCAGGCGCTCGATTCCAATGCAAGGCGTTGGAGTGGAAGCGGGACTGTACTCACTCAGAGCCGTCAGCCACTGCCGCAGCAGCAGGCGCTCGATTCCAATGCAAGGCGTTGGAGTGGAAGCGGGACTGTACTCACTCAGAGCTGTCAGCCACTGCCGCAGCAGCAGGCGCTCGATTCCAATGCAAGGCGTTGGAGTGGAAGCGGGACTGTACTCACTCAGAGCCGTCAGCCACTGCCGCAGCAGCAGGCGCTCGATTCCAATGCAAGGCGTTGGAGTGGAAGCGGGACTGTACTCACTCAGAGCTGTCAGCCACTGCCGCAGCAGCAGGCGCTCGATTCCAATGCAAGGCGTTGGAGTGGAAGCGGGACTGTACTCACTCAGAGCTGTCAGCCACTGCCGCAGCAGCAGGCGCTCGATTCCAATGCAAGGCGTTGGAGTGGAAGCGGGACTGTACTCACTCAGAGCCGTCAGCCACTGCCGCAGCAGCAGGCGCACGATTTCAATGCAAGGCGTTGGAGTGGAAGCGGGACTGTACTCACTCAGAGCTGTCAGCCACTGCCGCAGCAGCAGGCGCTCGATTCCAATGCAAGGCGTTGGAGTGGAAGCGGGACTGTACTCACTCAGAGCTGTCAGCCACTGCCGCAGCAGCAGGCGCTCGATTCCAATGCAAGGCGTTGGAGTGGAAGCGGGACTGTACTCACTCAGAGCCGTCAGCCACTGCCGCAGCAGCAGGCGCACGATTCCAATGCAAGGCGTTGGAGTGGAAGCGGGACTGTACTCACTCAGAGCTGTCAGCCACTGCCGCAGCAGCAGGCGCTCGATTCCAATGCAAGGCGTTGGAGAGGAAGCGGGACTGTACTCACTCAGAGCTGTCAGCCACTGCCGCAGCAGCAGGCGCTCGATTCCAATGCAAGGCGTTGGAGTGGAAGCGGGACTGTACTCACTCAGAGCTGTCAGCCACTGTCGCAGCAGCAGGCGCTCGATTCCAATGCAAGGCGTTGGAGTGGAAGCGGGACTGTACTCACTCAGAGCCGTCAGCCACTGCCGCAGCAGCAGGCGCTCGATTCCAATGCAAGGCGTTGGAGCGGAAGCGGGACTGTACTCACTCAGAGCTGTCAGCCACTGCCGCAGCAGCAGGCGCTCGATTCCAATGCAAGGCGTTGGAGTGGAAGCGGGACTGTACTCACTCAGAGCCGTCAGCCACTGCCGCAGCAGCAGGCGCTCGATTCCAATGCAAGGCGTTGGAGTGGAAGCGGGACTGTACTCACTCAGAGCTGTCAGCCACTGCCGCAGCAGCAGGCGCTCGATTCCAATGCAAGGCGTTGGAGAGGAAGCGGGACTGTACTCACTCAGAGTTGTCAGCCACTGCCGCAGCTGCAGGCGCTCGATTCCAATGCAAGGCGTTGGAGTGGAAGCGGGACTGTACTCACTCAGAGCTGTCAGCCACTGCCGCAGCAGCAGGCGCTCGATTCCAATGCAAGGCGTTGGAGTGGAAGCGGGACTGTACTCACTCAGAGCCGTCAGCCACTGCCGCAGCAGCAGGCGCACGATTCCAATGCAAGGCGTTGGAGTGGAAGCGGGACTGTACTCACTCAGAGCCGTCAGCCACTGCCGCAGCAGCAGGCGCTCGATTCCAATGCAAGGCGTTGGAGTGGAAGCGGGACTGTACTCACTCAGAGCTGTCAGCCACTGCCGCAGCAGCAGGCGCTCGATTCCAATGCAAGGCGTTGGAGAGGAAGCGGGACTGTACTCACTCAGAGTTGTCAGCCACTGCCGCAGCAGCAGGCGCACGATTCCAATGCAAGGCGTTGGAGTGGAAGCGGGACTGTACTCACTCAGAGCTGTCAGCCACTGCCGCAGCAGCAGGCGCTCGATTCCAATGCAAGGCGTTGGAGTGGAAGCGGGACTGTACTCACTCAGAGCCGTCAGCCACTGCCGCAGCAGCAGGCGCACGATTCCAATGCAAGGCGTTGGAGTGGAAGCGGGACTGTACTCACTCAGAGCTGTCAGCCACTGCCGCAGCAGCAGGCGCTGCAGGTTGCGCGAGGAACCGCCTCCCAGCGACGCCAGCCGCTCTTTTTCGTCCATGGGTTCCTTTGACACGCAAGGCGCCAAGCGGGAACATTACTTTTCTGGGCGATTACCATCCGGATTTCGCGTTGCGCTTCAAATACTTCCCGATCAGAGAAATTATGCGCGCGGTCTCTGCTGCGAATGTGCTGCATCGTACGTCGTAATTTTCTCTTGCTGTTGGAACACGAGCGGTCAAAATTGATTTAATTTTGGGGCCGTTCGAGTACATCAATTATTTATAACAATCTTTGGCATTAATTACCAACTGAGAACATACATGTGAAAAGTGGCGGGTTTTTAATATTTGGAAGATTTTTTTAAAAAATTCCGCGCGTTTATTCCAACAGAAGAGCAGAGTCACTTCTTTCAATGATGTGCTTTGGGAGACAAGTTCTTTGACGCTAGATCTTCAAATGTCAATGCTTGCAAAGACGACCGGAAGAGTGCAGTACTTACTGCTCTGTGGCAACTGGCAAGCCGCCGTTGCAGTATTAGAATTTCTTAGAAAGGCTTTGAGTCCTGTTTAGAAGCGATCGATCATTGTGACAAAATTCAAACTACACAACAGTGATTTCTAAAGCCGTCGTTTTATCAGAATATGGAAGCAAACATAAGTGCGTTTGTATTTTCAGTTCTGTGATAAAATTGGATTTAAACTTGAGAACGGTGGAAACGAGCTATAATTTCTGAGTGACAAATGTTTCCCGAAAAAATATTCTGTTGGAACAGGAGCCACGGTTTGTTAACCGAAATAAGAGCCAAACCGCTTTTCCCCGCACCCAGAACAGTTAAAACTTATCAATATATTCAATGATCGCTGATTCTTTCGTATAAATATTCTGTCACAATTTCTCCCGATTTTTCAGTATTTCTGCGAGAGAATGAAAAACTGTTGTATTCCTCTCCTCCAAATCAGCTCTCCCAGCTAACCACTCGAAGCTATGTTCGATGCCTTTACACCTGCACTTTAGTGTTTTTCTCAGCACACAAAAAATATCGTGTTTATTCTAGTAATTCGTTACCCTTCCCGTGGCAATGCAGCTCGTGTATCTCTGGGAGCCTCTAGATAGGTTCCCCGCAGATGGGGCTCAGCGCATTAAACAAACTAGTCACTGGGTGAAATCGTAGTCGGGCATAACTCCTAAATGAATATTTGCATCAAATTATCATTCGTACAGTTAGGTTATGATTAAACGAAACATTTGGAACGAAAAAAGCTAATTTTAAAAAGTTTTATCTGGGTTGCTGTGGCATCAGGAAATTGTGTTCTTCAATATTCATATTAAAATAAAGAAGTTTTCCCTCAGTAAATATTCTACAAAATTTGATTTTTAAGTGGGTACATCCACTTAAAAAAATATATGTATAGTTTTCGGATAAATTAACGAGAAATGACAATTTTAACACGTTGGCCGCCGTAATGTTACGAAATTGTTTTCTCTTCAGACTTCACATTTATTTTATTCTTATCGGCTACATAAGAGACATACTATTTTATATTTAGAAACTTAAACTAGTTTTTACAGATGTAACGGCCATTTTGATCGTTTTCTTGAGCGGATCCTCCACTTGATCCATTGAGCGGATCCTCTACTTGGCCTACTTCCTTGCGAGGATCCTCTACTTCATCGATTTGCTTGAGCGGACCCTGTACTTGGTCGACTTTCTCGAGCGGATCCTCCACTTGATCGATTTGATTGGGCGTATCCTGTATTTCGTCGACTTTCTAGAGCGGATTCTCTACTTGATCGATTTTCTTGAGCGGATCCTGTACTTGGTCGACTTTCTTGAACGGATTCTCCAGTTTATCGATTTGCTTGAGCGGATCCTATACTTGGTAGACTTTCATGAGCGGATCCTCCACTTGATCGATTTGCTTGGGCGGATCCTGTACTTGGTCGACTTTCTTGAGCGGATCCTCCACTTAATCGATTTGCTTCAGCGGGTCCTGTACTTGATTGACTTTCTTGAGCGGACTCTCCACTTGATCGACTTGTTCAGCGGATTCTGTATTTGGTCGATTTTCGAGAGCGGATCCTCCACTTGATCGATTTGTTCAGCAGATCCTGTACTTGGTCGACTTTCTTGAACGGATCCTCCACTTGATCGATTTGTTCAGCAGATCCTGTACTTGGTCGACTTTCTTGAACGGATTCTCCACTTGATCGATTTGCTTGAGTGGATCGAGTATTTGTTCGACTTTTTTAAAGGGATCCTCCACTTGCTTTACTTGGGTATATCCTGTACTTGGTCGACTTTCTTGAGCAGACCCTCCACTTGATCGATTTGTTGAGCGGATCCTGTACTTGGTCGACTTTCTAGAGAGGATCCTTCACTTGATCGATTTGTAGAGCAGATCCAGGACTTGGTCAAATTTCTTGAGCGGATCCTCCACTTGATCGAATTGATTGAGCGGATCCTGTGCTTCGACTTCCTTTAGCGGTTCCTCCACTTGATCGATTTGTTCAGCAGATCCTGTACCTGGTCGACTTTCTTGAGCGGATCCTCCAATTGATCGATTTGTTCAGCAGATCCTGTACTTGGTCGACTTTCTTGAACGGATTCTTCACTTGATCGATTTGTTGAGCGGATCCTATACTTGGTCGACTTCCTTTAGCTCCATTTGTCCGATTTGTTCAGCAGATCCTGTACTTGGTCGACTTTCTTGAACGGATCCTCCAATTGATCGATTTGTTCAGCGGATCCTGTACTTGGTCGACTTTCTTGAGCGGATCCTCCAATTGATCGATTTGTTCAGCAGATCCTGTACTTGGTCGACTTTCTTGAACGGATTCTCCACTTGATCGATTTGTTGAGCGGATCCTATACTTGGTCGACTTCCTTTGGCTCCATTTGTTCGATTTGTTCAACGGATCCTGTACTTGGTCGACTTTCTATAGAAGATCCTCCATTTGTTCGATTTGTTCAGCGGATCATGTACTTGGTCGACTTTCTATAAAAGATCCTCCACTTGATCGATTTGTTGAGCGGATCCTGTACTTCGTCGACTTTCTAGAGCGGAACCTCCACTTGATCGATTTGTTGAGCGGATCCTGTACTTGGTCGACTTTCTTGAGTGGATCCTTCAATTAATCGATTTGTTCAGCAGATCCTGTACTTGGTCGACTTTCTTGAACGGATCCTACACTTGATCGATTTGCTTGAGTGGATCGAGTCTTTCGAGTGCTTCAGTGGGTCGACCTTTTTAAGCGGATCCTCCACTTGATTTGCTTGGGCATAACCTGTACTTGGTCGACTTTCTAGATTGGATCCTTCATTGGATCGATTTGTTGAGTGGATCCAGTACTTGGTCAACTTTCTTGAGCGGATCCTCCAGTTGATCGATTTCTTGATCGGATCCTCTACTTGAGCGACTTGAGAGGATCTTCCACTTGATCGATTTGTTGAGCGTATCCTGTACTTGGTCGACGTTCTTGAGCGGATCCTCCACTTGATCGGTTTGTCTGAGCGTATAGTCAACTTGATCGTCTTGTTTGAGAGAATCCCCTACTTCCTTGAGCGGATCCTCAAATCGATTTTTTTGTTCAATTTTTTTCCTGGGAGATTTATGCTTATACGTAAAATTGGCATAGTTCTGCTTTTCGTTTCGTGCTCTGAATTTTCGAAAATTGCAGAAGTTACACATAGTACGAGAAAGTATGTGCTGTTGAAGCTCCACTTGTTATTCTTGGAGAATAAGCATTCAATGAAATGAAACAAACTTTTTGAAGTTAACTATTTTTCTGTTTCAAGAGTATGTAGTACTTTTGTGATGTAGTTATTCCTTAGCTTTTGCTTTTGTGCGATGTAACCGCATGGGGACAGCTGTAGTTAGTTAAACAATATATTTCACTTGCGAATCTTTGCGAAAACTCCGCATTTACAAGGAATTATTTTTAAACTGTCACCTGATAGATGGTTCAACCCAAAGGGTATCTCCGGATCATATGGTAAAAAGTTCCCCTAAACCAAAAGAAACTAACTCTAACAAAAAATAATATTTTCGAAAGCTTCCTTGGCCCCCTCTCACCACCCACACCCATATACAGCCAAAAACATGTTTTTTAAACATATATTTTTTTCGTCAACATATTTCTATTTTATCTTTTTCTCATACTGCGGAATCGACTGAATTCTCAAACGTAACGTCACTACTTACGTCACAGCTGAGGTAATGCGAGAGCAAAGCTCCAAGGAAGATGATGCTTCACATGAAATTTTGCTATTCACATGTTGCGTTTTAAGACAGAACATTTTTGATGTTGTTGGTTTGCAAAGAACTGTGTGTATTCCAGTGGCGTAGCGTGACTCACACGTTTGGGGATGCTCAACAATAACACACAAAATGTCACTATCAACTACTTCGTCTAACAGACGAACGCAACACGAGGCAGATACACTTTAACTAATTACTTCCACGATCTCGATTGCTTACGACGGTGTAGGCGCTTCCCACAAAATCCTCACAGCAGTCAGGGCTGCCGATGTCTTGAAAGCAAATTATACAATGGCTCAGCTTTAATTCTTATACGCGAATGGCAATAAGACCATTTGTTAATTTATACATTGCAGACTTAAATAATATGTAATCTATTTAAGAGATAATACAATTTCTTGGATATTAATTAAGAAATAGTAGTCAGGCACTATTTCTACAGTTTGTATCCATGACCAAGCGGGGACTCCCGAGTGAGAGAGAGAAAGATAATTTACTGAACGCCTGAAGTGTGCTGCGCTCTCGTGCACAAACGAGCTTCTTTCCGCAGTAGACGCTAGCGTAAAGCAGTCGGGTTTCTCTGGGCCAGGGGTGAAGAGGGGAGAGGGGGACCTCGCCATCTGCGCATGCGTCATTGCTCGTCGCAATCTGGCGGCAGACGCTGAAGTATTTTAGCATCCAAGCAATCAGAGGCCAGCTTCAACAGCCCGCCGAATTCAATCATAGGAAATCAATTTTAAATTAATACAAAACGTGTTTCGCTCAACAGACCACTTGTAAGATTATCAATACAGTATTTAAGGTTCTTATATACGGGGATGCTCAGCATCTCAGCGTCCCCTGACGCTACGCCACTGGTGTATTCTATGCTCGTAGGTTGTTGACGTGTACAGAAATTCGGCTGTTTTTGTTCAAATATGTTTCTTAATTTATTGCAGTGTTATAGAACGGTATTTGTTCTAGATAATTGTGACATTATGGAAAACCATTTTGTGCGGTTGTGGGTGGTAAGTGATTATTATTATTATTATTATTATTATTATTATTATTATTATTATTATTATTATTATATAATTTCATTATATTAAAACGGAAATCGTTAACTGTCTTTACCTGATCACAGTTTTACGACTGCCCTTAATTGAGAAACAATTTTTTGGGATGAAGTACTTTCTTGCTTATCATATTCTATTAGTCTTATGCTACATGTTTACTTATCATATTTTATCAATCCAGGAAAGTGTATCGGTTGTAAAAGAAATAGGGCACCTGCCATTATGGCCCTCCTCAGCAGAGTAATCTTCATAAATAATTCGCAACGGATAGTAAATTTGCCTTATTTGTGCATTTGACGTATTCCTAATTCAAACCCTATTTTTTCACGAAAAATGATCCACGTTTTGCGATTGAAACTCGCTTCGAGACATTGTTGTGGAAGCATTAATCATTTCCACACATGAATTGAATTGAATTGATGCCTTATTTTCCGTGGCGAGACTCAGGCCATGAGGCCTGCTCTTCCGTCTGACCACGCAAATTCCGCTACGCTCCTTTCACCAACGTGCGGAGAAAGAAGGTATTACTTGGGCTACGAAACAGGCAATTTTGAAATTAGCTCAGAGGCTTTATTTAGGCTTGAGGTTCTTCTACATGCAGTAAATCTACTAACACGGGACAACCGGCTTTACTTCCTCTCCGAAGGAAGGCGTTCGAAGGATTTTTTGCCCTTAAAAATCCACGGCTTCCATCGGGTTTGAATCCGCCAACTTGGGTATAACTGTTACACCATCGATGCCGCTAATGAATAATATGAATGAAGCATTACCCTCCCGGCCACGCGTATTGTGTTGCCAGTGTTGAAGAGCTCCACGATGCTCCCGGCCGCATTGGCCCCTAGCCCTGCCTCTTCCTTGACGGAGCGGTTGCCTTTTGGATCTGAGGCTTGCGAGGCGGAGGGGGTGGAACGCGTCATCCAGTCCAGATCGTCCACTTCCGGGGCAAGTGGCGACACACTTGTGGTGCGAACGCCGCTCTTGTTGCCCCCTTTGGGGTCCCCAGCGCCTTCGGTGTCAGCGGCTGCCCCGTGGCCTTGTTCAGGAAGTTCACGCTCCCGGGGATTTCTGAAAGTACAATATGCGTTTACACACAGACGGACTTTGAATGAACTTATAAATCAGCGTCAGAATTAGTAATGAAATATTTCATCTAGACGCTGCTCCCGGAGATTTCCGAAAGCGTTTACACACAGACGGCCTTTCAATGAACTAATAAATCAGTGTGAAAATTAGTGATGTAATATTTCTAATTCATATGTCCTAAATCGTCGAAATTTCGGGAAAATTGTTCACATTTTCAAACAGCTCCGAATAACATTATTTACAGCTCCAAGTTTGAAGAGCAGATTGCCCTAAGAAACAAATCTTTTATCGTCAATAATGAAGTCGTAGAATAGAATCAAAAAAATGTTCAACTGTTTTAATTACACTTCTTTTTTAACCTTCATTTTCAAATTTTCAGATGGTTAAGGTAAAATCGTCATTCTTATAAGCGCACTACGCTCTATTCAAGCAAAAAATCAAAGAAAACTCTGAGTGACATCGGGCGCGTGAACCACTTGATCGTAGGCCTCGTGAGTGCATCGCATGGGGCCTTCCTGCTGGCAAGAGCGTGAGATATCTATCATTTGAAGCACAAGCACTCACTAATGCAATAATGACAACAAATCGACGTCAATTAAAATATTAACAACGTGAGAGAACCAAGAACCTGTATCAACAACCCATGCTACAGAACATCGAGAGTAATGGTAATTCTTAACTCATGAAAATGTTAAATGTTTATTTTGAATAATTATAACAATTAGAAATAACAAAAAAAACATTGTATGTAACTCGTCCTCTATTAGTCTTTAAGGAGTCATTTAGAGGACTCGTCACATAAATAACTATTTTGTAATCTTTGAAAAAACAAAAAATAGAGCCAAATGGGGTTTATGTCATCTCATAGAATACATTTAGCACTATCCCTATCAAACGTTTGAAGAAAAATTTTGGAGCCGTTTTTGCAAAATCTATTTTTGTGTTTTTTTATAAATTGCACGTATTATAAGCAATATTGCGCGAAATAATTTACAAAATTTTGAAAAAATGTATGTGACCTAACTTTGAAGAAAACATTTTACTTTGATTTTATTTTGGGCTGTGTAATGGTTAGTAATGGTTTCCGGTTTCCAAAAATCTAAAATATGACGATAAAGTAATGTCTAGTTCCAAGCATGCTTGCACATGCAGGGAGGCCCATTCAACTTGACAAATCAAAATAACTCGAAAAATATGATGGAGAGAGACGCTTCGATTATTTGTTTTCATGTATGTCCAGCGGTGTCAAATCGCCTTCGCTGATTTAACCACCTTAAATCAAACTCTTTAATGAAATAAATTGGGGTTTCCATTTAAGATTTCAAAGTTGTATCCCTTCACACGTAGGGGGCGGGGGAGGGAGATTTGATTTTAGGTGAGGCAGATTTTCCTATTGGAGATATGAATGTTTTGTCTGGAACGTGTCTGGATCGTCTGAGTGAAGTTGATATGTCAAGTTCAATGCGTCTGTACTTTCGTCCCAAAACGTTCCTGACAAAAGCGGCCTCATCGTCCGACGCAGGAACTTTATTTGAGATTCAGATTCTCCACTAAAACATACGTAAGTTTGGCCTTAAACGTTTTTGATCGAAAGAGACGCTTCGATTATGTGTATTCATGTACGACCAGCGGCTTCAAATCGATTTTAAGTCAGGCAGATTTTCCCATTGGAGATATCAATGTTTTGTCTGGATGGTCTGAGTGTCAAGTTGTGTACCTTCGTCCGAAAACGTTCCTGACGAAAGCGGCCTCCTCTTCCGCGGCGGGGAGCGCCGTCCTGTTGGGGCGCGCGGCGGGCAGCGACATGGTGAGCACGACGGGCTCCGCGTCTGCGCGGCGCGGGTGCAGCGCGGAGAGCACCGCGGCGGGCAGCCCGCGTTCCGCCCGCGCCCAGCGCGCCAGCTGGCGCAGCGAGTGGTCCAGCGCGGAGGCGCAGTCGCAGCCCGCGGCCCCGCGCGCGCCCAGCTGCCACCACGGGAACACGCGCCCGCTGCACGCCGCCACGCGCCGACGCACGCCCCACGCGGGCGACGACGACGACGACGCGTTGCGCAGGCGCGCCCGCTGCGAGCCCTCCAGCGGCGCCGCCACCACCACCACGCTGCGCCCCGCGCGCCCACGCGCACGCGCACGCGCCGCCTCCGACCGCTCTGCGCAACACGCACAGGCCATCGAGCTGCTACAGCAAGACCACGCCCCACTAGCATAGGCACCGCCCTTGGCTCTAGCGAACGACGGACGCAAAATCCACCTGACTGCGCTGGCCAGACCACGCTACCCTTGCCTGCCATAGACACTAGCATGGGCACCTCCGTTGGCTCTAGGGAACGACGCAAAATCCATCGGACTGCGCTGGCAACACCACGCTACCCTTGCCTGGCATAGACACCAGCATGGGCACCTCCGTTGGCTCTAGCGAACGACGCAAAATCCACCTGACTGCGCTGGCCAGACCACGCTACCCTTGCCTGGCATAGACACCAGCATGGGCACCTCCGTTGGCTCTAGAGAACGACGCAAAATCCACCTGACTGCGCTGGCCAGACCACGCTACCCTTGCCTGGCATAGACACCAGCATGGGCACCTCCGTTGGCTCTAGCGAACGACGCAAAATCCACCTGACTGCGCTGGCCAGACCACGCTACCCTTGCCTGGCATAGACACCAGCATGGGCACCTCCGTTGGCTCTAGAGAACGACGCAAAATCCACCTGACTGCGCTGGCCAGACCACGCTACCCTTGCCTGGCATAGACACCAGCATGGGCACCTCCGTTGGCTCTAGAGAACGACGCAAAATCCACCTGACTGCGCTGGCCAGACCACGCTACCCTTGCCTGGCATAGACACCAGCATGGGCACCTCCGTTGGCTCTAGCGAACGACGCAAAATCCACCTGACTGCGCTGGCCAGACCACGCTACACTTGCCTGGCATAGACACCAGCATGGGCACCTCCGTTGGCTCTAGAGAACGAAATAAAAATTATCTAAGTGCGCTGGCACGACCACGCCACGCTTGCCCGGCATAGATAGCAGCACAAGCACCACCGAAAGCTCTGGAGAACGAAACAAAATCCATCTAACGGTGCTAGCTAACCCACGCTACGTTTGCCTGGCCACACCAGCAGAGGCGCCTCCGAGGGCTCTGAACAGTCCTGCCAGATTAGAGGTTTTCCTCCCAAACTTAGGGATTTTTGGTCTTTAGGGGTTGTTTTAGGGGGCAAATTTATTTGGGGGTTTTCTTGGGGGGATTTCATTGCGTTCTTAAAATGTTAATTTTGTGTTAAATTGTGAAAAGATAGTATATTGTGAAATCATCACACTCGCCAATGATGAGAACTCAACTTGGTTTTAACATTTTGAGAAGTGAGGGTACACTGGTCGGGTGGGAGTAAGTGAAATGCGGACCGACTACCTATTACTATTGTTTCAGTTTGACTGTAACTGACAAGTTAACTGTAAAATATAAATATCTTCATATACAATTAATAATATTTTTTGTATTTCTTTCCATTCCATACCTCTCCATACATTTCAAACATGAAATAATTTTTTTTTAATTTGGGGATTTTTTTGTCGTTTTGGGGGTTTTCACAGCGCTATCTGGGGGGAATTGCTTAAGACCATCTGGCAACACTGGCTCTGAACACCGCACACAAGCCATCTAACTGTTATAAAAAGACCACGCTACGTTTGCCTGGCATAGACACCACCGTAGGCCCCTCCGTTGGCTCTAGAGAACGACGCAAAATCCATCGGACTGCGCTGGCCAGACCAAGCTGCCTTTGCCCGGCATAGACACCAGCATGGGCACCTCCGTTGGCTCTGGAGAACGAAATAAAAATTATCTAAATGCGCTGGCACGACCACGCCACGCTTGCCCGGCATAGATAGCAGCACAAGCTCCTCCGAAAGCTCTGGAGAACGAAAAGAAATCCATCTAACGGTGCTAGCTACTCACGCTACACTTGCCCGGCGTACATATCAGCACAAACACCTCCCAATGCTCTAGAAAACGACACAAAAACCATCTAACTGCGTTGGAAAGAAAACGCTACGCTTCCTCGCCGTAGACACCAGGACAGGCCCCTCCGAGGGCTCTGGGAACCCACAACCGTCACCTGTCTGCGGTGGCAAGAGCACGCCACGCTTGTTCGGCATAGTCACCAGCAGAAACACCTCCGAGAGATCTAGAAAACGAAACAAAATCCATCTAACCACGCTGGAGACCACGCTACGCTTGCTCGGCATATACACCATCATAATCGCCTCCGAGGGTTCTAGAGAATGACACAAAATCAAATTGACTGCGCTGACAAGACGAGACTACTCTTGCCCGGTGTAGACACCAGCACAGGACCTCCGAGGACTGTAGGGATCGAAGCAAAATCCATCTGACTGCGCTTGTAAGACCACGCTACGCTTGATCGGCATAGACACCAGCACATGCACCTTCCAGGGAGCCAGGGAACGACACAAAGTTATCTAAAGTCTAGAGGAAATCCACGCTCGTAAAACCACGCTCCTCCCGCCTGACCCAGACGCCTGCCAAGACAGCTCCGAGGGCTCAAGGAAGCGCCACAAATCTCAAACACGCTAGCACAGCCACACTGCGCCCGCCCACCCTGATACAATACTACCACACATGCCGGGAGACCGACCGGGAGCTTAGAGCTTGTCCTGGCTGGGGCGGTGCCCCGCTAGTGGGAGATACCTGGTTAGGGAAAATTTCGCTAGCTGATGGTACGTCGGCTCGCCATTCTCGGGGAAAAGATCACCGCCATCTCCCGAGAAAAATATACACTACACTTACGGAAATAATGACCCTTGTAATTGACGCGCCCAGAATCACTAATCAACCTATTACACAACGTAGTAGTATACGAGAAAGTACAATCTACTCTGTGGTCCGTTGTTGGCCCCGTCCACTTCGAGCCGCTAACTGGCAAAAGCGTGGGTGTCTTTCAATATTTAGTGATTGAATCTGCTGCCGAAAGTGATGCTGAAAGGAGCGGCTTTCGTGGTCTCCGAGATTCGTGTGCACTGAACTTTTGCACTCGCTGGCGCCACATCAGCCTAGATTACAAAGTCGAAAGCTTCCCTATTACTGTCGAACAACTGCTACTGCCGAAAGCTTCCCCCAACCCCTTGCCTACACTCCCCGTTTCTCAAACTCTGTGTGCCTTCAATATGTGACTTGCCAGTGAAATGCACATATCGTTGTGTGCGTGTCTAATTCTGGTGTATACCATTTAAACACATGTCGTCCAGTTGACTACGCCTTTGTAGTTACGTCAGGGTCATTCCATATTAAATCAACACAATCATTTTACATCACCATCTCAGATTCAGATGAAATTTGACACATAGGTGGTATAAATGAAGAATAGGAAAATTACAAATTTTGATTAAAATATTTCCACCCGTTTGTGAAATACAGCCATGTAAAATTTTGCAAAATTGGGTTACCGAAAATTTTTAAATTGATGTAGAACCTCACCAAATAAAGATAGAGAGCTGGAATAGGTGTCATTTTGCAGCTTTCTTTATCGCCTTTTATTTGGTATACAACTCAATAGGGATTGCGTTCAAAATGTATTTCAAATTTGAATTTAAAATTTTGATTTTGAGTTTTTTCGAAATACTCATTTTCGAGAAAATTGAAAAGATTCTAAAATACTTCTTATATGTTTCCAAACAGATGGTGCAAGTTTAAAAATGGGACTGCAATGGGTTCATATGGTAATCTTTACTTAAAATGCACAATATTTACTTACTCCAGATTTTACTGATTTAAAATGCATTTTATTTCAAATTATAAGCCCTAATATATACAAATTATTAATTTAGTGTTTTTTGTTGGCGAGTGTGTTGTGTTTTATTATTATTATTATTATTATTATTATTATTATTATTATTATTATTATTATTCCTCTAAACCACGACTAAAGATGTTATGTGTCGGCTGAATATAAAATCTACTCCAGGTTGCAACCAGCTACCTAAGAAGTAGATCTAGGGACTGTCGGTGCCTCTACAATACTTTGCGCAAAATGTGGGCTGTTCCAAATAAAGCTATTTCTTGCACTTCCCAGTCTTTTGAATTACCTGGGAGTTTAGACAAGTTCTTACACAAATTTTGCGGAACAAATCCCAGAGCTCCGATAACTATCGGGACGACCTGTGCTTTTACACCCCACATTCGGCTGATCTCGATTTCCAAACTCTTGTATTTAAGACGTTTCTCTGCCTCCTTGGTAACGACGTTTTGATCACAAGGTACAGCAACATCGACAAGCAAACACGATTTGTTCTCCAAATCCCGGATAACTATATCCGGTTTGTTTGCCGCTATCGTGCGATCAGTTTGAATTTGTTGGTCGTACAATATCGTACACAATCCAACAGACGTCACCGGTTTCGGTGAGTGTTCGTACCACTTGGGGCATGTGTTCGGAACTTCGAGGGCGGTACAGATCTGCCAGTGGAGGTAGCTACACACCCTGTCGTGTCTTTTCAAGTATTCGGTCTTTGCTAGGATTGGACAAGCTGAGACAATATGATCAATGGTTTCTACGTGTTCTGTGCGGCATTTATCATCTTGGGAAATTTTGAGAACCGCTTTATCATAATGTTGTGTTCTCAAGGCCTGATCTTGGGCAGCTATTACAAGTGCTTCCGATTCTGGTTTCATTCTTCCCCTTTTAAGCCACATAAATGATTGATCTTTATTTATCTGCGCCTTGTCCATTCGTTTCAAATATTGTCCGTGGAGTGGTTTGTCTTTCCACGATTTCTTTAACATTTTTTGTGTCTCAAATTTCATGTTAAGTAGCATCAGAAGTTCAGTGTCTCTGTCATTCTGGGAGTCTTGCATAGTCTTGTTCGCAATGCTTTTTGCATACTAACAATGCCTCTGTTTCCCATTCTTCGGTCAGATTTCATGACCTGCCTCATTAGAGGGTCATCGTGATGGATGATTACATACTTCCCCAACCCGACTATTGCGTTGTGTCAGGAGGCCTCAATTTGTCTGAGGCCTCTTCCTCCTTCCTTACATGACACACAAATTCTATGTACATCATCTCGAGGGTGGGAAACATGATGCATTGTTAGCAGTTTTCTGGTTTTTCGATCCATGGTGCGAATTTCTTGCTCAGTCCAGTCCACTAATCCAAAACTGTATTCGGCTACAGGTACCGCCAAACTACCTATTGCAGATATTTTATGTCTGGAATTCAGAGCGGACTGCAGGACAAGTCTCACTCTCCTATAATACTCCCTACGAATTCTCTTTTTTATTGTGTCGTTCGAGATGGTTTCACATTCTTCAATGCCCAGATATTTGTAAGTTTTACCTGGCTCAAGATCTTGAATCACAGTGTGAGTATCAATTTTAATGTTCTCAGACGTTTTCAGGTTCCCTCTTTTCAAATTGATTTTTGCACACTTATTATTATTATTATTATTATTATTATTATTATTATTATTATTATTATTATTATTATAGCAATAAAACACAACACACTCGCCAACAAAAAACACTAAATTAATAATTTGTATATATTAGGGCTTATAATTTGAAATAAAATGCATTTTAAATCAGTAAAATCTAGAGTAAGTAAATATTGTGCATTTTAAGTAATGATTATCATCTGAACCCATTGCAGTCCCATTTTTAAACTTGCACCATCTGTTTGGACACATATAAGGATTATTTTATAATCTTTTCAATTGTTTTGAAGATGAGCATTTTGAAGAAACTCAAAATCAAAATTTTAAATTCAAATTTGAAAAACGTTTTCAAAGCAACCCCTATTGAGTTGTATACCATATAAAAAGCGATAAAGAAAGCTGCAAAATGACACCTGTTCCAGCCCTCTATCTTAATTAGGTGAGGTTCTACATCAATTTAAAAATTTTCGGGAACCAAATTTGGCAAATTTTTATATGGCTGTATTTCACAAACGGGTGGAAATATTTTAATCAAAATTTTTAGTTTTCCTGTTCTTCATTCATATTACCTATGTGTCAAACATCTGAATCTAAAATGGTGAGGTAAAATTTTAATTAAAACTGTGTTGATTTAATATGGAATGACCCAGTGTTAAAAATTTAGCAACTGTTATAGGGACAGGTATTACAAAAAATTAAGAGACCATGTTTGTTTTTTATTTTGAAAAAGTGTATTTTGGTAATATAATTAAACACCATTTTAAACGTAAATTCATGTAGAGTATTCAATGGAATGAGCGAATTACAAGCAATTACATTTCAGAATATTTTTTTAATTGTATTTGTCGCTATTATTTTAGTACTTTTTTAGAAAATGGTACTAGATATAGCATTTTTTACTTCCCTTTAAACATTTGCACTTCAATGAGTAATGATCACTGACTTGCTTTTGTATAATAAAATAAGGTA
Source organism: Acheta domesticus (assembly GCA_031308135.1). NCBI lineage: Eukaryota > Metazoa > Arthropoda > Insecta > Orthoptera > Gryllidae > Acheta > Acheta domesticus. Next base: position 2,809,113 of record JAHLJT010009355.1, on the reverse strand, counting down.
CAATTAAATACTCTTACTCTTGTAATAGAATACTTTTGTAAGAGCATTTTGAATTGGCTTCATATGCCGAGTGGGAGTTGGGAGCAGACAAATCACGCTCATCTCTATTTACTTGTTCAAGGCATCGAATGAAATACAGTACCCGAATCTATAAAACACTCCCTTTTATCTTAGTGACCCTCGGTTCTCGCAGTCAGATATTAACTAACATTTGTGAGAAACGTAAATGACAGGAAAGAATTCCATACCTTTTGTGTTCGAGTGTACAATAGAGAAACATATACGATAAGGAAGTGTGTGCCTTAATCCTTTAATAAGAGGCTGATAACATGGTTATTGACCGGCGCACGGCATCTAGAGAAACGTACCTGCCACAACTGACAACGACAGAGCGAGGAGAATTGTACTGTAGAGCATCATGGTCACCAGTGGTGAGCGACGTTGCTGAATCTGTGAACATCACAGTTACTGCCATGAAGCTTAAAGTAATTATTTAGTAGTTGGATTTAAGTAATTAAATTCATTAGTGTTAGCTTTGAGGCTTATAGTTATTAATTATTTTATGAATATATTTCGTTTGTAACGTTAAATGTGACAACAAATTGTTTGGATATTTGGAATTCTTATTTAAAAATATACTGTACCTTTGATTTGTGATGCTTCATCAGGACGTTTATGGCTGAAATACTTGTTTCCGTAAATACAGAAATGGCAATTCCATCATATTTTATTTTAAATTACTCCCTAAGTAGAACTCAGACAAAAGTATACGTTGCTAAGAATCCGGATAAACAACTAATATAAAGAAATAAAAGAATGCATACGATGTGAGGTTTCCCGATTGCGCCTAAAGATTTCTTCTTAAAATGCTCGTAATACTTTCTGCGCCTGAGCGTTTCTTAGTAGTTTGCGTATAACGATCTTATATCTCAGGTGCTCAGTCAGAACGCAACTGCAAAATCATGGTTTTAAGATATAAGCATTTTCAGCTTAATTTTCATTTTAAAAATCAGAAATCAAGCGCACATAGCAGTGCAAACTAGTGGTGCTCCAACAGCACAATTTCTCGCGTTATTTCTAACTGCTCCGCTAAATGGTTGTTACGACGAGAAAATTTAGTAAAAAAAATTGGAACCGTTTTTTAGAATTTTTTTTTCAAAATTGCATAAATATTAGACACAAATTTGGCGAAATCTACTCGTTTTTTAAAAAATTTTACATGATCGTTTTAAAGAGCTGATTTTTAGGTCGGACTTAGAGGCAAAAATCGCTATCTTCAATTTCGTAGTTTTTAAACTAGTGGTCCCCCCTCTTTTAGATAGCCACAACTGAAAGTGGATCGTTCAGAGCACTGCGTGGTAAAAGTTTAATTTTTATTACTAGTGCTAAAACTGTGATAATGCTCAAGTGTTCAGATAAATCTTTGAATGCAAGAAAGAAAACAAAATATTTTCTCCTGACCGCATCAGCTACTGCGGACCTTAATGTATCCTTAAATGATTTATAAACTTGAAGTACAATAAAATTAAAAGGCAGTAAGCCTGTCTAGAAAATGGTGTATGGCACACGTGGTGAAAGTGATTTTATTTTGCTCGACCAATCAACCTCGAACCGCAACCTTTGCTTGCTCGCAAAATTAAAGGTCGCTTTTCCCTCTCCGAGCCCGCTAACCCCGCCGGTGACACTGCGCCAATGTCACTTTGCTAGGAAGGGAAACCAGCCGTGGAGGGAGGGCTGGCTGCGAAGTGTTCAGAGAGAAAACGGTTTGCGGCGGAATTCTTTTTCGTGAGCAGGGAAGGAAAGGAAGTGGAGTAATAAAAAGTCTCCGTCAACTTCATGTACTTATTCAGAGGGCGGCTTTGACATCATCAGCAGTCTACAGATATAAACAAAGGAAAATATAAATCAAATGAAAATACAAATTACATTGTAATTTCATTTGATTTATATTTTATTTTGTTTGTATCTGTAGACTGATGATGACGGCAAAGCCGTCGAAAGCTGGCTCTCTCTCAATAAATAAGTTGACGGAGATGACATATTTTATTACTCCATTTAATTACGTGAACACCACATCAGAATTCCCCCACTTGAAGGAAAATAAGGGCATCAGCTGAAATTCGATGAATTTGTAACGCATACCAAGTCACCAAGTTTCGCGCCCGGAAGAATTATTCCAACGTGACTGCGCGAACGGACTCGTGTTAGTGAGTTGACCAAACGCTTTATAAAATGACCCGACTGCTGATATTTGGGAAAACAGACCCCGGTGCTCTTAGAAAGAAAGTTTTCATCAATTAACCGCTTGCAGCGAAGGTTACTGGCCACGAGAATTGCGACTCGCTTTTTTCTCGAGCGCGTTTTCCATTGACGGGTTTTTCAAGGGCCGCAGTCCCGTACACGACAGAGATATGCGGTATTCGACTGCCTTTTCCACAAATTTTCCCCAGAGTTGTGCCGTAGACTATAATTTTACGTCTGCGAGTGTTATCTATATGTATTCAACATGACGTTTTTACGTGTACACTACGTATGCAAAGTAATCTGCATAGACTATTTATTTTTTCACATCAAATAACCCAAAATAAGTTTAAAATAAGTAGTGATAGTAGAAGAATGTTGAAATGTATTATTAAGAATGTTATTTTCGATTCAGCAAGTCAAACAAAATCTACCACTCTTGATAACGAAAGATCCGTCCGCACCTTATTTTCACTCTAATCCTGTCTCTTTATTTTCATAGGTAATAACTGGACATTGGCACCTAAAAGTAAGTAACAGAATCATGAAATTAGGCACTATTAGGCATGAAAAGTGACGTTTTGGGCCCTTAAAATAGGTTACAAAATTATGAAAACAGGCATTTAACAAACATTAGACATGAAAAGTTATGTTTCTGAAATCTAAAACTGATCACAAAAGGATTAAAATAGGCCCTTTTTAATGTTTAGGAAAATCAAGTGTTTTTACATTATTGAGAGTGACTATTATTTTATTCACTTTCATTTCATTCAATCTTTCACTCTTTTCATTCTCAGCCTGTCAACAGCGCAGCTGCACCGGGAATGGGTGCAATTGCCTAAGAAGTGCGAGCTGATCGGAGACGAACATGAAACATTCTCTTTATATTGACTTGCAGAGCTTCTTATATTTGGTGTGTTGGGTGACAGATTTCGGTGGTAGTCGATTGCATATTTGATCAGGGAATATTCCCTTTCCAGGAAATTCGGGAAAGTATTTGCGTTTCGGTACAACAAATTTAAGAAAAGAATTATAAAAATAAAATAATTCTCCAAAATTACTGGTTTTGGGCAAAAAAACGAAAATAGGAATCAACCGCCCTTTTAGGACATTTTGGGCACTAATGGTTGATTTCTGTAGATATACTTTTTTCATGATTCGTAAATATCTACAATTATTTTCCAAAACCTTCTCAAAGGAACTAAATAGGCATTTGTCCTAAAATCCTAGGTCTAATAATCACCATCCAGAGATACAAGATATTCGCTTTCCTTCTTCCAAAAAACAAGGAAAATTTCGTTACTAATTCCAAAAGTCATGGGGAGAGATGTCAACATACTAGAATACGGTGAAGAAGGAAGACCGCTTATTCCTGTTATACGTGGCCTGTGGTTTTTGTAAGACGAGTTTTATGAAACTATACTCGTACTTATTTACATAATGTATGGTAAATATAATCAGTGAACGTTGGTTTCCACCAATTCGAAATCCGGCAACAAGCGAATGCTTTTAGGGAATTATTGTCGAAAATTAAGAAAATGAAAATAAACTGTCTAAATGAAAAAATAAGATAAAATATTTTCTTGAAATAATTATTTTAAAAGCATGTTAATGTATTAAATGGAGTAATATATGGTTCTGGAATGTAAACATATTTAATTCACTAAAATTAGAATCCTTTGCTCTTTTCGTCCCCTCGCCATTTATCTCGTTGATACATGCTTATTAATCTTATTTTCTTTTCTTGAACCATATTCACTAGTAGCAATTGCAGCAACGCTGCAATGAAAATAAAATATGTAATCTAAATAAAAACGCTGGTATTATTTTTTTATTTACAAAGTTATGATTGGAAGTGTTTTTTAAATTTTTTATTCACATTTTTGTTATGAACATTAAAATTGGATTTAAAAGTAACAATGTCAATCAGAAGTAAACGTGACGTCAGTTAAATATTCGCGGTTTCTGAAGGAGCTCTGGCAACGTCACGAATCTTTCTCTCAGAATCTACTAGAAATCTGTGCTTGCAATGTCTGAAACCTTGACGTATTCATGACGACTTGGAGTTCACGTGACCAGTCAATTGCGAATGAAATAAATGTGACGGCTTGACACGCTGCGGGCCTTTTCATTTGCAGTTGAGAAGCAAGCCTGTTCGGTAGAGGTTGCTTGTGACTCTCTCATGTTGGACGATGCAGTTGTGTATTTTATTGCGGCCGTTGTGGTGAGCAATTCTAAGTTATTTGCAATAGTATTGTAAAGTTTTGTGTCAGTTATATTTTATGAGTATATTTCACTAAGTTTTTATAGTTACTATTTACGTTTGTTACACGACAATTCTGAACTTGAAAGTATACATGACTTTCAGAAAGTTAATACTGGAAAATATTTACTGTCCATAATAGTAATTTGAATGAAGTGTAGAAATATAAAAACGAAGTTTTTGAGAAAATGCATGGACGCCTGGATGCGTGGCACAGGGGCATGTTACAATATTTGGGGCAGATTATTGTATTCAGTAGTGAATAGAATTTCGTAAAGATGCATAATCTGTATTGTAATAACAAATTACTGCGAAAGTCTAGTGTCCGGTACAACTTAAGGACGTCGTTCAAACCGGCATTTCGCGCATCTTCACTTCGTGTCTGCAACTGCGCAGTTTGTATAGTAGAGACTTTTCTCTCTAAGTGCTTTCTGAAGTAATTTCTTATAAAAGCGAATTGGTAATTACGCAGTGAATAGACTCGAGGTGGTTTATAGCGAACGCGAGGGCCAACGCCTCGCCGTAACTTGGATCCGGGCGAACGAAGCGAGAAAACTTGTCTTTGAAAGCAATTTGGCATTACAATAATATAATTACAATAATTATGCGACGGAGACAATGCGAATGAGGGCGTCTCCTAATAATACTTGAAACTTATTTCAAAGTTGAAAGGTATTCGATATAGAATTAGGATTTTTTGCCGTTTAATCATCCACTTCATTCTAATATCCAAACTTGGAAGAGTTGCTGTTTCTATTTCTCTTAAATTTTGAAGTAATTTCCATGTTCGGATCATATCCAAATGTCCTTTCCATCAGAGCTTGTTGAATTTTTCGAACGCCATTAACGGTTCTGATATTGAAGTTGCTTCAGGACGCAGTTTAGGTTCCATAGGTTCCGTTAGTTTCTTATAAAAGTGAATTGGTAATTATGCGGTGGATAGACGCAAGATACAGTGAACGCCACAACCGAAGGGCCGAGCCTCGCCGTGACTTGGATCCGGGCGAGCGAAGCGAGAAAACTTGCCTTTGAAAGTAATTTAGCATTACAATGCGGCAGGGACATAGTTCTTTCCGAAGAACGTAATTTGAAGGAGGGCTTAAGGAGACTCCCCCCCCTCGCCGCAACGCTTCTCTGAAGGTGTATCGCACACCCTACTTTAAGCAAAATTATTTTTGACTTTTAGATGGTGGCTGCTTTGGAAGAGCTCGGGCTCTGAAGAGGTAGGACGCAATGCAGTGAGGTACGACGCAGAGGTGGCCATGCGAATTTGGAGCACGATTTGCTGAGTGTGCTGATTTGAACGCAAGTTTTCTTATTGAATTTATACAAATATTATTGGATTGGTAGTTTTCAGTGCACCTTAATCATGGTTTAATATAGGTACAATGTTTAATTTTGTTGAAATGAAGGCAAGATTTATTATCATGTGTAATTAACTACATGGAAGTATTTATATTGTAGAGGTTTCTTGGAGTTAGCAGAACCTTGAGTGGGAAATAAGATAGTTGAGCTTCATTATAGGAGATTTCCATGAGAATAGCCTTATCTATGCTTATTATTTTAATTGAAAATAGAAATGGGGATACTTTAATATCGCAATTCTCATTAATGACTCCGTTAAAGGTCTCATTCGGCATTGTTTTATTTTCTGAGATAGAGAAGAACAAAGATTTATTATATACACGTGCATTTTTCTTGCGCGTGCATAAATTTTTGAGGGTTTAGTTTTTAGAGACTTTATGGCAAGTCAACAACAGAAGTTTGATGTATGCAACAATATCACTTTAAAATTTACGTTCGCAATTAATATTTAAGTTTTGAAATGAAAAATAAGTCGTGTAAACGGTAGAAGAAAATCTGCAATGGAAGAAAGGTCATGATCGATTGAGGGCCTTGGGCGGGAACAATAGAAAATAACCTTCGGATGAAAAGTCTTCTACTTAACGTGAAATTATTTAGCATGTTTAGCCCCTTTGGAGGATTGCACTTGTTAAAGAGTTAAGTTTATGAATATTGGAATTCATTCCATTCCATTTCAAAAGCAAAGGTATAGCAACAGCAATTGATCGTTGCGTATGACAAAACTGCCTCGTGGCTATCTCTTGGTCAGCGTGCTCGCTTTCCACTACGCGGCCCCGGGTTCGATTCCTGGTCGAGGCAAGACTACAGTGTGCGCTTTCCTTGCAATGTCCCAGTAGATGTTGCTGTGTGACGATGAGAAAATTAACTTCAGGTTGAGAAGACTAGCACAGAGACTTCCTCATGCCTTGTTACAATCACACCTACCCCCCTTAACTCATGGCTGCCAAGCAAGGACGTCGCCAGTAGGCCTGAGCCCGTTGACGGGCTGTCACGCCAAGTAAATACATACGTATGACAAAACTTAAGATTTGTTAGAAGTAAATGGAAGTGACATGCAATAACTACTATTTAATGCAACATTTTACACGAATAATAAAATGTAGTGCGCATTTTTTTTTGTAGTCTAGTTTTGTTTGAGATATATATATATATAAATGATGCAACACAAATATATTAAAAATTATAATGTAAATTTAATATAAATTTATTATAATTAGTAATAACATTTCTTGAGACATGTCAGTATTTCTTTATAATGGTTTTTGTGTCGGGGAATTGGTTTTCGGATGAGGCAAACTTGATTGGTATGGACGTTCTAATTCGAATTTTCAGATATTTTTGTGAAACCTTAATGAAGTTTATCTTCAGTTATTTGATCGTTTAGATTTATATTTTGGGGATTATTTTTTATTATATTAACAATATGAAGATTAACAATAGTAACATTATAGTTTAACACAAATGGTTCCTGATTAAGACAAATGGGATTCCTGCAAGTAATAACTTTTGTTCAATTATCAAAATTCTGTGAGAATTTGCGGTAACTTTTAGCTACTTCTATGGTTTTCATTACCATTCCATAATGGAAACTTCTCCATCATTGTTTGGTAGGGTATCAGAGGCACGCTACCAGCTAACGCACAGTACCCAATACATGATCACTTACGATCGCTGGACCGCGCTCGACATGGCTGTTAATGAGGGCCTTTCGTTACTTGCACATAATAAAATAGTGCCTATTTTTAATAAAGTGAATTTGACGAGGTGGGCGTGAACAAAAGCTACGCCCGTACGGGATCGGTCATGGTGCATTAAACATGGACAACTCTAGAACATACGGGAGTTTTCGTTAAAAGTAGCTACTAGCATTTACTCAGCCACGGCCGGTGCAAGATGGTTTTTACAAGCACGGATAAAGATAGCAAAGATATACACAAATACAATACATTAAACTTCAAATTAAATTTATCGTGTTGTGAATCGCACGTTCTTCCTTTAAAAGTTTTGATGCTCCGAAGTTACTTAACAATTTGCATTAATACAAAAATATGCATTATTTTTTAACAAGTGATGGAAATAAAATAAATGAACTGAAAGTCAACACGATTTAAAAATGTCCTTCCACTTATCGTGAGATAGTTTACTTTAAACTTTTCTTGATTCGAACCCTCAACCCAAATGTTTTCCGGCTTTTATGTCCCTTTCCGACAGTTGCTTTTCGTGAAAACAATTACGGATGTTTAGAAAACGGTACAAGAATTTAACTAAAAAAATAATTAATAAAACGTGACCTCTATATTGATTTTTACGTTTATTTGCTGGTAGGTAAGAACGTTGAAAAACTATCTTTTCAGGGCCGTGACACGTGGTTGACGAGGTCTTTCCCCTGCGGAACTTTCCCAGTTGGTTCGCTCAGGGACTTGTGCAAGTAGATGTTAGCAGCGCACCAGCTGTTGAGTCAGTCAGGTTGATGTTTGGGGGTTCTGGTATTTGTAAACTCTAGCTATATGAAGGTCTTCACTCAAGTGATGAAAGAAGCTGAAAATTAAGCTTTGGAATGGTAATTTATTGTATTGCCTTGCGGACTACTTCCCAGGAAACTCTTTGAGTTTTCATTGCGGTGAGACTACATCATGGCGTAAAATATTTTTTTCATTTTAGTTTTCTACTTCTATTTATTGGAATAACAACGTACATAAATCAGTTCTACAGTACTCTTACAAATGTAATTTTTTAGCGACTTAAATTAATCTTAATAAGGTTAATTCTAAATGGAACTACTAAAGGGTAAGGAAGCTCATGAAGCGCCTTTCTTGTTCTCCGACTCGAACTGAAAGTGCTTGAATCGGGAACCTGTTTTTAAATCTTCTGGGAATGTTTCGAGCAGGGTTAAATTGGAATAGAGGTTAGATTTGGTTGATGCAAGAGTAGAACTTGCTGTAAATCTTGGTAATAATTTGAATTATATATGGAGTATTTATTTGTGACTGTACATTTGAAACGAACCAATGGGCCTTTGTAATAGTTCTGAGGCATTATTTTGAATGATTTGGATATTGAGAAGTTCTCGAAGCATTTAACGAGATAGGGATGCGCATAAAACGTATTAGGTCGGATAAGGCTTAGAAAGAGCTATTGCAGTGTTCAGAGAATTGTTACTTCTGAAATTAAGTGGTTTTAGTTGGAGGTTGGTCTTTAATTTTGCGAGGCGAGTTTTTGCATTTTATATGGTCATTCCATTGAAGCTTCATACGAAAGTTAGTCTCGAGTGTTTGACGTTTTCATGCGGAGGAGCCCAAGCAATTAATGAATTGCTGAATTGGAGAGGAAGTTGGTAAAAATTTTTCAGAGTGTAAAGATTTTTGGATTTGATTTTGAGGCAGAGAGTCCGTTTTATGGACCTTTCATCTATTTTGTCTAGATGCCTTTGTATCTTGTTCCTTATTATGTAGCTTGAATAATTGGACCCACATAAAACTATATCGTCATCGAATTGGCCGATGTTGGTATTGGTTTCTACTGGGATGTCAGCTACATATAGGTTAGAAAGTGTGGGAGACAACGAAGATCCTTGTGGGTGGCCTTCTTGTACATTTCTGGAATTTGATGAGCGATTGTCAACAGTAACTGCCAAAGTTCTGTCTGAAGGAAAACTAGTTATTGTGTTGAGTAGATATACGGGGGGGTGCCTTTTGATTTCAACTTGCGTACAAGACCGATGTGCCAGAAGTGACGATCGTATGATCTGTTTTATTATGAAAAGCTTCGTGGATGAATACACTGGCCCTTAGTAATTGACGAGACTGAAATTGTGTGAAAGAATCAAATTTCATGGTGAGGATGGCATTTTTTTATTGGTGTACTGTTTTAATAGTTTAAGAATAATTGTATCTAATACTGAGGAGAGGGGACTGATCGGTGTGAAACTTTCTGGATTATTAAGGTTTTAGTTGTACTTAGGAATTTTATTCATAGTTTTCTGGTTCTATTTCTTGATTTTTTGTGTCGTGTGTATTTTGGTACTTAGTAAGGTTTTTTGAGGTTTAGTTTTTTGTAACTGAGCTGATTGTTTGATACTAAATTGTTTAGGGTTATTATTGATTCTTCTATTTTTATCTTATTAATTCTACCCCACAATTTAAATACCAAGTATGATTTTGAAGGTTTCCCAATTGAAGTTTCTCGTATTTCATGTAAGAAAAGGTGAGATTATGGCGGGTAGGTGAAGAGTAAAGTTAGCACAGCATGTTCATGAAAATTTTAATTAAGGAGTTGGATGTGGCTATGTCGAGGATATCCGGAAGGTTAAGGACCTTCGGGAGGTGAGGTGAATTGAAAATTCTAGTCGAAGGATGTGTTTTTAGCATTAGTCTTAGTATTATGGTGGGGACTGATTGTTAAATAAGTCTAAAATTTGTAGGAAATTATATTTTTTGGTGGCTTATAAAGAACTATTAGTGTGTGGACTTGTTCGTTTATACATAGATTTATCCTAGTGCACTGAAGACCTACAGTCGTTTTTGATAAATGGGTTAAAATTATAAATTAGGAGTAGCACACCTCCACCTACTGATGGTGGTGATCCTACTCTCTGCTGTATCCTGATTTTTTAAGCTGTCTTTAGGTTTTACATTGGTTTCAGTAATTGAGGTTATTTTTAGTGTTGGCTGTTAAGAAATGAGATTAGACTTTTGCTTGATTTTTTTTTTCCATTTGCGTTCCAGCTCTTGAGTACCAAGATACTGTTGTGGTGATGAATTAGTGAAGTTATTATTAAACGCTGACTGAATTGAAATCATAATTTAATGATTAAAGATGGGGTGATTGTATTTAGGGAATTAATAATAAATCTAGAGATGGAATTGATGAGTGGGGAAATTGTAATTGTTCGAATTTATAGCCTTGAGAGTGGGCGGCCTATGTCTATTTCCATTATTTACTTGAGCTGGGGTGCATCTATTGTTAGCATTAGGAAGATTAGGGATGAAGTTGGAATGATTTTTTTGTGGACGGGAGTATTGGAAAGACTTTGCTTGAGGGTGGGAGGAGTATTATTAAAGTTGTTAGTTTTTCTTACACTGTCGTGACTGTTCTGGTATGCTGACTTCAAGATTCTTGCGGCTCCAAAATGTTTTGTGAGCCGCAAAATTTCGCGACAATTTGACAATTGGGCAATTTGGCAAACAATTCGGCAATTGTTTTTAAGTCTGGTGACAGTAGGGAGGGGTGTTGTGATGTAATTCCTCTTGGGTGATGGATACGTGAACGTCCTCGGTAATTTCTTGTTCTTCGGAAGTTCCTTTTTGTTTGAAGTATTTGTTTATCTGAAGCCCATAACGGTTGTAAACTTAATTTTTAGTTTGTCGTTGTAATCAGAGGTGAAATATGGATTTATATTTATTTTCCTAATATCTGCCACATTTGATTAATATCACTCTGATTTTGGAGTTTTTACATTTACTGAAGTTTCCAGAGGGTGTAAATCGATGATTGCCACGGTTGTCCAGATTTTCTAGAGATGCGAATTTGTTGGAAACGGACACTAAATATTGAGTATCTGCGTCGTTGGTGGCCTTTTTAAGAGGTTCTGTTGGATTGACAAGTTTCCATTTACGAACACTATTTCACTACCGATGGGACGCATTCTCTGCGCCATTGCACAAGTTGGGGACCATCTTTGGCAAAGTCAAGGTATGAAACATTTTTCCCATGGGCTGCAGTCTTGAAACTTCAGGTTGAAATGGCCTCTGAGGTGTTCAATTTCCAAGCTGTCAATGTAGAGTTTAGCTTCCATCCCGATGTGCGGAATGTACATCCTTGGCGCGCTCTGGGGCGTAGCATGGACACCGTCCCAACTACTAAGGGCCACCCCCGCAACTTCTATACGGTTCAAGTTTTGGAAGTGCAGTTTTCGCTCAACAATGCAGAATCATGGGGAAAGTAATGCTGTTGAGATATTGTTCGTCAAATTCTTAGTTTTCGAGAAATTTAATCACCTTCAATTTTTAATGAAACTATATTTTCTTATCGGTAGTGGATAGATCGTGAAAAGAGGAATACAATAATGCATCATGTTAGTGCTTTGATAGTAACTCGAGTATAAAATTACTTTCTGCAATGCGATTTTAAATTAAACGGACACTATTCATGTAGCGACCCTTGCAGCTGGCGGCTTCGGGGAAGGTGGCCTTCGTGGCACCGGCGGTTTTGCGAGGAGAGGGGAGAGGCCCCGAACGCCACCTTCCGCAATAGTGACAATTGCGAGGGCTGCTAGGGGAAATATTGTCTAATATATATTGTTTAATTTCATGCACAATATACTATCAAAAAACTAATGTGATACATTAGTGTATTCCTCTTTTTATGATCTCTCCACTACTGTTATAGTTGTATTTAAAAAATCGAAAACTATTAAATTTCTCGAAAACGAAAAACATTACCAAAAATATCTCATCACCATAATACTTGGCCTCATGCTTCCACCTTTTTTTGAGCGAAAACTGCACTTCGATGTCGTGAACCATTTACAAATTATGGAAGTGGTCCATTGTTGGTGGGACTCTGTATAATTATTTTCTCAATGCAATTAAAGATCTTATTTTCAAGACATTAAGATCAAGAAGAGTAGACTGTATGTGACGTATGGGAGAAGTCATCTGTGCACTTTCCTCGTGCTCAAGAATGCTTTCTTGCTCTTTTAGTACACTGGTTTAAATACGAAGAAAAGTATAATAAAGTTAGGTCAGCAACATTTCTCATCTATTCATTTTCTCTCCCGCGTAATAGCGTTTGGTAAATGAACTGAGATACAATTTTATAGTATTGTTAATAAAACGGCAACCTACAACCTTGTCTCTATTTCTACCATAAGCAAAATGTACGCAAATTGATTGACTCGCAAAGTATTCGACAAGTCTACTTGTACGTAGAGAAGTGCTTGTAAACATCACATAATTATAACAGAATACAATACTTTGTATTTGATCGTATCCGTGTACGTAGAATACAATATTGTACAACTACTATATTTCAACTTTTAGCAATTTAATTTGACATTAGTGCAAAATATCTGCTCTTGCAAAAGTATTCGACCAGTCAACAAAGAACGAATGAAATTTTTGACCCCCTCATCATTTCCAAACCAATACTGCACACTTTTCTGCTGATAAGGCGCAGTTGTTGGTCTGACAACTCCAAGCTTGAACTAACACCTTATAGCACTATGGGTCTTAAAGGTAAAATTGTCAGAAGAAAAGAGGTTCCTAATACTAGAGCATCGTTCCAATGGTGATTCATTCAGTGAAATCGCCCAGAAAGTCAAAATGTTTGTGTCCACTGTCAAGTCAATGGTATACCGATGGTAAAGAGAGAATAGGATTTGCAACAAGCGGCGGACAGGACGTCCTAAACTACTAGGCGCACGGGACGAGTGGTGCTGTGCGAAGAATTGTGAAAAAGAATCCGCGGATTAAACGCCCGCGCCCCCAAACTAATCGCTGAAGTATTAAATTTTTCAGGGAAACTGCAAGTGAAGATACAGTAATATTAGTTGAATGTGGCGTCGCCGACGCTGTAAACTATTTTAAAAGTATATTAATGTGCTGAAACTTTCTTTCGTACTTCATTTATTTCATGCGTAGCTTTGTTGAAATGTTCTTAGAGTATGTGGCATTGGACTTACCAAATAGTATATGTTAATGTTATACTCCCGTTCAAAAATTCCCAACACTCAATTAACTCCAAACTGGATACGAACTGGCGATATTGCAATTTCAAAATTATAATCGCTGTGAATACTAACAGGTATATGAATGATGCGACAGAACAGCTGTATTTTTTAAGTTTTGTTTTCTAATATGAACATAAATGATAACCTGTAAGCTTTTTCTTAGTTATTCTCTAATGCTAATATACGATCATTCTCCATTAGTTCGGAAAATTGTGACGCAAAATCTTCTACAACTAAATTTGATTCCCCTGAGTTGCTTAACACTTCCATATTGTCCCCTATTTTAAGATTTTAATACTCCACAAACTCGGTCTGAGTTTTGTTCTGAAGGGGAATATACATAAGCATTAAAAGGTTACTATTTTGTATGTTTGTGTATAAGTTGTAAGTCACATTAAATTGAAAACAGATTTTTGCACGCTTAAGAAATGTATTCTTTAGTATTTACCGTTCTAGTTTCCTTCGTATTCCCTTCACGTTCTTCAAATTCCAAGGCAAGTTGCAAATTCTTTATACAAAATACACATGAAATACTTCACACTTCACTAAAATTAAAATACTTCAGAATATACAACGCATTCTGCCGGGCGATGTTCATTTAGTTTTCTCGTTTGTCAAATATCAGTGTTGCCATCCTCGTGGAACAAAATTGTCGTGGACTGAAAATCACGAAATAATGGGGTTTAATCATGGGACTATGAATATTCTTAGCTCCATGGGTTTAATCAACGCCAGCTGCATAGATCTATTTAGGTAGCTTTGGCGTAATTCCTGTCATACAAAGATCGTTGATCCAAAACACGAAAAAAGTTTTTACAATTTCTTGGAATCTTATGGCCGGATTGAAAAAAATTCAGTTCCCCAGTAGGGGGCCGAGACGCGTTCAATGACACCTCATATGTCTCGATTTGTGCGCGGGAAGTGGTCTAGCCATGAGGCACGGAAATCCCCACACATGCAAGATTTAAGTTTACTCAAATACTGTTTAGGGATGAACACTCCACAAGTGGTTACCACGGACGAGTAGCTAGGAGGAAAAGCCTTCATCAGTAAGAAGAATGAACGCAGACGCTTTGAAGTTGCCCAAGAGTATTTGCGGAAAGGTTCTGAGTACTGGCAAGACGTTATTTTTACATGTGAAAGTAAGTTTAACCCATTTGGATCAGATGACAGGGTCATTGTACGGAGAAAGTCTGATGAAGAGCTTCTTGAAAAAATATATTCAACTGTGAAGAATGCAGATGGTTAAATGGTGTGGGGGTGTTTATCAGCAAAAGGAATAGGCAAATTGAATTTTGTGCAAGATAATGTGGACAAAGACCAATATCTGCAAATTCTAAAGCCTAATCTACAAAAAAAGTGCTAATATAGGCATCCTTGTCTCCTTTAAGCTCTTCCAAGATAATGACGTACAGCACTTCAAAACAGATTATGGGTTCTCTAAAAGTGTCCTAAAGTTATCCAGACACCTACACGAAGTCCAGATCTGAATATGATTGAACATGAGTGCCAAAACTGGAAAACCGAATAAAACACACAATAAGAAGTAAAGAACATTTAAAGCAAGTTCTGAAGAATGGGTAAAAATTGAACAAAGGGAAATAAAAGTTTATAGATTCAATCCCCAGACGCTTGCAAAGTGTTATTGAAGCTAAAGAACGAGCAACTAAATATTAGGTTTCCGTTTGTAATATACATTTTCGATTTCCTTTATTTGGTCGAATACTTTTGCAGGACCCCCATTTCTTTGTACTGAAATAAATCCCATGTATTTCACATAGATTATATTTTTAAGACCATGATTGTAAGCGTGGTTTTGTACTATATGATTATGTAATATAGTGCGGCGTTTCTCTTTTCTACCACGAATGTTGTGCATTTGATCACGCATTCTGGGCACAAGAAACGATCGGTCGAATACTTAAGCGAGCCACCGTGTATCCGGAAGCCAAACGAGGATAAAGGGAAAATGGATTAAAACCTGATTTGAGTCGGGAAAGCCAATCTACTTTACTCGTAAAGAAACATCTCTGCCAAAATGCAGTAAATTTATGTAAAATGTTTTCATTATATTCTTAAATGATTTTATTTGATTTTTATCTTAGACTGCCAAAAAATAGTTTAGCGTGGTCATTTAGAACATAGGTATGTGCAATTTAATAGAAAAAGAAACTGCGATATCTCCTAGGGTAATCTGTGGTGAGGCAACAAATCAATGGACGGCGATGAGCTAGCAAAGTAGTTGTAATAAAAATATTGCATTTTAAATATTTTCGACAAATGGATAATCAATAAGTAGTTAACTATTGTTGTTGTTGTTGTTATTATTATTATTATTATTATTATTATTCCTCAATATCACGACTAAAGATGTTGTCGGCTGAATGTAAAATCTACTTCAGGTTGCAACCAGCTACCTAAGGAGCAGATCTAGACTGTCGGTGCTTCTACAATACTTTGCGCAAAATGTGGGCTATTCCAAATAAAGCGATTTCTTGCACATGCCAGTCTTTTGAATTGCCTGGAAGTTCTTACACAAATTTTGCGGAACAAATCCCAGAGCTCCGATAACTATCGGGACGACCTGTGCTTTTACGCCCCATATTCGGCTGATCTCGATTTCCAAACTCTTGTATTTAAGAAGTTTCTCTGCCTCCTTGGTAACGACGCTTTAATCGCAAGGTACAGCAACATTGACATGTAGACAAGAATTTTTTTCTCCAAATTCCGGATAACTATATCCGGTTTGTGTGCCGCTATCGTCCGATCAGTTTGAATTTGTTGGTCGTACAATATCGTAAACAATCCAACAGACGTCACCGGTTTTGGTAAGTGTTCACACTTGGGGCATGTGTTTGGAACTTCGAGGGCGGTACAGATCGGGCAGTGGTACACACCCTGTCATGTCTTTTCAAAGTATTCGGTCTTTGCTAGGATTGGACAAGCTGAGACAATATGATAAATGGTTTCTACGGCTTCCTGGCAAATGCATTTATTATGGAAACTTTTGAGAACCACAGAATGTCGTGTTCTCAACGCCTGATCTTGGGCAGCTATTAAAAGTGCTTCCGATTCTGGCTTCATTCTTCCCCTTTTAAACCACATAAATGATGGATCTTCATTGATCTGTGCCCTGTCCATTAGTTTCAAATATTGTCCATGGAGTAGTTTCTCTCCACAATTTAACATATTTTGTCTTCTTCTTCTTCTTCTTCTTCTTATTATTATTATTATTATTATTACTATTATTACTATTACTAGCAGCAGTAGTAGTTCAGTAGTCGCAGCAACTTGCTGAGTTACTGCACAAGGCAGATTATAATTCCTGAAGACTTCGTACTCAATGTCGCCTTGTAGGAATTGTAGAATCGGTAACCTAAACTCCATTGTTGGTCCGTGGTCACAGGATGAAAGAATTTAATTTTATATCAATTTCAATGTGGGAAATTAGTATGAGAATAACAATCGTTGTTAGGGTATTAAACGACAGACATCGAACGCAAGATTTCGAATAACCTTTGAGTCTCTTCGTGAAGATATTGCCGAATATTCGACAAATTTTGCGATCGTCTTCGCAAAAATGCCATGCCTCTCTACCTTGGTTAATGGTAAGAGCGCAGGCTCGGCGTCCTAGGCACGGGTGTCAACGTTTCGTCCGCCATCCCGTCGAGGTGGGTTGGTCCACGTCCTGACGGGGGGATGCAGAGAAGGCTCTCAAGTGTTCCTTTCTCCATTTTTTCATCTTCTTGCTTCTCATCTCATGTCATGTACGTTCTTTTCACTCCTTTTTCTTCCTCACTGGCCTTCTCTGTATGCTGAACGCCCACCCATGTGTTTGCCGTGCATGGCGACCCGTGTCGGAGGGAATGTGTGTCCTGGCAGTTGAGGGACCTGTTTGTTTCCCTATCTAGTCCTAGTGCTACTGTTCGCCTTGCACTAAGGGGTACGTTGGTTACGTATTTTGGGAAACATTCCCTGTAGGTTCCAACACACTCGCTTTGGCCCCGGACTCTTCTAGACGGGCGGTCGGGAGCTAACCCACTCCCGATCAATCGGCTCGGACTAGGTCTTGTACTGAACTCCAGGGTGAGCGGGGGAATCCACGGCGGTGCAGCGCCGTGTTATTCCCCCACTATATCCTCGTGGCAACCCTGGCACTCCGATGGAGTGTCCCCTTGTTGGGCTCCGTGGTGGGTGGGGACCACGAGGATGAACCTATTCCATCTATATGGATATTTCACCTTTCCCCCCGCCCTCTTCCGCAAGGAAGAGGAGATGTGCCGAAAGAACCATTGACTTAAATAGTTTCTTTTCTAGAGAAGAAGATCGACCCAAGATGCCTCGTTTCCTCCTCATGTCATGCGCTGAGGAAGGTAAAACTTTTAAAACTGTAAGTGCTGTCCGTCTGGCGCGAGCCATAGAAGAGGCTTACGGGAAGCTCCAAGCGGTCGTGCGTCAGAGGAACGGAACGATTCTTTTTGAAGCACGTACCGACGAGCAAATAGGAAAAATTAAAAATACAAAGCAGATTGCCGGCCTCCAGGTAGTAGTCACGGTCCATCCCACCTTGAACCTGTGCAAGGGCGTGGTAAATCACGAGGACTTTGCTTCAGAAACGGAGGAAGATCTTCTAAACTTTTTTAAGACCTATGGCGTGACTCAGGTGTACAGGATCGGAAGGAAGGAGCAGGGGAAAGTGATCCCTACTTCTACCCTGATCCTTACTTTTGACCGACCGTCTCTCCCGGAAAGGATCGTTACCGCTTTCTACAACCTCCGTGTGCGGCAGTATGTGCCGAACCCTTTGCGCTGCTTCAAGTGCCAAAGGTTTGGGCATACTCAGCAGCGATGTATGTCAGTAAACGCGGTTTGCGGGAAGTGCGGATCGTCAGTTCACGAACAACAACCCTGCGACAAACCACCGCACTGTGTGAATTGTGAAGGCGATCACCCAGCCAACGACAACAAGTGCCCCACGTTTCTCCGGGAAAGGGAAATCCAAAAAATAAGAGTAACCGAAAAGGTTTCCTTCCCTGAGGCGAAGCGTAGGTTCCAAACCAGGAATCCAGTGGACCTATCACGATCCTTTTCCAGTGCTGTGAAACCTAAGTCCCCGGGGGTAACAGCGAGTTGTCAAACTCACTGTACCCCAGCGGTAGTCTCACATTTCAGTTGTCAGGTGTCGCCGGTCGACTTCCCCGAAGATTCGGCGTGCATCCAAGGTGGGAAAATTATAATTCCCACAAAGTACAAAAAACCTGTCCAGAAACTCCACCAGACATCGACCACCTCAACTGAAACTTCTACTGAAATCGATCTTAAGCAGACACCGCCTCCCAGGAAAAATACGTCATCCAAATCCCGTCCTACTCTTTCTGTTTCCGAGAATCACATCGGACGATCCTCCAGCTCTTGTAGATCTCGGTCACCCGTGGCCAAAAGTCGGGAAATCCCCCCGACACAGACGACCTTATCCAGCAGCAGTCAGGATGACTCTGCTGGTGATGAGTAACCCCACGAGACTTCCTCTAAAACCTTTCAGAAGGTGAGAAAGAAAAAAAAGCAACCAAAGAAATAATTTCTCATAATGGCTCTCTCATGGAACTTAAATGGTCTTCGTGCTCACTCAGAAGAATTAAGATTAATAATTTCTCGCCACAAACCATTTATAGTCTGTCTTCAGGAAACTCATCTTCTCCCTCTTCATCCCCTGTCTCTTCGCGGATTTAACATCTATCGGTTTGATCAAGACGACGGACTTCGTGCTCACGGCGGCGTTGCGGTACTCATCCGCGACTCCCTGTTCTCGGAGGAACACAACGTTCGAACCGACCTCCAAACAGTGTGCGTACGGGTACACCTACCATCCTTCTCTTTTACGGTGTGTAGTATATACATTCCCCCTGGCCAAGTCGTGTCACAAGAGGAACTCGAAGATGTTTTTTCTCAGTTGCCCGCCCCTTTTTTTATTGCGGGGGATTTTAATGCCCACAATCCCCTCTGGGGTGGCACGAGGACCTGCCCGAGAGGTTCTATCCTCGAAAATATTATTGACCAGCAAAACTTAATTCTTCTGAACTCCGGGAATCACACTCATTACTCCATGGCGTCAAACACCTTCTCGTCAATCGATCTGGCACTCTGCAGTCCATCCTTATCTACCATGGTAGAGTGGACCGTACTCGATGATTTTCATGGGAGTGACCATTTTCCCATTTTGGTCCACTTTAATGTCCCTGATTTAGACGTCATCTACCCTCCTCGCTGGCTATTCCATCGAGCCGACTGGGATACATTCAGCGAGAAAATTATAATGCCAGACCACTTCTCAAATAATATCGATACCTTGGTGGCCCAATTCACAGACGCCGTTCTTCGCGCAGCCACCATTGCAATCCCGAAGTCTACGTGTCGGCCACGACGCGTCCCGGTGCCTTGGTGGAATGCTGACTGTGCCACCGCGGTGCGTGACCGAAAGCAAGCACTCGCGAGGCTCAATAGGTTCCCCACCGCATCAAACCTGATCGATTTCAAAAGAAAGCGGGCCAGAGCCAGATTAGTAATACGGGAAAGTAAGACCGCTTCCTGGAGAGCCTTTATTTCTTCTCTTTCTTGCCATACCCCGCCTAAAGTAGTATGGCGAAAGATCCGACAGATCGGAGGAAGATTTTCCCCATCATCTGTCCCAGGACTTCTTATTAATGGAAATCTTATTACTTCTCCAGAAAAAGTAGTTGAGGAATTGGCCTGTCATTATGAAAATTCCTCCAGTTCCTTACACTACTCCCCTAGCTTCTTGAAAACGAAGAGTAGAATGGAGAAATGCAGATTGGACTTCTCTACCTGCCTGGAGGAAGATTATAACGCCCCTTTCTCCATGGATGAATTTTCCTGTGCGCTCACCCGTGGGAAAGATTCTGCTCCAGGACCAGACCAAATACACAACCAAATGTTAAAACACCTGCCGGAAGAGGCACGTATCTTTCTCCTCCGTATCTTCAACAAGATTTGGATGGAACATACCTTCCCTAGAACCTGGCGCGAAGCGATTATTATTCCTATTCCTAAAGATGGAAAGGACAGGACAAAGCCGTCAACCTACCGTCCAATCTCGCTCACAAGCTGTATATGCAAACTTCTGGAGCGAATGGTGAATACGCGTTTGGTCTGGCACCTGGAGCAGAGAAACCTACTTACACCCATCCAATGTGGTTTCAGGAAGAACAGGTCAACCATGGACCACCTTGTCACCCTCACCACACAGATCTCCACTGCTTTCGTGCTACGTCAACACCTGGTAGCAATTTTCTTTGATATAGAGAAAGCTTATGATACTACCTGGAGGTACGGCATTCTTCGCACCATCCATTCTTGGGGTCTTAGGGGCCGGCTCCCCCTTTTTTTAGTAGCCTTCCTTTCCTCAAGATACTTCCGCGTTCGCCTTGGTGACAGATTATCCGCCAGCCACCATTTAGAAAACGGAGTCCCTCAGGGCTCAATTCTGAGTGTCACTCTGTTTGCCATCGCTATCAATAGTATAGCGTCGATAATCCGAGAGCCGGTGAAAGCATCGCTCTTCGTTGACGACTTTGCCATTTTCTGCTCTTCCAAGAGTATTCAAGTGATAGAGAGACAATTACAACTTGTCCTCAACAAATTGCAGCAATGGAGTGATGCGACAGGTTTTAAATTCTCCGCATCAAAAACTAGCTGTATGCACTTCTGCAGGATTTATCATCTTCATAACCACCCCGATCTCTTTCTTGGAAGCCATCTTCTACCTTTTGTGGACTCTGCAACTTTCCTTGGGCTTACTTTCGATAAGATCCTAACTTGGCGAAATCATATACGTAAACTGAAGAGCCGATGTGTCTCACCTCTGAACCTCCTTCGCACCCTTACAGGCAGCTCTTGGGGAGCTGACCGTGTGTGTCTCTTGCGTTTGTATAGAACCCTCATCCGCTCTATTTTGGATTATGGATGTATTGTATATGGGTCAGCGTCACCATCAACCCTCCGGCCATTAAATACCATTCACAACGCCGGTATAAGAATTAGTACAGGCGCCTACCGCACGAGTCGCATCGAATGCCTCTTGGCCGAAGCTGGAGAACCATCTCTGAGCCGAAGGCGAGATATTTTATTAGCCTCTTATGGGGCTAAAGTGTCGGGACTGGTTGACCACCCTTGTCGTCGTATAATCATCCATCCAAAGTATGAGTCCTCGTACAATCTTCGAACTTCGTTACCCCATCCCCCAGGTATTAGATTACGAAATCTTCTCCGGGAATTAAATGTAGAACTTCCCACCCCTGTGAGACCCACAAGTGACCGGATCCCCCCTTGGAAACTCCTCCTTCCCAGTATTGACTTCAGACTCTCCCATTTACCCAAACAAACTACTAGTCCTCTGGTTTACCAGAAGCAGTTTCTGGATATGAGAGAATCCTATCCGGATCATTTATTCTTATACACGGATGGTTCATCGTGCAGCGACGCGGTGGCATGTGGTTTTTACTGTATCAGGGCCACCAAATCATTTCGGCTTCACTCCAAATGCAGTATTTTCACTGCCGAAATGTGTGCAATCTTTGAGGCCCTAAAATACATTGAATCAGCGACGTTGCGGCGAGTAGTTATCTGTTCCGATTCTCTCAGCTCTCTTCAAGCTGTCTCCCGTCCTTCGTCAGACTACCTGACTTTATCCGTTCAAAGCCTGATTCATCGTCTTCTGTCCCGCCGCTATGACCTGGTACTTAGTTGGGTCCCAGGCCACGTGAGTATCAGAGGGAACGAACTGGCCGACCAGGCGGCGAAATCAGCGACTCGTAAAACTCGTATCGACATCCCTTCTGTGCCATTATCCGATGTTCAGGCTTTCTTGAAACGATCCGTGCTTAGAGCGTGGCAAACAGAGTGGCACAATAGCACTTTCAAACTAAGTGCGATAAAGAATTCTGTGTATCCCTGGCGCTCCTCATCACGGTCCTGTAGACGCGAGGAAGTTATTTTAACCCGTCTTCGTATCGGACACTGCCATTTCTCTCACGGTTTCATTCTTCGAAATGAAACTCGCCCCATCTGTGACTCGTGCAAGACTGTTCTTTCCGTGGAACACGTCCTGCTGTACTGTAGGAAATTTGTTGGCAGTCGACGAAGACATGACCTGGGCAACTCGCTACAAGTGGTGCTCGGGGATGACGATTCTGCGCTCTCAAAACTTTTTTGTTTTTTGAGAGAAAGCAGAATATATAATTTTATTTGAAAGAACAATGTATTATGTTGTTTTTTGGCCCCTTTACAGCCAATTTTACGTTTTAAGATAAATTTTACGCGCCCTTTTTCTATTTTCCTTCTGCCATTTCTACATGTATACTTGATGCAGAATTCGAGCCTCCTTTTTAGCCCATGTACATGCTTTTAAACAGTGAGTAAGTTACATATGCAACACTGAATATTCTTTTCTCCAAATACTCTGGCATGGGCGCCAATGACCACAGCAGTCGAAGCGCCCTTTAAACCCTATTCAATCAATCAATCAATCGTCCGCCATTCTGCGGCCTTTCTCAGAACGAATTGCATTTATGAATTGTTTCAAAACTTCGATTGGGCACCCCAGACAGAAATGTGCTCTTAACAAAGAAATTTTAACCAAACTACTTACACGTAGAGGAAAAATAATTTTTTTTCGTGTTTTCCTTAAAAATCTTAAAACCGGTCTCTGCATTGGATGCCTGGAAAAAGTTGAATTGCAAAATCAGTAAATGTTGACTTCCTTGGAGACAACTTGGAATGCTGCTTGATCCGGCACAGCAGTCAGTTCATGCGTGATGAGCTGAAGAATAATATTTGAAAATATTGACAAATAAGCAGTTATTGATGCACTTAGAAATTACAAAAGAATAAAATCCAGTGACTCATCATAATGTAGCTAACCTCGAATTTCTATCGCAACTATAAATGGCATCCATTTCAGCTATAGAATCTTACTCTTAACTGGTTTGTTGGTGTACATTCCCTGTTCCATCTTCCCTTTCTTGTAAATTCCTCGGGTGCGATAGAAGACGGGGTTGCCAGACGGCCACCCATTCAGGGACGCGCGAAATCTCGAGCCGCTTAACGTCTTTAACGGAGCGAGGTTAAGCAGTTGAACTACCGCCACCGGATTCCTCGGCTTCGTCTTAGTGTGCAGTTGGGAGGTTGTGTAAACCAGTGTTCAGTGAAAAATTGCTTCACGTCTAAACTAGTGAATACATAGTGTTGCAGTACCAAACGCGTAGGTACAAGTAGTGACAAGATAAATATGTAGGAAATTGGGTAATTTGACAGTGGGAGATTTCATACAGTCGGTGCAGGGACAAGATATCGAAAATAACGGACACTGATTACTCGTGAGACTAGGGCAGAAAGTTGAGCAAGAAAATAAACAGCTGAAGAAGTGTACCCCTGGAATGTGAAGAATAGGCCACAATAACTAGCTTACATTCTTAAAACTTGTAGACATTATCTGAAATTAATAGGTTTTAATAGTTAAGTAACGGAACCAGAGCCAAAATGAATGTGAGAATTTGTTGTTTGACAGATTTTCAATTAATTAGCTGAATGCAATCTCTTTGCTACGTCTCCGTTCCTTCACTCTGATAAGTTGGTATTCATTACTCGCGTACCTTTTAATTACTTACATTTTGAATCCTACACTATCAGTTAAAAGAATGCTCGTGATGCAGTAGAAGAGAAATGACAAGGATTTGTTAGGACACAATTTTAATTTTATTAATGCATTATGACCATAACCAAATAAATACCAAACAATTTTTAGTGCATAATTTCCATTAAGTTTTTTCACATTTCTTGAATTGGTGTGGTAAATGCAATCATGAAGATAGGTGTGCACTGTTTAAGCCAAATATTGTAATTGTTCGTAGAGTTAATGAGGGCAGTATATCTTATAGATAGAGCAGCGAGCCAGGGCTGAGGTGCATCTCGCCGGCCTTGTACTCGGAGGGGAATAACAATTTGATATTTGTGAACACGAATGTCATGACTTTCATGCACGCGTTTACATAATGTAACAATGTTCTTCTGAGATTTCACGGTACCTGCTGCTTATGGATTCTATTTCCGAAAGAGAATAGGTGATGTAATTGTACTGATACAGAAGTATTCTTATATTATTTAATGCAATAAACGGTTACTTGTTGAAAATTATGCTCAAGTACCGATTTAATCATAATTTCGTCTTAGTCTGAAAGTAGACTTTTAATTGAAACTACAAAATGTCAATTCTTTACGGGATTGAGTGCATGATATAGGTTTTGCGATTTTTTTCTCCCATTTTATGATAGTTTCTTGATTCAAAATGTCAATTGAGGGCAGTTATTTATGTGAAGTTGGCCGTTGTGGAAAAGTCACTCTTGTTGTACAGTCTATGCAGTCATGCCCGGCAGTACTATCGTCAGCGTCGTTGTGAAGAAGCGCGAGAGATGTCGAGAGTTTTCCTTTGTGATAAGTAGGGCCCGGATAATTATGTAATTACATATTTTCCTAAGGTAATAATATCAAGTACAATCAACGATATATCCACGTTTCACATCGGTTAGTGACCAAAAACGTTGAGTTTTTGGTACATATATTTACATATTTTGCCCGAAATTACATATATTTACATATTTTACACAAATGAACATATTTTTACATATTACTGAATTTTTCCATTATCCTTTATTAAAAAATTTAATTCTTTATTTTTCCGATCTGTGTTTGATAAAGAATCATCCAAACAAATAATTCAGCATTGTCAAACATTTTTCTGTAGCCTCCTTTCTAAAATGAAGCTAGCATTACGCACTGAAATGAGTGTATCCATAAATGCCAACGACATTGGAAGTAAAAGGGGTAGGCGACGATGTAATCCAAAGCTTCTGTTCTGTTAGTTTTCAGCGCGAGTATCGCGGAGAAGAGAAAGGAAGTTTGATTTGTGAAAATGATATCTTTAGCAGGCGATATCGCGCACCCACTTCGCATATTTTAGAGGTCTCCTTTGACCTTGATACCCTTCACCAGAAACTACACGCACCATCTTAAGAGGCCGTTGACATTTTTCTTTCCCTGATTTTTACATGCGTCCCTCTACCATTGTTCGTAAATTATGCCTTTCGACCGAAAATCTGAAGTAAAATCTCGCCGTGGAACTGATGAACAAGGAAAATCATATTGGCAACGTTGTGATAGATCTAATGAACGTTTAAAAGTGAAAGTATTATTTTGTTAACTTGAGAAGTGTTACCCAAATGCAACCATCAAACTATTACAAGACGTTTTAACGATACAAAGGAATTTTTGTGGCCTAATGAAGTTAAACATAATGTCTTCCTTCCGGTACTAGTGCAGCGCCGTACATGTGCAAGGCAGCAGAAGCCCTGCAGGTATTGTTCCAAAATTACTTCTAACCTATCTTGTGCATGCGTTGCTTTTGCAGAACTGATTACATCTCAGTTTGATAAAGTTGAGGCATTGATTTCCAATACAAAAAAGGATTAACGAGATGGGGCACCTGAATTGACGCTATGAGCTACAATACTCAAAATTTTGATTTTGAAGTACAAGTTATACATCAATTTGATTCTGATGCTGCAGCATCTATAGGCACATCGAAGCAATTATTTGATATTCAAAAGCTGAACAACTATATTGCCCCCTTTTTCAGTAATCACTACAATTAAAGTTTTGTAAACATCTTCCCTGGAACTTTTGGTAGCTTTGAAATTACCCAATCAGCGGACGCTTCTTTCAAAACTGTTTATTTATCATTCGAGGGTCAATAGGGGGATCGAGTGAAGAAAAAGAGGTCTTCCGTTCTGGAGAAAAACCCAGGATTCGAAACAATTTGTGCAGTTAGTGCAGTACTACGAGGGGACAATTCCGTCACACTAGATCCAGAAAACACGGAGAAGACTAGAAAATGTATTTGACATGAATATTTAGATGCGTTTTTAAACAAATCCTTCATATTTTTAAGTCAAAATGCAATTCGTCACGTCTCCTTGAAATTCTCTTTCTTTAGAGACCTCAATTATAAAGATTGGTTGCGTGGTAGAGCTGAAAAGGGAAGGTATACTACTGAAATAATATCGGAGACGATATATGTTTCATATTAATACCGACATCGTTGTAAATAATAGGATTATGAGAATTATAACGTTTAATTCTGGTCTTTATATTAAGTACACAGAACAATATAAACTAAGATAAATGTATTTTAATAAAAATTAATTGATATAATGATACTTAATGTTACATATTTCATACTTTTGAGTACATATTTCTGTATATTATAATATATATGTACATATTTTCCCAATTTTTAGTACATAATTATCCGGGCCCTAGTGATAAGTATTGCTGCTGCTTGTAATCTGAGACAGACAAGCATTGCTCATGAAAGTAAGAATCTCTACCAATTTTCTGCTTGTAATTTTTGAAAATTGTATATTCCTGGTCTTAGACAATGAATATAAAAATGTAATAAAATGTTTCGGTTCACGATATATTGAAGAAAAACTAGAAATGAAGGTACTCGGAAAGCCTATTGTGCTGAAAATCTTATTCAAATGATAGTATAAAGGGAATTCAATTAAAAAATTTTTAATTAATAAGTGGTTATGTGTGCGATTCGACGATAGCAGTTTCAATTTCTTTGTATAACGTTTGGAGGTGAAGATAAGTAGGTGAAGATTTGGATTTAAACTACAGGAAATAGTGAAGAAATGTGAAGCTTTTGAAACGAAGTAATAGTTTGCAGTTAGCATTAGAACTAGCAATAGAGCTGGACATTACGTAATGTGCGGAGGAGAAATATTGCAATTTACATTAGTCAGTGAAACCAAATGGGTATGTATCGAGCATAATTAATTGTATTCTTTTATGTGATGTCGTTGAATTAGTTTAAAGGGGCCGCAATGAAAGTAATAAGTTGACAAATCCAGGAACTTTTAGAAGGTTAAATGATTTCCGTACAGAAGTGGAAATTTGAAACAGTCTGTGGAGCGTGCGGCAGTACTAGAGTCCGTGAGTTGGCTTCAGCAGCGTGAGGACATGGCTCATGGTCGTTGGAGTTTCATATCCGCTGTTATCTTTGCAGTACTGGAAAGTTTCGTGTCGTTCTAAGATACCTGGTCGGTTCTTGTGATGCATGTGCTACTGATTCACTACTTTAGGGATTTATTTCACTAAGAGACGCTGGCAATTGATGAAAACCTGTACCAAAGGCTAATAAGAGTGGACCGGTTGCCGAGATTGAATGTTGTGACTGAACTGTCGTTCAATGGCAAATGCGTTAACCTTACTGTGGAGGACATTGAGTATTGTCAAGATAACTAGAGTAGTTGGAGAGGTCAACCTTGTACTAAAAACCGTCGGAAAAGCATGGCTATTGAATGTAGGCTTAGATAGGTCATTATCTATGACGATGTATTTAACCATGTCGGATTTGAGAAAGGACCGTAAGGCCATCCAGGAAAACTTGAGCAAGTCAATGAATGACTACTTGAGGAATTAAGGAACTAAATTTTTTTTTAACCAAACACTGTGAGGAGATAGTATCTCTGCTTAATGTAAATAAAGTGTGCAATGAGAATGCTGAACTAAACAGAAAAGTACTTGTGGTGGAAAACCCAATGATGACATTGAATAATACTGTCGGAGGGATACTATAGAAAAACGTGTTATTGCAGTAAAGAAACGTGAAAATGCCCTAGACGTGTTGCAAACGGTTGGGAGTGCTCTTGGCCTACCAATTGAAGAAAGTCCGTGCATGCCGTAGACTAAACGTCCTGGAGCGATGTGGGAAGCCTCCAGGAATAATTATAAAAATGTTCGTTGATACAGAGGCGATTCTGCAAAGGCTCGTGAAAATAAATTTATGAACTAGTCATGCGACTTTTCTTGACGTGTCGCAGCGTGGGGTGGGTGGAGAAGACTGTCACATCAGAGGTGTTGCTGTCATTATTAATACGGACTTGCGCTCTTAATTACAGAACATTATAAACAACAAATGAGAACGAATAATGAAGTAATTAATGGCAAACACAAGTGAAAATAGTGAATGATAATATTGCTTATTAATGAGATTGGGTATAAATGTGTGTACTTATACTCGTATGTCATCTAAAGAATTGGAATCATTGCTTGGATTCTCAGATGCATTTATTACGAGGTCATTGACTACGTTGTGCATTTAAGTGTTTTTTCCAGTATTATTCTTCTAGTTTCTTTACGGGTTGCAGAAACCTTGGCAGACTGGTGTAGACACAACTTCTTTTATAAAAGAAAGAAAACTAGTAAAAATAATTAAAATTCATTTATTTTACGACATTGTACACACACTTCGCTCACTCCTCTCCTGTCGCCCGCTTCTGCAAGCTCCCTTGACCAACTGTACATCTACTCGGTTGCCAACATAACATCTTCCCTTTTTCTACAAATGAAATAAAAGTAATGTAATGCAACTGAACTAGCAATCGGTTTTCAATTATTTGTTAAAATTATTTTTCTAAATTATTTAAAAAAGTAATACAGCTCAATTAAGAAATAGCTTTCAATTGTTAGTTAATTTTTTGATGAAATAAAAAAATAAGTGATAATTGAATTGTCAGGTTAGAATTATTTGTAAATTACATATTCTTTAAGCGTGTTAGGTAAACAAATGTTCCTGGAGGGTCTTGAGGTTGGAGCCTGTCCACTCTCTGAATTTGTAAAATTGGAGGTATAAATTGTTTCTGTTTTGCTCGTAGAATTATTATTGCTAGATACTGATGACTTCGTGGATTCACGGAAGCTGTCTGGCGATGGCTGCCTGGGAAATGGCTTGAAGTTCACAATGTTGCGCCTATAATTTTGGTTATTAACTTCTACAATGCAGTTCCTGTCATTGTTTTTCTTGAATTGTTCCTTTATCTTGTAGATTTTTGTCAGAGTTTAGCTGTACTGCAACAGATTGACTCTCTTCTAAATCTGGCAGTTTGTTTTGCGATCGTAATAATATTTACATTTTATTTGGTGTAGAGACTTCTTTGTTTTATTTATTCTAGCTTGGCCTTTGGCCCTCTACAGCCACGTAAGATGTATACATTAGTATGAGATAACATAAAATAATAATTTGATAAATTATAGACAATATTCTAGTTGTAGATATAATACAATATCGTGCTTATGATGTATCATGATAAGACTAATCAGTTCTAGTATATGGGGGATCGAAAAATTCTCTTGGTAGCTTTCTTTTTAATCTTTTGCGATGAGGATTTTGCTTACCTAAATGAAATTATTATTATCTCAGGCTGTAGATGCTTCGTAGTGGAAGGAATTCCTGTTATCGTCCTCAGAGAGAAAATTCTTTGGGCTGGGCTGGATCCAATTTTGTTGAAAGTACTTCTCCAGTGTAATAGGGCGTACCAAAGATCATTACTTTCGTTAGCTTCTTGACTATCTTCTTTGCCATCTTTACTGCAGCTTCAGCTCTTGTATTTCCGATTTCAAGTTTGGGGACAGATGTCGCTAATTGAAAACCCCGCGATTTTAATCTTCCATAATTTTGTTCTGGAAATTAGTTCCATTGTCCGTGCAAATACTATACGGTACACAATTCCTACTGAAATTCTTTTTGCAAGTTTGTAAAATTGTTTCAGCTTATAGGTCAGACAATACATAAAGTTCAAAGAAATATGAATAATGATAAACTGCGATCAAGAATGCTACTTTCTTTCCTTTGTATTGTGAGAAAAATACATCCATGGAAAAATATTGAAACTGATATTCAGGAATGTCATGTGTCTGCATTGGTGGCTGTTGCAGAGTCCATGAATTTCATATAAATTTCGCAACTTTGAACTTCCTGCGTAATGTCTGTTGACATTCCTGGCCAAAAGGTTGTATCTCTGGCAAGTTTGTGTAGCTTCTGTTCCCACATGTGCGATGTGGACTTTTTCAGTCTTTTCTTTATTTAAATGGAATAAGAATTCTATCCTTTCTGTACCCAATTTTGGTTTGTGTTGTCAGTTCCTTGTATTTGTAATAAATTTTGCATGCTTCATCTAAATCAGCAATGTTTTGGCCATCCGTTAGTAATATTGGTAACTAATTTCTGTATTGTCATGATTCCGTTGCTGCACGAATTTCATTTACTCTTTCTGGTGTAATCTGTAACACTTTTTCGACATTAATCCTCTCAATTTCTAATAAGATTCATTTCTCAACTCAAATATCTAGACCCTTAGAAGCAGCCTGTTCCTCAACATCATATTCTATTGCTGCTCTAGATACTGTCTGCAACGACGTTTTTTTCCTTTGACAAATTGAACCTCAAACTTCTCTGTAGAAACATTAACATCATTTGTAAGCGCCTTGGACCTTTCAACATTTTTTAAAAAATTGCTAGTAGTGGCTTGTTATCGGTTTTTACTGGTATGTTAGTAGAAAACTACGTAAAGTTGGCCATGCGAAAATGCAGCATCGGGCAAGTACTTCCCTACCCTTCAGAATAGTATTTAACTGTATTACCGAATTGAGAGGAACGCCCGTGCAATTCAATCGCCTGGAATGCCAAGAGATTAGTTTAATTTCACTTAGTTTCAGATTCTGCACGTCTCCGAATAGATGGTGTTGTATCGAGAAGCTCCGGACCAGTAAAATGTAATAAAATGTCCCAGAAGCTCTCATTCTATAGATTACGGTGCGAAGAATGTTGATATGAGGCCTTGGTTCCCCAAATTACGGAATTTTAAGTTTCTAGAAAGCTTCATTTAGGAGTTATTAATCTAAACAGATTTTTAAAATTCTGGCAGTGTTTTGCATGTTGCACTTGACATGAATATTTAGATCTTGAGTTCACGGGTTAGGGAGATCCCTGTTCTGCCTCCATAACACAATCTCTTTCGTGAACGGCCAAAGTCCCTTCTTCCCCGTGGTCTGTACAGAGAGGAATGTCGGGGGATCCTTTCGCGAGACATTCTTCCTAAGTGCTGTACCCATTGTGATCTGTTTTCATTTTCTCATTAATAGAAAATATGTTAAGTTCCTGTCTTATATCTTCATTTTTATTTTATCCATTAAGGTGCAGCGTTTTACTCTCCGGAGAAATTTCATTTAAGAGGCTTGTATCTTCATTTTATCTTGTTTCCTTATTGTCCATGATTCACACCCGTAAAACAGTTGTACTGCTATAACTTTATAAAATTTTAATTTTTTTCTAGTCTTATTGCGAAGGTATTTGTTTATTGTTCCGCAAGTATGTTGGAAACTTACTTTTGTTTTCACATCACTGTACAGTAATCCCTCGACATTCTTGGAATTTCTCTTGGAATTTGGAATAATGTTAAAAAGTATCCTGTCATTGTAATACGTATAGTGTAAGTTCATTTTCCCATTTTGAATCCATTAATAAAGCAACACCGCTGCCCGCTCCATTGAACGTCTTCTTCACTGTATATTAATGAGTAGTCATAAAGATCGTTTGTCCCTCTACCCTTTTTTACTTTCCTGTATACGTACGTATATACGGAGTAATATACGTAGTATAGGGAAAGTTATGTAATGCTGCGAGAAAAAACTGCGAATTTTCGGCGGAATAAAAATTATTGCCGAGCGCTGATAACGAAAAAGTGGATAAAACCAGTTGCTAAATTAAGAAGAAAATCCGTTAACACATGGTGCAGCCAGAAGCTACGCTACCGCCGGCATAGCTCTCAGGCTCATGGGGGGTACTCAAGCTCCACCACTAACGTCATATACTCCCTAGGTGGGATGAATTTCACGGAGACGTGGCGAATTGCACTTTGGCTTTAAAAATATGAAGGATTTGTTGAAAAAAGCCGTCTAAATATTCATTTTCCGTGAAATACTATCTTTAGAGACCTCGTTTATGAACATTCGTAGCATGCGAGAGCCGCAAAATGGATCTATATTACTGAAATAATTTGAAGTAATTATACAATCTTCTTTGACAGATTTTTCGCTTTTCTTGACAGCCCGATAAACTTATTCTGATACTTTTAACTCTTGAGAAAAATACGTGGAGTTGGCCCTGCGAAAATGCAGCATCGGGATTTATATAAAATATAGTGATTTTATATTAGATTTATTATTAATTCTGCAATTAAGTATCATTACTTGGTGGTAGAATATTTAAATTACAAGAGTAATTAATTTAGGGAAAAAAACAATAATTAAGAATAATAGTACATAATTTCACAGCGTAAACCTTACTCCAATTCATTTTACTCCACTCCACTTCACTTCACGACGACGACGACGACGACGACGACGACGACGACGACGACGACGACGACGACGACGACGACGACGACGACGACGACGACGACGACGACGACGACGACGACGACGACGACGACGACGACGACGACGACGACGACGACGACGACGACGACGACGACGACGACGACGACGACGACGACGACGACGACGACGACGACGACGACGACGACGACGACGACGACGACGACGACGACGACGACGACGACGACGACGACGACGACGACGACGACGACGACGACGACGACGACGACGACGACGACGACGACGACGACGACGACGACGACGACGACGACGACGACGACGACGACGACGACGACGACGACGACGACGACGACGACGACGACGACGACGACGACGACGACGACGACGACGACGACGACGACGACGACGACGACGACGACGACGACGACGACGACGACGACGACGACGACGACGACGACGACGACGACGACGACGACGACGACGACGACGACGACGACGACGACGACGACGACGACGACGACGACGACGACGACGACGACGACGACGACGACGACGACGACGACGACGACGACGACGACGACGACGACGACGACGACGACGACGACGACGACGACGACGACGACGACGACGACGACGACGACGACGACGACGACGACGACGACGACGACGACGACGACGACGACGACGACGACGACGACGACGACGACGACGACGACGACGACGACGACGACGACGACGACGACGACGACGACGACGACGACGACGACGACGACGACGACGACGACGACGACGACGACGACGACGACGACGACGACGACGACGACGACGACGACGACGACGACGACGACGACGACGACGACGACGACGACGACGACGACGACGACGACGACGACGACGACGACGACGACGACGACGACGACGACGACGACGACGACGACGACGACGACGACGACGACGACGACGACGACGACGACGACGACGACGACGACGACGACGACGACGACGACGACGACGACGACGACGACGACGACGACGACGACGACGACGACGACGACGACGACGACGACGACGACGACGACGACGACGACGACGACGACGACGACGACGACGACGACGACGACGACGACGACGACGACGACGACGACGACGACGACGACGACGACGACGACGACGACGACGACGACGACGACGACGACGACGACGACGACGACGACGACGACGACGACGACGACGACGACGACGACGACGACGACGACGACGACGACGACGACGACGACGACGACGACGACGACGACGACGACGACGACGACGACGACGACGACGACGACGACGACGACGACGACGACGACGACGACGACGACGACGACGACGACGACGACGACGACGACGACGACGACGACGACGACGACGACGACGACGACGACGACGACGACGACGACGACGACGACGACGACGACGACGACGACGACGACGACGACGACGACGACGACGACGACGACGACGACGACGACGACGACGACGACGACGACGACGACGACGACGACGACGACGACGACGACGACGACGACGACGACGACGACGACGACGACGACGACGACGACGACGACGACGACGACGACGACGACGACGACGACGACGACGACGACGACGACGACGACGACGACGACGACGACGACGACGACGACGACGACGACGACGACGACGACGACGACGACGACGACGACGACGACGACGACGACGACGACGACGACGACGACGACGACGACGACGACGACGACGACGACGACGACGACGACGACGACGACGACGACGACGACGACGACGACGACGACGACGACGACGACGACGACGACGACGACGACGACGACGACGACGACGACGACGACGACGACGACGACGACGACGACGACGACGACGACGACGACGACGACGACGACGACGACGACGACGACG
Source organism: Acheta domesticus (assembly GCA_031308135.1). Lineage (NCBI taxonomy): Eukaryota > Metazoa > Arthropoda > Insecta > Orthoptera > Gryllidae > Acheta > Acheta domesticus. The sequence continues at coordinate 2,774,251 of JAHLJT010009355.1, read as the reverse complement.
ACGACGACGACGACGACGACGACGACGACGACGACGACGACGACGACGACGACGACGACGACGACGACGACGACGACGACGACGACGACGACGACGACGACGACGACGACGACGACGACGACGACGACGACGACGACGACGACGACGACGACGACGACGACGACGACGACGACGACGACGACGACGACGACGACGACGACGACGACGACGACGACGACGACGACGACGACGACGACGACGACGACGACGACGACGACGACGACGACGACGACGACGACGACGACGACGACGACGACGACGACGACGACGACGACGACGACGACGACGACGACGACGACGACGACGACGACGACGACGACGACGACGACGACGACGACGACGACGACGACGACGACGACGACGACGACGACGACGACGACGACGACGACGACGACGACGACGACGACGACGACGACGACGACGACGACGACGACGACGACGACGACGACGACGACGACGACGACGACGACGACGACGACGACGACGACGACGACGACGACGACGACGACGACGACGACGACGACGACGACGACGACGACGACGACGACGACGACGACGACGACGACGACGACGACGACGACGACGACGACGACGACGACGACGACGACGACGACGACGACGACGACGACGACGACGACGACGACGACGACGACGACGACGACGACGACGACGACGACGACGACGACGACGACGACGACGACGACGACGACGACGACGACGACGACGACGACGACGACGACGACGACGACGACGACGACGACGACGACGACGACGACGACGACGACGACGACGACGACGACGACGACGACGACGACGACGACGACGACGACGACGACGACGACGACGACGACGACGACGACGACGACGACGACGACGACGACGACGACGACGACGACGACGACGACGACGACGACGACGACGACGACGACGACGACGACGACGACGACGACGACGACGACGACGACGACGACGACGACGACGACGACGACGACGACGACGACGACGACGACGACGACGACGACGACGACGACGACGACGACGACGACGACGACGACGACGACGACGACGACGACGACGACGACGACGACGACGACGACGACGACGACGACGACGACGACGACGACGACGACGACGACGACGACGACGACGACGACGACGACGACGACGACGACGACGACGACGACGACGACGACGACGACGACGACGACGACGACGACGACGACGACGACGACGACGACGACGACGACGACGACGACGACGACGACGACGACGACGACGACGACGACGACGACGACGACGACGACGACGACGACGACGACGACGACGACGACGACGACGACGACGACGACGACGACGACGACGACGACGACGACGACGACGACGACGACGACGACGACGACGACGACGACGACGACGACGACGACGACGACGACGACGACGACGACGACGACGACGACGACGACGACGACGACGACGACGACGACGACGACGACGACGACGACGACGACGACGACGACGACGACGACGACGACGACGACGACGACGACGACGACGACGACGACGACGACGACGACGACGACGACGACGACGACGACGACGACGACGACGACGACGACGACGACGACGACGACGACGACGACGACGACGACGACGACGACGACGACGACGACGACGACGACGACGACGACGACGACGACGACGACGACGACGACGACGACGACGACGACGACGACGACGACGACGACGACGACGACGACGACGACGACGACGACGACGACGACGACGACGACGACGACGACGACGACGACGACGACGACGACGACGACGACGACGACGACGACGACGACGACGACGACGACGACGACGACGACGACGACGACGACGACGACGACGACGACGACGACGACGACGACGACGACGACGACGACGACGACGACGACGACGACGACGACGACGACGACGACGACGACGACGACGACGACGACGACGACGACGACGACGACGACGACGACGACGACGACGACGACGACGACGACGACGACGACGACGACGACGACGACGACGACGACGACGACGACGACGACGACGACGACGACGACGACGACGACGACGACGACGACGACGACGACGACGACGACGACGACGACGACGACGACGACGACGACGACGACGACGACGACGACGACGACGACGACGACGACGACGACGACGACGACGACGACGACGACGACGACGACGACGACGACGACGACGACGACGACGACGACGACGACGACGACGACGACGACGACGACGACGACGACGACGACGACGACGACGACGACGACGACGACGACGACGACGACGACGACGACGACGACGACGACGACGACGACGACGACGACGACGACGACGACGACGACGACGACGACGACGACGACGACGACGACGACGACGACGACGACGACGACGACGACGACGACGACGACGACGACGACGACGACGACGACGACGACGACGACGACGACGACGACGACGACGACGACGACGACGACGACGACGACGACGACGACGACGACGACGACGACGACGACGACGACGACGACGACGACGACGACGACGACGACGACGACGACGACGACGACGACGACGACGACGACGACGACGACGACGACGACGACGACGACGACGACGACGACGACGACGACGACGACGACGACGACGACGACGACGACGACGACGACGACGACGACGACGACGACGACGACGACGACGACGACGACGACGACGACGACGACGACGACGACGACGACGACGACGACGACGACGACGACGACGACGACGACGACGACGACGACGACGACGACGACGACGACGACGACGACGACGACGACGACGACGACGACGACGACGACGACGACGACGACGACGACGACGACGACGACGACGACGACGACGACGACGACGACGACGACGACGACGACGACGACGACGACGACGACGACGACGGACGACGACGACGACGACGACGACGACGACGACGACGACGACGACGACGACGACGACGACGACGACGACGACGACGACGACGACGACGACGACGACGACGACGACGACGACGACGACGACGACGACGACGACGACGACGACGACGACGACGACGACGACGACGACGACGACGACGACGACGACGACGACGACGACGACGACGACGACGACGACGACGACGACGACGACGACGACGACGACGACGACGACGACGACGACGACGACGACGACGACGACGACGACGACGACGACGACGACGACGACGACGACGACGACGACGACGACGACGACGACGACGACGACGACGACGACGACGACGACGACGACGACGACGACGACGACGACGACGACGACGACGACGACGACGACGACGACGACGACGACGACGACGACGACGACGACGACGACGACGACGACGACGACGACGACGACGACGACGACGACGACGACGACGACGACGACGACGACGACGACGACGACGACGACGACGACGACGACGACGACGACGACGACGACGACGACGACGACGACGACGACGACGACGACGACGACGACGACGACGACGACGACGACGACGACGACGACGACGACGACGACGACGACGACGACGACGACGACGACGACGACGACGACGACGACGACGACGACGACGACGACGACGACGACGACGACGACGACGACGACGACGACGACGACGACGACGACGACGACGACGACGACGACGACGACGACGACGACGACGACGACGACGACGACGACGACGACGACGACGACGACGACGACGACGACGACGACGACGACGACGACGACGACGACGACGACGACGACGACGACGACGACGACGACGACGACGACGACGACGACGACGACGACGACGACGACGACGACGACGACGACGACGACGACGACGACGACGACGACGACGACGACGACGACGACGACGACGACGACGACGACGACGACGACGACGACGACGACGACGACGACGACGACGACGACGACGACGACGACGACGACGACGACGACGACGACGACGACGACGACGACGACGACGACGACGACGACGACGACGACGACGACGACGACGACGACGACGACGACGACGACGACGACGACGACGACGACGACGACGACGACGACGACGACGACGACGACGACGACGACGACGACGACGACGACGACGACGACGACGACGACGACGACGACGACGACGACGACGACGACGACGACGACGACGACGACGACGACGACGACGACGACGACGACGACGACGACGACGACGACGACGACGACGACGACGACGACGACGACGACGACGACGACGACGACGACGACGACGACGACGACGACGACGACGACGACGACGACGACGACGACGACGACGACGACGACGACGACGACGACGACGACGACGACGACGACGACGACGACGACGACGACGACGACGACGACGACGACGACGACGACGACGACGACGACGACGACGACGACGACGACGACGACGACGACGACGACGACGACGACGACGACGACGACGACGACGACGACGACGACGACGACGACGACGACGACGACGACGACGACGACGACGACGACGACGACGACGACGACGACGACGACGACGACGACGACGACGACGACGACGACGACGACGACGACGACGACGACGACGACGACGACGACGACGACGACGACGACGACGACGACGACGACGACGACGACGACGACGACGACGACGACGACGACGACGACGACGACGACGACGACGACGACGACGACGACGACGACGACGACGACGACGACGACGACGACGACGACGACGACGACGACGACGACGACGACGACGACGACGACGACGACGACGACGACGACGACGACGACGACGACGACGACGACGACGACGACGACGACGACGACGACGACGACGACGACGACGACGACGACGACGACGACGACGACGACGACGACGACGACGACGACGACGACGACGACGACGACGACGACGACGACGACGACGACGACGACGACGACGACGACGACGACGACGACGACGACGACGACGACGACGACGACGACGACGACGACGACGACGACGACGACGACGACGACGACGACGACGACGACGACGACGACGACGACGACGACGACGACGACGACGACGACGACGACGACGACGACGACGACGACGACGACGAGTTATAAAAATTTTGTTGCATTGGGTTGTAGTTGTAACCTGAAATATGTGGTATATTGTGATGCAGGCAAATGTTGTAAATGAAAGTTTAATTTTGGATTAATTGAGTTTATTTAAACATAGATAAGTAAATATGTCGTGTCCTAGGCAAGGTAGGTTGACTAAATAGTTATGAATTATAAAGACAAAATGTATTAGTTGGGTATACTTTGAGGGTAATCTTGCCATGTTGGCCAAGTTGCTACTATATTGTCATTTGAGAAGAAATTGTTGTACTGCAATGATTGAAATTTGTGAGTGTATGTAAAGCGTAAGAATTATAAATTCTCAACAAAAATGAAGTACATTTGATACAAAATTACTTGTTTGTTGTAGCCATACTTGCACTGGTTTTTTTTTTAGAGAGAGAGAATGTGATGTTGACAAATACAAAACTCAATGTATGAGGTTTACAAAGTTGTTTATATTAAAATGCACTAAGAAATAGGAAAAAGTATATAGTGGGAAATGAATGAGGAAAACGTAGAAGTATATGGAATTACTAGGTCCACTTTAAATTATGTGGATGAATGTGTTGTGTTGAAATAGGATATTGTTGCTGTTCTTTCTAGAGTAAATATGAAAATGCACTTTTCTCTGTATTGCATTTTATCACAATATAAAAGTTAATAAAACTCATTTTAGACAAAGTTGTCAAAGCACTAGTCTACTTATCTGTTTAATGTATTTAAACTGTGAAAAACCAAAGAAACAATTTTGTGATGTATGTTTGTGGGTTTGATTACTATTGTACTGTCATTTTTAAATATTGTCAGATACTTGGAAATAGAGGTGGCAATGTTTTACTTGTGCTGGATAACATTGCCACTTTGCTTGCCTTTGAAACAGCACTAAAATGGAAACTGTGACTTGAATGTTTTGAAGAAATATTGTACTTTTGTGAAGGATTGAATTATGAAGATGAATATTTTTAAGATTAAAGGTCTATTTTGTTGCATCAAAAGAATAATATGTAGTGATGTTAGCCTGTGTTACCTTATTAATAAACTAAAGATTAGTGAGACAGACGTTAATAAGAAAGGTGATATGAAGAATATATTATTTCTTACGAACTTCTTGACATAGTTTAACTACAGTGAGAAAATGAAAAACAATGTAATATACAAAAAATTAATAAAGTTATGAAATGAATAATTGTAAAGAAATAGTGTAGATAAAAAAGTAATTTAACAGCAATAGCACCCTAACACTGAACTAGTTTTGAGAAGAAGATATTGAAATGTATAACAGTTCATGTAATTGTAGATTTGTATTAAAACGTTTGGTAAAGCCACTTGAAGTACATATTGAAGATGATTATTAATAAAAAAAAATTTAATGAATACTCATTTAAAGAAGAAAATTAATATTGTGAAAAGTAATGAAAATGCTGGTTAATATTGGTAGTTTGAATAATGTTGATCTTTATTTGTGTGCATAGTAAGTCATGGATTTGAGTGAATTGTACTTTGTACGGTCTTCAAATATAATTCTTATGGGAAAGTGTGCAAGTAACAACCATAAAACTGAATTTTCTTTTGATAACTAGAAAAGTATGAATTAGAATTTAATATTTGAACTGTGTAACATTGTTATAAGTATTTTGAATGAAAATTTTTTTGTAACAAAGTGCTTTTTTGATTAGGGTGGTATATCCCAAAGTGATTAAATTTCTTTGAATGAAGAATCCCTTTTTTTCTAAATTATGCTATTAGATGGTGCCACAAGCATATTTGATGATGTGGGTGCAAAAGAAGTGTTTGATGAACATGAAACGTGACAGATATATATTATGTTAATGTTTGGAAATGAAATGATTAAAAAATTGCTTTCTAAATTTATAATTCAATTATAATATTTTTTAAAATTATTTTTATTTTTAGTCTCATCCAACATCGCAGTTATTAGCGACTTCCTGTTACATTTATAATATAATTATAATGCAGTTAAAGTTACAATATTTTGTCTACTTTGAAAGTAATTTGTGATGGATGTATTTTATCAGAATTAATTTTTTGAGTTGAAAGTAAGAACATGTAATTAATGTAAAAAAGTAATGAAAATGAATGAAATGATTTTAAATGTTGAAGAAATTTTGTATTAAAAATACATGATTTCCAGCATTGCTTTGTTTTGAAAGTGAAAGTAAAAATGAAATGAAAGATTAGAAGAAAGTATATTGTGTTTATAATACTGTTGTTAATGTGTGTTTATAATAATGTTGTTATTTTGGTTTAGATTGGAAGAGGAAAGAGGTTGAAATGTGTTAATTGTGAATTATTTGTGATAGTATTGGCTGTTGTACATTTGTGAGATGTTTATGGGGAGTATGTTAGTGGTACATATTTTATAGTTGAGTGTGGCACAGAGTATGTAGAGTGTGTTAGTGTATTAGTGTATTATAGATATAAAACCTTGAACTGTGAATGATGGCTGAACTTACTCCATAACACAATTGTTGTATTGCTTGAGGCACATGTTGAAAACGAGGGTGGAAAGTGAATCATCCCTGTAGGATGGTATGTGTGTGGTGTTGTGAAGTAAATGAAAGTTAAAAGCTTTAGAATAATTGAAATATTTTTGCAATGATGGGTTGAAAAAGGTTTGCATAGTTTGAAAATGTTTAAAATGGCTACAACGGTTAGAATGAAAGTGACAAATAGATATCCATGTAGTAATGAATGTTGAAGATGAGGTAACAGGATACTGGTACAAGTAAGGTAATGAAATTTGTGCATTTAGTTGTAATAAAAGTGTAAAGTTATGAATTAAGTGGTAATTTAATTTATTTTAAAAAGATGAAGTAGTTGTTAGGTATGTGTGAATGTGATGACGAATGTTGTGACTGTTAGAAGAGGGAGAGGTAATAAAAATTTGAATTTAAGGTAAATGGAAGTAAGGTAATATGTATTTGAAGTTGTTTTTGAAATGTGTTGGAGAGGTAATAAAAATTTGAATTTAAGGTAAATGGAAGTAAGGTAATATGTATTTGAAGTTGTTTTTGAAATGTGTTGTAATTAAAGGAATGAGATTTGTAATTTATTGATAATAAATGTTACTTTGTGCTTTTACCCGTTTCATTTGTGAATTGTAATACTGAAGTGACAATGTTTAAATCTTGAAGGCAGTAAGATTGAAAGATGAATATGAATCTGCAATTAATTTTTCTAAAATTATGATTATAAAACAAGTTACATTTCAGAATTGTAGATAATTGTAAGATACTTTTGATAATGTGAATTTGCAGATAAATCTTATATTGTTTTGTTAAGGATTTTAGATGTGTATATTGAACACAAAATGAATATTTTAAATGGTTAAATTGAAAAGGAATAATGTAGTTTTGTTAATGGGGTGTGAAATTTGTGTGGAAGTTTTTTAAGTGGGGGGGGACTAGTCTTCCTATTTGGCCTTTTTTTTTCCCTTTAGTTATTTGTGTTAAAAATTTTTATTTCCTTAATTGATGTTAAATTGCTTAAATTTTTTCATTGATATACCTTTAGGGGTATTTATTGCATGAAAATGCTCATTTATTCTGAAATAGTTTGTCTCAGGTTATTACCCCTTGAGTGTTCAAAACTGTTTCATACAAACATTATTTTGAAGTTTTAATATGCGGGATTGAAGTTTTGATTCCCTTGTAGCTTTTCCTTATCTGATGTTGATTTCCTGTAAAATCCTGTCACCAATCGCATGTTCATCTGTGACATTAAATCTCAATTTCTCTATTACAATGTAGTGAAGTCCTCTCCATACTGTATCCTCTTACTTGTATTTTTGGTTTTGCACTTTCTTCAATGCAGATTATTGTAGATAATTATAAGCTGATTTTTGTATTTTAATGTGGAGATAAATCCTGTTTTCATTAGTTACATGTTAGTTAAATGTACATATTTCACAGTAATGAATATTTGAAATATTTAAATTGAAAGGGAATAATTTAGTTTTTGGGATGAAAGTTTGTGAGGAAGTGTTTGAAGGGGGGAGGGAATAGAATGTAATGTTTCAGATTTCCTTTTTTATAATATTCCTTGGTGTTCCTAATTTTTTTCTTTTCCCTTTTTGTTTTAAAAATTTTAATTTCCATAATTGATGTAAAATTGCTTAAATTATTTTTCATTGATTTAACTTTAGGGCTATTTTTTGTAAATGGTCGTTTTTCCTGGGATAGTTGTGAGATTTTTATTTCCCTTGTGTTAAAAGTAATTTTGTATGATCCAGTTTTGAAGATAATTTGCAGGATTGAATTTTTGATTACCTAGTAGAGAGGTTTTCTTGAGGTTTGTGCCTCAATTTCCTGTATAATCCTATTGCCAATCACATTTTCCTCTTGCATTAAATAATTAAATTGAAATTTAAACAATTTTTAGATTAATACAAAAGTAAAAAGAATAGGATAAGGAGAGGACCTGAACATTCAATGATATTTTTGACATAGCTTAGGAGTACAGAGTTTTTTTTGTTTTTTTTTAATTTAGAACTGTTCTTGAACCTAAATGTCCTTAAGTCTTTCCTTTTTCTATGTTTAATTTTGCCCTTCCTTTTCCTATGACCCTTTCTTTACTGTCCTGTGTTCATTTGTATATTGTATAATTTTTTGTCTGTACCTATTCCCCCTGCATTTTGTTTGTCAGTGTAAATGTTATGAACCTGATTGTGCTTTCCTATATTTTAATTTTCTTTTAATATTTTCCTGTCCTAGAGTTTTATTTTCCTTGAGTGTGGTTAGTGATTCTTTTGTAGTCCCCTCCCTACTTTTGTCCAAAATTTTCAATCCCTCTTCCTTTACAAGCATCCTTCCTTCAGTACCTACTACCTGTAATTTTTTCCTTTTCCAACAAAGTGTAGACTGCCATATTTGAGTGTAAGGTTGATTTGCCTGTTGTATTTTCTACTGTGGTGAGATTTCACCTCTATTCCTGAGTTTCATGCAAGTTTGTAATACTTTTTCCTTGTAAATTGCCTGTTTCTTATTACTTTTCCTCCTGTTTGTATCCTGACCTTTCCCTTGTTAAAACTTCCTTTGATTTTTGACAGGTTAGAAGTTCATTCAACTCCTTTCCATCTTACTGTTCTGTTCCTTTTCTTTCAATCTTTTCACTGTTTTCTTTTCACCTTGCCGCCTTCCCATACCTTACCTTTCCATTAAATTTAAACGTTTTCCTTGACTGTCCTTGTTCCTGTTATTTAACATTTAAAAATAAAAAAATTAATAGATTTTAATTTTTTGTCTTGTACTGTTGCATATGCAGACCCTCTTGAAGGGGTCGGTAGTGGGGAGCGGCAGGGGCTGCCGCCGCTGGCCCGGGCCCTGCGATTGGTATCCTTTACCAATCCGCAGAGCGCAGGAGCGCAGGAGCAAAGGAGCTAAGGAGCGACACAGACACCGACACCGGCAACGGTCGGCTCGGCCACCCCTCTCTCTTCCTTCCTATTTAATTTACTTTGTACACCCCCTTCTCAATAAATATTTAATTTAAAACTTCTACTATTGTCTATTCATTTACCCTTACTTCCTTGTAGACTTAAGTAAACTAAGAACTTAAAACATGGTAGATAAAATGGTAAGGTCGAATGGCAAGGAAAGATGGTAAAGGAAAGGAAAGAAAGTAGGAAAGGAAAGAAAGTAGGAAAGGAAAAGAAAGTTGGAAAGGCAACATGGTAAAGGAAAGAGAACCACTCCCCCTGCTGCTTCGTTCATAAATGTTTTTCAACACTTCGCTTGCCTCCTTATCCTAATAGGAAGGAAGGGAAAAGTTAACTATGTACCCTTCTCAATAAATACTTTACTTACTATACTTGGCTTCTCATTTACTCCTACTTCCCTAGTCTAACTTAAATTTAAATTTAAAGTTAAAGGAAAGGAGTAAAGGAAGGAAAGTTGGGAGGAAACTAAGAACTTAGAAAACTTCCAAGACAACTTTAGAAGGAACTTGTTGCAGCCATGAAAATCTTTACTTAAGTTATTTTAATGATTAAATTGTAAGTTCCAAAGACCAATTTACTTTACAAATGCCAGGCAGACATCTTACAGTATAGCAATTCTAGCACATGCCTTGGGTACTGCTCACAAGTAGCATGACTAGACTATTACCCACTGAAACAACCATCCTAAATGAAAATAGCATAACGGGAGAAAATTCAATGCTCGCCACAGACACATTACCTAGATATGCTTATAAGACAGATTAACCCAATGAACGTGACACTTCGCTTCAAAGTTTTCAAAGATGCAAACTGACAGGAAACTGCAAAAAAACTTCATAAAAAAACTATAAACAAGTCGGACCAATTAACTTTAAACCACATGGAAACTGGGAAATTTTTCAGAGAGCTTAAGATAACTCTGAGGAAAACTTCATTTAATTTAATGCAATTACATATGATTGAAATTACTAACAAAACTCAAAGAATGAGGAAAGAAAATTGTAATCTTACATCTCCATACTACACTATACTAAAAACTTGTTTATCCTCACATCAATTACAAAGGAAAATAAATGAGGACAAAAATTAGGATTAATATAAACAAACACAAATACATTTTCACTCAACTTCACTCCACACTTTATTTTCTAAAACAAAACTTTTACGTTCATTGCTACAATTTTCATTACACAAATAACATTTTTTCGCATTCCACAACTCAACTCTTCTTCAGATGCAGGCACTCCTATTTCAATACTGCCTCCTTCATACAACCTACAAACACACAAAAAAAAAACATTAATTCATTGAAAAACATGCTGAAATAGTAAATTTTTCTTCCACACTTATATTTATTTTGTACAATTTTTTCACCATATCAGGAGCAAGATTTAAATGCCTCTACAAGGGAAAACAGGCAAGCAACACAAAATCACAGCAAATTTTAATATCTGAAAAGGGAATGAAACAAAAAAAATCCTGATAGCAACTAACAACAACAAACCATTCAAAGTACATTTACAAATTGCTGAAACCTCTAAAGCTCAACAATAACACTCACAAAAACAGACTCCCCATTCACAAACTCAACAGCACTAATTTCACAGAAACAAACAACCACATTCTGTTGAAACATGTCACAAATAATGTAACACAACTGATAAAATAAACACAAGATAACCTACATCTACAACTGAAGCAAACAAGCAAACAAATTTACTTTTAATACACTTCTCAAACTAGAAAAAAAAGCAATACACTCAAAGCATTGACACATCACATTTTAGTATATTTTGGAATAAAAGAAGATGAAACAGCTGCAGAAGGCACAGCAATGATGATAAACTAAAGGAAACAATCTTCAAGGCTAAAAATTCACATCTCCAAAATACCAACAACAAAGCTCAACATAAGGCAAAGACAAATTGACATAAGAGAGTACGCATCAGTTCAACAGAATGAGGAAGAATCAATCTCATTCTATAATCAACTACAAGCAACACTTAACAAATGTCAAAGAGGACAACACATCATAATAGCTGTGGATCTGAATGATTCAATTGGTGATGAACAAACAGATAAAATCACTGAAGGAGAAGAACAAACAACAATTAACAGTGGCACATTACTTATTGACTTCTGTACATTCAACAACTTCAAAATAACCAACTCCTATTTCAAGCATAAACAAAAACAAATTCACATGCCGTTTGGCATGAGAGGAACAATAATCCATAACAGACTATATCATATATAAGCAAATACATATTTCATAAAGTACACGACATAAAACTTTTCAGAGAAAGTGAACTGGACACACACCATACCTACAGGAAACTAAACTGAAATTCAACAAACAAGAAGTCAACAACAAAAGGGGAAAATTAAAGCAACTTCAAAGCTGAAAACCTACCTATTACAGCAATACAGCATCAGATACATGTACAAAAATTACCTTTAAGACAAGCTACAAACAATAAGCAAACAAATTCACAAATAATTTTCAACTACTCTCAAACAAACAATCAAACACCTCAACAAACAAATAAACAGAATGAAATAGCAAGAAATATTGTAATCAAACCACCATGCAAAACAAAACAGACCAATAAAAAGCAAACATACAAACAGAAGAGCCATGAAATATCACAGAATGGAAAACAAGATGAACTGAAAGAAAAAGAAGTCTGTGAAAATGCCACAAAAACCACACAGTGGAAACCCAACATCAGAGAAAAAAGTGAAACAAATACCAAAAGAAGACATTTTCAGAAGACAAGAACAACCTCAAGAGATACAGAAACAAGCAGGAAATATTAACCACATATCTCTCAAGAAACAAATTGATCCAAATACAACACATGAAGCAACTAGACCACAACCCCAATGCCAGCAAGAACAATGGCTATCGAAGGATATGTTAAACAGAGGATCAAACTCAAGAATTATAATAAGCACCAACACAGAAGAACAAATAATACTTCAAGCGGGAACAAAATACACATGGTGAATGTGAGTAAGCTATACTATAACACCAACAAACAGCATATGTTGGTAATTGTATAAATCTTTCAAAGTGGACATACCAATTCAACAGAGCCAAACATACAATAAGGAAACTTCTCACCCCATGGGGCACTAAAACAGTCCTTTCAGAGACCACACCAAAGATACCAGGGAGTGAAACTACAATAAACACATACAAGACAAAGCCAAAACAGAGAAACTCAAAGTGGCAACCTGGAATGTGAGAGGGCTAGCCAACAAAGACAGTCAACTAATACAAAGATAAAGAACAAAGGAAAAGGGGCAAAACAACTACACCCATTATATATTAATATACTCAGGAGTAAAAGACAATGAACGAGCCCAATCACTGTTAACTACTATAATAGAAAAAGTGCTCAAACAACATGTAATACACTACAACTCAATATCAGATACAATAATAACTATGAAATTCATAATTAAGGGACATGATATAGCAATAATAGGTACACATGCTTCAGCACGAACAGTTGTGCAAGAAGTGGAAGAACTTTCAGAGATAATTGATGCAATTAAACAGGATGAAATACTAATCATGGCACAAGACTTCAATACTACAATAGGCAATCAACAGAATAAACCATTTCTGTTGATTATAGAAACAGGAACACCAGAACAATTCAATCAACTACAAAGGAATACTCAGGGTCTTATGCTTATACAATAAACTAATAATAACAAACATATGGTTTAGGCACAAGGAAATCACAAATACACCTCGGAAGGAACAGGAACAACATCCATTACAGATTGCATAATCATCACTGAACATCCAAAAATTCCAGTTGCATTTATACAACAGTGTTTCAGGGTTGTGAAGTAGACAGAAACCACTACCTAGTGGAAAGCAAAATAATGGTCCAAAATGCAAAATCTAAAACAAGAACCAAAACCAAGATGCCCAGTAAAAAGTAGATTAAAGTGCACCTTCTACAACAACAAAATATTACGGAATTATACCAACATATGGAAAATAAAATCATGACACAAAAACTAGGGAACCAATGGGAACCAACAAAACAGATAATAAAAGAAATAGCTGAAGAGGCACTTGGATACAAGTAAAACAAAAACAGGAAATGGCTGAGGACCTGAAATTAAGAAATAGTAAAGCTATTAGTGGAAAAGAAAAAAGGGTACAGAAGATGTTTACAGACCAGAGACATCAGAACACATACAACGAACTACAAGCTAAGGTAAGAACAACAACAAAAACAACAAGAGAGAACATGGAGAAATTCATTAAATCACTGGAGAGAATATAACAGGCTCACAGACAATGAGGCTCAAAATATTAAACAAACTGAAGGTGGAAAAAACAGACAACTTCAACTCTTCTAAAATACCAGAGGATAAATGAATACAACATTATAAAATTTATCATATAAACAATAACAGGAACTATCTAACATGGACATACCAAATACTCATGAAGGAAATGCAGACACAACTCATGCATATGGAAGAGCTAAAAACAGTGCTAAAAAATACAAGAAACCACAAGAGTCCTCCACCACACAATATAAACAGTAAACTAATATAATAGAGGACAAGTGCTACAACAAAACTTCCTACAAGTAGTAAATGATATATGGACAAAACAAACAATCCAAACTCAATGGCAAACTGCAATACTGAACAATATCACCAAAAAAGGACAAAAATATAAATGTGAAAATTACTGAGCAATAACTATGCATAATTCACCATACAAGATATGCAATCTTATTAACAAACAAATTAATGGAACACAGTGAGGAAATAATGGGAGAGGTTCAAATTGGATTTTGCAACAGCAGAAGGACACTGGATGCAATATTCACAATTGACCACCTAATTAAAACAATAAATGAACAGAACCTGAAAACATTCATTTTCTTCATAGACTATGAAAAAAATAGGAAGATGCTATGAGACATCCTTAGGGAACAAAGCCTTCAAGAACACACAGTAAAAGCACATACCAGCCTATATGAAAAATCTAATGTTAAAATACAACACACAATTCAAGACACTTTTGCAGCAATACCCACTAATGTGGGCCTCAGACAAGGCTGCCCTCTACCATCTCTACTGTTCAATATATATATGAACTATATCATGAATATGTGGAAGAAGGAAGTGAAAGGAGGCATTGCTATGGAGCAAGGTAAGACCATACTTTATGCAAACAACCAAGCAATTGCAATGACATCAGAAGATGAACGGCAAATGGCAACATATAGAGTAAACAACATTGTAACAAAATATGCGCTCACAATATCAAAAACAAAATCTAAAGCAATGGGCTTCAAAGACAAACAACATCTAAGGACAAAAACAGTGATTCACAACAAAATAATAGAACAAGTGTACAGTTTTACCTAAATAGGTAACAAAATTTCAATACAGGAAGAGGATTTTCAATCCAAGTTGACAAACTACAGAATAAATGGCTGTGTAAAAAACACTTCCACCACATGACCCCACATACAGAAAAATTAAACTCCATATCATCATTTCCAAACCAGCACTTCTCGATGGGAGTGAAACCTGGATACCCAAAAAAACCCATACACAAACAATTGAAGCAGCCCATATTCAGCTACACGACACCAATACTAAAACTGACAAGCAAAGACAAAATAAGAAATAAACAAATAAAGAAGAAACTAAAAAAAAACAAAAAAATTCAAGACTTGGTAAAATATCAAAACAAATGGCAACACCATATAAACCACCATAAAACCACCATAAACAAATGGCAACACCATAAAAGGATCAAAATAACAAGAATACCAAAACAGGTACCAAAGTATAGACCAAGAGGTGGCAGTGATCAGTATAGACAAAGAGAAAGAGGCCAGCCAAAGAAGACCACAAAAACCTTGGCTCAGACTAGGGGGACTACTGCAAGAATAGGAAAAGGCCATTTCATCTATACATAAATAGTTCATGATGATGATGATGATGATGATGATGATCATTATGAGGAGGAGGAGGAGAATGATGTCGTCACACTTGGGCAGTATCTAAAATACACGTATTTTAAATACATTTTTTCAATACTTTTGTAATTTGTATTTTGTATTGAAAATACATATTGGATCATGTATTTTGCATTTGTATCGAAAATACTTTCTGATAGTACTTTGTATTTTCAAAATACAAAAAATACTTTTCCTTCATCCCTCATTGAAAACTTGAATTTCAATACACAGTCAAATCAGGATAACACAAATGTTGATAACGCGAATTCTTCTGATTTTGAAGAAAGTAAGTTGAAGAAAATTTACTTTTGGAGGCATTTCAAGATATCAATTAGCGGATTTTGGAGACCATCACATGAACGATACCAGAGGAGGTTCCAGCCAATCATTTTAGGGGGGGGGGGGGATTGCAGATTTTTTAAAATAATAAACATATTTGTTATTATATTGTATACTATTCATGTACTGTACATATGGTTTACAATATTATTGTAAAACCTATCTACTGCATCTAAACAGACAATAGTAAGTGGTTCCTACAATGTAGCCACAAATTTTAAGACACACTTGAAGCTAATAATAAACCGATGTATTATAAATTCTAATTGCACACAACGATATGCAAAAAACTGAGGCTTTCTCTGCTCATTCTTTTGTCTACAAAACAGATAATTTCTTTACACATTTTAAAGATTTCATCCTGGAATGATAAGTGAATTTGACAACTATAAAAATGATTCGTCTACAACAGGTTTGTCCAACTGGCAGCCCACGATGTCATTTATTGTGTCCGGCAAAAGGTCATTGGTAGACCACGGATTCTTAGGTTTTAAAATATGTGTTTTAGGTTCCTAAAATATGTTCTTTCAGCATCTCAATTACTCTTTTTAAATGGTAGTATACGTATTTTGCTTCAAAATAAATTACTAATACTTTCTCCAAACTTTCAAGAGAAAATGAATGTCTCTTATCGGTTAAGATCACTTTTCTTTCACAGATATTCAATACCTTTATCTTAGAAACAGAGGCACACTTTTCCACGAAGTCTGGAAATAGTGGCATGGAGACTTTTATCACAAGAGCCTGATCCTGTATATTCATTCCTCGTTATCTTACAGATTAACACAATTTAAAATTAATACCACCCTTGTCTGATATGCCAATTTAGAAGAAAAATAAATAAGCCACAGACAAACAAAATTACACAAATTTTACTTCGTTTTATCTAACATGGCCAATGACATTAGGTCATTATTAAACATCCTGCCTTATAAAATGAATCTTTTCAACAGTAGTAAGCACATTTCTGAGATTACAAGCCCTGTTGAGAAGGATGTTCGTCAATTAAATAAAAATATTCATTTTGTAAGGCAGGGGGTCTAATAATGTTCTAATGTCATTGGTCATGTTAGAAAAAACCAAGTATAGTCTCTTTTTACTTTTCTAAAAGTTAAATACACTCAAATAGGCATTAATGTTTAAACAGGCGCTATAAAATTCAGGGGTTTGGTTTCAAATAAACCTACATTTTATATATAAATCAGTCATTAGTCATTAGTCATTAGTCAAAAATGGAAGTCTCATGCAATTCTGTAGAATGAGAACCTTGTGCACCTAGCTCATGCGCTCTGTGGAGGTCATCATCAATTTCAAATTTATTAAAAGTTCAGACAGATGCACAGACAGACATACATTTTGCCATCATTCCATTTTTTGGTATCAGAACCCACAGAACATGTATTCTGGCTACACTACACATTAAAAGATTTTTTTCTACATTGAGCAACTGGATTTATCAACTTTTTCATTACGAGGTCCCTATAATAAGAGTTTTTCTTTCGAAAATTCAGATTTTTGTATAGCATTACACAACTTTCTCTCTACTGCATAAGCAGTAGAAAGAAAGTAAAAATAGATTAAGCTTATATTTAATAATTTTTACATTATGGCTATGGAGTAGAGAGAAAGTTGTGAAATGCTGCGCGAAAAAAACGGGAATTTTCAGCAGAAAAACTTGTATTACAGGGCACTGCCAATGAAAAAGTGGATAAATCCAGATACTAAATTTAGAAAAGAATCCTCTAACACGTGGTGCAGCCACAATCCATATTTTGGGTCTTTCATACCGAAAAAAACCGTTGACGGCAAACGTGTCCATCAGTGAACAAAGCTAGCAGCTAAACCATTCAACCAATTTTCTCCCAAATCGATATTCCCCCAATCAATTTTGCTGATGTTGTGGCCCCTTGAATTTGAAATTGATATATTGATTTGGCGGGGCGGGGTACTTTACAAGAAGTCCCTGGAACATATTCCAATTTTTACAAAATGGTTCCCTCTTTTTGCATAAATGTTGTTGTTGGACAGTGTAAAGAACATTTAAAAGAATGGTGTAGGTCTCATTTTCATTCACTTTCATTTTCAAAAAATTGAAAAAGTTCTAAATGTTTTCGGGGTCTTTTTACAGCTACAATTATGATGATACGAGATATTTTTTCTTAATGAAATCACTCCCTAATAATTGATTTTGAAATAAGATCATGTATATTTTTTTAAAATTTTAGTACTTCTTGCATAATTTTCCATGACAATATAGGTGAGAGAGTACATACTGTTTTAGCACTATTAGTTTTCTAGTAAATTCAGAAATTCAAAATCATCCCATGTGCTTCCCTGCATTATGCATGGTAAAGTCTGATATCACGCATGGTTCTCTTCTGACTCCCCCCCGTTTCAGAGCAGCCGGGCAAAGTGCCATCATCAACAATACTTGGAAATCACTTGTGGATCGTCCGAGTAATGAAAATAAGGCCCACAACCGTATTACAAGTTTTTTCAATAAACAGGAAAAAGGAAATGATCAAACAAAATTTGATGAGCTTGTTACAAAATTCATTGTTAATGGAATGAAATCCTTATAAATTACAATTACAGGAAGAAACATTAGTAATACAATCTTTGAAAAATTATTAGTATTGAAGGAAAACATGTCCAATTGTAATACAACTGTAAATCATTAACATGTTTTGAGAAATTCTTTGCAAAACTGGATCACTATTGGATGTATTTTGTATTTTCAAAACTATTTTCAAATACTATTTTGTATTTTGTATTTAAAATACTTTCTTCAACTATTTTCCTCAAAGATGGATGACATACAATATAAGACATGAAGAGCAGAAACAAAAGAATGTCTGCACACATCTCATTCCTCAACACAAAACAATATGACACCATGACAAGTTATAGAGTAAACCACCCACAACACACCAAAAGTTCAACAACACTGTTATTAAAGTTAAAGAAACACCATCACAGATATCCACACCAGAGCAGGAAAGAGGGCTCAATGAAACCTAAAAATACAAAAAGGCCATAGGCACATGAAATTTTCATGTAATTGTGGTGGAGAACCTAACAACATCACACAACTCATCAATAAAGTCTCAGAACAAAATTCAACTCCAAAATAATGACACACACGTCATCATAAAATTGCGCAATAAACGAGCAAAAACAAATTCTAACAATTATTGCAAGATAATGCTCCTACCCACACCATCAACACTTTCTGCAAACATACTAACAAACATAAAGATCAAATACTGTCAAAAATTACTGCATGAAAAACACAAAGCAATTTGCAAAACAAACAGTACAAAACATGCAAAATTCACATTACAAACAATCCTGACCACACACACAACAAAGTAAATCTACAAACTCACCCATTATTCACACACATTGACAAAGCATATCACAGATTACACCATGAATTAAGGTGACAAATACTACAACAAACCATACCTATACATTTTACACAAGGAATCCAAAGCCTCCACACTTGCTCACAGTCAAACATAAAAATCAACAATGACAAGATCCAAACAATCCTCTACGAAGATAGTCATAATAATGCAATCAAAACATGACTTACAAATTGCATCACATACACTACCGTGAACTGGGGTGAATAGGGACAGCAATACAGCAAAAAACCTCTTTCTCTCTCACTGACATGACATTAAATAATGTGTTTTTGACGCCATTGGGTGAGTAAAATTCTTACGAAATTGTAATTCTCAACAGTTATGTGCATTATTTTTGGAATTATTTCAGTGATTGGCAATATTGCTGAATTTGATCAGGTGTTGTTGTTACTATTGAAGTGTTCGCGGCAAAACTTACTCTGTACAAGCAAGATACGTCGGTGAAATTTTTTTTCAAATATTTCAGGGCAAAAAGTGGTTCTATTTCTGTTATATGCATTCATTTTTATGTTGTAAGATACATTTTGATATGAACTGTTGAATATTTTCTCTCAAGCTGTCATTTTTTTTTTTGACATTTGAGGGTTAATAGGGACACCATGGTAAGAAAGAATGAGTAATTCCAGAGGTCGTTGCCATAAGCACATTGCCCAAGAAGACCTAGAAAATTCACTGCAAGCATTAGGAGAGGGAAGTCACTTCAAGCTGCCGCAGAAAAGTTTCAAATACCTAAATCTGCATTGCAGGAGTACAGTAAAATGTCTCCTGTCCAAATTGTAAACAAAAAAATGAAAGGAAGCCAAACAGCTCTTGGGGAATCTTATAAGACCAAGATAGTAGATATTGTTGTAAGTTGTGGAAGATGAGGTTAACCAATGAGTACCTTTGATTTGCGTACTTTTCTTAAATATCATTTGGACAGGGAGGGGAAAGTAATGAAGCAGTTCAAGAACAACCTTCTGTGGTCAGATTGGGCTCAGTTTTTCATAAAAAGGCATAATGATAAAGTTACTCTTGCATTTATTAAAATCTGACACAGGGAAAAGCTAAAGTCACTCTACAGGGTTAGAGGTCGTTAGGTCTAAAGATAATAGGTCTAATGACAAAAGGTCTCATTTTTGAAGTCTAATGTCAGAAAGTCTATGAAAATACATCTAATGAAAATTTGGTCTAAGTTTTAAAAAACATATCAAAATATTTGGTGTAATTGTCAAAAATTTCTGATCAATTTTGTCTATCAGACACAAATGTCGAATCTATTATGCTGCAACAAATGTACGTAACAAAATATGGTTCACATATGTCAGAATGATATAGTGTGAAAAGAAATCACAATACGAATGATACACTTTAATTCAGAAAGTACATAATGAACATAAACTGATGCAGGTGTTCAAATATTCAATCTGTAGCTCAAAGACCAAAAGTATAAGTCGATATCACCATGATCTTTATAATTTTGGTAATTTGCTACCATTTGAAAATTCTCAAAATGTAATTGGCATTGTGAAAATACAGACTTTTGGTTCTCAGGCATTTAAAAATGAAAAAATTGAAACTTTGCTATTACACCTTTGTCTATCTGTTGGACCTTTCGTGTCTATTACACCGTATTAATTGAACTTTCTAATTGTAGACCTCTTTTCATAGTACATCTTCTGTCACATAGACTTGGTTTGCAATAGACATCCTGTTCATTAGGCTAAATGAGTATTCGACCTTTTGTCCATGCACCTAACAACCTGAAACCCTCTACAGGACATTGAACAGGATTTTGAAGAATTGAAACAAGTTGTACATGGTGTTCTAACAGTAACATGAGGAAGATGTGTATTTAAATGAGAGAAATACATTGAATGATTTTGTTTTTATGTTTTTTAAAAGTAATCTTGTGTTCCTGTTGACCCCAGTGTCTGGTAGAATAGGGTTTTGAACTTTTATTAAGGACTGTCCCTATTGACCCCATCCTTCGATACAATTACGGGTCATTATGTAATGCTATCTTAACGATATTAGGTTTCAGAGATAAGTGATTAATCCTTCTTTCACTTTCATGAATAAAATATTTATGACAATTTCAATTAGTAGCTTTATTATTAAAAAACTCTGTAATCTGTCCCTATTCACCCCAGTTTACAGTATATAAAATATCACTCAAACATAACATGGTCATTTCCGCAAGACAAAAACAATGGCATATCAAGGAAAACAGATGCAAACAGTCACAATTGTCATCAATGGCAAAATAATACAGCAAGCATCTAAATTCAATTATTTATGCAATCCCATTGGGCACACTTCAGAATATGTTCAAAACAAAATTCACAAATACAACAGGATCAACAGATGAATCAAAAGACACTTTCAAACAGATATGACCACAGAGAGCAAACTAACAATCCACAATATGATATCTAAACCAATCCATGTATGATTCATGATTCCCAACAGTTAAAAGTGGTCAGCAACAAACACCTCAAGCAATGCAAGTGATATTCCTACCTCATCTTAGAGGAGAGGAGTCTCAAGAACAAGCAAAGGACTAAAGACATCACACACTTAAGTCAAAAAATATAGTACAAGAAATACACAATGGACACAGAAAATTTCTCTCTCACATTATCACAATCAAACAACAAAAATTCCAAAAAGTAGTCTTCAATTGCAAACCAGTACAGCAACGGGATGGGTTAAGACAACAAAACAAATGGCTACACCACAAACAAACACCTGCAGGTGTAAGCCTCCTGCTCTACTGGCAAACACAAACACATGACAGGCCTAGCAGCCTGCAGTTCATGATGACAATCATGTCATCTGCTAACCACTTGTAAAATAACATAAATAAATGCGCATTTCTTCTACTGACCCCAGATGATTCTCTTTCCTAACACGTCTTCAATTATATAAATAAATCGCTAACTTCAGGAAGGCAACTAGTACACGTTTCCTAATTTTACAGGACAAACAAAAGACAAATATGAAAAAATACATTGTAAATGAAAAAATTTTCTTACAATCGATTGGCAATGGATGGTATTAGGCAAAGGCCCACCCTACCATCCAAAGGCCTACACCAATATGCCAATTTTCCTTTCTGAAGTTAGTAATTCATTTGCATAATGCACATACCTACTCAAAACCCTTCCAACCAATAACAAATTAAAATGTGAAATTGGGCTACTTACCTTCCTGCAGTTACCTCCTAAAATATCTGTATTGCATGACAATACAGTCACATTTGTCAAAAATACACATTAATACACAAATAACAAAGATAAAAATTCTCTGCTCAAGAAACACAGGCTTGCAGAAATTGTGTACATCACATTTATTTCTTATTCATACAATTACTTTCTGAAGTCTACAAGTTTAATAAGAGGAACTTCTTCCACAGATTATTACGCTATTCCTCAGGCAGCAATTTTCATTCACAAAATAAATACAATCAGCTTCATAAACACTTACTCATTCACTTCAAATTTTCCTAATCGTCTCCCTAAACAAAACAATTACTCAATGCAATACTATCTACACATTTCTTATTCACTTACTTCTCTTCAAATAGTACAAAAAATCATTTTACTACATTAACTCATAGCCTTCATATAATAGTAACCAATCATTTAATTGCAACACTTCATAGCCTTCATATAATAGTAACCAAACCTACTCCAATAACCCCTATGTCAAAAAACAAACACACATCAAATAATTACTCATAAATACAAACATCTACTTTTCAAAAAACACATCTAGCTCATCCCTAGATATTGTGTTCGAATTTATTTATTTGATTTTCACTAATTTTCATGATGTATAAAATGTAATCATGAAAAATAGTAATATATATATATATATATAAAATTATTGAATAGATAAAACATAATATGATAACGAATAAAATTACTATGGGTTATTATTATAAACTTTTCTGCAAGCACTTTGTTATACTTGTCATATTCACTATTCCACAAAATTGCTGCATGCAAAGGCAAAATGTATAACTTAACACGCATCTTTGCATATATGCAAAGAAGCACAAAATTTCAATTTTATGACACAGATGTAAATTACAAATTTTATCTATTTTTTCCCAATATCTCCACAATCCAAATTATTCCCCAAAAAAGTTTGACCTTACAAGAAAAAAACCTTGAAACGAAGGGTTAATATGTGTATATTCATCAGTAAATAAAAGGAAACTAGCATAAACATCTTACCTTCAGAAAAGAAATGAAATATTACATTGACTATAAAAAAGGGAGCTAAAGTAAGACATACAAGCAAAATACACACAATAAGACTGGAAAAAATTTCACAAAAGTATACAAGGGATATCTCTGGGCCCCAACGCATGGGATTCAATATTTTGAAAATGCTGTACATCAACAGTAAACACCAAATCTCACTACGCTGCATCCCTGGAAAGAAATGAATAAAACAGTACTCCACCCTATGCAACAATCTACATCCTACAACAATGATATACAAAAAATAAATGACACTAGTGACAATGATAATATGGACACCCCTTTCAATATTCAACAACTACTTCAAGAAGTCAACAAACAGAAAAAGCCCAAAATCACATCTTGAATTCAGTGGGCCTTGGCCTACCACAAGTAACTTTGTATAATATGTTACATTGATGACTGAATTTTCATTTGTGAAGTGAATTGACAGTTTTGTCTGGTAATTACTGGTCATATATTACTGTAGTGGTGAACATTTTATATTACCCAAGAGAAGGTTGGCTTCTAGCTTAAATTATTCCTTCATCAACAGAGGAAGACTCCAACCACAATATCCATGCAACAACCACAAGGTAATGTGCCAAAAATATATGCTAGTGCAACATCTAAACAAATGTTTCCATCAAGAGATCAGGCCACAGTCACTGAAGAACAAGATAGTTTGACAATCGAAGACTATATAGGAAAATTAGGAACAATCTCATCAAATGATATTACATTTGTATCACGAATATCGAGCAACAGAATCTGGGTATTTTTCAGTAGTAAAAATAAGAAACTCATAGAGAACCATACTACAATAAATATAAATATTTTTCAATTACAACTCAGACCATTCATTAGTAAACAGAGAAGAGTGATCATCTCCAATGTATGTCCTCTTGTCCCTCACAGTGGTATTGGAGCTCAATTTTCAAAAACAAATATAAAAACTACTTCTAAAATATCATTTATAAAAGTTGGAATTAATGACCATGGATATCCCCACATCATAAGTTTTCAAACACAGGTGTTCATAGAACCAAATGATGTTCATAAATTGCCTGAATCAAAAACTATATTTTTTGAAGATACAACATACAAAATATATTTTTAAACACATGTGTTTTTAAACACACGTGTGTTGTTTTCTATGTAAACAACAGGTCATTTAGCAAATCAGCACCCCACAAAAAATATTACACCAGTTAGGATACAACAAATTCATGATTCGATAACAAACTTTTAAACAACAAACACTGATAACAATTGACAACACAACAAAAGTAAATCAAGAATTAATATCTAATGATAGAAATTTCCCTGCACTTGAAACAAATCTTGTGTCTGATGTAACATCTAGATCACAAACAGAAATTGGTGCAATATTCAAAGATAATTCACATGAGGAAACCGAAAATACGGAAATGAAAATTGTCTCTCAAGAAACAAATAATGAATATCATGAAATGAATAGCCAACCACATAAAAAGGACAATAAAGTATCACAACAAATTGTTAAGGGAACAAAAAGTGTCCACGCATCATCTGATTCACAGTTGTCTACAATAACAGTGATCTCACCCAATGAAACTGATGATGAACAAACAGATTCTCAAAATCAAACTACTGATATACAAGAAATTACCTCAAAAGTGGAGACAGATGAGAAGATACAACAAAAAAAGAAGAAAAGAGCAAAAAACAGTGATCAAACATCTCATGATCAAGTTTGGAATGATATTTCTCAACAATTTAATAATACAAAAACAACAAATAAATATCCAATACATTTACAGGAATTTATCAATTTCATGGGTAGAGCTAAAAGGAAATATTGTATACAAAAACTAGTTTGTGAATAGACATGTAAACCTGAAGACCTTGTAATTAAGTGCAAAAAACTTCGTGAAAACATGAATAGTTGTATGAAAAATAATTCTACTCATCTAATTAACAAGTTAAAAGATTCCATTAATCAATAATGACTTACTCTTTATTGTTAAAGGACAACACAATTTCAATGCACAAACTATTAATCATGCAAAAAAATACAATGGAATGTAAATGTAATCTTTACCACACTGAAAAATAAAAAAGGTGTTAATAAATAAATTTCATCTTCTATGTTTATGCTTACAAACAAACAATATTTCTTCAGAAAGGTGTGCTGAGATAAATGGATATAATTTATTCTACAAAAATACACAGTGGATGGCCAAATTATTATATTCAAATGGTTTTGAGATAATTTAAAGTTTATTCATAAATGTGTTAACGGGTTTTATATGAAACTGTTTAGTGGTTTATTTTACTTTATTTATAGCGTATTTAAGGAAGGAATAAAATTTAAAAAATATTGTTTAATTCTTCAATAAATGATTTACAACTTTTAAAACAAATTCTCCAGTATTTTGTAAACACTCCCTTGGCATTCTTGAGAGCTTTGATGCATATGGGCATGCTTGTCATCCATTTCATGAGCTTCTCCAACAATGGAGGAAAATTTTACCAATCTCTAGTGATTTTCATGATAAGTTCTTTCTTAGTTGTCATAATTTTATCCTTCAATATTTCTTTTTTTTTTTATTTCCACCCACACATTCTTGGTCGGATTCATATCCATTGAGCTCCCAGGCAAGACTAAGGTTTTTATCTTCTTTTTCTTGAGAAAATCTGTGATTTTTAGTGCTTTGTGACAAGAAGACGTACCGTGCATGAACACAAAGTCTTTCAGGACTATTTTTTCACCTGAGGAAAGAGATTTTTCCTGTAGCACCTTCATATATTGGTCCTGATGCATGGTTCTTTGTACAAAGTAGAGCCTTCCTGTGCTGTGGCAGGTAATAACCAACCATGTCAGAACAGAAAGGAGGATGTTCTACTCATTCTACAATGCAGTTATTATTGAACTTCTCATTACACCTGCATCGCATGAACTGTGTCTCATCTTCCAAGATCTGAATTGACAACTAGTCTCACAAGCAAATCTGCACAATAGTATTTTTAAAAGTTTTTGTTCTTGCTCTTTGGCTGTTTTAATTTTTTAACACACTTCACATTATTCCAATCTTTTTCAGTCCAATTTCATAATTTTTAAGCAAAATTTAACCTATTTTTCATCATTGCCGATGTGAGTTTGGGTTTTCTCACAGGTCATTGACACATTGACAGTTGATATCCATTTCTACAAACCACCTTCTTTCCAGCATCTTTCAGAATCATGTTTACACATTTCTGTGTTTTCCTACAGTTTTCTAATGCAATGTGAAGAATTTCCTGTTCAGTTGGGGGTGAAGTTCTTTTTTTCTGCCACAATTACCTACTCTTTTGCATGCTAAATGGACATTGCCTGAACCTTCCTTTTGATATTTTGAACTATTGATTGCAAAACTTCTTCCTAAATAGCAATCGCTCTTTGTGTGTACTTGCAATGATGAATTAATATAGCAATCCTTCTTTGGAGGGGGGGGGGGGTGAGAGATCACATTTATTTACAACCACTGAAAAAATTTTTTTAGGTTCATATTTATGTAGGCCAGTTTCTTGACAGTAAAATATCAAATAATACATTAAATCATGCAGTAAATGTCAAAATTACATTCTTTATGGTATGTTTGCATGAAATACACATGCTTCCTGAATAACAATATCAAAGAGAACAACGAATTCAAAGTAATTTCAGTCAGCAATCACTCATCACATGAACAGACTATGTAAAAATGATCACAGAAGAGTTACACGGGATGTTTACCAGTGCTGTCAACATGAAAAATATGAATAAATGCCTATATTTACAAAATGCTTACATTTATAAAATAACAGTCAATAGTTAAAATATCAATTCGATTAAATAGCAAAATTACAAAAATAATGAAATTTTGATCTTCAGTATAATCATTTGGCCACCCACTGTAATTTGTAAAACCATTTGCACTGCCTGGTGAAATTTCTTTACTTACAAGTATAGAAGTTGTTGCCATTCCAATCAAATATCCTATATCTCTCACAATTTGTAATGTGTATCTTCCAATCAGATTTCCATTAAATCAGGAGGACCTCACAAATTTCATTCATCCTTAAACATTGGGACAATTCTTGCAAAAATAATATTTCAAAATTCCATTAACTTCGAACTTCCATATTTGAGAAAAAATACACTGTTTTACAAGCCTGAAGAGACCAAATAAATAACACAAGGTTGAGAATAGGACACACCAAAGTCACACATACCTATTTATTTTTGAGAACATTTAAGCAAATGTGTGATCACTGCAATGCACAAATCACAGTCAAACATATCATTAATGACTGTCCAAAATTCAAGAAATTTAGAAATGACATACACTTTCCAAATGAACTATACTAATCTTTAAATAATAAAATAGGTTGTATGAAGATCATACAATTTTTCAAATGCATAGATTTCCACACATTCATTTTAAGACCTTTTCAAAATAGTGAAATATGAATTGTAATGTAATAATCAAATGTAAAAATTAATGTAATGTGATGTATGTAGGCAAGAAGTGGCTGATGACCTTGCTGTTAAAAAGCAACTTTAAATAAATTAATTAAAAACAAAAAAAACAACATGAAATCAACCTGCAACATATAACATTTACAGGAAACAAAATAAAATAAACATGACTATTACTTTTAAACAAACTATGGCAAGACACGAAAACAATGGCAACAGAGTTGTCATGAATATTCACAAACACAGCTCAATGAAGAGCTGTGATGACTATACAAGCTTCGCACTATTATCAACAGCATCAAAACTTTATCCAAACATGTTGACAAACAGACTCAATGTAATACCTCAGAATTTCATGGGAGAACAACAGTGTGGGCTTTTAAAGGGCAGGAGCACTAAATGTGCAATATTCACATTACAGATGATAGACAAAATAAAACAACCAACTTTTACAATATTCATAAAGGGTGTCCCGGGAGGAAACATTGAAACTTGGAAAATAAGCTCTTAAGACAATTCTAAGCATATTTTGTCTAATGAACTACGTGGATATTCCGTATGGTTGAGCGGCAATAAGCACTCAAAAGTTGGTTTGAAAAAATTATTTCTAGGCAAAAATTCACATTATGGAAGCATAGAAACACTCCAGAAACATTTAAATGGTTTATTATTAACAAAAGAAATGAATATATTTGTTCAGAAAGAAAAATTAAGCGAGAAATAAAAAAGCACCCAATTTACAAAATTCAATTCCTTTTTTATTTCTCGCTTAATTTTTCTGTCTGAGCAAATATATTCATTTCTATTGTAAAAAATAAACAACTTACATGTTTCTGGAGTGTTTCTGTGCTTCCATAATGCAAGTTTTGGCCTAGAAATAATTTTTTCAAACCAACTTTTGAGTGCTTATGGCGGCTCAACCATTCGGAATATCCACCTAGTTTATAAGACAAAATATGCTCAGAATTGTCTTAAGAGCTTATTTTCCAACTTTCAATATTTCCTCCCCAGACACCCTGCAGGTTACGAAAAGGCATACAATAATCAGACACAAACTCTGGGAAATACTCAGAGAGGACAAAATTCCAAATCAATTACTCAATGCAATCCACAGTTTCTATGAAAACTTCAATATTAAAATAATGTGAAGAGACAGGACAAAGTCTGCAACAATAACAACCAGCAGCAGCCTAGGACAGGGATGTGGTCTGTCACCCACTCTCTTCAACATATACATCAATCGCCTAGTGAGAAACCAGAGGAAGAAAATTAAACTGGGCATCCAAATCAGGAAAGACAAACAGATAGATTATACACTAACAATTAAAAAACTATAACAGATTCTCAAGATAATCTAAAAGAGCAGTTTTTGTACACACAAAAGAGACCCAGAAATATTCTATGAAAATATCAGTTCAAAAAACAAAAGTTATGCCAAGGTAAAGAACATAATACAGTTAAAACTGTAATAAACAGAGAAATCCTGGAACCAATTAAAAAATGTTCATATCTTGATGATATCACAAACGTACTTAACCACACCCACAATAATTTCAAAAATAAATTATATAAATAAAACAGAATCTGTGGAACAATTAAACAACACTTTGGACAATATGGATGCAAAAACAGAACTAACAATTCACAATATTACAGCTAAACCTATGTACAGGCCTGACATTTGGATAATGAGAGACCGTGACAAACAAAAAATACACGCAGCACATTTCTAAGACACCTTGTAACAGTTACAAGAAGGAACAGACTGACAAACAAAGACATTACAAACAAATTAACAACATAATAGAGGAAACAGAAAACTCATAATAATCATCATCATCATCATCATCATCATCATGAACTATTTAGGTATACATCCAAAGGTCTGTTCCTCTTCTTCCAGTAGTCCCTTAGTCACTGCCAAGGTGTTTCTGGTCTTCCCATCCCTTCTTTGGCCAGTCTCTTTCTCTTACACCTCTTGGTCTATACCTTAGCACCTGTTTTAGTATCCTGGTTGTTTTCATCCTTTTTATATGGTCTTGCCATTTCTTTTCATATTTCACCAAGTCTTCAAAGATGTTTTTAGTTTCTTCCCTATTTCTTTATTTCTTATTTTGTCTTTCCTTGCCACTTTTAGTATTGGTCTCAGATACCTCATTTGGGCTGTTTCAATTCTTTGTCTTAACTCCTTTTTTTTTTTTTTCAGTATCCAAGTTTCACTCCCATAGAGAAGCGTTGGTTAGGAGATGATGTTATGTAATCTAATTTTTGTTTCTGTGGTAATATGTTGGAAGTGTCTTTTTATACAGCCATTGATTTTGTTGTAGTTTGCCAACTTTCCTTCAAAATCCTCTTTCTGTATTGAAGTTTTGTTACCTATGTACAGAAAACTTCACACTTGTTCTAATATTTTGTTTGCAATCACTATTTTTGTCCTTATATATTCCTTGCCTTTGAAGCCCATTGCTTTAGTTTTCGTTGTTGATATTCTCGGTTCATATTTCATTACAATATTGTTGACTCTATACGTTATACACAAAATTTATTGCAGTTCATCCTCTGATGTCATTACAATTGCTTGGTCATCTGCATGACCAAGCAATGACCTTGCTCCAGAGCAATGCCTCCTTTCACTTCCTTCTTCCACATATTCATGACATAGTTCATATTTATATTGAACAGTAGAGGTGATAGAGGGCAGCCTGGTCTAAGGCCCACATAAGTGGGGATTGCTGCAGATGTGTCTTCTGCAGCAATCTTCTATTTTAACATTCAATTTTTCATATAGAATTCTAACTGCTTTCACTGTGTGTTCTTTAAAGTTTTCTTCCATAAGAATATCCCATAGCATCTTCCTATTTATTCTGTCATATGCCTTTTCATAGTCTACGAACAATACGAATGTTTCCAGATTCTGTTTATTTCTTCTTTTGGTCAATTGTGAATATTGCATCAACTGTCCCTCTGCCCTTCCTAAATCTGTATTGCTCCTCTCCCATTATGTCCTCACTGTGTTCCATTACTTACTTTTTAATATGCTTGCATGAATCTTTTATGCTGCAGTCTGCATAGTTATTCCTCTGTAATTTTCACTTTTATTTTTTTTTTGTCCTTTTTTGTGGATAGTCATCCCTCTTCCAGTTTACCATTTAGTTGGGATTTTTTCTTTGTCCTTTTATCTTTTACTACTTCTAGGAATTTTTCTTTTAGTGCTTGTTGTATTTTCTTAGTTCACTGTTTATATTGTCTGATCCAGAACTCTTCCAGTTTCTTGGTTGTTTTAGTAATGTTTTTAGCTCTTCCATCTGTATCAGTTCTGTTGTCTCCGCATTTTCTTCACAAATATTTTATATGTCCATGTTAGATTCTTCCTCTTCCTGTTTGTACCATAAATTTCTATAATGTTGTATCCATTTGTCCTCTGGTATTATACAAGAGTTTAAGTTGTCTCTTTTTTCCATGTTTAGCTTCTTAATTATTTTCAACCCCATTCTCTGTGGGCCTGTTATATCTCTCTCCAGTGATTTCACGAATTTCTCCTAGTCCTCTCTTCTTGTTATTTTGTTACCTTACCTCATAGTTTCTTGCATTCTATGTGTGTTCTGATGTCACTGGTCTGTAAACATCTTCTGTACACTTTTTTCTGTCTCATTATTAGCTTTGCTATTTCTTCATTCCAGGTCCTCAGCCATTTCCTGTTTTTCTTCTGCTTGTATCTAACTGCCTCTTCAGCTGTTTCTTTTATCTGTTTTAGTGGTTTCCATTCTTTCTCTACTTTTTGTGTTGTGATTTTATTTTTTATTCTTTGTTGGTATAATTCCATAATACTTTGTTTTTCTAGAAGATGCACTTTAATCCGCTTTTTACTGGGGATCATCTTTTTGGTTCTTGTTTTAGATTTTCCATTTTGAACCATTATTTTGCTTTCCACTACATAGTGGTTGCTGTCCACTTTACTTACTTGAAACACACTTGAATCCATTATTCGAATTTTTGGATCTTCTCTGATTATTATGTAATCTATGATGGATCTTGTTCCTGTTCCTTACCAGGTGTATTTGTGACTTTCCTTATGCTTAAATCATGCGTTTGTAGTTCTTAGTTTATTGTATAAGCATAAGTCCCTCAGTATTTTACCTTTCTGGTTGATGAATTGTTCTCCTTCTGTTTGCATATATGGTTTATTCTCTTCATTCCCTAGTATAGCATTGAAGTCTCCTACCATGATTAGTATTTCATCCTTTTTAATTGTATCAATTGTCTTCTAAAGTTTTTGAAAAAATTCTTCCACTTCTTACGCAACGTATCCTGTTGGCATATGCTCTGGAGCATATGCACCTATTATTCTATCTGGTATCCAGTTGTCTATTACATATTGTTTCAGCACTTTTTCTATCATAATTTCTTCCCCTGATAAAGCTCTTTCATTATCTTTTACTCCAGAGTATATTAATATATAATGATGTAGTCCTTTTGCTCCTTTTCCTTTCTTCTTTGTCTGTCATTATTGCTATTGAAATTCCTCTTTGTAATAGTTCCGGTGTTAGTTCAATTTCTTTGTTGGTTAGCCACTTTCAGTTTTTCTGTTTCGGCTTTGTCTTGTGTGCATTTATTGCAGTTTTGCTTCCTTCGAATCTTTGTATCTTTGGTGTGGTCTCCAAAAGGGCCGCACTAGTAGTCTGGTACACCCCGAGGCCAGAAGTTTCCTTCTTCTACATTCTGGCTATGTTGAATTGGTACCCCCACTTTCAAAGATTTATTGTGCCCAACTGTTTTTAACTGTTCACACTTGGCTGCTTCTATTCCTTTCTTCCTTAAGTAGCCTTCTATATCTTCTTCCTTGGTGTTATGGTATAGCTTACCCACATACCACCATTTGCATTTTGTTCCCACTTGAAGAATTATTTGTTCTTCTGTGTTGGTGCCTATTACAATTCTTCAGCTTGATCTTCTGTTTAACATATCCTTTGATATTCATTCTTCTTCTTGCTAGTGTTGGGGTGGTTGTAGGCATAGTAATAACTACACAGGAAGCTGCAATCCAGAAAGTCTTAGGAAAAAACACCAGGTGTTATAATGGCAGGAAGTATTTGAGAAAATTTGTAACTCTATGTATAATGGAATTTACACAGAAATCACAATCTACAATATACCAATAGGATAAGCAGACAAAATAATAAGATAAGGATGGAAAGATTTAAATTACAAAAGAAGTTAAATTCGCATTGGGGAAAATTAAATTGACGACATGTGAGTGGGAGAAAGAGATGTCAGAACATGTAAAGGAAGGGTATGGCAGGGTGACACACGTCACCATATAAGGGGGTGATAGAGTGAAATAAGTCCTGCAAGATGAAAAGAGAGAGAGCAGAAAGAGATGAAAGAAATTAAGGAAAGAATAGAAGGGCAGGAATGTATAACATCAATAAAATAATGTTAGTAAATACAATTTTTAAACATAAAAAAAAATCGATGCTGAAAGTACTGTAGTTAAAATCTTGTGTTTATAAAAATCATAACATGAGGTAGGTTAGGAAAGCTTATAATAAAGGTGGATAAATGTGAACAAGTTTTAATAAGCTTATATAAGATATTTGAATATTATTAACACCTTAATTTTGTCTTTCAAGATAACTATTTGGAAAATAGATGAGAAAAGCAAACACAAGGACTGATGGAAACAAAGGCTGAACTAGATACAATCATTAGGGGAAGAAAAAAAAATCTTCAGGCGGATATGGACAAAACATGGAAAATCATGGAAAAAGTGGGGATTTCAAATAGTGTGGAATAGGGGTGTGAAGAAAGAGAAAACAAGTTGAGTTAAACTAAACATATACAACTGAATAAAGGTAGACAATTGCTAGAAAGTGTTGAGGAGTGGAGTTAGATGGTCACTGATTATAGAGATAGACCTATCCTATAATCCTATCGAGGGCAACAATTATTTCCTATATAATACAAAAGCCAATTTTACTTCAACTGTATGTCACGTTCTTGCTCATTGCTCTTTCAATTTACGCGCTATTGTTCGAATTGCGCGCTATGGTTCTAATTGGTGCTCCCTAGTCCTAGAACGAGTCTCATCCCTACCCTTCATCGATTTTCACCTTCGTGCCCGAGTAGTCAGTGAAAGTGCAAAATGCCGTGCAGGCTTGATCTACTCCCAAGAGCCTCAATTGTAAAATAGACTCGTAGGCCCGTTTCAACGAATGCATCCAATCTCAACTGCACAACCCTACAAAATTATCACTTACCGAAGGCGTCCGTGGGCCCTAGCATCGCTGCTACTGGTTCTTCCCGACGTCCCCACGCATGGCTGTCGTCACGGCGCCGGCGCGGTATATATCGTGGTGGCAGCAGCTGCAGATGTTCAAGTTCGTGTGTATTCCATCCTACCCCCAACGCGTGCACACTCCGTCCCAAGGTTGGCGGAAGGCAGCGGACTTAATCCTCCTGCAACACGTCATTCGAAACTAATTGGACTTATCAGGAGTTTCTAATTACACTAGTTACATCTTTTTGGTTTCGTTTTAACTAAATATAAGTAATTTTTTATTGAGAAAAGTTATGAGTAACCGAGTAATATACTCTGTACTCCCCTACAAAAGTATATAAACATTGATAAACAAAAGCAAAAGTAAATACTGCATGAAACAAATTAGATTGCGATTATACCATTCTCGAGTGCACAAAAGCAGAAAGTTCACTATGTTCAATTAAATTATTACAAAGAACTGTAAAATGTATACCTTAATTGTTTTGCAGGGTTTACTTTTTTTCAGTTAGAAATTTCAAAGTTTAGATAACGAAATTTGAAGTTCATGGAATAAAAAATAGCTTCATTTTCGTTCATTTCTCCTTACATCGAAGAAAGTCGAATATCGAATAGGCTATCAACGAAATTCAGCTGCGAACAGAAAAAAACTCGATTTAAGGAAGGGGAAAATCTTAAAGAATCTACAATTATTTCTTATTGATTAGATATAAAGTTCACGGAACCGTCAAATCTTCGCATTTATGATGAACTAGAACTATGTTCTAAATACCCAATTCCAACTCTATAATACGGACGAAACTCTTTAAACGTACTGGAAGCAACCAAATAAAATACGCGAAATCTAGGATTCAATACCGCTTCATTCTGTTTACGTGTCTTCAACTTTAAGAACAATTCACGGGATTACAAGTTCATTTC
Organism: Acheta domesticus; assembly: GCA_031308135.1. Classification (NCBI taxonomy): domain Eukaryota; kingdom Metazoa; phylum Arthropoda; class Insecta; order Orthoptera; family Gryllidae; genus Acheta; species Acheta domesticus. The sequence goes on along the minus strand of JAHLJT010009355.1, from coordinate 2,737,825 downwards.
ACTTTCATTCTTCCTGAAAGTCGGATAAAAACCAGAGCGGGTCCCCTCGAGTATGACGTTAAGTTTCCAGAAACAACAAAACATGAACCTTTTTTCTTTTGACATGTAATTGGTTATGATTCAAAGATAAGATACCAAAACACCTTTTTCTTTTATTACGTCTCCACCAGCAATAAAATGAACTGGCCAGGTCGTCAGCGCTGTATGGGGCATTGGAACGGCTCCTGGCGATACAATTTCAGACTTCCCGTACGCGAGTGGCGCGCCGTTTGCTGTAGATTGCGCTAAGACGGCCATCAACACATCAGAGCTCTAGTAATGGAGAGCTCAACAGAATAATTCAGGTTGCAAATTACAGCATCATTCACATCGGCTTCTCGAAAAATGGAAGAACGACGTCTGTAACTTTCATCGACATAAAGATGTGATATGAAAGTATGTACTCGTAGCAAAGAACTGTTGAATTTTTACAATATCAAAGAGTATTTCAAAGAGTACAATATACGAAATAGAGGGGCTTAAAATGCAGGATAATTTCACAGTATATATGCCACAGTGTCTTCTTAGAGGCCTTTTTAAGCTGCCAAAATGTATACTACCGGGCATAAATACGCCAGCTCAAATTTCGTAGATCAATTTGTAAAATAACCGAGAAAATTACAATCATTACAATATGCCCAGAAACTAACTCACTGCAAGACAATAGGTGTGAAAAATCAGGAAAAATAGTTTTAATACTGCTTCCAATTGTAAACAGGTTATCGCATTCACTACTAAAATGAACAATATATAATTGGCTGATAGCAAGGTAACAACATTTCTGTGTCTCTCGAACAGTCGAATCTCAAATGAAAAGTCCCTTTAAATGAACTGAACATTATGTACATGAAGTTCATTACGCTACGTTTCACAGTTCTTTCAAATTCAGTCAGTCGTCACGCACCACCTTGCGTAAATTTCGCGAATGTACATTCTCACCCCAGATAGAGCGACATGTAAACAATATTTTTCGACGGAACACATACTGGACTCGCAAACGTTTCACGCTATCAAAGTGCAGTATTCGCTTAGCAATGCGGAATAATGGGACAAAAAATATGCGAGAAGGAAATTGTAATATTTTTAGTTTTCGAGAAATGTAATCATCTTTGATTTTTTAATGGAACTATACATTTTTCTCAACAGCAATGGGTAGACCATAAAAAGAAGAATACATTGATGTATCACATGATAATAAATTGATAGTAATTTGAGTATAAAATGAGACTTTCTGATATGTGATTTTAAAGTAAACGTGCAATATTTCCCGTGGCAGCCCTCAACCTTTCCCTGTTGGCTTTGGGGAAGGTGGCCTTCGCTTCGCAGCGCCGAGATTCTTCCGGGGAGAGGGGAGACAGGGGCGGGAGCGCAAATAGTTTCGACTAGATGGATACAAGAACATCAAATTGAACGATCAGAATGAAAGATTCTTCCATTGATTCATCAGAATTGAGTATTTCTTTCTCTGATTGAAATTCCAAAGCATGGATCATTGAAATGAACGATATAAAGAAATTGGTAGTGTAAGGAAGGTACTGTTTATCCTGTGCAGCTGTTCTGCGCAGCGGGCCTGGTTGCAGGCGGAGGAGCTAGTGGGGTCTGGTAGATCAGTAAATAGTTTGTGATTTTCACTTATTGTATTTTGCAGCAAAACAATACATGAACTTAAGATTATCTTAACCTAAATGAAGATGAATGATTGCCTTATGACTATGTACACTATACAATTGGTTTAGCTGAGCAAAGTTTTGCCCATTGTGAATAGATTTGGTAGTTAACATTTACATAAGCTGGAGAATGATAATTAATGATTGAAGTTGATAACAAGTAATTTGAAGTTTGAAATGAATTTAGGTTGAAATAAATCTATATTAAAATTGCCGTGAGAAATTTAGTAATGTCATAGCAATGCTTTTGTGAATTAGGGCACTCATCAGTTGGCTGCAGGTAGATGTCCAACCATGTGAAGAGACGTCAGGCGGCTAGTCTCCGTAGACTCGGTCGTCGTTAATAGATGATTTGGCAGTCCTGATGGTGCACTCGGAGATCTGGCAGTTCCCTGTAGAACACTCTGCGTTGTCCCCGACTGCGGCCCGTGCAGGAACGGTGTAGTTAATCGAATAGCGCAGGAAGCGCGCGCGACATAATTAAGTTGCGGAATGTCGCCGGCACTGCTGGTTTTAGATTTTGATATAGGCCGTGCGCACCACAAAGTTGGCGGCCGTATCAGAACGGCACAATACTGGATTACGATCAGCGGATCAGTTGATTGAAAGGTTAGAGTGTTCGTGCCTATATAGTTTTCGTTCACTTGCGAACGCGACAAGGATAGTTTGGCTGCACGAACCCGCTTGTGCCCGGCACGGCGGACAGAAGATAAGTGCCTTTCGGCGGCTGAGAACGGTGGGGGCTGCGTGAGAGTGCGTCTGTGTGTGTGTAGCGTCGTGTGAAAGAGCGACCGGGCCTGGCGCGGCCGCGGGTCGCGGTGTTCGGAGGCGGTTAGAGAAAGCGGGGGCGGCTTCCCTATCTTTCTTTGTAAAGTGGATCATAAATCGGCAATCGGCGGTGGCCGCATCTGGGCGCGCCCTTGTGCGTAGCGTGGGAGCGAGCGAGTCGGCCCTCCGCAGGCCGGCCGGGACCCGACCGCGTGCAGGGTGGTCGGAGGAGGGGAGAGAGGGGAGGAAAGGCGGCGGAGGCTTCTGGCCTTCCTTGTAAGATTGGCCAGGTACTAATAAAGGTCATATTCAATTTCATTTGAAAAGTTGAAGATTTTCACTGAATACCTCCAGAACATCAATTACAAAAGACTTGTCTTATTATTACCCTTTACTTCTCATTGTAAATTTACAAAATTAAAATACGCCGTAGATTACAATAGAATAACGGAAGAAATCTATGAACTATTATTTACTAAGCTCTGTGTCCCACCACCGACAGTAATGCATATCTGCAATCGTGTGTACAAGTGACAATGAACCGACTGCTGTCATTTGTGACGTAATACATCGATGCTTTGGAATTTCAGCCAAAAGGGAAGTTTAATGGAAGAATGGAACAGTTTCATTTTCATCATTAATACTGCTGTTTGTTCCTGTGTCAGTCGCAACAAGACAATGGATTGCTTTGATTTCTGGACAGTAAATGCGACTTTACTCTCCCCAAGTCTTTTTGAGCTCCCGTGAGTCTTCTAGGTGTGGAGGGTAAATTATTTGTTAGCAGTGTATTCAAAATTAAAATTGAATGTTGCTTGCGGTTCAACATTGAGGTGAACACTTCTTATTTTCTTAAATTAATATGCTGGTTTTTACCTTTACTCATAATAGTGTATGGTAGGAGAAAGTAGGAAATCTGGAGCTCATGAAGATATGTGCACCAGCATATATAATATCTGACGTGTCATACATGATTGTAATTGTATATATGACTCAAATATTATTATTATTATTATTATTATTATTATTATTATTATTATTATTATTACCACCACTATCATTAGTAAAAAGTATTATAATTTAGCTGTAATATCAATGACACCAACTCGATCAGTGTTTTTGTCCAGTTTCCCTTGATCCTTTGAGCAAATGCTGAGGTGGTCCCCCTGCTTTGATTTCTGGGCAGTAAATGCAACTTTACTCTCCCCAAGTCTTCTTGAGCTCCCTTGAGTCTTCTAGGTGTGGAGGGTAAATTATTTGTTAGCGGTGTATTCAACATTAAAATTGAATATCTCTTGCAGTTCCTCAACATAGAGGTGAACATTTCTTATTTTCTTAAATTAATATGCTTTAATATGTTTTTACCTTTACTCATAATAGTGTATGGTAGGAGAAAATAGGAAATCTGGAGCTCATGAAGATATGTGCACCAGCATATATAATATCTGACGTGTCATACATGATTGTAATTGTATATATGACTCAAATATTATTATTATTATTATATTATTATTATTATTATTATTATTATTACCACCACTATCATTAGTAAAAAGTATTATAATTTAGCTGTAATATCAATGACACCAACTCGATCAGTGTTTTTGTCCAGTTTCCCTTGATCCTTTGAGCAAATGCTGAGGTGGTCCCCCTGCTTTGATTTCTGGGCAGTAAATGCAACTTTACTCTTCCCAAGTCTTCTTGAGCTCCCTTGAGTCTTCTAGGAGGGGAGGGTAAATTATTTGTTAGCGGTGTATTCAACATTAAAATTGAATATCTCTTGCAGTTCCTCAACATAGAGGTGAACATTTCTTATTTTCTTAAATTAATATGCTTTAATATGTTTTTACCTTTACTCATAATAGTGTGTAGTAAGAGAAAGTAGGAAATCTGGAGCTCATGAAGATACGTGCACCTGCATGTATAATAATCTGAAGTGTCATACATGATTGAAATTGTATATACAACCCAAATATTATTATTATTATTTATTAACTTTCTCAACAATGTTGGACATGACATAATACATCAGAATTAGGATTCAAGATGTATTACAGAACAGTCAGAACACAAATGAAATCAAATTTACATATAAGAGCACAGGCCTAATTAAATTTAAATAATATAAGATACACAAGTCAAATTAAATGTAGATACAAATAAGTCAAATCAAAATTAAATACATATAAGATTGCTTTGTTATTATTATTATTATTATTATTTCTTATTATTATTATTATTATTTTTTTTAAATTCTGGCCCTCAAGAAAATGTGCGCAGATAAATATTCACGTCATATACGTTTTTCCTGTTTTTTTTGACAAATAAATAAAAAATGATACCCGTTGAAGGCTAACAATTCTTTTTCATGGCAACTGTAATATATAATAACATTCTCATTGCATTTCTTTGTCTCCCTTATGCTTCGACCTGGCTTCAATATACGGCCTTCGGTGCGGCGTTTGAGAGGAATACCAATTTTCTCGCTTCATTACTTTACACGAGTCTTCCGTAAATTTACTTGAATTGGTTACATTTTATTATATACTGTGTTAGTGTTCATGTATAGAGTGTTAGTGTTCTGAATTTTGGAAAAGACATTTCCATTATTTGACAGCTGCAACCTCCGCCGTCATTGATTTTAGATTGTGTTGCTTACGTTGATACTGCCCAGAGACCTTCATATACTTTGAATCAAGCCCTTCATATTTATGAGTAAAACATTTCATATTTATGAGTGAAATATTTTGTCCATAATACTTCAACAAGCTGTGCCCCATCAAATCATTACTTCGTACTTCCGCGGTCTTTCAGAAGTATCAAGTGAATAAAATGCCTCCGACAAGAAATAATTTGACTTCTATCAAGAAAGCAAATACATATATTTTAATTATATTTTTTATTACAAAAGACACACTAGTGCTTTTTAAATGCCAAAAGAACTGAATTTGATATACGACAAATATCTTCATACGTAATCGGAAAATTTTCACACGTGGGGTGGTTCCTTTCGGTAGTCTAGGATACGAAATGTCACTGCTAGTTCTATCCCACAAAAATGTCCATGCACCCACTACTATCTTAATACAAAAGTCAAGATAAAAACAATACCGTGTCATTATGATGCGACGAAAAAATCGGTTCATCGCGATGGACTCGTGCATCGCGATGCTCTCCGTTCTCGTGCTCCACACCAGCGCTATCACTTCGTCCACACCAAGCGCACACTGGCGCTTTGCGGCAGCGTACACGTCCGAAGAAAGCTCGGTCACGATCGCGATTCTGACGTGTTCAATGACGTAAATTACGCATCGTTTTCATGATTCGAGATTCGATTTTTAAATTTCAATTATAAAAAGGGGCCTTCTAAAGTTGAGATTGCTAAATACAATAATTAACCAGTTCAGATTTTTGGTATCCTATTTATTATAGACAATCACTTATTAGTCAGTTAAAACCAATAGGAGAATATGGAAAGGGCTTAAAATTGTTTAAAGGTAACACCTTTTCTTCATAAAATATCACATGTAATCTTGATAAAAACTTCAACACATGACATCTTATCCTTGATTGGAAAGGAATATATGAAGCTATTCCTACATAGCAATGAAGCTCTGAAGGTAAAGAAGCTATACATCAACTGTCTTAGAGGAGAAGAAACAAAAATGGAATTGCATTCATAAACACAATCATTACATACTAGTTCTCATTGTTTTCCATTTCTGAAGACTATAAAAATACAACACAAATCCATCTCATGTTTTAGAATTAATGTGGTTATATAAAGGGGATAAAATGTAATTAATGAATACATGTTATGCAGTCTTGTAATAATATATTTGTTAAGTTTTCTTGCATTGTTTAAATATTTGTCTTAACACAGTAATGAGTAGATGTTTTGGCCTTTGTGTAATGCATACATCACAGTGGTAATTGCTTGGCATCTGTGAGAAATAAATTTCCTCGCAGACAGAACTGATATGATTTAAGCCAGTAGGTCCAGAAATAATATTCCCATATTTTGCAAATTCTTTCAGAAAATTGAATGTAATTCCTGACTTCTAATTGACTTTAGTGGAAAATACAAAATTTAACTCCTTGCTGAAGTATTGTACCAGCAACAAGTAAATTAGGAAACAATAAAGCAGGTACTGTAATTAAAGTACAAATATTCTGAAATATACATTTTTCTTTACAAATTATAATTTTTTCCTGATCAAGTTACCAAATCCAATTTTAAGACAATCACTTTTCTTGAGACAGTAACATAATTTTTTTTAACAAATTGTAATAATTTATTCCTACCTCTACTGTATACACTTATTGTTGAAATGTACAAACATTTAAAATGCAGATGTTTGAAGTTGGTACATGTGATACTCTTTTATTTTTTGTTGTTAAGTATGTTGGCACTTGTTTTGAATAAAATGTGAACACGGCTTTGTTCATTGTGTTTAAAGACGTGTTAAAATCTTGTTGTCTTAATAATATTGTGCAACCAGAGAATACAAAAACATAAATATCAAGACAGGTTATTGGCCTAGACAGCGACAAATGCTTCAGGTAGTACTGTTGAAAATATTTCACAAAACATATTAAGAAATGAATATTAAGAATTTGCAACAAGTGGTTCCAGAACAAGAAGAATCATGGCGTTAGAAGATACTGAATTGAACAGTGTGACAAAACTTAAGAACTTTGACTCCTTCCAGCTTTGGGACTTTGAGATACAGATTTTGTGCATAGCAAAGTAGGTATGGGAAGTTGGGTCTGGTGGTAAACTGTTGGGCGAGTGTGGCAGTGATGAACATAAGCAAAAAATGTGGCATACCGAAGATGCCAAGGCACAGTATTATATTGTAAACACCATTGAAAAATTGGTATAAAAATCATATCTTGACATGTGGCACTTCAAAAGAAATGTATGACACTCTGAAAGCAATATACAGAAGAGATACCACCCAGCTTAAACAACAGTTACTGATGGACTTCAAGTTTGATAAAACCAAAGATATGATGAACATTAGTTATCTTCAAAATATTGTTTTCAAATTAAAACAATTTAAACTTGATATATCTGATGAAATGGTTATAGCAAAAATTATTTACTCCTTACCAGAACAATATAGATATTTTTCCAGTGCATGGGAATGAACTCCCACTTCAGACAAGATCATTGAAAATCTTGTGGCAAGACTCTGTGTTGAAGAAGAGTACAAGTCAGCAAGTAATAAGGAAGAACCAAATGCTGCTTTTATTGCTCTAAAGAAGACTTCAAATCCAAATTCCCAAAATTCCAGACAAAAGCCAAACATTGTGTGCTATAAGTGTGGTGAGGTGGGTCATATAAAATCAAAGTGCTTCAAAAAGAAATATTGTAAGTCTTGTCAAAAGCATAATCACAATGACAATGAGTGCTTCAAAAACAAAAATCAAAACAAGCTCCCTGAAGTTATTGCAAAAAAAACAAATCACTCCTCTGAAAACTGTTACTTTAAAGAGGAACATGAAAGGAAGAAAAGAGTAGCCTTTTTTGCAGAAATGAATCAATGTGCTTACCAATCTAAAAACAAAAAAGAAAATTCATCATACTTGAGTCAAGTGTTAGTTGGGTGAAAAACTAAACGACAATACTTTTGTTGTGGATAGTGGTTATACATCACACATGACAAACAGGCAAGAAGAAATAACCAACACAGAATGTTCCATTGGAGTGCAAATCTTCAGTGCTAAGATTGGTGAAACTATGACTGCAAAATTATCTGGTAATATTCGTAAATATATCACCTTATCTGGTAACAGATAAAGTGATACTCAAGAATGTGTCCTATGTTCCTGAGCTCACAAAAAACTTGTTGGCAGTAAATGCTAATACAGAAAATGATGGGGAAGTACGATTCAAAAATACTGAAGTGTTGATATTGAAAGATAACAAACTTGTTCTGCAAGGACATAAAACTGCTAGTGGACTATTTGTTGTTTATATGAGCCATCAGCATGAAGAAGAATCCTTATTTACTCAACATGATGAGGAATATATGAAATGGCATCAAAGATTGAGTCATATTAGTTTTGTGAATCTGAAGAAATTGCCAAGTTTGTGTACAGGTATACTACTTGATCTCATGAAGGTGAAAACCAATCCTGTGTGTGAAACCTATATAGTTGCCCAACTTACAAGAAATCCATTTGATACAATCCAATAAAGAACTCAAAGACCATTGGAAATAATACATACTGATCTGTGTGGTAAAATCAACCCACCTACATTTGACAATAATAATTATTTCATGGTATTTGTGGATGATTATACACCTTTTGTTCAAGTGTACCTTCTTGAAACCAAAGGTGAAGCAGAAAAGTTCCTAAGAGAATATATTGCTGAGTCAGAAAATTTCCACAACCTAAAAGTGTCAAAAATAAGAATGGACAATGGTGGTGAATTCCATTCAAATGATTTTAAGGAGTGGTGTAAGCAGAAAGGTATCAAATTGGATTACTCCATTCCTCATTCTCCACAGTTAAATGCAGAGAGAATGAACTACACAGGCAAATAAAATGAGAGCTTTACTTGAAGATGCTAATTTTTCTGGTGAAATGTGGGGTACTGCAGTACAGACTGCTGCTTATCTCCAAAACAGATGTCCTACAGTAGCTGTAAATACTACACCTGCTGAGAAGTGGTATAAGAAGAAATCTGATTTGTCCCTCCTTCAAATTTATGGTTCAATAGTTTATACCAAGAATTCGGGTCCTCTCAAGAAACTGGATCCTAGAGCCAAAAGAGGAAGATTTGTGGGATACTCAAACAATGGGTTTATAATCTGGGATGATGATACTTGTCAATTGTATGTCTCAAGAAACGTGAAAGCTCTTGCTACTAAAGAATCCAAAACACAACCGCTTAACAGACAGCTGGTAGAAATTGAAAACTTCTTCAAGGATGAAGAAATCCATGAAAATGAAAAAAAAAAACAAAGACAATCAAGAAACGTCAAGTGAAGATGAAGATTATGATTATGAAAAGTATGTACTTTCAGATGATGAATCTATATCAGATCCTCTGTTAAATCAAAGATCACAAAGGGAGAGAAAGATGCCTTATAGAGATCTGCCGAGTTCGTTTCCCAGATGATGATGATGATAATAAAAGAAATGAAATGTGCTCGCTTTCAAAGAAAATGTGCGACCAAAAGACCAACTCGCGAATGTCGAAGTCGCGAATGTTAAAACCGAGAGCATTTCTCTAATCGCGAATGTTGGGAACTCGCGAATAGCGAATCCGCGAATGTCGAGGGATTACTGTAATATAAACGAACATTCAGAATGTTATTTACAACGAACATGCACTGTCAGTGTGTTCAATTGCACCAATGACATACACAAAAATAAAGTAAAAATCACAACAAAACGCTATTTTTAATGCCGAAAACAATAACTTTTTGCAAAGACCAAGTGTCTTCTGAGCATTTTATACTTGAACACAAGTGCCCTTAGCACGTTCTTGACAAACTAATATGAACGGGCAACCACAAGGCGGCACACTAATGGCAAACTAGAGACAAACTAATATGAACGGGCAACCACAAGACATAATCTAAAAGTTAAATGGCTCAAAGGTTCATTATTCCAAAAGTGTACAAGTGTCCCCTAAGAACAACTTATTATTTATCATATTCATTGCGTAGTTCATGGGTATTGGTCCAAAACATGAAATTTATTAGCCGACGTTTCGGAGTTTTATTTCTCCATCCTCAGGGCTTGCTTGTGTGTAGAAAATTACACATAATTTTTCCAATACTCAGCGCCACAAGAGCTGGCATGACCCATTCACGGGGACTACGTCCTAATGTAGTATGTAGTCCCTAGAAGTAATAGTATGTAGTACTTAGTATGTAGTCCCCGTGAATGGGTCATGCCAGCTCTTGTGGCGCTGAGTATTGGAAAAATTATGTGTAATTTTCTACACACAAGCAAGCCCTGAGGATGGAGAAATAAAACTTCAAAACGTTGGCTAACTGACATAAATTTCATTTATTGGACCAATACCCATGAACTACTCAATAGATTCCACTACAAATGGTCATGAAATACAGCAGATTATCATCATATTATCATATTTACCATATGTTATCATTGAAACATGAGAAATAATCCAAAAACTCAATAGTGATAGTGATAAATGTACTTTAGAAGTTCATTTTATTTAACAAAAATATCCTGAGGTTCTGAAAGCTTTTCTTTGATGGCGTTTTGGGAAAAACATTCCTCTTCTTTCGAAAACTGATGTTTTCTCAAAAACTCCACGTGGAACGTTTTGAGCTTTACCATCATTTCTTTCAGAATGTCCATCTGAGGAAGAATCGTGGTTCTGAAATGGTAGGTTCCTTTTTGTTGCCCAAATCCTGATCCAGGTACAACACAGACACCTGTCTCTTCCAGCAATTCAAAGGCATAGTACGCATCCGGGCTCATTTTTTTCTTTTTAGCAATTTCTTCAGCTAAAGGTGGTAGATGTATCCGCGGGAACGCGTACATAGCCCCTTGCACTGGATTGCAAGACATACCTTCGATGTTATTGATTGTGTCTTCAATGAATTTGGCTTTTTCAGCCAGTTCTTTCCTTATCGCTTCCTTTTCTTTCACAAATAACTCGTATGACGGTTCTCCTGGCTCCGGCGGCTTCACCAGACAGTCCATTGCAATCTGCCCGAGGACGTTCGGACAAAGCAGTACAGTGATGCTTTTCATGAACATAGCTTTTACTTTGGGGTCAAAATTAATAACTTCAGCGTACCCACTTCGAAGTCCACATTCTCCCATATATCCTTTCGAGCAAGAGTTGAAACTAGCTAGTTCCATGAAACAATAAGGTGGGCCCATCTCCATCATCACTTTTTTAAAAGAGTGGAATTCACAGTTTTTGTCATGGACATTGTATTGATACACTTCGTCTGCCAAAAGTAGCAAATGCGAATCGTAAGCGAATTTAATAACCTCTTGAATATTTTGCTTGCTGAGCAACTGCCCTGTGGGGTTTCCAGGATTGATGATGACGATGGCTCGCGGAACACACACGCGCGTTGCTTTGTGCAGCGCCCCCTTCAGTTCCTCTACGTCCAAACTCCACCCTCTGGATTCGTCCAGGTAATAACCTATTAGGTGCAAATTGAATTCCGTAATAGTTGCAGAGTAAAGGGGGTACTGAGGAATGGGAACCATTACACCGGATTTCAAACCAGACCGTTCGTGTATGAACAGTTTCAGCACAGATTTGATTGCCATCGATGCGCCGTCACTAAGTATGATATCTTCCCAGTTGGAAGGGAACCCGTCCCTCTTGGCGATAAATTCTGCCACGTGACGACGAACAGATTCGATGCCGGCAGAATCGCTGTAGGCACCCACGCTGCCCCCTCTGCAGTGTGAAAGCAGCAGCTCGGCCCTTCCCCTAACATCTTCAGGAAATACGGAACTCGTCATCAACGGTGGAAAACATGCCGCTGCCACGACTTGGCGGACAAATGTAATTGGCGACTGACCAACCGCGTGGGAGTCCCCGATATTTGCCCTGATCACCTCTTTGAACGGTTTCGTTACTCCGTTCTTCAGTTCATTAATAAGTTCCTTTGCTCTTGCGACAATTGGACCCCGAACCTCATACTGCATTTCTTTAATACTTGGATTTAAGTTTTCTAAAGTAAGAAGGCTGTAATCTTTTGCACTACTCGTGCCACTATCTTGGCTTTGTGCATCCAGAGATACTAAATTTGCCATACTAATTAATAAAACAGTTCACAACTGAGGATATTCTCTTGAATCTTTCTTTGAATACTAAAATTTGTCTTCAGAAATCTGGAATTCCAAAGTACTTGCACATAAAATTTCGATTTATATTTACACTAGAAACAATAATATGAACTAAGCTACACTTTAAAATAAAAGACGAAAATTGATAGATCTCGAAATCAAAATAAAGAATCGATATGTGACATCGAGAATGTATCAAGCACCTTTGGCAATGCTGCAAGGCATATCGTAACCTCCCTCAGTGACACGCAAAAAATATTGGATTTTTACGAAACAATCGGCTGGTAATTGCTGTCTCTTTTGACGAAGAAAAGGCATACGAAATGATAAACAAACATTACTTCCCTCTATTTAAAGAGTACTTCCAGAATAAATATTATCAAAATGCTGTCATCGCTAAAATGTGGTGCTGAAGCTTCTATTTTGATTAACTTGTACAGAACAACAATCCAATCCAACTTGGACAATTAATCTATTGTGTACATAAGGCAACCAATCGTCCTCTTTTACGGAGGACAGCCCTTCTTTTGTAGGTTTCGTCCTTCCTCGAAAAGTATCCTCCTACCTGTCCTCCTTTTCGATATTTCAATTTTGTAGTTGTAGGAGGACGCCGAAAAAAATCAAACTTTTGAAATTTTCGAAAATTTAGAGTTAACAGTAAAATAAATGGCAATATGGTGTTTATGTCATCTGATAGGGTACATTTAGCACCTACCAAAAGTTTATAGAAAAAACATTGGACCAGTTTTTGAGAAAAGCTGATTTTTGTTATTTTTTTAAAAATTGTTCATATTGCACGCAATATTGCGCGAAAACCATTATTTAAAAAAAATGTACATGACCTTAACTTTAAAACAAATTAATTTGAAGGAGAAATCTCTATCTTATATTTGACGTTGTAGGAAGACGCCGAAAAATTTAAATTTTTGCAATTTTCGAAAATGCAGTTAACCCCGGAAATCGGACCTTTGCATGTATTTTACTCTAATCTTACAATAAATTTAAAGAAAAAAATTGGAGTCGTTCTTGAGAAAATTTTGAAAATGTCCGGGATGCTTCTTGTAAAGTACCCCCTTATGAAGAAAGTTTTTCAAAATCGCAACGCTTCGAGTCGAGCCAGATCGACCAGGAAATATCCATTTTCGAAGAAATCGTACGAATGGTTTAGGCGCTAAAGGTATTCACAGACAGACGTTTTACCGTCAATCGATTTTTCAGTATCAAGTACCCACGAAACAGCGATTCTGGCTACACCAGGTGTTAAGAGGATTTTTTCTTAATTTAGCAACTGGATTTAACCACTTTTTCGTTATCAGGGCCTGGTGATTAAGTTTTTCTGCTGAAAATCCGCCGTGTTTGGAGCAGTATTACATAACTTTCTCTGTACTACGTATATTACTTCGTATGTTTCCACATAAGAAAATACCCTAAAAATTCAATAGGGCGGAGTTTCGGCACTGCCAACCTCATCGAAATGAAACGGAAAAGTGCCGACGCGGTTGTTTAAATGTACGTAGTGTCCTTCAAAAATGCAGGTTTGCTGAAATGTTTTATTAATGTTGTTTTATGACTTATAAATCGCAATTGGTATATGGTGAAATAAATTAATTTATAATTTGCATAAGAAATTGAATTTTTATAATTAATTATAATAAATTGATTATAAATTTAACATTTGAATTTTGAGAATTAATAAAATCTCATTGAAACTGAAGAGTAAATGAAATAGTAGTGTGTTATTTCATTATAAATCTAGCAAAAATGCTATAGGGGATTTATACAGACGAAATGAAAAGCAAGACTTAAAATAATTTTAATTTTAAAACAATACACAATGCAGTGAAATAAAACCATTCTTTACTTAACTAGAAATATTTGCATCCTAATAGTCTTCTGCAGATAACTTCGACACATGGCCACAAATAAAGCATATCCCAGGAAAGAACAAATAAATTGTAAGGAAATGACTAATGTTTGAAATTTTGTGAAAATTGAATAAATTAGATTTACGATTTCATACAATTTGAAGGATTAGTAAAGAATAAACTTATGCTCAGAGGGTGATTTATATGACAAATAGCAAGGAGCAATCATTCAAATTTCTTGAACACAGATGGTCCATAGCATATACCTACCAACCAAAAACACACAAAATACAAACCAAAAAATAAATTATATAATATACATTAAATTAATAAAAAATTCACTTCCCTCTTGGATTTATTAAAAATTATCATTAAAAATCAGCATTACGAAATTTGGCTGACCTTACAAATGAATAAACTCTTCGAAAATTTTACATATATAAATGAACATATCCAGTGTACTGTAAATAAATCTAACCAGATCTTTGGTTTTATAAAGTGCACAGGTTATGAATTTCATTCAATTACAACATTAAAATCGCTCTTTCTTGTCAGTTAAACATCTTGATGTTCTCCTCTGTTGTATGGTCCCCCTTCTTTGGCAACCATATATTGAGTACAGAGACGGTGCAACATACATTCTTCAGGATTGTTGCTCAATGCATGGGGGTTCCGTGATCGGATTCCTACCAAATCACCTTTTAGATAATTAACATATGTAAATCATTCTTTACGTAAATAATAAAGCAAGAATAAAATTTTATTTCCCACAAACCAACTCTTGGATCAACTAACTCAACATCATAAATTAAAGCCACTCCATTCACAATTACAGGATATTTTCGTAGACCACAGTTAAGCACACATTGCGTTCAGGTTTGACATTTCTTCTCTTAAATCCCATCGCTCTTTGAATGGTCTGATCTTTTTGTATATGTTCATTAGAGGTGATTTGAATTGTATGTTTTGTTCTGACACGCTTCTCTAGAAGTCTCCTTCTTTCCATTTGAGAAGTAATGATATCTTCGACTTAAAATTTTATAGAAAGTCATGTACAGTGAAGAAACCTGTAAATTACATGTGTAAGCTAACAAATATTTTATAAATCAACATTTTTCATGATAATACAGTTACGAAGTTCCCTATTTAATATAACAGTTTAATATAACAGTTACGAAGCTCCCTATAATTTTTTTCGTTTGGCGCGACCTCAGCGCTCCTAGTGGCGAGCAAGAGGGAGCACCAGTTCTTTGAGGCATGGCATATATATTTGCATGCTGTTAACACGGGGTTTACTTGATATATGTGATAGAAATGCAATTACAATGAAATGAATTGAATCGAATGAAAGTTATTTATTTTCCACTCTTAGCTCACTTGCCAATGTTAAATTGTGATTGATCACATTTGCGTCCTGCATACATTTACGAATGATTAAAAATGCCAACAACATATGGATATGCCAGTAGTGCTATAAATTGTAGCAACAATCAAAAGAATTCACCAAATGTATCCTTCTTTAGATTTTCTATAGATACAAAAAGCAAAGCGTTAACAAAATTGTTTGTGAATGTTATTTCAAAGCGCATTTGCAATATACTGTTTCCGTTTTCTTGTTTACCTTCTATATTGATTAGTGAATGTTTTTTTTGTACTTTAGGCTGTTCAATAATTTTGGATGTTAAGAAAAATTCTATGTCAGCTAATAAATACAATGTAAATTTTGATTTATGCTATTTTATCATTTTTAATTTATTATCATATTAAAAAATCACTTAAGGACTGGTTCACCTGTAGAGATAAGCAGAACAAACCCGTTTGTTCTGACAGGAGGCCCCTGCCCTTTTAGAGATTCAATGGCTTATATCATCATCATGTTAATATTATTATTATTTTAAAATATTATTGTAACATTTAAGTGTAGGACCCCCATCTCAACAAGGTTTTTTGTGCAATTTTCTTCGATTAAAAGAGAAAATGCTGAGATGTTTATTTTCTGCTCAGTACGTGTGGATTTTATCATTTCTCTTTGAGAGTAAAACATTTGTATTTTATAATAAACTTGGAATGAGCGTTTTATTATGTATGCAGCAAATGTTTTTAGATGTTATGCACATGGCTACGCGCTGTTTTAAAAGTGTTCTAAAACCTTAAGCATTAAAAATTATGAATTACTACACAGTCCTCTGTTATCTCACATAGTCTTAAAGAGAGATTCCTCTTGCTGGCCACCAGGAGCACTAGTGTCAAACGGATGAATTCTCCTCCCATTAGAGCTTTGCAACTGTTATACTAAACTGTGATAATACTGTATCTTTTTTGTTTAATGTGAGGAGTAAAATATTTGAATTTTTATAATTTTATATCTATTGGATAGATGTAAGTTACTGTGAATATTTGTTTACTATTTTATTTCTTTTTATATACATATAGTTCTTTGATTCAGAGTTAGGGGCTGTCCATAAATTACGTAACGCAAATTTGGAGTATTTTCAATACCCCCTCTACCCCCTGTAATGCGCGCTTGAACCCTCCCTACATAATTACATAACACTTGTGACACCCCCTCCCTCATGAATGCAAGAAGTGGGTGCAAGGTGTGAGTGGAGGAAGGACGCATAGACAAGAACATTTTTTATCACAAGCCAAGCACACACTGTAATGGGTGCGAGTCTACTGCACCAATTTAAATGGATTTTAGAAAAAACGACAAATCAGTTTTGAATATTTTCTTTGCTATCTTACAGATTCAATAAAAAATTGATAAAAAAATACCTCCATTTGTGGCAATTTACATCTTGTAACATTGTTGTTTTTTTTTAATTATTTACTTAATATTTTAATGTTTTAGTACAAGTCTCAAATAAAAGGAATTATTTCAGCAATGTTGAAAAATATAGAAAAGTATCAATGTTACGTAACAATAAACCAATAGCCCCCTACCCCAACGTAACGCTGCCTCAAAACCCCTCCCCACTTCTTCAGCGTTATATAATTTATGGACGACCCCTTACTTGCGCATACTTTTAGTATTTTATTTCTAATTCTTGTACATTAATGGACAAATTGTCCGTATATTGTGATAAGTAAATAAATATATTGATAGCTTACACATCCTCCCAATCAGGATGATGACTAAAGATCGATTTCTAGCATTCATACAGAAACATATGTCAAAATAATAGAGACGTAGTCTTTTACAACACGACATAAAATAATATAGTACATAAGAAATTCCATATTTAGAAAATGACAAATCTCCCACTAATAACAGCAACCCTGCAACACAAAAAGTTAATGAAGGATCTAATGTTGAATCATGATAAAGTCAATAAACAGACATGATATTGGTTACAACAAGAAGTTTTGCTAGAAAATTCTTTGAGCAAGTAGTAACGCACAATGAATAATGTTCTTGAAAGGAAAACAAAGTATGAAAAAATGCACTTTACCAAATTTAATACAAAAATTTGCTACTTAACTTAATCATTACTTGAAACTCCCATTATCAATGAAAATCCCAATTGTCAAGCAGAAAAATTTACCAAGAAAATTTGCTTCACATTAAGGTATTCACAATAATACATATCAATAAAATTTACCTACAAAACCAATAAAACTTACACACATTAGTAGAAAAACATTGAAAATTCACTTAAATTGAAATATTAATAGCCAAAAGTAACATAGTGCATCAATCAAACATTAAATTTTGCTTGCTCTTATGCCACACAATACAATGAAATGTGTACTCACTAATTTCACTAAATAACTGACTTCCATTTGAATAAAACATCTAAATAAAATTATGCATGTATTATATATTGATTACATAATCATGTATTATATCATGATTACCTATCTGAAACATTTAGTAATGTGGTGGATTTTATTTATATTTGTCTAATAATTTATTTGAACTATATATTGTCTGTTGCCATTTTCTGAAGACAATTAAATATTTATTTTGTTTCTTTCTTACAAAATTTTTATTACAAAAAGTTTGTTAAAGAGAACACACATTTCTGGATGTTATGCCATCCCATCTTCAGGTTCTGTAATGTGACAAAAAATAAAAAACAATTTACTTCTTCTGTCATCAAGATGTTTTAATTTTATTATTTTTTCTCAATATATTCAATAAATTTCATTGAATTATCTCTGTTGTCAAGATGTGATATTTTCATTACATTTTATCATGATATTCAATAAATTTCATTGAATTTTTTCTGCAGTCAAGATGTGATATTTCAATAAATATGTTAAAGGAAACCAGAGAGATCAGTAGTTACTTCAATTGGCACACCAGATTATTATTTATCTAAATATATGAATAAAATTATTAAACTGTTATTAGAAAAACAATATACATTTAATTGTTTCAATAATTTTGCACTTGTTGAGAAATTACAAAGTTGGAAGATGAATTCCAATCTAAGATTAGTTTCTTTAGATGTATTTATGTAATCTTCCATTCCATATGATCTAATCTTGATTTCAACAGAAGAGTTATTATACAAAAATTCTCAAAAAATCCCTATTCATAAGGAAGAAATAATGATAGCCACAAGAAATATTTTAAAGAATATGGAGTTTGTTTTTAATGGTACAGTACATCAGCAAAAGAAAGGTACTCCAATTAGTGGTCCATTAAGTGCATTATTTGCAGAAATTATAATGAGAACACTAGAAAGTGAAGTACTACAAACCAACTAATTTTTTTTTGGTTTGATAAGAAGATAATTCTGTGATGATTATACATAAAAATCAATTAAATTATGTTTTAAATAAATTTAATAGTTATCATAAAGAAATTCTGTTTACAATAGAAACTGAACAAAATTAGAAAATAAATATTTTAGATATAACAATTTACAGAAGAGAAAAGTTAATTACTAATTGGTTTACTAAACTTATTTTTGCAGGCATTATTTTGAATTTTACATCAAAGCTCCCTTTTACTATAAAAAAAAGGAATTGTTTGAATTTAGTGGATAGTGGTATTAAATTATCTATGATTGAATTTCATAATCAAAATGAAATTCTTTTACATATTATTAAATAATTATCCTTCGATATTTACCAATAAAATAATTAAGATTGGACTAAAGAAAAAAAACAATGCAATAACATTTAATAGAAATCACATTTCAATAAACAGTAACAACATTATATATTACCCTTTATTCCACAAATAAATTATTAAAAACAGAATTGAAAATTAAGTTTAATTTAATTTTGACCAACGGAATAACAAATAGGGGTAAAATTATACAGAATGTTAAAGATAAATGTTTGAAATAAGAATTACAAAATGTAGTTTATAAAATTCCTTGCAAAAATTGTTATAAGGTATACATAAGACAAACAAAAAGAAAATTTAAAAATGGCATTTCTGAACATAAAAGAAACACAAATTACTTTCCTAATTAACAGAACACAGGATTTCAATGGGACTTGAAATTGATTTTGAGAATGTCCAAATTTTAAGAAAAGAAATAAAGTCTTATCCACGGTTATTAGCAGAAACATTACATATTAAAACAAATGTTTAAATATTCAGATAGAATCAAATAAATTCACACAAATGTATGATAGTATGTAATATAAATTTTTATCTGCATTTACTTAAAGTTGATTTAGGACTTCCAATATTTACCTTCATTTTGCATAGCCCTCTTTGGTTTCCTTCAATATATTTATTGAAGTATTACATCTTAACAACAGCAAAAAATTCAATGAAATTTATTGAATATCTTGAAAAAATTTAATGAAAATAATACCTCTTGACAACAGAAGAAGTAAATTTGTTTTAATTTTTTGTTACATTATAGAACCTGAAGATAGGATGGCATAACATCCAAAAACTTCTGCTCTGTTCTCTTTAACAAATGTTTTGTAATAAAAATTTTATAAGAAAGAAGAAAAAAAATTGAATTGTCTTCAGAAAACAGCCAGAGACAATATATATTGTAATGTATGTTTCACTCATGTCAACTCTTTGAAGTGTATTCATTTAAATCACTTAGCAACTGTACTTCATCTGAACAAAAAAATCTGAGGTACTGGCAGTAACAATTAGCTGTATTATGACAATAATGTAAAGAAATTGATTAACTGTACATTGATTGAGTAATGGTAAATTAATTGGTACTCTAACTAGTTTCTTTTGGTTGCATTGAGAAGGCTGGAATTCATTCAGGATATGACATGCATATTAAATCCATTAATGCTTACACACTTTGCCTCACATTGCAACCGTACTTGATCCAAACAGACTAACTGAAGCACTGGCAGGAACAATTGACTGTAATTTAAGAATATTAATGTAATAATCAGAAATTATCACATATCCACAATCGAGTAAATTCAAACAATACCTTTTCTGTAGCACAATAAGAACTAACTTGTTCACAAACTAGACTTTGGTGGCTGCTTTGAGGAGGCAAGAGGTTTGAATTTGAAGACTCCTCTGTAATATTGAGGATCAAATATCACAAGTGTATGACACGTTACACCTATTAATTATTACTCACTTATTTCACATTGCTACCATACTGGATGCAAACAGACTGAAGCACTGGCAGGAAAATTGACTGTAACACAAGAATATTAATATAATATGCATTTATCACACATTCACAATCGTGTTAATCAATCTCGCACAGGTCATGACTGCTTCCTCCTTTTATTTGGAGTTGTAACAGGCTTTCCTATCTTGTAATAATTTATGTTTGCCAGCGTTGAATAAGATCTCTGTAATATAGTAATATTTTTCAATAAAATAATTATGATTTAAATTTTTCAAATAGACATGTTCAATGTGAAAGCTAATTCTTGTGGCATGCAATAAAAAGTCAATAATTATTGTGACATTAATACCTTACTCCCACAATTTCAGCTACTTTGGCAATGACACTGCTCTCAGGAAGTTTTGGTTCTTTATGAGAATTTTCCTCCACATGCTCTCCTATTTAACTGTAGAGTTGTTTCCAGTATTACAAGACATTTATAATAATGCCATGCACAATACACAATAAACGTTCCCTTTGAAAACAAGTTGCACTCTGGAAATGCAATGAAAAAACTTTTGGATACGCAAGTGCAAGAACCTGCTTGCTCACGTAACTTCTCAATCTCCACACTGCCGCTCTATACACTATCGAAGTTGGCACACACTTATTTTGTCAGCGACACATGCCAGTCTCCAGTGAAGAAAAAGTCCCTGGCTGCAATACTTCCATTACATGAGGGATTTAAATTAGGATTGGCCCCTACTCCCTCCAATTTAAATTCTAAACAAAAGTCCCTAAGCCAAAGTAGTATGGCAGGTGGTTTAAGGGAGGTTGGTATTGCCTTGTAATCCGGGTCATGTCTTACATGAAACACATCTTATAAGAGAAAGTAAAAACAGTAAGCTTAAAAAAAAAAAAATAGTATTACAATTAACCAACCAAGTAAAGAGAATGGACGAGTTAGATTCCATTTAATAGGAAAAAAATGATCACATAATATTATTTGCAACATTTATTGTGTAGGCAATACAAAGCAAATATGTAACGATGACATGAATGCATTGCTTAATATAATATCAATTTTGTTATACAATATGTCATACACTGCATCTTCATAAAAATAGAATGTTAAAATCCAATTCAAGCACCTTTATTAAAACTCTGGTTAAATATCACATAAAATAAATAAAAGCATTAGTTGCAAACATGAAAAAGCAAACAAGGAAACACCATTGCTTGCCTTTATGCAATTTTACTCAATGGTGTCATGTGCAAATTAAGGCAGTGAATTGTTTTTGGCAGTACATTATTCTTTTCAAGACACTATTCTCAACCACTTTAACTCACTAAAATATGAAGGCCCTTCCCTTGTCATCACATGAATAAGACATTGCATTAGCATCTCTATATACCTAATTAACAAAATGATTCCAAATATACAGCTCAGCTTTAAAATACAGTCGAGTCCGGTTATAGTGAACTTCTACAGACTGACATTTTTGGTTCACTATATGCGATTTGTCAACATTAAATGGAATTTTTCTACAGTGAATGATTTTCTTAATATAGAGATTTAGCAAAATACATTAACAGCACGAACTGAAACTTTAAATACCTTTATCAGTTTCATTAGCCGCTTGCCCCATTCCGCTACCAAAAGAATCTCATATATTATTAAAGGGTCTTCGAAGGGTGGGACTTCCAACATTGCAAGAGGTATTGAAGGGTGACAGTGAACAATGCTGAATCAAGTACAGAGAGAGCACGAACTCTAGAGGAGGATCTAGAGAAATTACTAATGAAACAGGTACAAAGCAAACAGTTGAACATAATTGATTTTTAAGGACAAACCGATCACTTTTCCGCATGGCGTGGTGTGCATCACGAGGCTATGGGGCTGTGGCAGTCACATGCTTCCCATTGCCTACGTAGAACACAACTTGCTTTGTCCCACAGAATATCAAGTAACATCAAGCTTGAAACTGAAGCAAGCAATTGCTTGTCGCTGCTGCCAGTTGTAGCGCACACAGGTCATGGCCCTTGTTTCCACAGTCAAACTGAGTGGCAAGGATGTCCGCAAGGTCTCCATTCCAGATCCACTACCTTCACCTCAAAAGATATTTTTTAACTATGGCCTCTTGGCAATGATATTTTTTTCAAGCTGCCTTGTGTTAGAATTTTTGCCAATGAGGCAATATCTTTTCCAGGAGGGAATTAATTTCCAGGCCACTGTATTTCCTATTTTCACTATAACCGAATCTTCTTATGCTTATTTGTATAGTAAGTGAACGGAACCAGTGACTTAAGTTCACTATAACCAGAGTCAACTGTATATAAAAAATAAATATTAGATGTCAGAAATTTCATACATAATTTTTAATTTGTTATTTATGTAATTGAAGTGATATATATTTTTATGAACATTTACTGAACATAGTATCATATGTTCTTTACAAAAGGCTTTTAGAAGATGCAATGTTAACTACACAAAGCTATGATCTAACTATTAAAATTCACTCTTCACACATATCTGATAACAATACTCAACCCAAACATGTATCAAACAAGATAAATTAACAAATACATTAATGTCAATTATTATTTCAATGTACAATCTCAAAAAATATATGATATTTTTTGTAAATACATTTAACAAATTATACTACATATGCACACAATTTTACACACATTCACATATATACATGATCCAAGTCAAGTACTTGTCCTCCAATATTGGTCCTATTAAAATTTAAATATTACATCTAGAAGTTGATTGGGGACATCCATTGTTTGATCATCAACTAAGACTATATCATATATATCTAAGTATGTATTCAAACTTTCTTCCACCTGTAAAAAAAATAAAATAAAAAATTTAAAGTTGCTGAAATTAGATTTTCAAATTGTGGGTTTTACAGTGAAACCTGTCCAAATAGCCACCTCCTAATGACCAATTTTTCCTGGAAGCTATTTATTTTTCAGACATGTGTAATTAGAGTGTAATTTAAACATGAGCTCAGACTGTAATTAGCAACGAGTGTTTTTTCCTGTCAGACTCATCAATTGGCTTTCTGCCTATGATGGTCTTGTTGTACCTCACTTACAGGGATTTCTTCCTGCCTGAGGTACTAAATGTTACTGCAATCTGGCTGCTGCAATTCGTTCTGGTGCATGATGCATTCTGCAATCTGCTGGTGCCAATACGTTCAGTCAAGATCTGATGATGCAGCTTAGAGGAAGAGACTTCCTAGCGTAGGAACATCACTTAATGGCAGAAGGCCTGAAGCTGTTGATCATACTAAATACCTTGTTCGTATTGTATTTTGTAACTTAAAGTCATGAAAAATGTTGAAGAGAATATACTGAATTTCATTACAATTAGCACAATTACCTATATCTGACTTATGCTTGACTTACTTCATTGTCTTTATTAAGCCCTCACCTCTATTAACAGCCAATTTTTGCACAAGCCATTAGTGAATGCTTAAGACAGGTTTCACTGTATTTCATACATCCAAAAATTTCTTCAATTTAAACATACCCTTTCATACAAGAATCCTATTTTCAGAACAGCATTAGAATCTTTAACTCCTTCTGCCATACGTGCATCTCCTTCGGAATCACCCAGCAATATCACATTTGAGCGTCCAGTTAACAACTAAAAAAGATTGTAAATAAAAAAAAAAATTAATACTGAAGAGAAATATTGAGCAGGTAAATAGCACAGCTATGAATGTCAAACTATTACTCAAAAACACACGGCTATTAAAAATTGCTACACAAAGAAGAAACAAATTAGCAGCATCATGGTGAAAAATTAATGGGGAAAATTTTATACAGCATCAAAATTAATAAGTAAAATATTAGCCAAAAGAAAAGATGT
Organism: Acheta domesticus; assembly: GCA_031308135.1. Taxonomy (NCBI): domain Eukaryota; kingdom Metazoa; phylum Arthropoda; class Insecta; order Orthoptera; family Gryllidae; genus Acheta; species Acheta domesticus. The sequence continues at coordinate 2,713,281 of JAHLJT010009355.1, read as the reverse complement.
AAAATGTTCATTTATTTCAAACATGTAATTTCAAAACATAGAACAGAATCTGAATAGTACCAAAACTCAACTTCACAAATCCTATCATTTATGTCACGGTCATCTAACTGGTGGCCCGAGATGCCATTTATTATTACCTGCAAAAACTTGTTAGTCAAAAGTGAAAGTCCCATTACAGTTGAGTGAGAACATTGCGCAAGCATCCTCTCATGATCAGCACCCCTTCATGTAAAAATATGTCAAGTGTAGATTTAAGATTTGGTTCTAGTAAATTCAGAAATCATCTCAATGTGTTTCCCTGCGTTATGCTTGGTATGGCCTGATCGGAAAGTCATGTACATTTTTTGAAAATTTTAGTAATTTTCGTGCAATATTGTGTGCAATACGTGCAATTTTAAAAAATTACAAAAATCAAAATATTTTGAAAAACAGCTCCAAATTTTTTCTTTTAACTTTTGGTAGGGGTAGTGCTAAATAGACTCTAATGCCATATTGCTCTATTCCTTTGTTTTTCAAAAATTAAAAAAATGTAATTTTTATGACCTTTCACTCATGTTGTTAATATTTACATTAGTGGCGATTTGTTCACATTATTACATTAATGAGTACATGTGCTTTATATAATGACATATAAAGCTTCTCAAAATAAACTCATAATAAGCTCAAAATTCCGCATCTTCAGAAATGCTCGAATGCCATTTTCTCAGAAACGGCTCCAAATTTTTTCTTCTAACATTTCAAATGGATAGTACTAATTGCACTTTTTAATATGACATTAAGTTCATTTTGGGGTACTTTTTATGTTTTCAAAAATTACACAAATGTAATTTCTTTGAATGATCATCATTTATAGGCACTTTTCCAAACACTTATATTTGTGAGTTAAAGTGCTTCAAATGACTTTTAATGAAGTTTTTCCGGAAAATCAAAAATTTTCTGTGAAAAACAGCTTTAAATTTTGAATTTACAGAAGCGCTTAAATGCCATTTTCTTAAAAACTGCTCCAAATTTTTGTAAGAAAATTGCTATTTACAACACGGTTTTACTGTTCTTTAATATTCTTAAAATAATGTTTTTGTTCTACTATTAGGAAACTGAAAAATTGAGAAAATGTCAAAAAAACGTACTTTGGGCAGCGATAGATGGCAGCTGGTAAGAGTAGGTAGCACATCTGTGTAGCTACTAAGACCAAAGGAAATAAAAAACTAGTACAGGAAAGTCTGTGCCATTCTGTAGCATCTCTAATTTGTTGTTTGAAATCAGTTTGCTTTCGAGGCTGCTATTGTACTTATGACGGTGTCAAGAAGTGTTTGAGATTGTCACAGTGTGAACTGAGTGAATCAGTAAACAATTCTGAGTGTGAACAAGCTTCAGGAAAGTAAGAATTTGAAAACTTTTTCTCCAATGACACCGAGGAGTATGAAGAAAGGGACAGTAATAACAACGCAGACTCTGTTGCTACAATGCAATCCCCAGGTATTATTGGTAATTGGGTTATGCTCTCCACATAAAACATAACTTACAAATTTATATATTATGAATTAGGCAAATAAATTAAAATGTTTTTTTTGTATCAATACAAAAAATAATTTGGAATCTGAGGACTTCAAAAAGCTGTGGCATGCCAGTCCGTTGCAACCAGGTACCTGGGAATTTAAGGGTCTGCAACAAGGAAAACATTGCATCCTGCCACATGGGACAAAAGACCACAAAGGGTTAATAAGAATAACACAAAATTATGTTCAATACTACTTTTCTTCCCATAGCACATGCAAATAGAGTATCCAGCTAAAGAAAAGTTCAGTCTCTAAAGATCAATATTTCACAAGGTTAAATTATTAATTTGTAAATTACCGAGAAATACTCAGAATTCTCAATGGCGTGTTCGTTTTTGTTGAAGGTGTGAATGACCTGGCCTTTGAATCCACACAACGTATCTCCATCATACTGCAAGAAGTTTGATATAATGTGAACATTTGGCAATAAGGCAGAATGGAACCGCAATATAGCAGCAACCATGTCACCCAATCCAGCAGAAAATACCAACATTGGCACATCTGCTTTGTTTAAGTGTGACAATAAGTTAACGGTGCCATTCCTGAATCAGAACAAACACAAAACATTAATCTGTAAAAATTTGAATAAACTATTGTTTCATAGATTTATAATCTATGGAGGCAAAATGAAAAGTTCTCGGCCTTGCACAGTATGGCATTGATAACAAACTTTTGTTTGTTAAGTTTATACATACATGTTTTGCAATAACTTTTGTGGTATCAACTAATCAAGTAATTATTTTGGTTTGCAGTTGTTTGCATGTTTGCAGTTGAAAGTGGACATAGTGTCTGTGTTTCATTCAGATGTAGAAATTGGAATCCAGTGTCATCATAAAATTGTTTGTTTATAGCAGTTTATCACTAACAGAAATTCATCCAAAGTTTGTGAATGAGTCTCCTCCTTTGTTTTCTACTGTCAGAAAAATGGGCTGTAAATTTTAAATTGTACTTCTCTCGAAGAGATTTTAAATGAAGGACATCCCAAAAGTAACTACAGAGTAAGTCCCAAAAGCAACTCCAACATCAATGTGTCCAATAATCAGTACCAAGTATTTGCAGATTGGCGATTAGAAGTTTCTGACACTATACATGTACCAGAAGATACAATTCATTTTACAAAAAGATTTCAATATCTGAAAGCTTGTTCAAAACGAGTGCCAAATTTGTTGACTGCTGGCTAGCAGCAAATGTGAAAACTACTTTCTCAGCAATGTCTGAAATGTTTCAAAAAGAATCCAACTGATTTTGTTCAATGACCATTTATATGGATGAGCACCAAAAAGTAACAGACCGAAAATTAAGCAAAAATCAAAGCAGACTGTGGAAGCAGTGACTGTGCATGAAAGAAGGTTCTGACAACTGTTTACTGAGATGCCAAAGTGATTATTTTTATTATCTTACAAAATCATTAATGGTGAATATTATGCAAGTTTCCTCGACAAACTCAGATAAAAGAGTAATTCATTAGAGGAGGCCTGGATTGTAAAAGGAAAGAAAATTTGTTCAATTTTTTTCATGCACCTGCTAATCAACTGATATTGCTGATCACGCACCTGCTTTCAAAGGTTCTTTGTCCATGAAAAAACTGAAATACTTAAACTACAGATTATTGGAACATTAAGCCTATTGCCCAGATTTGTTACCCTTTGAATTCCATTTACTTCCAAATCAAACAAAAATTTCCATCAGGAAAATGTGTAATGAATGAAAAATAAAAATGTTTCCACTGTTAGGCCGAGAACTTTTCATTGTGTTCTTGTACATACCTAAGTTCTAAACAGATGTCATGCAACACATTATCTAAATGCGTTTGTGGTAGAGGAAATCCTGTCAATAAATCTTGGGCTTTCTCATACCATTCCACCATATGAGGGATCTTTTGCTCCACACTCATTTCAGGGTCAATTTCAATTGGTCGATACTGGTTAAAAAGGGCTTGTGATTGTTCACGATAATTTTGGGGTAACTGAGGGCAATGTCCAAACACACCTGGAAAAAAAATTCTGATAGTGAGAAACTAAACTGATACATACAGACAACTGTTCTCCATATGATGCTACATTAATTTTAAAAAATTACCAAAACTGGATAGACATCGCTGACCATTCATATGCTGTTTTGTCATGGTTTGGTCGAAGTCAGAAATGAACTGCAACATAAAACAAAACAAAAATTAAGACATTGATTGTTGAACTTCTAAATAAAAATTCCAGATTTTCCAAGAAGTATTTTAACATGAGAAAACATTTGGCAGTGATTTGTAAAATTCTTATTGGTTGGCTATCAAATAATGTAAAACACTAATGTTTTAATGTGAGGGAACAATAAAAACAAGCAGAGAACAGAGACAGCCAAGGTTTACAGATTCCACAAGTTCATGAACACATCGAGTCTACTCAAAAGAAAAAATATACTTACACAAGAATATTCATATGCACTGATAATACATTCACTTCAATCCTTATATTTACCTGCAACTTCTCAGCACCACCTTTAACTAGTTCATTGATAAGATTCTCTACATGTTCTTTGTTGCGCATATGAACACAATCCCGTAACAAAGCTGGAATCTGCAACAACATTAAATTTCATTTAAAACTAGTTTCAACTTCACTTTAAAAATGACAATAAAAATTTACCTGATCAAGCTTAACTCGTTTCCCATTTTCTACTTCTGACATTGTTGATATAAATGTTCTATTTTTTATATACTTCTTAATAAGTGAATAATATTGCAGGTATTTCATTCATTTAAAACACTTTCTATCACTCTGTGAGAACTCATTCATCGCCACTAAATTTCTACAAGACGTGACAACTAAATTACTCAGGTGTCATTTTGATTTTAAAAATATATTATTTTAAAATTTTTAACTTCATATTCACATTTAAAATTACACGCTCAAAAATGATTATCCATTACAGAGTGTGAACATCAGACACTTGAATTTTGGGCAAAGGTTAAAAATTAATGCGATTAACCAGACAATACAGAACCAACTTAGAACGCTGCCCACAATAACAAGATACGCAACTAACGCAAAAAAAGATTCGCAGCACGCACTTCTCATGTGAGTTCTCGTTGTTTCCAGTAGATGGCAGAACCATTGAAGACGTCTATTCGTATACAGTTCTGCACATGCGCAACTCTTTGATGTTCGTACATCATGGAATACAAAATTATTTGATTACACAGGCGAGGGCGGTCCATTTAACCTTCCAACGAGCGCGCGGTCGTAAATTTAACAATAGCAGATTTTTGGATTTTGTTATCAACTCATTGTTGCCAAAGACTTCTACGATCTTGATATTCCTCGCAGATTTCTTAAGTGATGCTGATCTTCAGCCACTGCTTAGATTGTACGCAAGATTCAGTTCCTGTAACGATCTGTTCGGTGTAAATGTACTAAATTTTACGCTGCGCCCCTGCTGGTGTTCTAAAATCGTCATATTTTGATATGAACAAAATCTGATAAAAGCAACAAACATTCTGCAAACAAAATTGTGTGTATTCAGTGTTATGAGGATGGTCAGGAGATTTGCCCGGTGTATGTGAACAACACTAGCGCCTTAACTATGCATATGATTTTTTTCCAAATTGAAGAAATCCCAGTCAATCTGGCCTGAGTCGAAGCTTGGGATTTTGGAAAACATTAATTAACTTTTGGGGGCACTTTACATGAAGCCCCCGGACATTTTAAAAATTTTCTCAAAAACCGCTTCAAAATTTTTCTTTAAATTTCTTGTAAGAATAGAGTAAAATACACTTATTAAGGTGGCATTGGTCTGATTTTCACAGTTAAGTCTGAATTTTCGAAAATTACAAAAGTTTAAATTTTATTCGGCGTCTTCCTCCAACTACAAAATTGCACATAGAGATTTTTTCTTCAAATACAATTTGTTCTTCATAGTTAGCTCTTTCTCTAAGGCAATGTAAATTTTATTAAAATTTTAGTAGTTTTCGCGCAATATTACGTGCAATATGTGCAATTTAAAAAAATTACAAAAACAAGATTTTCTCAAAAACGGCTCCAAATTTTTCTTTAAACTTTTGGTAGGGATAGTGCTAAATGTACTCTATGAGATGACATAAACGTCATGATGCTCTATTCTTTTGTTTTTTCAAAAATTGCATTTTGATAAATGTATTTTTTTACTTTTGTCTCACGTCGCTAATGTTTACATTGGAAGCGATTTTTTCAAGTTTAGTTTAGTCAAGTCAGACAAATGACGTGAAAACAAATTACCGCAGTTTTGGAATTTGGCATGATTGTTCGTCGGTTAAATCATGTGTGAGGGTGGGGGGTGGGTGTTTTGGTGTGTGTCTAGATTTTTTACATATATCCCCATTACTATCAATCCTACCGAAAAGTATGCTGCATCTACGGAATTCGTGGGCTCTGCAGTACTGGTCTGTTTTTCCCCGGTGCTCGTGGGACTCGTGTGGAAGTTTGCTAACTCAGGGTTGAGGGATCTCTTAAAATCCCTCGTCAAGAAAAAAGTCCTAATTTTAGAGCGAAAAGAATGAAAACTGGAAGAACCACAAAAACTGATCAGTTCAAGAACACAACAAAATACCTCATATTAACTTATATTGATTAACTGGCATTTGCGTAACAAACCTATGAAATAACTACGAGTATTAATGGAAACTCAATTAAACTGGAAACAGCATATGTTTCTTATAAACTAATGTAAATCATAAACTAATAAAAGTAGATTCAAGGACAAGTAACAGATATCGATAGCACCAAAAGTAGTGAAAGAAGATATATACGTAGGTCATTCAATAATTAAAGAAACAAATTGGTCTGGAGAGAAAACAGTGGGTAGGACGAGTTTGGTAATTTTAGGACTTTGCGTTGGCATCACTAGGATGAACCCTGACCATCTGAAGGATCAACATTGTTGTGTTCATAACCTCAAAATTAAGATGAACGATGGCGAGTCCACTTGAAAATTCCACATTGATTGAAGAACATTCTTTGATTCGTTTTCAACGTGCTGAAGGTGACAAACAAGCTAATATATATTCTAGAATGATCATAATGTATGCTGAAAGTTGTAAGAACTGTGAGAATTTTTACAATTTGGTGGAACAGTTCAAAAATGGTCGAAGCTCAGTGACTGACAAACATCGTTCTCGCCACATCAGCAAGAAAAGTCATGTTGACTGAAATTGGGGACGCTGTAGGTGCGTTTTTTGTGATTATCATGAAGAACAATCTTTAGTAAACAGCCAATATTGTTTAGATATGTTTTTGAAGAAGGTGAAGCCAGTCATGAGAGAGAAAAGTCATGGATCTCAGAGGAGAGATGTGATTCTCCAGCAAAACAACGCACGTCCTCACACTCCACAACAAACCCGTGAAACCATTGACAAAACGGGTTGGGAGGTACTGCCTCATCCCCCTTACAGCCTCAATTTAGCACCATGTGATTTCCATTTGTTTGGCCCACTGAAGGAGGCATTACGTTGGGAGAAGTCCCAAGATAACGAGGTTGTCAAAAAAATTTGTGGGAAATTGGTTCAAACACCAAGATAAAAAGTACTTTGCAGCCGTCATACAAAAGCTGGTAGCCCTTTGTAACAAGTGCATAAATGTTGGTGAGAAATATATTAAAAAGTAGGAGAAGTCCTGTTTTGTAAAAATAAACATTTATTTCTCCAGACCAATTTGTCTCTTTAATTATTGAATGTCCCTCGTATTTCTACAGGGCCTTCTTCAGGATTGTTGTAGTGTCCTTGCAAAGTTTGGTAAAGTTCAATACATCACAATGCGGAAAATAAATAATTTCAATAATATGTTTGTAGATGATCCACAATCATTATATTTCGCCGGTCACTAAGAGCAGATTAGTTCCTAATATATTCAGCCAAGGGGTCAGAAGCCATGCGGCAGAACTGGTATCTAATAGTTCTTTAGATCTCAGTAAAGTGCGATAGATAAAAAAACAATATAAAAGCTATGTACTATAAAATAAAATGGAAGAAAATTATAATATTTTATTCAAATGGGAACCAACTACATTTAAAATGATAGTTTTAAACGCCGTGATTTATTTAAAATTGATATTTCTCCTCTTTCACAGAGAATGAATTTGAAGAAAGCTGCACAGCCCTAACTATATTTAAAACCATAATTAGACCGCTATTACATGTTTGTTAAGTATGGATCCTCACGATCCAACAAAAAAACTGCAGATCGACCAAAATCAGCTTCTCCGCACAGGTTTATTTCCAACCAACAGCTGCACAGAGAAGCCCAACCCGAAACAAAAGAATGTACATCACGTATCCCTCCTCGCAGTTCTACCATAACTTACCTCAAATCACCAGAATAGGCCCCCTCTGATTAGGCAAAAATCCCACTCATCAGACCCGGATTCAAAATACATTTCCCTTCAGTATATTTTCTACAAAGTTTTCCGAAATGTGACCCCTCTGAGGTCTCCTCATTAAGGGCCAAAAATGTAATTTGGTGCTTTTTGAGATTTTGTAAACGTAATTATTATAATTAAGTTATTAGGATCAAGTTTGTTTTAAACCAACAATACCTATGCAGAGTGTGTACTGAATTTAGTACGATCTGAAAGTTTATAATAAATAAAAAACGTCAATTGCCTACCAAGGGACATCAACTGATATCACTGCCCGGGAGGTCCTAGGTTCCACTTCCGACAGCGGCAGGATTATAGACACTAGTTTGTCAGCTAGGGCGGATTCAGTCGCTGCCCTGATCGGTAGTTTTCCGTGGTTTCTCCGATCAACACCAAGCAAATGCCGGAGTAGTACCCTAACAAACGGACCACGGACCGCGCGCGATCTTTTTCCTTCTTCCTTGTCCTATCCTCACCCCTTACACGTATACACTTACATTAACACGCACAACTCTGCCACACATGCCGGGAGACCGGTCGGGAGTTTAGAACTTGTCCCGGCTGGGGCGGTGTCCAGCTGGTGGGAGATACCTTGTTGGGAAAAATCCCGCTAGTCGATGGTAGGTCGGCGCCGAATCTCGCCATCCAGCGGGGAAAGATCACTGCCACATCACGATAAAACACGCACTACACTTACGGGACTAATGACGCGCCCGGAAAAGCGAACAACCAATCACTCTATCCACCAAGGGACTGAGACGCGTCAAATGACACTCCTATGCTCTGATTGGTTGTCCGGAAGCTGTCTAAACTTACTAAAGAACTTTAAAAACTATATCGCAATCACTTATTATTTAAAACTCAATGAGCCCTAAGAGGCCCTTGTTAGTAGTTTTAGTCCTAGTTATAGTTAATATTTTTAATGTATAGGCCGCCCTCCTCATTTCTCCATAAGCCAAATCGGCTGGAGATTAAGTATGTATGTCCCTTAAACTTGAATAAACTCCCGCCTCTCCAGAGAAACTGGAGAGGCGAAAATTAAAAAGTCTAACCGTGCATGACGATAGCGCTGTTCCCCAAATGGATGGCTCACGTGAAGATCCCCTCTTCGCCCCAATTAATAATTCGGAAGAGTGTACATTATCTTCGAGAATTTCCATTGTGCACTATCTTGTGATATGATATTTCAACGGAGGATTCGGGTGTACAAACGAAATTGCGCAAAATGAGGCGCATGCAGTTATCAGTCACGTAACATTGACGATAGACACATCGGGGCCAAACGATATAGTGATGAACGTGCATTGCAACAACAATAGAAAACATTCTGAGTATATTAACCGGAAAATTTAACTGAACAGGTTTTTTTCACTTAAAAGTTTCGAAAATGGCTCACATATCCATTGCACTTCTCGTATTTCTCAGCGGATACGTGGTAAGTATTATGTTGTGATTTTGAAGGTTAAAAAAAACTCCTGTAACTTAATTTACCTTACCTCTCTTGACTTATTACTATTAAAAATTTGAATTAATACCAAACAAATCACTTGTGTGTGCTTAATGAAAAGTAACAAGTCATATTAGTTGTTCTGTACCTCTAACATTTTACTCTCTTTTCAAAATTACAGGTACTACAGCACATATTTTCTCATATTATTCGTGACTTTTGCAATTTTCGAAAATTCAGAAAGTAAACGATAATGAGACCTGCACCATGTTCTAGAATAATATTTACACATATTGAAACGAATCTCACTTTCTCATTAATAATTATTTCTATTACAATTTGTTTTATTAGTTTACTTTAAAATGGGCGGTTATTTATGACTCACCATTTTCTATTCACATTAGAAATACTATTATTTCTATAGGTGCCATCCTATACGCATTGATTCTCTCGATGCTGTCGTATTATTACACTGCTGATTTTACTTTCAAATTCAATCACTGATTTCGACACACATTACGCGTCTTACCTGCTGCGTGTGTACGTGTAAATCTATACAGAATCACGATTACTGGAAGTTCTGTGGATGAAAAACTTACTATTAAACTGATGGCAACTACAACGAATTATCGGCCTTTTCTCTTTTAAAAGCAATCAAATTTAACATTTATTTTTATACTTTTACACAATTTTCGAGAGCTTATGAATTAAATAATTGACTTTTGTCTGAATCACATGAATGTACCGGAAGTTTTTTGGAAATAATGTTCGTAAGTTCGTTAACTTCTCGGATGCCTTTTGAGTTGGCTTCCAAGCCCATGTGATGTCTTCGGTACCCCTGTTATTGTTTTTCCTTATCGTCTCAACTAATCCCGGAAAGTCTTTGACTCTCTGATACTTTTATGTAATTAATGGATTTTCTCAATTATATCGCGACGCGACTGACCCTCGCTAGGTTTCGAGTGAAATGTCTACACGCGACTATCTATTTCAATTAAGATATTTTTCTTCCTAGCTACGAAGCTATCCTGACATAAACCCTCCGGAAAATACGAAGTCTAGCTTAAATCAAACAAATTACACAAGAAACAAAAATCACAATTACAATTTAATATTAATAACACGTTCGACATTTGACTCTATATGACGATCTGTAAGAATGAACCGTCAATTATTCACCTCGCTATCCTTTACCAATAACCCCAGATTATATTAAAAACTGGCATTGAAACACGTCAATTAATTAGGTGCTTTCAGCTGGGCAGCTTTCGTGAGACTAAGCATTTTCAACTTGCTGCCTGACCACGACTTCCAAATCATACTTCAAATTTATAGCACCTAACGATTACAATACGTTATATATTAAATATTATATTTATAATAGTAGTTTATGCAATTAGTTTATAATGTTAAGCTTTATTGTATATGTGCATATTCTGAAAACGAGCGTTAGGAGAGAATTTTCAAATTAGTACGAATGCAATAAAGTAACATTATAAACGAGTTGTACAGGCTATTTTTTTACTTTCTCGTATACTATACGTACGTATAATATACGGAAAGTTACGTAATGCTGCGCGAAAAAAACGGCGGATTTTAGGCAGAACTCATATTACGGGGTCCTGGTAAAGAAAAAGATAAATCCAGTTGGTAAATTAAGAAAAAATCTCGTAACACGTGGTGCAACCCGATTTTCACGAAATGTGGAGCCGTTGTTGAGAAAATCTTGTTTTTGTAATTTTTTATAATTGTACACACTGAACGCAATATTGCGCGAAAACTACTAAAATTTTGAAAAAATGTGCATGACCTTCAAGAAAGAACTCACTATGAAAAAACAAATTTTATTTGAAGGAAAAATCTCTATCTGTAATTTTGTAGTTGGAGGAAGACGCCGAATAAAATTCAAACTTTTACAATTTTAGAAAATCCAGAACTAACTATGAAATTAGGACCTATGCCACCTTTACAAGTGTATTTTAATCTATTCTTACAAGAAATTTAAAGAAAGAATTTGGAGCGGTTCATGAGAAAATTTTCAAAATGTCTGGGGGGCTTCATGTAAAGTACCCCCAAATTTTAAGGAATGACTTTCAAAATCTCAAAGTTTTGAGTGAAGCCAGATCGACAGGAGTTTATTCGATTTGAAAAAAATCGTACGGACGGAGGGATAGACGTTTTGCTTTCAATTGGTTTTTCGGTATCAAGAACTTACAAAACAGGGATTCTGGCTACACAATGTGTTAGGGTTTTTTTTCTTCACGTAGCAAGTGGTTTTATGTACTTTTTTGTAATCAGGGCCGGGCAAAGAATGTTTTTCCGCCGAAAATCCGCCGTTGTTTTGTGCAGCATTCCATAACTTTCCCTATACTACGTATATCACTCCGTGTATACGTACGTATGCGGGCAAGTAAAAAATGAAACTAGCTGTGTTGATTGGTGTGTGCGCAGGCGCGGGGCGCGGGCGCGGGCGAGGGCGCGTCGGTGGAGAAGCTGCTGGCGGCGGTGAACCGCGAGGGCTTCCCGCTGGCGCTGCTGGTGCGCGCGGCCAACGCGTCCAGGGGGCGGGGCCTGGGCCGAGGGTTGGACGACGGAGCCCAACTAGAGGAGCTGCTGGAGCTGCCGCACGTGCGCGCGGCGGCGCAGCGGGTGGCGCTGCGCGTGGCGGCGAAGGCGCTGCTCGACGCGCCCGCCTCCGCCAGGTGCGCTCACCCCCTCCCCAAAGAAGCTCACACGGAAGAATATAAGAACATTTGCACATGCATTAATAATGGATTAAAAAACTATTTCATTCAAAATAATTGAAAAATACAGTGTCCGGGGAGGAAACGTCGAAACTTCCAAAACAAGCTCTTAAGACAATTCTAAGCATATTTTGCCTAATAAACTACGTGGATATTCCGAATGGTTGAGCCGCAACAAGCACTCAAAAGTTGGTTTGAAAAAAATATTTCTAGGCAAAAATTTGCATTATAGAAGCATACAATCACTCCAGGAACATGTAAATTGTTTATTATTTACAAGGGAAATTAATATTTTTGATCAGAAAGAAACATTAACCAAGAAATAAAAAGCATCCTATTTACACAATTGCACTGCTTTTTTATTTCTCGGTTAATTATTCTTTCTGAACAAATACATTGATTTCTTTTGTAAATAATAAACAATTTACAAGTTTCTGGACTGTTTGTATGTGTCTACAGTGCAAATTTTTGCCTAGAAAACATAATTTCGAACAACTTTTGAATGCTAATTGCGGCTCAGCAATTCGGAATATCTATCTAGTTCATTAGACAAAATATGCTTAAAATTCTCTTAAGAGCTTATTTTCGAAGTTTCGACGTTTTCTCCCCGGATACCCTGTAGTTTTAAAATAAATAATCCAAAACGAAAAATTAACAAATTATAAAAGTCATGTTTTTTATAAAACCACTTTTCCAGATTCCAGAGCGCCAAACATGTATAATTTGAACAAAATCTATGCTATAATTTATACAAAATCCATAAAAGTTTCTAATTGGTGTCAATCTAAAATGGTGACACCGGGGCGGACCGCCCTAACTACGCCACTGCACAGCCCTCACGCATGCACACAGAGCGAGTCACCCCACTTTATAACTATATATAGCACCACCTGCCCTTGAAGTCCTCGCACGGCAGTTATCACAGAAGTGCATGAGGGAATGGGGCTAGTTTAACCCTCGTACCAATCTGGGGTCTTTTTGGATCCCATCATCATCATTTTTCTAATATTTCCCTGAATATTTGCAGGTCTTCTAGATTTGCTTTCGTGCACTTATTAAGCACGTACCAAACAATTGTCACATAGTGGCCGATTTCGTAACTAATCCCCCCACTCTACCCGCATTTCTTCAGTCTATCGTCCAAGAAAAGTTGCGCGAGGGCGCAGTGAGTGTTGGACTGCGATTTTCGTAACTTTGTCCCTGACAGAAATCAGCTGTTCACGGTTTCATGCAATCGGGAGCTTAAACGTTACCATTGTGACGTCACTGTCGCGAAATATAATCTCCTGATTGGATGGCAGCGAAACAGCTGATTCCTGTCAGGGGCAAAGTTACGAAACTCGCAGTATAATAAGTGAGGGCGTGCACTGCTTAGGGCGCTGCTGATGTTCAACTGGGCGGACCGCGGGCTGTGCGCGTACCCGTGGCTGTCGTGGCTGCCGTGGCTGGCGTGCCAGGGCCACGGCACGCGCCACGCGGAGGCCGACGACGAGGGGCGCCCGCCGCTCGCGGACGCCGCCCTGCCCGCCGGCCACTGCTACTCCTCCGACGCCGACCAGTAGCAGGACCACGGCAGCGCTCCCCAACGAGCAAACCTCGCACTTGCTTTCTATACGGCGATTTTCGGAACTTTGCCCCAGACACGATTCAGCTATTTCGTTGCCATCCAATCAGGAGATCATATTTCGCGACAGTGACATCGCTATGGTGACGTTGAAGCCCCCGATCAGATGAAACCGTCAACAGCTGATTTCTTTCAGGGGCAAAGTAACGAAAATCACAGTATACTATGCGCGCACTTTTTCTTGATCCTCCAGTTCCCTAGTTCTAGTTCAGCCCGGCACAGCACGGCCCGGTTGAGAATACGAACTCCACTCGGAACGTCACGACCCCGTTTGCAGTGCTGCCCACCTTCTTCCTTTGCAATTCGCACTTCTCAGTTTCCGCTCTTTCTAACGACCTCTGCGTACCGTGCTCCTTCTCGTTACTCAACCATTTCTACGATTATTATTTCTTCAGAATTTTTTAAAGAAACTTTGCGTTGTTTCTCCTAGTCCAAGACGCGCTATTAGTCTTCTTATGAGTCTTCTGTGGACGTCTACTGCACTGCCGTGGCGTTGTCAGGACCCGCCTCTCCCCACACCCCCGCTGTGCAGTATCAGGAAAAAGTGCGTGTATTGTAAACGAATAATATTTCTGTACTTGACAGCTATCGACTGACTGGTGCTGTTATTGCGATTCTTTTCGTGCTACTGTTGTGATCCGGTGCAAGAACGACCACACGAATATCCTTGGATTTATTCACAGCTGCCTGGGCCGTAAATCAGCTGCTTCGGTGTCATCTAATCGAGAGGTTGAACGCCGTTGGAGTCACTGAAGTGACGTGTAAGGTCCCGATTAGTTGGCACCGTAGCACCTGATGACCTGCCAGAGGCAGCTGTGAATAAATCGCAGTGTACGTGTCGGCCGCCCGAGTAAGGCCCGAACAGACTACACCGAGGAATGCGTTGCGAGAAATGTGCGATGAGAAATGTAGAAAGAGGCCGGCGAGGCTGCGTCCACACACTACAAAGAGGTTATTCGATGTCTCGAAATGCCTCTGTGCCACAAGCCGAGAGTGAAGGCAGCAGTTTTAGCTATGAGATCATCTGAGAGTCCCATTTCTTGTTTTATTAAATGCTCTTATGTAATTTTAACTCGTTATATCCTTGTTTTGTTACAATAATCGTGAACCATTTGTTCAACGAGTTCGAATTACCTAGAGAGAAATACATTACTACATTGCATACAAATCATTATTTAATGTAAAAAAACAGGAAGTTAAGTGACGTATAAGGGAGAAGTTGTACATCAGCAAATTTTCTTGAACTCCGTAATCTCTACCACGCTCTGGTTTACTATATTTGTTGGTTGAATAATGAATAGATAATGAATGATCAAATAATTCATAATAAAATTCACAATTAATAATCATTCATTCATAAATACCAATTAAGAAAAGTAATAAATTAATTCAATTCTTTCACAATACCCTTTCAAGTTTCTTGCTTCAAATTTTTATTTTTATATTACTCATTATGAGCGGGTTTCACACAAATAAGAATATCTTCCATACAGTGTTTACTTGTTCATTTCCATTTTAAGAGAAAATTCAAGAAAACAATTCAAAAACTGGTAGTTTATCGCATCTTTTACTGCCAAACGTTATAACCTCACTCAGTTCTATGCACTGTTTGGTGTTTTCCTGCGGCAGCGAACGCCCAAATGTCGTATAACAAGTGAAAGAGTAGAAATGTGTCCGAGAAAACTCGCTCGCCGACCGACTCGAGCGAGGAACTCTTTCGCCTCCGCAGAGGCGAACGAGGAAACTCTTTCAAGTGTGTGGGGATCCATAAGAGCCCCTTGTTTCGATTTTCCACATTTCTCGCCGCACATTTCTGGAAACACATTCCTCGGTGTAGTCTGTTGCGGGCCTTAGGGACAACATCGCTCTACCCCCACCCTAGCAGTCAAGTATATTGCGATTTTCGTAACTTTGCCCCTGACAGCAATCAGCTGTTGACGGTTTCATCCAATCGGCAGCTTGAACGTCACCGTAGTGATGTCACTGTCGCGAAATGTAAGCTCCCGATTGGATGGCAGCGAAACACTTCATTCCTGTCCGTGGCAAAGTTACGAAAATCGCAGTATAGGCAGAAGTATGATTCAGACTATAAGGGCCCTCATCCATGGGGGTTGGCGACGGCGTGCCGCCAAAAAAAGTCATGCAATATTCGGTAATATAAAATATTCTTTTAGATAGCCACTGTAAAAGCGGTTCTTTCAGGGCGCGCGTAGCGTGCTGAAAGTTCAATTTTCAGCACGAGTGCGAAAAGTGAATTGAAATAAAATTGAATTAAAATAAATGAAGGGAAGTAAGGCTGTCTAAAAATAGTGATGGCGCAAGTGGCAAAGGTTATTTTATTTTACTCCTAGCATTGCGACACTCGGTCTCGTATCTTCCCTACTCGCAAAATAAAATGCCACTTTTACCTGCCGTATCATAAATAACAAATATATATGCAATGTAGGTTCAATACTATAGACCAGTGTTGTCAAGGTCGATGCCACAAGCGGGAGTCCGTGGCACGACGAAATCACCCTTTCCACGCAGTTCACCCCGCCACAAGTGACAACGCCATCCCTATGTAAAACGGCGGGGTTACTGTCAATAGTTCCCTTTCCCGACGCTAGTTATGCAGAGACGCTAGTTATGCAGAGAAGCTCGTGGCATGCTACGGTGCCACGAAGCATGCCATTGCCACCAGTAGACCTTGACACGCCTGCTATAGACTTTTTTTGCACATTTGTACAGAAAGTTATTCGATTATGCTCACACACATTTATTTTGAACCAAAAGAAGCAGACATAAATAGGTATGTTTAAATGAATTAACAAATCCTAAATACGTCTGAAAAGGCATTTACGTCAAACTAAGAGGAAAAATAAAACATCTTCAAATTGTTTCTTTTTTCATCATTCAAGCATATTCACTAAAGGCTTTTCTGTTTATTAGAATAAAATAGGCACTCTATAAAACCTCTGATGTCTAGTATATTATAATTGTGTACTACCGTTGTTTGTAAAAATAAAAAAAAATCTCCCTTCTATACAGCAATATTTCCATAGCTGCCTCTCAAGACCCGTCTTCGCGATGGAATACATCACGGCGTTTCGCGTCTTTGTCAGTCGTGCCGCTAGATGTCGCATTATCAAGCAGTGCTTGACATAATAGCAAGCACGCGACATCTAGCGGCACGACCGATAAAGACGCGAAATGCCGTGATATATTCCATCGTGAAGACGGGCCTTGAGAGACAGCTGTGGAAAAATTGCAGTATAAGAAATCATCCCTAGAGGGAAGCAACTAACCGTAGTTAATACTATTGTTATTTACTGTTAACTTGGCACCACTATAACCTATGTTAAGTAGGCACCAACGTATCATATTCCTTTTTGTTTTACTGTATCTTTGTAACGTCTGTATGTGTGATGAATAAAACCACGTGAAATTATCAGATCATTTCTTAATCCTGATCTCAAATGAGAGGGAACATTTATAAAATAAGTAGACCATATCGTAAATGTTAAGAAAGCATTACTTACAACAATTAATCCGTTTGTTAAAATAGCAAAGTGTTATAATTTTCCTTGAAATTTTACTATTCATCCTATGAAATCCTTTTCTATTCTCTTTTTTAATTGCCATTACTCTGGCAATCTCCTTACTTGCCCCCTATTGTTGGTGATAGGTTTAGTTTTTCAACAAAACTCGTTTTTAAATTGGGGGGGGGGGGTCGGTGAAGGTAAGAATAGGGGCCCCCAAAGCTGTTAAAACGGCCCTGTTCAAGGGTAAATTTTGCTAACACTTCATTTTTTCCTAGTAAAATTATAGCATTCCATGCTTTACTTCCATTGCTATTTCTGAAATTATTGTAATGTAGTTTGTAATATTTGTAAATAGGCGTCCGCATATTTTATTATATAGGAGCGAATATTTTGTCAACAAAACTCGAAAAAAAACTCTCTTTTCTGTATTCAAAATTCGACAAAAATATGGTTTAGGATGGAGACCACAGAATTATGAAAACGTGCACAAAATTCACTTCTCCCCATAGCTCGTCATACACAGTTTTTAACTGTTTTTTGACGTAAATAAATAAATAAAACTGCACGAAAGAAGGAACGCCGAGCTTTCGCAAACACTCCATCTGCACGAACACATTTCCTGACTTTTGGCCGACCACCCACGAACATGCTCGCACTCACGATGGGCGACAATTCCAGCGGAGCTACATTCGCTCGAACTTACGCTTTCTGCTTAATATGTCCTTATGTCAGTCATTTATAGCATAACATTGCTTGCAGTATAAAAATTCAAGGACAGTCACTTTCTAATACGATGACATAACAAGAAGTTTATGATATCATTATCTCTACGAGCAGAGGGAGGGGTCGAAAGTCGGTTCGTTGACAAGCGGATCTTATTATGAGCAGATAAGCTCCATTATTATCGCTTTTTTTTCTTTCAACCGCATCTTCGAGGTACTTTAATGTTTTTTTGATAAACAATGAGCGTTTCAGAAATGTAGGTTTTTAATTTGTGTGATATAACTGTAGAGTGGAGTAAATTCTAACTCAATTAATGTTTATTTATCTTGCTCCAATTAAAAACATACAGCTTTACACCATTTCTTAAAAATAGAAAATAAATTTGAAAAATAAGTCTGAAATTATCTACGAGATTTCACAATATATTCAAGATATTTTTTTCAGATTGTTCTGAGAGTACTTTTCAGAGAAATAATTTATTTTTGAATACCTATATTGCAATCATCTGTCAATATGGCAACTGTAGCCGTTATTGGAGCTGGAGTGGTAGGTCTCACGACGGCTGTAGCTTTGCAGCGTAGAATGCCATGGGTCAGTGTGACACTCATTACAGAACGCTTGAGTCCAGAAACTACAGGAGATGGATCAGCAGGTTTCTGGGAGCCTTATTTACTTGAAGACACACCATCCGACAATATCTTGTGAGTAATGCTACGCTAATTATGTTAGAATTTCCACCAACTCTTTACTCCAAGAGCTACTCAACTTCAGAAAAATGCCAGTTCCAGTTAGGCTTGAAAGGCTTGTCAGTGATTTCTACTTCTTTCACTATTCATTAAATATGTCTAGTCTACTACTTATTTCCATCATAAGAAAGATTTATGAGTGAAAACCTAACATTTGTTTAAACAAAAATATTTGGATGTCAATAAATGAACATTTTATAAATAATACTAATGTACTTGATTACAGACGATGGTCTAAAAGATCTTATGATATTTTCTGTGAATTGTGGAAAAGTCCTTTGGCTGGAAAAGCAGGAGTATCACTGATACCAGTGATTTATGTATCTGAAGACTCAAATCAATCATTACCAGATTGGAGACAAGTGGTTTTGGGATTCAAGGAAATGAATGAAACAGAAATCTCACAATTCAGTTCCCAATTTGGAAAACAGTACAGGTAAGTCATAATAATGTATTCAGATTGTGCAAAATAACAAATGTTGGCTACAAATAATACTATAATTTCAATTATCAAACAGAATTTTAAGTAATTCAATTTTTACATCAGAAACTAAAGTAATAATCCTCCTCACACTAATAAGAGTTTTACTAAAGCAATAGTACATTAAAAATATACAAACCACTGTCGTATAGAAATTCTCAATGTGTTAATCAAATTTCAATTTTTGTGAAAATTTATTACCAACTTATCTTTTTTATAACTATGGGTAAACCCATTTAATCTATATAAAAAAAATTGAAGTGACTGTCTGTGATTTCAAAATACCTGCCTTTTTTACATGCAGATTATATAAAAAACAATTCAATTGATTTTTGTCTGTCTACTTGGTGGGGCAATCACAACAACGGCTAAATAGCTGTCATTGCTGTTTTTATTGATAGGTAGGGTGTTTTGTCAGGCATAACTTAGGCAACTTTTTTCAAGTAATTATTTTTTTTTACACAAAGAAGGATGTTAGTTTGTTTTTCTTATATAAATCTTAAGTTTTATTCTGATTTTAATTGTACAAACATTTCCCACTCATGAACTTTATAACCAGAGAAATCCTAGGTATTGTCTGGTTGAGATTTCATGAAAATTGACTCTACACCCTTTCCATACCCTTGGAGCAAAATTAAGTGTGAACTCTTTCATTTTTTGGTAAATATTTTGAAAAGGGTATGAGAGATCATCAAAGCACATTAAACGTTTCTTAAGATTATAAAATTTTCTATTAAATGCCATTTAATTCATTCGAATAACACCATTACATTTGAATAATTACAGGCCAAAATTGTTACTGGAAGTTTGCCAGGAGTACGCAACAAAGCATCATATTACAGCTGTTTGTAAGGATGGTGATAGCAACAGTGTTTGTAGCTAACATGGTAGGATAAAGTTGGCAGGTCAGGACAAGTACAATGGAAGGAAGCAGGGAGGGTTTGGGCAGTGCAGCATAGGGCAGGGATACACTGTTGATAGAATTCATTTCTTTTCAGATTTAATTGCGATTAACAGATAAGTAGATTGTAATAAATAAATTCCCATGCAATAAGGGGTACTTCAGCTAGTTAGGAATACAAAAGAATTACAGTTTTTTATGTTAATCTATACTTCTTAATTTTAATGTGTAGATTTGGATTCCGATTTATTTCATTCACCTGTGAGCCTACAAAATACCTGCCCCTGCTACTTCAGGAGTTCAAAACACGAGGAGGGATTCTGCAGCTCCGTCAAGTCTCTTCTTTGAATGAATTTGCAAATTCCATGTTTAGTGTTGTTGTCAATTGTACTGGTTTGCAAGCAAGATTTGTTGTGCCTGATTTAGACATGCATCCTATCCGTGGTCAAGTATTGCGGGTAAGAATATTCAAAGTTTAAACAATATCTGTTCTTTCTGCTTTTTTTTTTAACAATGCTAGAAATCTAGTTTATTTATGTGTCAGGTTAAAGCACCGGATGTATTTCACTGTTTTATGGATGACAGTAAGAATGGATGCTACATAATTCCAAAGCAAGTATTTGCTCACAAATAAAAATAATTAATGATTGAAAGGAAAACCTCAACAAATGCACTAGATAATGTCTTAATGTTGCTTTTCATTGCAGTCTTGAAACTGTGGTATTGGGAGGTACAAAACAAAATGATTGGAATTTAAAAGTAGATCCTAAAGATTCTCAATTTATTCAATCAAGCTGTTGTAGTGTTTTACCACAGCTCAGAGGAGCACAATTATTCAAGGAATGGGTAGGATTACGGCCTGGTAGATTTCAAGTTCGTTTAGAAAGAGAATCTCGTAAACTACCAAATGGACAAGAAATAGAGGTAAATTTATTTTGAAAAAACCTTACTCAGTAATTACTTTGCAGCACAAAACTAAGAATGACAATGTTTTTCTGCTTCAGATTGTTCACAATTACGGCCATGGAGGAGCAGGGGTCACTCTTTCATGGGGATGCGCAGACGACGCAGTTGACATTGTACATACAATTCTTGAACAAAAGACACCCAGAGCTATGTTATAGGTAAAGCTTTACATCAAAAACATTCTAAAGAAATGGCTTAAACAAATTACATGTAATCGATTTTAATGTTCCCTAGGGTGAAATCACTTGAGCAATATCCATTCAAGGTATTCTTATATTTGAGGTGTTAGATGATTTGTATTGAAATATTTTCACAATAAATTGTTGTTTTTTTTTGCCTTTCATAGATGTAGTATGTTACTCATTACAGCCTTAACTGAAACTGGTAGTTCTACAGAATGGCATAGACTTTCTTGTAGGTACAAATTAATTTCCTAATCTGTTTACTCTGTGCTAGGTTTTTGGGTTTTCCCCTATTTCTTCCTAGCAACTAGTTATCAATGCCTACAATTCATTTCTTTTCATGCTTTCTAAATTCTTCACTCCCCTAACTCAAATAGAAATACCTTTTAATAATACCAACAAGTTTTGAAGTTTTGAGAAACTCCATGAGAAATCATTTGAATCATTTGAACTCACGAATGAAGAAAAAAAAAACAACCACCATCTGTATTTTAAGTATTAACAAAATGCAAGGGACAAGGAAAGACAAAATAAGAAATTAAGAAATAAGAAAGAAACTAAAAACCAAAAAAATCATTGAAGACTTGGTGAAATATGAAAATAAATGGCAAGACCATATGAAAAGGATGAAAAAAAAACAGG
This sequence comes from Acheta domesticus, assembly GCA_031308135.1. Taxonomy (NCBI): domain Eukaryota; kingdom Metazoa; phylum Arthropoda; class Insecta; order Orthoptera; family Gryllidae; genus Acheta; species Acheta domesticus. The sequence continues at coordinate 2,691,364 of JAHLJT010009355.1, read as the reverse complement.
ATACCAAAACAGGTGCTAAAGTATAGACCGAGAGGTGTAAGAGAAAGAGGCCAGCCAAAGAAGAGGTGGGAAGATCAGGAACACCTTGGCAGTGACTAGGGGACTCCTGGAAGAATAGGAACAGGCCATTGGGCCTATACCTAAATAGTTCTTAATGAGGATGAACAACATGTGACAGATTTAAAAAAAGTTACACTTGACTAATTTTTGGGATAATCAAATAAATACATGAATGTTTATGTCATATTATTCAGTGCATTTTGCACATCCATAAATAAAAGTTTAAAGAAAACAATTGGAGCAGTTTTTGAGAAAATCATAGTTTGTAAGATTCATCATATTTCACCCAAAATTACACAAAAACTACTATTTTCCAAAGAATTTACAAAACATTTATTTGGTTGGAAGAAACCAATTTCATGTTAAGGAAATATTTCCATATTCAATATTGTAATGTAGGTAGATGCCAATACAAAATTTCAAACATTGGCAGTACTATTTGAAAATTCAGGGGCAAGCATGAATATTAGACCTATGCTTTATTTATAAGTGTATTTCATTTTATTTTTACAAGAAATTTAAAGAAAAAAAATTGGAGCCACTTTTGAGAATGCTTTGAAAATGTCCCTGGGGTAACTTACTCTGTATTAAATATATTACTTTGTACATACATTTGTAGATATTGATTTTGCTCATTATTCTCTCAAATTACTTTCATAGAGTTTATTCCTTTTGAGTTATTGTCAACGGGGCTTCTGATGACATTTTACTATTTTCACTGTTAATTGCAAATTATTTCATAGCAGAATAAAAATGAAAATATTGCTATGGAATTTCTCCCCCAACTTCAGAGTATAGGGTACCATGGTATCAAATACAATGAATTATCATGTCTTTTGGAGTCCATGGTACCAAATACTTATTCTGAAATGTTATGTCTGTAAATGGCTTATCACAGGAGACTATTTATTCTATGGGTAATATTCTAGACAGGAACATCAAGAAGTCCATCAAGATCAGCCTCATTCTGTAAAAAGCAGCTGCTGTAATTGCATGTCCAAAGCAAAAACAAAAATTAAAACTACAACTATCTGAGCAAACTGAAGTAATATTGTTTGTAGTGTAATAAGCATGTTTGTAATAGGCATCCAGAAAGAATCGTAAAGGGTATCCAATGCACAAAGGCTGATCACTGTGAATAATTTTTGTCTAATGCATATAAAATATTTATATAAAATGTTCTTGAAACATTTCTTACAGTTTTTCATTTTTACTAATGACATTAGAATTTTTTGCTTCAATTGTAATTGATAAGTAATTAATAAAAGTATTGTTTTTCATAAGAAGTTTTATTGTAATGGGAGCTCCCTCCTTTGAAATCAAAGTTACACACACAAAATCCTGAGTCCTGGGGTTAAGCGCCCCTTGTTTTATACATGGGAAAAAAAAAGTGTATTATGTAAAATGTGTAAAAAAAATGTGATTATTAAGAAAATGTGTATTATAATAGTAATAACTAATAAACTTTTTTTTATATTGTACACTACTTCTTCTAAAAATATAATTTTGGAACAGATTTTGTTTAAGGCAAAGTAATTTATAAACAACTGTATTTATATCTGATATAGCCCCAAATTAGAGTTTATATAATTATAATTTTATATTTAACATATCACAATATTTCATATTGTATTAATCATATATTCTGATCAGATTTCCTCTTTCTCTTCCACTACCATTAATTATACCGAAACATCAAAACACTAATACTATTTCCACCCACGGGCTATTTGGTCTGCCAATCTGATGGTCACTGCTCTTTGTACCTCTTTCAATTACTGATTCTATTTAAATAACATTTGAACATTCGCGCGACTGTAGCCCATACGTTGTATCGAGGTAGTCCAGTCAAGATAAATTTTATTGAGCGGGTTCGATTATCCTTGCTATTACAGAGAAATAATAATACTTATATAGAATAACATATGCTATTTGTATTCTGCAAGAACACACATGGTGACAAATATCCCAGTTCAAAATAAAATCTCAATTTCAAAACTAATATGGACAAGACATTATTACGAAATTCCTTGTTGTTACTTTGCAAATTATTCTTTTGTACTTCCCTTCCTAAATGCATGCATCTACCCCTTTGAATATTAATTTAATTCTAATTTTAAGACAAAACTTGATCTTCCTACACCAGATGAAATTGAAAAATGTCCCCCGTTTGTTACTTTCCTTTTGTAGAATGGCTGCATTCTTGACCGTCGTCCAAGGTTTGATCCACTTCCATTTTGTTGGTGTTATTCCACATTAATATCCATTCTTCTGTAGCGCAATTATATTTTCATTTTAATTCCGAACTTTTCTTAATAACTACTAATCTTAAAGTCATTATCAATCGATAACGCTTTCACCCGCATTCAAAACTATTGCGCTACAATTACAAGTTAAGATTTTAATTCTAACTTGGTAACATCGAGATTATCATTCTCACATCCGATCGCCACTGGGTCCAAGCACCGTCTCTCTCCTTTGTTCATTTTTCGCGCCCTTCATTTGTCCCGAGTCCTGAGCGAACTTCACTGCGGTTTTTCTAACTTTGCCTCTCAAGGCCCGTCTTCACAATGGAATATGTCACGAAATTCCGACTCTTTCTCAGTCGTCCCGCTAGGTATGGCATGCTCGCGACCGTATCAAGCAGTGCTTGCGATCATGCCACTCCTAGCGGCAGGACCGAGAAAGACGCGAAATGACGTGTAATATTCCATTATGGCCATAGGGGCTCGAGAGGAAGAGTTACCAAAATCGCACTATAGTACCCGAACGCTTTTCTTCTTGCTTCCGACGCATGTCATTCGATTACTCGAACACTATTTTCTGATTGGTCACTCACGCTTATGTACTTCATCAGCAATTCCTTAAAATTCCCATGATTTATTGAATCTATTTTATCATGAAATCCTCATTTTTGCTCACTTAAGAGTATTGCATCAACAACTAACTGTAGGAAAAATCTGTTTAAACATACATTTTCACTGAACTGCACAGTATATAATCTTTCCCTCAGGGCATCTGAAATTGTATTTCGGTTTCTTTCAAAAGCTTTCAAATTAATCTGACATTTTATATGCTCTGCAAAAACTGAACAACCAAATTATATTCAATAGAACTGCACATTCTTCTGTTCCAAACATTGCATTTATTACTAAAAAAAGCAAGGCCAACCAATTTCCTTACAGTTGCAAGGAAGCCAATCATGGGAATTCCTTAAACCATGAATGTTTGAAAGTAAGGCTACTATTGATGTTTGAAAGTAAGGCTGTAGGGCATTGTAATAGTAATAGTCCCACCCTTCGCCTCTCCCCACCACAATCTTGAGAAGTCACTGCTTTTGTTACTGCTCTCATCCTGTGTTCCAACTTCTGGAGACAGCTCTTTGATCCCGATCCACCTTTCTAATGAGCTCTCACTTAGTACACAAAAAAATGATACATTCTAGTACAGACTTGCATAGTAGTGGTTTCTTTTCGCTACTTTGCAAACCACTTGAATCTTTTTGCCACATTCCACTACATAGGGTTTAAAATTGGTTTCCAAATCTCATTAAGTTGATTTTTCTCTGAGTAAACCTGACTTCCAAAATTGATATCTAGAAGGTAATACAGTAAATATTCTCACATGATAGGAACATTGTTCCAAACAAAATATGTTATTCAGAGTTACAATAATTTTAACAACTTGACTATGATAAAATTTCAACTGATTCTACATATCACAATAATTTTAACTAGTTCTGCCAACTACAATAATTTTTAACAACCATTTTGCATGAACTGGCTGAATGATAGCACTGTAAATACAGCATATTATAATAGTTCCAACTTGCAATCACTGACTCGTTTTTAAAAAGACAAAATGGTGGTCATTTTTGTATATATTTATTTTTATATATTTACAAAATTGTTATATTACCAACAAGTAACTAACTTATTCTACAAAACTGCATAAGAAACTTAGTTCAAACACATACATATGCAACAATTATATTACACCTTGTCTTTTATCATACCTCTCCAATAACAATTGCAATTCATATATACACAATTGTAATTATATTTCTGCGAAGGAACCACAAAAGATATAATAACTGATATGCTCAATAGTTCAACAGTATTTTTTTCTTCTGTAGGCCAAAACCATTCTACTTATTAATAAAATCTCAACACAAAAGAACAGCACTAGTGGTGCTGCATTAAATTATCACACCCAGTGACATCATCAAAATGTTTCACTCATAATGCTTGAAAATGCAACTGGATTTTGGAATTGCCTCTTACTATATTCTTATGAAATATATTTCTTGAAATGTCATAAGTTATGATTTCAGATATAAAATATTTTAGGAAATCTCAATGATTTAAAAAATTAATAAATTTAAATTTGTTGCAATTAAATTACACATCACAATTCTTATCACAACGTCAAAGCAATTTCAGAGTAACTACAAAATATAATCTTAAAATATTTTTTTAAGAAAAAACCTGATAGCTTCCCAGTTGCCTGGCATGGATGCAAAGTAATGGGAGATTTGGTAGAAACAATTGTGGACAGAAGAAACATTCTGACATGATCACATAGGTATTTAACACAATAAATTAACAGTTTGAAAAACAATGCCTTTGAACATCACAATGTATATGAGAATGAGGATTCTTTTGTGTGATATATAAAGAAAACTAGAAATAAAACTGCAAGTTCACTTATAGCACCCCCACAAAATTCTGTTATCTTTAAAAATATTTTACCACTTTACGTAACATGCATGGGCCTTGCTGCTTAATGTCACAATCCACAAAATAAATATAATTCACAGAAAATGAAATTATTTCAAAAACATTTTTTTCCACATCTTATTTCCACGTCCACATTATCTACACTATTTTGAAATAATACAAGGCAACAGAAATTATTGCAAAAAATTATGTGAAGAAGAAAATATTGAAATGAAGATGGAAAGTGTTAGTGGAAGGCATACATTAAAATAAGTATTGTACAAATACTAATAACAAGACCTAAAATTATGGAATCTCTTCTCTTCCGGAAGTTAATCCGCTGTATCAGGCTGTTCAGAACAGGAAATCTGTTTGAGATATCGTGAATCTTTGTCTGGAACCTCTTGAAAGCAAGTCTCTGAGAAACCAGATGGTCTCTAGTTTCCACAGCGATACTTATTTGTTCATCTATCAGCCGATCAGAGCTTCAAAAGAGCAGAAGAAAATAAAAAAATGTTTCATTGGAGAATTATTAATGAAAAATATTTTTTCATTATATACACAAGTTATTAATATACACTTACTTCCTAATGTGTTCATTCTCTTTCAAATACAAATCCATTCTTCTATTAAGTCCGGAAGATCCTTTGTAATTGCTGTATAAAAAAAGGAAATATATTGATGATAATCATCATGGTATTAATTGGACAAATGTAAGGCAAAAATTATTTTAGAAATTCATGTTAAAAAAAAAGTATAAACCACTTACTCCATATCTCATGCTTGAACTTACAAAGTTTTGCCTGACTCAAGAAATTAATTTGAAGAAAGACAAATCAACTATGAAGTACAGCGTAGCTGAGGATGATCCAAACCTTATGCAATTATTGTGTCATTGTGATATCAACCTTTTGACATCACAAGGAAGGGCAAAGGCCATCATTGAAGGCTGTATAATTGCATAATTTTTACCCAAAAGTAAAGGCATTCTCAAAAGAGATTATAGATTCGAAAGATGTGTTCAAATCAGTTCAAAAAGATAACTTGTTTTTGAACACATTGAAGGATATACATAGGAACTTTGTTGATGCCATCGAAAGTTTTGGCACTGTTGTGAGCCTTAGTTATGATGATAAAAACAGAAATGCAGAAAATAATACAACTGAGTAATTTTAAAGATTTCCACACAAAAAACATTTTGGCATGTACAGTCTTTTCCTGTTTTAGTCAAGTCCTAGTTTAGCCAACACCAGCTTGTACACTTCCCCCTGCCCAAACAATTGTTTAGGAGAGTGAAGATACAGACAGCAGACAGGGGGAGGATGCACAGTCAATGGGTCCATGAACTGTGTGCCATCTGTGTGGCACGGTATCTCCCTTTTAAAAATAATCTAAAGCAGGGCTTTCCAGCTGGTGGCCTGCAGGCCGCATGCGACCTGCCGGATCCTTTTGTGCGGTCCATGACTGCTTTGAAAAATTTTATTATACAAACCAAATACGTTTTTTTAACAATTCTGTCATACATTTTTATAATTACATAACTGTAGTATTAATTTTCTAGTTGTATGAACATTAACCATTCAGTATGTTGAATAAAAGTCGTTTCTAATATATATTTGTTTAAGTATAATCCCAGTAGTTAGGGTAAAAACCATCTTAAATGACGATGTGGCCCACAGCTTAACTACAATTTGATATGTGGTCCACAAGCCCTTCTAAGTTGGACAGCCCTGATCTAAAGGTTGCTAAGGCCCTATGCCCTGCAGTGGCAAGTGGGTGCACCCTGCAAAAGGCCTAAGGGTCCCTGCAGCGTAAAGTCATGGGGGGCTAGGTAGGTGCCCCAGGTATTACAGTGGCTGATTTTGAAAACTGAGGGCAGGGAGCATTGATGTGAGCCTTAGCAGGTAAACTAATGTTAAATTAATTTGTAAACAATGGTAAATTAATAATGATTAAAAAAGATTCTAAACATTTTAATTTCTTTTGAGAATGCTTGTGTTTGAAATTTTACATTTCTGTTCCACATTAATACACAATGTAACACTTGAGTTTTTGTCATTCAAGTTTCTCTCTTTATATCACAATAAAACATGTAGTAGTGGCTTAACATGTTTCCTGAATAAACTAGAAAATCATACTGTGCAAAGATCAGGCAGATCTTGTTTTATCTGTTTTTGTTCTCATTCCAACAATCATGAGGTTCTACTAGCATCAAAATGCATGTTCTTAGATGTCTGGTATTATAATTTTAGGCCTCCTTCCTGTGTGCGTTTTTGAAAACAAAAGGGTGATGAGTTAATTCTAAACTTCAAGTTAGTACATTTGAAAATATAGAGCCATATGTTATTGAATTTTGAGAGGGTTTCAACTTTGAACTCTATCTATTGCATGACGAGTTGACTAATTTCTGCATTTTGCAACGCATTTTGTCCATTTACAGAGTTGAGGCAAGTTATAACATATGGAAAATGTTTGAGTGTACCTTTGGCTGGTATATATCTCATAAACTATTTAATATTTTATAAAAACCCTTCTTAATTAAGACAAAAGCAGAGTATGGAAACAAAAAAGTCATATTTATTTTTTACAAGGAAAACCCAGCAGACATTGTTCTGTCCATCTCTCTCTTGCCCCTCCCATCACCCTCTGTCTCTCCCTCCCTCATCCTGTCCTTGTCTGTCTGTCTCTGCTGCTCTCTGTCCTTCTCATTCACATTTAATTGCAGATTCTGCACATCTCTGAGCAGGTGAGGTAAAGCGCCGGACCAGCAAAAATGTAATAGAATGTTCAAGAAGGTTTCATTCTATACATTACGGTGTGAGAAACGTTTAGTTTTTAAGGCCATAGAATGCATATAGTTTAGGAGTTATTCAACAATATAGGTTCAAAATCCTGCCGCACGTGTTGCGGGTTGCATTCGACGTAAATATTTAGTTTTGCTCTACAGCGCCATATAGTGGAGTTACAACAGATTTAACATGTGTGTGGCAGTAGTTCTCAATCACAACATGATTGTCGTTGTGTTTCCCTGGAAAAGTGTTCATATAATGATGATGACGATTATGACAGAGAGTAATCAGCACAAGAATGGAGAAGATGGAAGAATGAGAGGTAGGGAAAATGAGAAAACCTCAAAGGAAACCAGATGTGAATCCACTAACTGCATTGTCTACTCAAATTTTTCTTTAACTAGTTGAGGATAAATCTCCACCCTGGCAGAGGATGAACACTTCACAATTTCCATTATTTACAGAAATTAATAATGTAAAAATGTTCACTTACTCAATATCCTTTCGTACACTCTTCAAGAGATCTTCTCTTTCCCTTCTTGCTCGATAATTGGCTTGAGTCTTGCGGAATTCTTGATTGTAATCTTGAAGAATTTCTTTGTGACGCTGCATTGTGTGTAAAATTGCAGAACTTGTTGGAGCTTGACCAGATGAAACTTCACCCATCTTCTCATTAATGTTAGACAACTACAACAATTGAACATAAAAATTAATAGTACCATAATTTTCACAAAATTCAATGCAAATTCACAGGTGTGACAATAAGCCACTGGTATATCAGAAAATAAACACAGTGCAGGTAAGAAGTGAAATTACAGATACAGAATAGCACACTATGAAATATTGATGTAATGAAGGGTGTTAATACATGCTTGTGTGATATTACGATATGAGAGAGTATTGTAAACATCACACAAGTGTATTAATTACCCATTAAATCGAGTTTCATATGGTACTTTTTCTACAACTTATGGTAACTTTTATAAATTAAACTTTTACACTGAACTGTTTCATGGCAGTTGACAAGCAGAATTCAACCCTGGCCACATAGCAGACAGCTCCCACCCTACCCAGCCAGAAGTTTACCAGTCCGCCTGCGAGGTAATACAAAAGTCGAGTTTTAACTTACTAAAGAAATATATTTACATTTTAAAGTAAAGAATTGACTGGTTTGTAAAGACAATGACATGGTACCAACATCTAACACAAAATGACTCCTGTTCAGATCTTTACATCAATCATATGTTTCCTCCAATAACTATCACTGCGCTAGTCAAATAGGATCAAAGTGAAATTACAATCCAATTTACTTTAAAAAATATTCCATGGAAAAAATTACTACTATTACTACTAACAATAACATCAATAACAATAATAATAAAGGAAATTAAAACTGGCAAGCATAATATAATATTATATGCAATTTTAATGAACACAATCCATCGAAACATTTACTAGAATGATTCTCAATGGTTAATTAAGTGTCAATACTTGAGTTTGTAAACCTCTCTGTGCTTGGTCAAGAACCTGTACCATTATGACATCTGTATCATAAAGAATATCATTATGCACTGGGTTGCATCCATCAAATGAGAGAATTATACAATAGAAGTAGAAAAATTCAATTTCGTAATTACCAGATAGTGAAAAGTATAATTTTAATGTAAGATATTTCTTAGAGGCACAAAATCATAAGACAGATCTTGGAAACATCCAGAAAAGTAGCTAAAAATAATATTACTACAATAATTAAAAATTACAAAATCCTTGTCTGAAACACAATATCAATTTCTACATGTCATTAGAGGCACATGGATCAGAGTTTGATTCCTGGCAGGAGCAAGAAAAGACTGATACTTTCCCAATGCAGGTGTCACAGTTGCAGTGCCTGCAGATGTAGTAATAGAGAAGCTCTGAGGGTATTGGTGACGCTGAATGGAATTCATATTGTAATGAGTCAACATGCCACGGATATTACATATCAAGAAGATGCTTTTGCGCACGGCCTCCTTGGACTGACATTGTGTTGGCTAGGTTGAACACCATAGAGACAGACAAAGGTACTCAACAGGTGAAAATCCACAAGCAGATGATAAGTGGACATCATACTGAATGGAAGTGGTTTGTAGTCTGATGGACTGGATGTATGTATGCAATATAAAGTGCAGAATATCTATTCAAATATCAGGAGCTGAATATTCAAATTAAAAATACAGAGTAAACGCATTGGAGATATAGGAAGGTTTGGAATACAGATATTAAACGATTTGTAGATATGAACAAGGTGTTCTTAAACGCGGAAACGTGAATGAAATGTAATATAGAGAAATGTTAAGTTTGGATTTTTGTTTTGTTTTCTAGTTGTGAATTTTACAAAGCTTTTTTCTTTATTTTCATTTTATTATTGATTTGGTTGTTGTTAACAAATGTCTTTTGTTTTATTTTGAAACTTGGAAATGTTTTATAAATTTAATTAAATGGTAAGTCACTATTTTTCAGGTCTACAGGTCATTGAATGCCATTGAATCATCAGCCCTAACAAATAAATGGATATTTCAATTTTTTTTTATAATGAATTTGATTCACTAAAGAGAAAATGAATGATGCTGAGTGGAATTCATAATGTGAAAGGTGTTACTTGGAGGACTGGTGGGTGCTTTAGTACTCTGTGGTTGGGAAAGCAATGTAGCAATACCTCATTTCCTCCGATTGCCTGGTGCTTTTCTCTATGAGTTATTTGAAGACTCAAACTACCTTCAATGATTGAACAGATATCCTATCATACCTTCAGGAATAAAGCAGTGAACACCCACATCCCTTACTTTTAAGCATTATTCAAATGCGCATAATGTACAGCACAAAGGTTCTTCTGTTTACAAAGGAAGTTCTGAATTCAAAGGTAGTGTTTTTAACACTAAAAAAAATTGGTAACTGAATTCAAAATTTGTTTTAAAATCCGTAAGCTCAGTTTATCTGTTTCAAAACATCTCCTTACGACTTTTAAAATATTCTTAGAATCTCACAAACAGCCCTGAATCAAAATGTCATAAAAAATTCAAACATTACCACATTATTGTACATAACTGTACTACAGCCGACTTAACATTATCCAGTTCATTCAGCATTCCATAGAGTTTGTGCCAGCCTTAGCAGAGAGCACTATCGATCTTCTGCTCATGCGCAGTTCAAGTTAAGCATCACTTTAGTACATCTACATGCACAGAAGATCAATAGTGCTCTCCACTACGACTGGCACAAACTCTCTACTCAAAGATTACAACAAATATCTACTATTGAATTAAGTTCAGTTTTTAATTTTTCCTAATCAGAAATAGAATTTTAAACAGCCAAGTGCTGGTACCACACCATGGGCAAGAAAGTCAGCAAACTGCTGGCAACAAACACATCACACACGCTGCAGAAGCATAAGTTGTTTTTTGGAAACATTTGTTTTCACAAACTAGCTTTTGCAACTCTACAAACCCTGTTAAATACATTAAAAACGGTTCAAATCCAACAGACAATATTTTATTTGCATGATGTTTCAATTCAGCGTTTTTAATCTTTTTCAGGTCATTAAAGTGCAACACAATATTTCATTATAGATATATGAATATATTTTTTGTCAATAAGGCAAAATATTCATTAAAATATTAAATAGTACATTAACCAAAGATCCATACAATGAAAATCCCAAACACGGGATTGAAACATCATGCAAATAAAATATCAGATTAGGTAAATTTTTAATACATTAAATCAATGTAAGACACAAATCATAAACCAATAAATACTATTTCATTTGCTATTCCCTGACGTAATTTCCAAAATTTAAACAAATCAAACTTGAACTGATTGCAACTCTGTCACTTTGAGGTTAATTTGCCACACTGAAGGAAAGGAAATTCCATCATAGGAATGTTAAACCAAATTAATGGTTTGTATAAAACCTGTATATTGCCAATCATTACCTTTAAAATACCCTGTACTTTCTGTACTGTATTTCTGTTCTGTACTGTGTGTGTGTATATATATCTATATATATTTTTTTTGTGATGTGATTTGCACAAAAAGCAAATTGTACTTTTGGACGGTGTGTTCGGAATACAGAATAAAGGGAGTATTGCTGGTAACATAGAGAAGCTGAAGAATTGCAAGGAGTGACATTCAGGAGCAGGTGTTCGTCGACGAGAGGAGGCGTTTTGAATTGGAGCAACTACAGCATGAATGACTATGGAGACCAACGGAAGAGAACTTAGGAATGTCAACTCATATTTTTTTAATAGGTTAACAGGAGTGAAGACCAGGAGATTTATGTAGTTGAAAGAAAATAATAAATATTAATTGTATTTGAACTAAGCTAATTATTTGAAGAATTGAAGTAATCATTGCAATATACACACAAACTGTTCTTGGAGAAAATCTGATTTCAGATTCGAATTTATGATGAATTTGCATATAATTACTAATTTCATTTCAGAAAATGAACACTAAAAAGATAATGTAAATCATCCTTCAATCACACAAAAACAGACTGAGTTTTGAAAGTGACTGCTGAAACCCCTTTTATATTCTACACATATCAGGCCACAGAATGTTTCTCACATTAATATTTAATTACAATATTATGTAAAGTACAGGAAAACTTGTTCAATGTCAAACATGGATAATGTGGAAATCTGTCAAATCTGTACGTAAATCATGGTCCCACCAATCACAAATTCTACGTTATTACATTACATAATATGAAATCTTGTCTAAAAAAAATAATACGATCCTTTGAGACTCTGCACTGAGCAGGTTTTACTGTACATAAAAGTCAACTAACCTTTGATAAAAGTTGTTCGATTTCAAGAGCCATTGTTTCAAACATATGTTCTCCACTGAGAAGAGGTACTGTGTCACTACTGAAAATAACCACAAATCATTTTTAATCACAAATATTTTTTAATCAATCAATTGAATTTAAAGAATATTCTTAGTAACCTTTCTGATTTGTAGCTTGAATTTCCATGACTGGTCCCCAACTTACTGAAAGACACTAATTTTATATCTATTTCATTTTCCAGTTGCCGAGCTTGCTTTCGAAGATCTGTAATACAGAACAAATTTGTTAAAGGTTAACGAGACGAGGAGTGACTGTGAAACAAGGAAGAAAGCAGTATGAAAGTTCTACCTAACCTCTTAAAACACTTTCTGAATTTTCTGGTTCAGTGTCAGACATAATAAAATGACACCTTACTAGGCTGTCAATTCAAAACTGTTCAAAAATTTTGGAGGAAGTTAGATCACGGCGATAGATAATAATAAATACTTAACAATAAACCCACTTTGTTTGACACATCGTGTCAAAAAACCGAAAAGAAAGATGAAACAACACAAGGATTAATACAGAATCAGATCAACGATATAAAAAAATAAACTAAAAAGCCTTTTTCTACAATACGAAGTTAAAAATTAAAATAATAAAACAAGTATTTTAAATAAATTACTTAACTTCCCAGCTATTTAATCCCATCGTCACTGCCATGATTTGAGATCTCCTAACAAATACCAACTTGACAGAGTGAGCTACGACTAAACGGAAAGGAAGTAGAAAGGAGTGAATTTGAAAGTAGTTGAATCACAAAGCATGACAAACAATAGATGACCTGTACTTTCGTTCATATCATAGATGAAAATGTCCACCACATCCGGCATATTGTACGTGGATACATCTGGGCGTGACAAGGTTTATGTGAGGTGAGTTGGTAAACTTTACTTTGCATCTTGACCTACGAAACACTTGTTAGTCACGCTCACGCGCTACATTTAAATATACTATTTCTGTGACATCTTTAAACATGCGTTGGCATATTTTAATAGATTTACAACTTACGTTTACTCCATGATAGTACACATACGTAAGAAGTAAATACGATATCGATCTCTTTTGATCCTGTCTAAATGGATGTTGGGATGAAGTGTTAAGAGTGATGTTTTCCGACCGCGGAAGGAGCGCTGATCACGACGAGTGAGCACTTTCAGCATAAGAAAGCAAATGGGATGGTGCCCTTAACATTTATAAAATGTGACTAAAGAGAATAGATAAGGCTTTCTGTGAAGTAAGAGAAATATCGTCCTACAGTCGATCTATCGATCTATACAGTATATCTATCTACTATCGTCCTACACATCTTATAGCTCACAGACTTTCAGATTACAAAAAAGAATTGTACGAATAATAAGCAAATCCAACCCACGTGATTCTTGTAAGTCACTCTTTATTAATCTAGGAATTTTACCATTACCTTGTCTCCTGATTTACGAATCAGTAGTTTTTGTCAAAAATGACCTACTTAAGGGCGGGAATATATTTTCAGCAAACGCCGATGTCTATAAGTATAACACACGACGTAGTAATCATATTCACCGGGTGGCAGTATCAACAGCTCACTACAAAAAATTCACATACAATTCATGTACATTACTCTACAACACTTTGCCAGAAGACATTAAACGATTAAATTCGATAGAAAAGTTTAAGTCCCAAGTAAAATCTTTTCTGCTGCATAACTGTTTCTATACAATTCGAGACTATACCGAGCATCAAAAAGTAAAGTAGCATTAATTTTAACAATGATAGTTAATGTAATTATTTATCATTTGGACTGTATAATTCTAAAGAACCTGTAACAAGTATTGTACCACAGTTTCTGGGTTGATGGCCCCCATCTCGATCAGGTTTTTTGTCCAGTTTCCCTGATCCTTGAGCAAATGCTGAGATGGTCCCTTGTTTTGCTTCTGGACATAAATGTAACTTCATTATTTGTGCACGTCTTCTGAATTTCAGTGGGAAATATAGTTATTCAAATTATCGTTTTTCATATTATCGCGGCAAAAAGTATTATTCTTTCATGAAGAACATGAGGGTTCAGGGCAGGAATTTATAGCTAATTTACCTTTGAAAATATATTTTATTATATAGGGGCGAATATTTTGTCCACAAAACTCGAAAAAAACCTCTCCTTTCTGTATTCAAAATTCGACTAGAATATGGTTTAGGATAGAGACCACAGAATTATGAAAACGTGCACAAAATTCACTTCTCCCCATAGCTCGTCATACGCAGTTTTTAACTGTTTTTTGACGTAAATAAATAAATAAATAAAATAAATAAACAGTTTCACCATCAGGTTGAGGTAATTTGGCCTGGAAAAGCAAATGAACTAGGAGCATTTTCATCAAAAAGCCCGTCTGGCCAGTGGGTCGTGAATAAAAAAAATAAATATATTTCACTGATAGGTTATAGCTTGTTAATGTTTTAGATACGGAGCTCGATATACCCCGCACAACTTACCAGGATCGAATGAATTGTGGTTACAAGGAAAATAAGAAAACAATTGAATGATGTTACGTGTTATGGAGTTAATTATGGGAGAGGTGAAAAGACAAACCAAGTCGAGTTAAGTTATTTAGTAAGTTATCTAGTTATTTAGTAAACAAGTAAATCTGAATCAATAGCAGTAGGTAAGAAATAAAATTATGTATGTACCACGAGCGTTAACTGGTTAATGATCTCGTGCGACTCGGACCAAAGGCCTGTAGCGTCACAGCACTGGGCGCGACCGACCGCACAAGTCGTGCAAGGGGGAGGGGTCCTCTCGTGCCGCGCCCGACCGGACGGACCCCCGGGGTCTCTCGAGGGTCTCTCCGCTGGGGGCGTGTCTGAGAAGGCGGCTGTCCGTTCGCACTAGTGATGTGTGACGACAGAAATCGTTCGCAGGTGGACGCCAGGCTTCATCTGCAGCCGGCCCAAATCTCGAGCGGAAATGACGCTTTGTGCGTGGGAGGTCGGTCACGTGATGCCTCGCAAGGGAGGCGGGTGGAATAAGCTTCCTGGGCAGTCGAGTTTGACCGTAGCAATGTGCGGAGGTGATCGCGAGCAGTGTCTTGCGAGGCGTGGCTTTTCGCCACGGGACAAGAGACCAAGGGCGGCGCTAGTGTAGCGAGCTGGGGTTCTCTTGGTAAATACTGAGGCGGCTCGTCTCAGGAGTCGGAGTGCTGTGGAGAGCAGCGTTCCTTAGGAGTGTTCCTTAGGAGTGTATATAGTGTAATAAACTTGTAAATAAATATGTACAGTAAACTCCGTGTCTGTGGTCTTCCTCATCCTATGACGACGTCACAGTCCCCCTTGCCCGACTTGTGCGGTCGGTCGCGCCCAGTGCTGTGACGCTACAGGCCATAGGGCGTTCGGTAGCCGCTCGTTTATTAGAACTCTTAATGCATAAATAACTATTATTATTTACGTCGGTAAAGAAGCGCTTAACTCCTTAGCAACCAACCCTCTAACAATGCATTAAGATTCCCATAGCAACGGCCATTAAAATGCTCTAGAGTCCATTAATAGTTATTTATGTCACGAGTCCTCTAAATGAGAACTTCAAGACTAATCTTTGAGACTAATAGAGGACGAGTCACATACAATGTTTTTTGTTATTTCTAGTTTATCGCTTATTGAAAATAAACGTTTTTCACTTTCATGAGTTGAGAAAAAATTGTCATTACTCTCGGTTTTCTGTAGCAACATCAAGTTACTTTGTTTGTGATTAAACAGTTGAATGCTTTTTTCTGGTAATGCAAGTTCCGATTGAGAAAAAAATCTGTGAATTTCGGAGTATCAGCAGATATTTTCGTGCCAAGAATATATTGTGGAGGAAGCAGACGATGCAAGATATAGTTTAATGTATTCTAAGTCTGTAACCACTTGAAAAAGCTTATGGTTTATTTTGTGATTGATGAACGAAAAGGAATGTTCGAGGAATTAACAAAGAGATTAATCTAACATTTTTGAATGAACGATGAAAAACATTAAAACCAACTAGTCTCTAATCATACTTTAGTATTCTGAAAAAATGTATAAAAATACATGAGAAGACTGAGTATCCACATAAGATATGCATTCCCTATAATTTGAAATAATAGTAAATACTGAAGACTAATTATTTAAAATTTATTTGAATATACTATAATAAAGTTGTTGAATATTTGAAGAAAAACTGTAAGCTAATTACAAGCCTAAAAAATCAGAATAACAAGTAACTAAGTTCTTACAAGTGGCTGTCTCGAACCACGACCCAAACATAAATTTCTGCACCCGGTGAATTAATTAATTAATTAATTACGAAAGAAAGAAAAGTAATAGTAGAGTTGGAAACTGATTACATTAATGACCAGTAAAAGCGAAATAGTTATTTTACCGAATAATTAAATTAAAGTATAGGTCGTCGAATTAATCTAAAAGTTACGGTGGCTGCGAACCGTGGGGCTAAGAAACATTCAATTATTAATGAAGAAAGATAGGAGATACACTATGTGATCAAAAGTATCTGGACACGGAGGCGGTGGTGTTATGGTGTGGTCGTGTTTTCCATGGAAGGGGCTTGCACCCCTTGTTTTGCGAGGCACTATCAAGGCACAGGCCTACGTTGATGTTTTAAACACCTTCTTACTTCCCACTGAGTAAGAGAAATTCGGGGATGGCGATTGTATATTTCAACATGATTGAGCACCTGTTCATACTGCACGGCCTGTGACGAAATGCTCACACGACAGTAACATCCCTGTCATGGACTGACCTGCACAGAGTCCTGACTTGAATCCTATCGAACACCTTTGGGACGTTTTGGAACGGCGACTTCGTGCCAGGCCTCACCGACCTACATCGATACCTCTCCTCAGTGCAGCACTCCGTGAAGAATGGGCTGCCATTCCTCAAGAAACCTTCCAGCACCTGACTTACAGTATGCCTGCGAGAGTGGAAGCTGTCAAGGCTAAGGGTGGGCCAACACCCTATTGAATTCCAGCATGACCGATGGAGGGCGCCACGAACTGGTAAGTCACTTTCAGTAACGTGTCCGGATACTTTTGATCACTTAATGTAGATGCACAAGAGAGAGGTCACAGTGGCTCCCAAACGTGGGGCGAAGAAATATATAATTTATTATTAAAATCCACAAGAATGGTCACAGTAAATTTTTAATTTAATTTTCAGCTTGATTTTCCAACTCAACAGGCTGAGATACGCAGAATTAGTTAGGGTAGGCGATATTTCATGGCCTTACCCTATCTCACATTGTTTTTTTGCAAGGTTTTATTTCACTGTCTTGCAATGTGTTTGTAATACCTAAACAAAATGGAGGTTACCGGTTATTACTCTGTGCAACAGAATACCTTGTTTTTGAGAGTTCTTTTTGTATTCTTAATTGACATTATTGGAAGCAAAACTTTCAACTTCAGCAGTTTGCAAGCAATGATGTTTCTAAGGAGAGCTCTTGGGACTTCAGAAGCTGATGACTCATTCACCAATATACTTTTCACTAATTTTTTATAGAAACAAAATTCATGAAATGGCCATTCAATTTCATTAAATTGAGTACATGTTACGGTACATATACAGTAAAACCTCTTTAAGACGGAACCTCTGTAAAACGGAAACCTGCCATCCCGGACAAAAATCTTAGAATGGAACGATTTTATACATAAAAGTGTCCTCTGAAAAACCGGAAACCTGTCTAACGCGGAAACTGAATGGTTTTTAGAGAACGTAAATAGATTATTACCTGGCTAAGACTGGCCAAGGCTGGATAGTGCTGGAAATTTATTTTTCAATTTCCAGCACTACCTTTGGAATGGCGTAGTGCGAAGGGTCACATGCTGAGAAAATAGAGTAAACGGCGAGTTATGCCTGCTGTCGGGGAATCTTTGACAAACACGGCGACTAATTCGGTACGACTTTCTCTCGCTTTAGTGAGATTTCTCAAGGTCTCAACAGGCGCGTCTTTGTCGCTGCCGTTCCGAATCCTAAACGCAGCCCGATCGATTCTCAAATGCGTCACCTCGTGTCAACCAGTCGACAATGGAATTCCGGGAAGGCTATCTAAGGACCGGATTTTTAGGTGATGCATCTACAGACGAAGCTCATTGGGAGCTTGCATTTTGTATTTCTATTTTCTAACATATGTAATACAATTTAAAGCATTTCACAAACTTGCCTTGCACCTAAACCACCCCTCTGAACCCAAGTAGTCTATCTGCCCCTATTTCCCAATCTTTGCGGACATAAGCATTACATTAACATACTGATTCAAATTAAACAAGACAAAATTTGTGCAAGTAATGCACGTTGCTTTGCTACACTTTGCTCCAAATTAACTTGCCTCTCTTTTTAGCCTCAGAAGAACAAAAGCAAAGGGGACTTATTGTCGTTCATTACCAGTTACCGCGACAGGGCTGTCTTTTTTTTTTTTTAACGGATGTCTTGCCGGTACCAAAGATGCCTCGAAACGAACACCGTTTAATTCTGATGTAAATGCTATGTCTAACATTTACACCCTTACACACTGATAGGCAAATCTGATGTTTGTTCAGCTATCACTCAACACTCACCATGCTGGATATTCGGATTCGCATAAATTTCGCCAGTTGGTTGATGACTATGCCAGAAACCCACATATCCAAATTTTGAAGTGTTATGGAGAATTAGAAATAGTGTTTATAGAGGCGTTTTGCATCAAGACCCTCCGTGACCTCCGCGCCTCCTGAATGGGCAGACAGTTGCCTCGGCAGCGCCAGGAACGTTTCGCGACGTGAATCCACAGGTGTCACATTTCTAGCCCTTTCGTTAATTTATTTACGTCAAAAACAGTTTAAAACTTTGTGTGACGAGCTATATATATATATATATATATATATATATATATATATATATATATATATATATATATCCGTTGGTCTTGTTTTAGTTTGCATTGCTCACTTCCAGACATTCTTATATAATAATTATACCGAAGTCCGTTGTAAGGATATCGTAAACCAATGTTATTTTTGAGAAAACTGAAATAGAAACTTTAATAACGTGCGTTTAATGACATTTTATGTAACACCTATGTTTTGGCGCTTTTTTCACTAGATCCCTTTATTGTGTAAATTTTGTTTCTACTGTGCAAAAGTGAAATTATTTATAACATTTTCAGGGACCCATCGTTCCAATGATTGTGTTTGGATTATCCACGGATAATGCACCAATTTTAATATTTTTTTGCATCTATTTTAGCACCTAAATTAGCAAATATTTGTGCCTAAAAGTCAGGCCTATTATCATCCTAGCTTGGCAGTTGTAGAGTCGAAGACGTGCAGACCACACATTTTAGTGACCTCTTGCAGAATAGCGTAAGAAAGCTGTGTGCTAGTGTGTCAAAACGTCTTTGAAGCGTACGTGCAAAATTCTTCTGCAAAAAATGAAAGTGATTGATGGACACACAGAACAAAAATGTTCTTCAAAAGACCTTGGTGCGAAATTGAAAGTTAGTAAATTTATGACATTTTACGAATTAAGGAAAAAATTCAAAAGAATGGTTAAAAATACTGTAGTTACGTTTTATGGTGAATTTTTGGCAATCCTCCATAAGACAGAAACCTGCCATGACAGACATTTTTTAAAGGAACCATCAAGTACCGCCTTAGGTTTTACTATAATACATAAACAACAAATAAAAACAAATTTTAAATTCCAGCATAAATTAAACATTCTTTATTAGAAAACATCAAGTAGGTAAAACCCACTCCAAAGAAAAACCCTGGTTGGGCTAAGTCTGTAAAAAATGGCACTGTTTTCCTCATCACGTCAGTTTCAGGGTTTTAATTTATCCCCAATTATCTCCATTATCCATAATTAAAATGATTTAATGTCTTCTGTTGCAGGGTGTGATGTTTTGCTGAATCCATAGGTGAAACTGTCTCTGTTTTATTCAGGTTTTTTTGAAAATTATTATTTGCTTTGTTAAGAAATCACTCTGTAGCTTGAGAGAAGCAAAATTTGTTGACACATTCTTATTAAATAATCCCATACTGTTTCATTCTTTGATTCTACACCTGAAAAAATAGGTTGTGAGGATGAAAAATTAGGAGGAGGAGGTGGGCGAAAATTATAATAAATTAATATTTCCATGAATATGTTAATATTTACTCACATTCACACATACATTCAGAATACAGAATACTTTTTTACCAATAGTCACTACCTCTACTCGAAAAACACAGACGACGCATATACTCAATTTATTTTAGTTTGAGTTAAGACTACTCTTTATTTTCTTTTCCTGTTCCTCAAGTAACGATTTCAAATGCATACTTCTCACACAAACACCAGACAATGATTGTCCATCGTGGAGCCCAATGACCCCAGCTTCCATGTTCCCTTCGAATGTCTGTTTCACTGGAATTTTCATATTATATTAAACATATAACAACACTTGAAATATAACTTTATAATGACTCATTTATTGTATTGTGTCTATGGTATTTCAACAAGTCCCTATTCAATCCTTTTCTTCACAATACATCACCACTTACCACTTTTCATTGGGGGACAAGTTTGTTTCATGAAAAAACTTATCAAAGTGCAAAAAGTCTGGAATGCAGAATTTGAATAAAGTCCTTCTTCCATCATTAAAATTATTACAACATACATTGAATGCAGTCGTAGAGGTAAACATCATCTCATTTTGGTTACCACAACGAATTATGTCATAAAACAAATAAATATGAAACAATGACGTCCACTCTCAATACAACTGAGGTTCTGAATTCACTTCAACAGCAGTCTTAAAATCTGAATACTTTTATCTTATATTTTCTACCACTGGTGTACAGATTTTGCTTCAGAATGTAAACATGGAGTTTTAGAACACTTGTACATTGTGGTGATTGAGCAACTTTGGGTGATGCACAGTGAACGAGGATGATGTTGGGCTGTTACCAATTGGAAATGTGTAATTTTGCAATTGCTTGCTTCCATGCGACTCCTTCACTAGTGATGATCACTTCACAGTTTAATTCCATACAATGCACTTTATTAGAATGTTCCAGCACTTCCAAAGTGAAAAAAATCATAACCACATTCCACATCCATACCTATCACCACAAAAGGGGTAACTTATCACTAAAATGAACCATTGTTTTTTCCATGATTATGTACCATAGGGAAAAATTTGATGTACATATGTACACATTTAATGATTAATATTTAATGTTTTGACTTCCGATTTTCTCTGAATCAGAACAACAAAGTTAAGACAGGCAAGAATGTTTTATTAACACTTCTTTAATAAATACTGTTCTCTCACGTGTTAATTTCTCCACCACTCCTCTCCCGAAGACACATGTCTTGTTGCCCCCTCCCACCTTCCCACAATGTTCACACACAGCTTTGCCTCAGGAAGTGACACAGATAAGGTTTGGTGTGAAATAGAATCAAAAAATTAGAAGATACATGTATCTATTGCATGAAAATATATCAAATGATCTGAAATGAATAATACAGAAAATTCTGTAAAATTGAGAATACAATTATTCAAGGAGATATTTGTCCAAAATATCCAAGATAAATTTAGTGATGAAACTCACAGTCGCAAAAGAGGATCATGATAACAGTCTCTTTGGTGTGCACCATTGGGTTACTTAATTTATTACAGATTGCGTTAACTCATCATTTTAATAATGGCATTTAAGTGAAATTTATTCGAAGTTTCAGCTGGCATACAATTCATCAAAATATGCCAAATATTTTTTTGGCTGGGCTTTACAAGAACATTTTTCCAAGTTGACACTGAGGAATACAGAAATAAAATAAAATAAAATTGCAATAAAAGAAGTGGCATTGTAGGGCATGTGGGGCCCAATGTTGAATATGACTGAGAGAGCCCTATGGTTAAACCCATAGCAGATGGAATGCCTTTGAGCAGCCTTGGCTGATGGGAATCCACCCTCAACAGATGCAACCCTTTCAGTTTTTGGGGCCCTTTGATAGATAGGTCCCATTCAGTACACTGCGCAGAAGTGGAGTCGTCCTTTTGGAACATGGGGCCTAGGACAGGGTCCCCACTGTCTCTTCTCTTATGCCACCTCTGCATTAAATACATGACATTTGTGCCAACTCTATACAATTAAAATAAGAATTATAAACTGAAACAAAAAGAGCAGGGTTACCCTGTTTGATAAAATCGTAAAAAGTTCCCTAAACCAAAAGCCAAGGAGAGTTACACTCTAACATAAAAATAAGATTTTTGAAAGGTGTCTTAACCCCTGTCATACCATCCACAACCCTCTACAGCCAAAAAGGTTTTTTTTCAACAACTTAACACTATTTTATCTGATTGAAAAATATGAAAAATATTTATTCTACCAGAAAAAAACATTTTTTTGATTTTGTGTGGTGTGGGTGGTAGGACAGGGGCTAAGAAACCTTCCAAAAATCTTGGTTTTATGTTAGAGTTGTAGTGTCACTACTCATATGTTATTTGGTTTTGGGGAACTTTTTATGAAATTAACTGGGGGTGCTCTTCCATTTGTGAACCCCACAATTGTGCACTATTTAAATGAATGTGAATTTATTGGAGCTAGATATGTTTTTTGCCACTTAATTTCTGTTTCACATGGTATAATTAGAAAGAAAATGGAGGAAAAATTAATCATTCAAATTTTACAATATATCCATTGAGACACATATCAATTTGGCAACATTGCATCATTTATTTAAATAACTATTTTCGCAAATTAAATGCAAACATTAATTTAAGAAGATTCCATTGACTTAAGCAGAAGGAACTTCTTTTTTGTTGCAACCAATTCAAAAACAAAAATCAGTAGCACGAAGTAAAAATTTTCATATGTTTGAATAAAATAAATAAGAATACAAAACCTTGAATTTCTAGTCCATGAAATGCCCAGTTAATTCATGAGGTGATTTCAAAATTACTTGAGTAAAGTAAGTAATGAGGATATAGTAGGCATTACTTGACACTTTTAATTGATTATTTTGTATTTTCGTCGGTGTGCACATAAGAGATAAACTGATATTCAATAGCACTCTGCAGTTTATTTAATTAATGTAAGCTTTATAATAGTCCAAAATATTAAGAAAGATATTCAATCATCTGAAAACAGGAATGAAGTCTGAGGTGAACAGAACTTTGAAATTCTGACTACATGCAACAGCATTGCTTAGTTATTATTATGTTAAGTATATGAAATGATTGTTTTTTGCAAGATCATTTTTTTTTTGCCGATCGATTGAGGCAAAAAATGAATTTTGTGCAAGAAACATCCATTTCAGTCAGAAAGTAAAAAGAAATTTCTACGAACGTATATAAATGTTCTTTTTTGGAATTATTCATTTCATCTCCACTAGTCATGGCTGTCGAAAAACGTAGCATCTTCGTTCGCCATTTTAGTGTGAAAACGTGACGCTGCACAAAAGTTCTATCACGCGACGTGGGAAAAACATTTTTTTCGCGGTGACATCACGTTTTCAAGATGTCTGAAGAAACGACTAATTTCATGCACATGGATTTAAAATTCCTCATTTTAATTATTACGCCACGTGCAAAAAAAAGGTCTTTTCGCGGTGACGTAACTTTTTCAAGATGCCGGAAGAAATTACTAACTCGATGCACATGGATTTAAAATTCTTGATTTTAATTATTACTCCGAGTGCGAAAAAGTTTTCTTTCGCTGTGACGTCACGTTTTCAAGATATCTGAAGAAATGACTAACTTTGTGCACATGGATTTAAAATTTCTTATTTTTATTATTACGCCACGTGTAAAGAAGTTTTTTCGCAGTGACGTCACGATTTCAAGATGTCTGAAGAAATTTTTACGCCACGTGCAAAAAAGTGTTTTTTTTTTCGCATTGACGTCACGTTTTCAAGATGTGTGAAGAAATGACTAACTTCGAAGTTGCTCATTTGTATACGCTGGCAGGAGGAAGTGGGTGGGGGTGGCTGGTGCGTGGGCGGCGGGGGCGCGCCTGCCGGCCGCCGCTCAGACGAAGGGCGCGGGCGGCGCGGGCGCGGAGGCGGCGCGCGGGGGCGGCGGGGGAGGCGGCGGGCGCCGCCCTCACATCTCCGTGTTCTCCTCCGCCTCCTCGTCCTCCTCCTGCACCGTGTACACCCCTGCGGGCGCGGGGGCGGGCGCGGGCGGCACCACCGGGGGCGCGACGGGCACGAGCGCGGCGGGGGCGGCGGCGGCGGCGGGGGGCGGCGGGGGCGGGGGCTCCGGGGCGGCGGCGGGGGGCGGCGGCGGGGGCGGCGGCGGCGGCTCGGGCGCCGCCACCAGGGGCTGGGGCAGCGGGGGCGGCGGCAGCGGGAGCGCGTCCAGCGAGGCGTCCACCGCCGCCCCCGCCGCGGGCGACGCGGCCGCCATCTCCAGGTGCGCGCCGCTGCCCGAGATGGCGGTGGACGCCGTCAGGCTGTCGCTCTCCGCTCGCCGCAGCGACGCGCCCAGCGCCTCCGCCACGTCCTGCGGACACAACACACAACACAACACACCAAAATGGCGCTTAGACAGTTCTATTTAGACAGACGAATACTATAGTTTGATAATCAAAAGGTTAATAAAAGGCCACATTTTAAATTTGGAAATTGATTGAAATGTGTTTTTTATGCATTATCAATCATTAGTTTCTCTCAACAGTACTTTTCCTGTTCATCTGGAGTCTAACTATAAAATAGAAATTATTATAGGCCGATATACACAGTAGTTTTCGTGCAGATTCTCGTACAGTTTCTGTACGGAAACGTCAAGATCTCAAACTGAAAGTATTAAAGCCAAACAGTCGCGCATACACGGTCTATACCAAACTTTACGCTTTCTGCACGAATCGGCACAAGCCACCGCTAGGGGGACTACCGGAAAACAACTGAATTGCGCCGTGCGAGTACTTTCAGCGGTGGTATTTCTGTGTTTGGGTTCTGGCTCTGATCTTGATTTATATTAACTAACCATCAGGAGCGTAGAGAATAAAAATAGGAAGACAGGAATAAGGAAAGAGGTAATTTATCACAATATATCATTTCATACAATTGCACCTTGACACACCTAACCACAAAGTTGGCATGGCCGATTACTGTTAGTAAACGATTCTACCGGTAGAGGTGCTCAAGTCAAACCGTATGCTATCTACGGGAAAAATTAAGAACATGTTCATAATTTTTTGCTGCAGAAAGTGTAAAGTCTGGACTGCATGACGAATCTGCACGTAAACAATACCGTGTATAATGGCCTTAAAAGATTAGTTACAATTTCCCTTTTCTTTCTTTCTAGAAAGGAGACGGGTGGAACTACCGATTTTCATTGAAATTACCTCCGATTTTCATTGAAATCACCATCGACTTCCATTGAAATCACTACCGATTTCCATTGAAATCACCAGTGATTTCCATTGAACTCACCACCGATTTCCATTGAAATCACCAGTGATTTCCATTGAACTCACCACCGATTTCCATTGAAATCACCAGTGATTTGCATTGAACTCACCACCGATTTCCATCGAAATCACGACCGATTTCCATCGAAATCACTACCGATTCCCATCGAAGCCACTAGCACAAAGCCTTACCTGCGCGAAGAGCGAGGAGGGCGTGCCGCTGCAGAGCGTCTCCTGCGTCATGTTGCGGCGGTAGAGCGTGGCTGCGTGCGCGCCCGCCGCGGCGCCGCCGCCGCCGCCGCCCGCCAGCCGCGTGGCGCCGTGGTGCGCCGGGAAGTGTCAGGAGGCGGCGGTGGCGTAGGGGTCGGCGCCCGCCGCCGCCGCCGCCTCCTCCAGGTGGTTGGCGGCGCCGCCCTTGCCGTCCTTGCCGTGCGCCAGCTGCGCCGCCTGGTGCTTCAGCCGGTGCACGATCTCGTCGTGCAGGATGTTGAAGCACATGGCCGTCAGCGCCATGCCCGTCAGGATGTACACCGAGCAGAACCACACGGTGCCGTTGCTGCCGCTGGAGAAGATGGCGTGGCCCTTGGCGGGGCCGCCCGGCACCAGGTCGCCGAAGCCGATGGTGCTCAGGCTCATGAAGCAGAAGTAGCAGCCCTCCAGGAAGCTCCAGCGCTCCAGGCGGACGAGCGCGGCTGCGCCCAGGCACACGTACAGCAGCATGAGCGCCAGGCACATCGCCACGGGCAGCGCCAGCCCGCCGGCCGTGGCGGCGCGCGAGCGCCCGCACGCCTTGCCCACGTCCTCCGCCGCCGCGTCCCCGCTCGACACGCCGTACTCGGGGTCCGGCTGCAGCTTGAGCAGGTCGCCGTCGCGCACGGGCGAGTGCAGGTTGTTGTGCGTGCTGCTGGCGGACGCGCTGAAGCCCGTGACGGTGGAGGCGGAGCGCACGTAGAAGGGCTCCTGCAGCTGGATCTGCTGCTGCTGCTGCTGGATCTCGAGCTGCTGGCGCTTCTTCTTGAGGCGGCGCTCGCGCTCCTGCATGCGCTTCTCGTCGTAGCAGCAGTAGCCGCAGTTGGAGCACAGGCAGCAGCAGAAGGAGCGCGAGAGCGCGCCGCGCACGCAGCGCGACAGCAGGCTGCCCACGCTCGACAGGTAGATGAGCATCAGCGGGATGCCGAACACCGCGTACACCATGGTGCCCGCCTTGCCCAGCATGCTGCGCGGCGTGATGCTGCCGTACCCTGCAACAGCACACGCAACCCGTCACTCCACTGCAAGACAACCCATAGTTATTGAACGATTACAAACATTTACAATTAGAATTATCGTTACAATTGGAGGATGATATCCTAGTTCTGGTTAATTTCCAGTTATCTCTAAATTTACTTCGTTTAACACTTTACTTCACTACACTACACTGCACTCTCCGACAGAAGCGCAGTCGGGAATTTTGAAAAGAGTACGCCAATACACTTTCGAACATTCTTTTTTTAGAACGAAATTGGTGCCGGCCTTGCCCGGCATGCAGCGCGGCGTGACGCTGCCGCAACCTGCAACACGACACGCAACCAGTCAGTTCAGATCGGCCCAAACTGGCCCTGCCGACCTCCCTTCACCCCTAGTCGGTTCAGATCGACCCTAACTGGCCATGCCGACTCTCCTCAATCCCGCTAGTCCAGACCGACCCTCCGGGGTCCTGCTAGCAGCTTCCCGCCCTTGCCCCTGATCGCCGTGCACTTCGAGTGGCGCCATGGCCGCTGCAAAGTCGCTCTTCCGATGGACCGTCCTCACCGAGGCTGGGCTGTGTCAGGCGCCTATGTAAGTAACAGCTCTCCAATAAACTGCTGACTGGGATAATCCCTGTTCTTATTGCTCCCTCTCATCCGCCTTAGGCCTTTAACAGAATAGGGAACGGCCCAGAGGGCACCTTCTGCCCTTACCGTCCTTCCACTCCCCTGCACTTGGGGCCAGTCCCCTCCCTGCACGACAAAAGCAAAATGCCCATTACCCGTGGCAGAGATTATTGGAATAGGGCAGTGCCCAGTTTAAAATGAAAAAAAACCTCCAGGAAGAGAAAGGAAGGGTGAGGGAAAGGAAGAGAATGTAAGAAAAAAGTAAAGGTGGGAAAGAGAAAAGGGAATAAAATGAATCAAGTGTCGAACAGAATGAAAAGAGTGGACGATTAAGAAATAATGCAAGAGGATGTCAGACAAAGCAATGCTATGCTACGCCTACTCAGTATCAATTTGGGGAGAACACATTAAACATGCAAGACAATAAAAACATTCACTTAAATTTATTTAAACTGCACTTGGGTATAAACCGATATAAGCTAATTACATAAATAATGTAATATAACTAACAAATTATGTAATAAATAATAATGGTACTATCATACAAATAACCGTAAAATAATAATAATAGAAAAATTGACTTCATAAAACATTAAAGTACATTAAGAAAAAACTTCTATAATCTAACTCCACACTGAATGTTTGTACAATTAAGACCACATTGACCTTTTCACTTCACTTCACTAAGACCTTTAAAACAATTCCTTCTTTATTTCTCGGCTATACACTTCACGACACTTCACTTCACAAGAGAACACTTATCCATTGCTATATAATCTACTATTCTCCGTCATTTACTTAATAATACCCTAAATTAATTTCCTACACTGTTGAACGCTTCGAGGAAAGGGTTCAAAGTTTTTTTTTTCCGGGAATCTATTCCACTTCGTGGCATTCACAAAGCCATGTATCTTGTAAATAAAGTTGTTCATTAACCTGTGAGGTACCTGTTAAAATAATGACTACAGCTATTGTTTGTCTGCACAATCACCAGTTTCAGTGGGAGAGGTCCCATTTTCGTTATGCGCAATCGCATTGCAGAGTGAAGAACTGCTGTTCTTAAAACTTCACAGTAATCGAACACTTCATTAAATAAAACGCTGCCTAAGTGCACAGAAAGACACAAGCAGGACTCAGCGCACCTTACACATCTCCAAGCAACACCGGCGCAAGCGAAGAACATCAAACAGCGAATAAGCAAGCCAGATGCAAGGGAACAGTGAATCCGCAGTGGATATAGAATAGGTCATGGTGGAAGAAAAATTATTCCATTATGGAATAGGTTTTGTGCCCTATGCACCCTCTAGGTGAATTGGAAGAAACAAAGTTTGGAGACGGAATTAAAAAAAACAACTCGTCAGTTGGTAGCTCTGGACGTCCTGCAAGAAACATTTCCCAAGGAAGTCACCGATCCCGGACAGCGCTCGCAGATAGCCGCCATTTTCAAGTCCCACGTTTCAATTTTCACCGTTTCAAAGCATTGAGCAAATTATATTAGTATTAGCATTGAGCAGAACTATATTTGGTTACACTGAACTAGGCTACAGTTCTCGAATGTCCCTAGCGAGTGAGAATGAAGAAAAACAATATGAAACGGCGATCAATTTGAATTCTGAACAAAATTAAATTAACGCGGAAAATTAACGCGACAAACAAATACAGTAACAACAAATTCTATTCAAAACGAAAGGTGATGTGTATTATTTGTCGGGCACTGCACATGGAACTTCTTTGCCATAGCTGACGTATACCAATTAGTATTAGAGTACCTATTAGTATTATATTAGTAATATACGTAATTAGTGTAATAATAGTAATAATTAGTCTATCACTAATACTTTACTTTGAACTCTATTTACTCACAGCGGAAAACGTGTCCCTTACCTCTCTTCACCTCACGATACTTCAAATCTTTCTTTACAATGCTCGTCCCGTTAATATTTTTGAAACAATAAAAATGTTTTAAAAACAATTTGATCAAATATATTCATAACGAGAATAATCTTTTAGATGTTATGTGATTATTATGTGGAAATTGTTTTGATTTATTTGAGCTTTGAAGTTCGATGGTGGGGAGTGGGATGGAGAGGACCCTTCCTGTATCCGCCACTATTACAGGATAAGGTTAAAGATTAGGAGAGAAAGGAGAGATAACGAGAGAAGAAGAGGGAAGAGGTTATTGGAGTAGAGAGGATAGAACAGGGGAGCAGAAAAGAGGTAATGATGGAAGAGGTGAGCAGAGGAGAGAAGAGGATAGAAGAGAAGAGAAAAGGAGAGCAGAAGAGGGACGATAGTAGAAGAGGCGAGTGGAGGTGAGAGACGAAGATCAGAGGAGACAAGATAGAAGAGGTGAACGAAGGTCAGAAGGGAAGAGCAGAGCAGAGGATGGAGAGGAAAAAAGAAGGTAGAATAGGAGAGCGGAAGAGAGACGATGTCAGTGGAGAAAAGAAGATGGAAGAGGAGAGAAGAGGAGAACAGAGTGAAAAGAGGAGAGTAAATGATGGCAGTGGAGAGAAGATAGAGGAGGAGAGCGGAGGTGACAAGAGGATGGCAGAGGAGAGAAGATACGAAAGGAGAGGAGAGGATGGCACTGGAGAGAAGATAGAAGAGGAGAGAGAACGATAAAAGAGGTGAGAGGAGGTGAGAAGGGAAGGGCAGAGCAGAGGAGAAAAGAAGGTAGAATAGGAGAGCGGAAGAGCGGTGACGTCAGTGGAGAAAAGAAGATAGAAGAGGAGAGAGAATGATAAAAGAGATGCAAGAGAAGATATAACAGAGGAGAGCAGAAGAGAGAAGACGAGAGCAGAGTAAAGAAGAAGATGGCGGATTAGAGAAGAAAGAAGCCGAGGAGCACGGAGGTGACAAGAGGATGGCAGAGGAAAGGAGATGAGAGTGGATGGCGGAGGTGAGAAGAGGAAAGCAGAGGAGAGAAGATGGCGGATGAGAGACGAAAGGAGGGCAGAGGTGACAAGAGGATGGCAGAGGAGAGAGGATGGCAGAGGCGAGAAGAGGAGAGCAGAGGAGAGAAGATGGCGGATGAGAGAAGAAAGGAGGTCAGAGGTGACAAGAGGATGGCAGAGGAGAGAGGATGGCAGAGGAGAGAAGATGGCGCATGAGAGAAGAAAGGAGGGCAGAGGTGACAAGAGGAGAGCAGAGGGGCCGTGGTGGGGCGTGGGTGTGGGGCGAAGCCTTGATCTTGTGCCGCGCATGCGCGTGCGCGGGGCTTAATGAAGGCGCCCTATCAAAGAATTGGTCGCGCGCCATAAAGCGGGAGGTCGCGCGCGGCGATAGCGGCCGCACGGCGCTTTTAGGGCCTCTCGCCGCGTCCGCAATAAGGAGAATGCCTCGTAAAGGCTGCGCGCCAAGGCGACTGGGCGAGCGGGCGATGCGGGCGGGCGGGGCCGCCCCACTGCGGGCGCTTGCCACACACAGGTGGCTCAGGGCAGCAACGGAGGTCGTTGCGGTCCCTCGGACCGGGAGCTCCTCTCCCGACGGCGGCACGAGTTTCGACACTAGCCTGGCAGCTAGGGCGAATTCAGATGCTGCCTGGAGGAGAATTCTAGCGGCCGGCTGCTCTGATCGGGAGTTTTCCGTGGTTTCTCCGATCAACACCAGGCGCATGCCGGAGCAGTACCCTAACAAACGGGCCACGAACCGCGCGCGATCATTCCTTGTCCCATCCTCATCCCATACTAAGACTTGAATGGACTACACTACCACACATGCCGAGAGACCGGTCGGGAGCTTAGAGCTAGACCTGGCTGGGAAGGTGCCCCGCTGGTGGGAGATACCTGGTGGGGGAAACTCCGCTAGTCGGCGGTCGGTCGGCACCGGGTCACGCCATCCAGCGGGGAATATCACAGTGAGCGCCCGATAAAACATACACTACACTTACGGGACTAATGATCTCAGCAGTTGACGTGTCCGGAATCACATTCAGTCAATCAATCAGCACCGGTGGGGTGAAAATAGTGTTTGCGAATGCTCGTTTTCGAAGCAGTGGATAGAGCACGCACTTCGCGCAAGCGTTAGGTTGGCAACACTGGCGGAGAAGCACCATCTAAGATCAAGTGAATGATGTTCCGCCAACAACCATTGGGCTGCTAGAATCTCTAGGTTTTTTAGCGTTAAGTAACAACTCCTCATACGTCTAAACACATCTCCAGAAGAACGTCCTTTGTTTCCTGGTCAATCAGCATCAAACCACTTTTCTTCCCCTGAACATTCGCAATAATATTTCCTATAGCCGGTTTTTAATTAGCTTATTTTCATTATCTGCATTTTGTCCCTGCTTCCCTCCAAATAACAGCAGCTACTCTTTTTCCATGCAGTTCGCCAAAGGAGTGTAGTTTTCTCTTTAAGCATTCACGGCCCACGTCCTCTCACAAGTAGATCTCAACGCACGCATCACAACACGACTTGCGCACCCGTGCGAGAACTCTCGCATGCTGTACATCACCCTCTTCCTTATCTGTCCATTTCCACATTAAGCCTTTATATATTTTCCTTCAAGACCCTCTTTTCCTCCGTCACTATGTCACCTCGTGATTGATAACAATATAATACACGCTTGTCAATACGAACTATTCTTATTCAACTTTATTGTCGAGCAAAGAGGTAAACCCGTGTAATTCAATCGCATAGAATATAAAGTAATTAGTAAGTTCACATACAGTTGCAGATTCTACAGGCTCTGAAAAGTTGGGGTAGAATCGAGAAGAGTCGAACCATCAAAATTGTAATAGAATGGTCAAGAAGATTTGTAGATAACCGTGTAACGAACGTTTCTTTGAGGCCTTTGGACTCAAAATTTTAGTTTCTAAGGCCTTAGAACACTTCGTTTAAGAGTTATTTAACGATATAGATTAAAAAATTCTGAAGTGCGCTGCGGGTTGCATTTTACATGAATATTTCGATGCGCTTTTTAAACAAATCGTTCATATTTTTAAAGTCAAAGTACAATTTTTCACGTCTCCATGAAATTCTCTTTCTTTAGAGACCTCATTTATAAAGATTTATTGCGTGTGAGAGCCGCAAAGGAAAGGAATACTACTGAAATAATATAGGAGATGATACTAAAACGTTGGGCACAGCAGGAGCTCATTAAAATGTTTAGTAACCGCACTGAATTGTCTATCTGCACAATTTTCTGTTTTCCGACCTAAAAACAACAACAAAGAATCGTTTGCGGGTAGAAATATGAACACTTCTTGCACCTTTTCTACCAGAACAAGTTGCGCCCAATCAACAGCACCTTGTTCCGATGATATAATGATTGCCAATCAATTCAATACGACAAATCTCGGCATCTTCAAAACCCATAGCAACATGATACGTACATATCGGATGTGCTCTAAAAAATCGTCTTTTAGACGCCTAAAAAGGCACTGAAAATATCAAGAATAATGAGAAAGTGGACAGTCATAAGTTACATTGAAAAATTGTTTGTAATTTTTGTCTACATTGTTTTGTAAACTTACATGCACAAACAAGTACGTACATTTTAATGTAAAACGAGTTACATATTTACAATTCTTTTACATTTTATTCTTAATAGTTTGCATTGCAATATATTACTAATAACGTTTCAAGGATCACAATTTCAAATTTGCCGCGAATGGGAGATAAAATCAAGGTTTGAATGCGGAGAAGGATCTTTCAGCATCTACTGATGAGACTGGTATGTGTTTTAGTGGTCCAACATTAGCAACACTGAAACATTCTGGGAATTTACATTTATTTCCACTTAAAATTTCGGTACCCTCGGTGTATTGTCAGTGGTCCTCAGATCATAGTTGGTATTTATGAAATAGGAAAATGGAGAAAAATTTTTTGGTATACTTTTAGGAATTCTCTCGTATTTTAGAATACAGAGACGTGAATTGAAGATTGCGTAAAGAATGGTTAAGTTGGATCATTGCCGATTTTCAGATATCTTAGCATTGTATATAAAAATAATATTCAAAAGGTAAAAAAGTCCAATAATTCTAAAAAAAGGCATATTTGCTAAAAAGGCAAAATTTAGCATTATAAAACTTTGTCATGATTCGTGCACAGATTTTGTCAGCCTTTCCATAAGTTCGCTAGGATAAAATGGGCATTTCCCTGAACATCCGCTGTGTGATGAGGAGAAAGACACAAGAGAGGGAAAGCGCACCACTTGCGCGCTGCGGCGGCGGAGGCGGCGGAGGTGGTGGCCCAGCGCAGCAGCTGCTCACCTCCGTCAAGCTGCAACCCCCACTTGTCAGAAATTCAAAATTAACTAGCCTATAATTTTGAACTAATTATGTACTAATTTTGTACCAAAATAAAAAATTTTGTACTCAACTATAAACCAATAAAAAACGACATTCAAAAGTGGGGGTGCTAGCTTGACGTCAACCTACAACCCCCACTTTTCAGAAATTCAAAATCACCTAACCCATTGTTGTCAACTAATTATGTACTAATTTTGTATCACAACAAATAATTTTGTACTCGCTTATAAACAATAAAAAAAAGGTTGCAAATGATACACGTTTTGCACATATTGACGAATTTTTTAAATCCCCTTGAAGTCACACTTCGAAGTTGAAATGTATACAGCGGTTTGCTACTATAGTGACCTTTCACGAGTATTTGTTTCAAAATTTTATCTGGTCCCCCAACGGAGATATTGCAATCGAAAAAAAGAAAAAAATGCGTGCGGCATGAAATAAAAGTGCCCGCCAAGCCACTAACACTAGTCATAAATTCAAATCCAACTAGCCAGTTATTATCTTCTATTTGTCTACTAATTTTGTACCAATTTCTGAAAAGTGGGGGTTGTAGGTTGACGTCAAGCTAGCACCCCCACTTTTGAATGTCGTTTTTTATTGGTTTATAGTTGAGTACAAAATTTTTTTTGGTTCAAAATTAGTACATAATTAGTTCAAAATTATAGGCTAGTTAATTTTGAATTTCTGACAGGTCCCCCACCTTGACGGAGGTCAGCTGCTCTGCCCTCGCCCTCGCCTGCCCCGAGCCCCGGCGGGCGGGCGGCGCAAGGCCGTCTGGAATAGACTAGAATATACTATTCTAGACGGCCTTGGTCGGCGCCGGATCTCGCCGACCAGCGGGGGATGGCACAGGCATCAACGGGTGCCACAGGAATGAGGTAGAGGAGGAGGAACGACAGGAGAGCGGGAAAAGAGATAATAATGGAAGAGGATGGGAGAGAAGAGAAAAGGAGAAGATAGGAGGAAGATCAGAGGAAAGAAGATACAAGAAGTGAACGAAGGTGAGAAGGGAAGGGCAGAGCATAGAATGGCAGAGGAGAAAATAAGATAGAATAGGAGAGCAGAGGATGGCAATGAAGAGAAGACAGAAGAGGAGAGAAAATGATAAAAGAGGTGAGCGGAGGTGCAGAGGAGAAAAGAAGGTAAAATAGGAGACCGGAAGAGAGACGATGTCATTTGAGAAAAGATGGAAGAGGAGAGCAGAGGAGAGAAGAGGAGACGAAAGGATGGCATTGGAGATAAAACGATGGCAGTGGAGAGAAGAAAGAAGAGAAGAGCGGATATGATAAGAGGATGGGC
The DNA here is from genome assembly GCA_031308135.1 of Acheta domesticus. Lineage (NCBI taxonomy): Eukaryota > Metazoa > Arthropoda > Insecta > Orthoptera > Gryllidae > Acheta > Acheta domesticus. The sequence goes on along the minus strand of JAHLJT010009355.1, from coordinate 2,656,142 downwards.
ACAACCTATCGACTCATCATGAAGTATCCATGATTCCCACCCTGATCATTCATAATCATTTAGGCACAGTACACACGGAAGGTAGCTTCGTCGAATTCAACCACTGGCTGGAGGAGAATCCGAGCGTCCAGCTGCTCTGATCGGGAGTTATCGTTGGCTTTCCCGATCGAAACCAGACAATTACCGAAACGTGCGCAATTTTTTACTTTCCCGCTACGGAGTAGAGAGAAAGTTAAGTAATGCTGCGCGAAAAAAACGGCGAATTTTCGGCAGAAAAACTCTTTTTACAGGGCCCTGGTAACGAGAAAGTAGATAAATTCAGTCGCCAAATTTACGGGAAAAATTCTCCAACACGTGCTGTAGCCAGAATCCAAATTTTGTGGGTCTTTGTTACCGAAAAATCGAATGACGTCAAAATGTCTGTGAACAACGCTAGCAGCTAAACCGTTCAGCCAACTTTCTCCAAAATTGATATTCCCCAATCGATGTGGCTGATCTTGCGGCCCCTTCAATTTGAAACCGATATGTTAATTTTGGGGGGTACTTTACATGAAGCCCCTTCGAAATATTCAAAACTTGTGTACATCGTTTCCTGGGACATTTCCAAGAATGGCTACATCGTTTTTGATTAAGTTTTTGCATAGTGTGAAGGACGTTTAAGAGAATGGTGCAGGTCTCATTTTTGTTAAAACTTTTTTCGAAAATTGCGAATGTTCAACATTTTTCAACGTCTTCCTACAACTAAAATATTGAAGATATATATTTTTTCATTTAATAAAATCTGTTCCTTAAATATAGATTTTTAAGTAAGGCCATGTACAATTTTTCGAAAATTTGAATAATTTTCGCGTAATTTTGCGTGAAAATACGGGTGAGAAATTACGTGCTGTTTTAGCACCACTGGTTTCTTCCTTATTCTTGTATTCTCCTCTCAGCTCATATAAACACACATTTAAATGCACCGCACTACCGCGTACAAAATGTCTCAGAATAAACTTCTAGGTCATGTAGAGGACAAAAATAAGAACTTTTTGCCAATGAACAGGTACTGGAAAATTTTCTAATAAAAGAGTTATATAAAACGTCTTCAAGCTTCACAAGAGACGATAAAAGGTCTACGAGCTTGATATCTGAGTGTGCGAGAACACAGTATTACCACACACTCGTAACTAGGGGACGATTTTAATGAAATGCCATTTTTTTTTCTTTTCACTTTAGAACAATTTTGTTTAGTGTAGAAATTAACTTTATCTTTTGACAAAAGGAAATGTCCCGTTTTTATTTGTCAGTTTTTTGCATTTTTCGATTGCAACCTAACCTAATCTGTCGATCCCCCTCTCGAAATAATCTGAAACTTACTTCCCTTAATACAACAACATCAAATCCGTCTCAAAAACTTCCAACTAACGCGCAAAATTAAACTCTCACACCCCTACCAACCGTGGTCCCCCTCTATCGAAATTCAATTATTTCCCTAAGCAAAATAACCTGTCATGACCAAAACCTCCCCAATCCCAGCTCTTCTGAGGAGACGGAAAGACAACTATCGAAAGAAAACCTCGACAAAAACGCCAAGACAGAAGGCCCAAGCTGTCAAATGAACTTCACAGTTAAACAGGACCGCGCCGATTCCGCGCGAGTGAAGTAACAGTTATGCAACGCTGGGACTCATAACCACGGCCGATATTTTTTTTTGTGCTTTGTGTTATATCCATGGAGAATGAAAGATAAACATGATTTTATCTGCAATGACTAAAATTATGCAATTTTCACGTACCGTACAGTCATAATTCGACACTTTAGAACCATGTGCTCATTTTCTGTATATTTTTCATATTACAGTCATATTTTTCAATATTTTTTATCTTTCTATTTCCACTGTCGCATACATTCTTGCAGTCGTGTGAAAGAAATTTTTCACATCTAACTATTACCTAATTTCTTAAAATTGTTAGATATAAAATTTTTTGTCGGTCTTTCCTATAAAAATAAATATATGTGAACTGGGAGGGTAAATTACACAGGAGAACAAGAACGTGTAAAAAGCACCAGATGTGAAGAAAATGATATTTAGTTTTATCAGGTTTTATGGCAAGGTCAACCGCTTGTATAAATAACTTTAGCAGGTAGAATTGTCTTCACGTGGCGCCAAAGGAGAAGGTGTGAACTGTAAATATTCTAGATTTTAGAACAATATTTTCAATATAATGGTTATTTAATCAGTGGAAAGATTTTGAAGGTTCCGAAAATGTAACAACAATTTTTTAAGTCATATTTATTGTGATATTTTCATATTTCTTATATTATATATGCTTGTATATTTCTAAAATTTTAAGTATTGTTCGCTATTGTGCCCCAATTATTTTGAAGATGCGTTTTCCATTTTTGTAATATTGTCATTTCATAATAATTTTTGTTCCTTTTTTGTAATGACTGTTTTGAAAATATAATGTTTCCATTTTTGTTTATCTTACTGGTGTGTTATGTTTTATCAATTTTTGCAAAAGTATTGTGATATACCAGAACGGGACATGGTTTATTCATAATATTAGTTGTATACGGGGCGACTAAATGGACTTGTAAAATGGCGATATCCGGCCCTAGTAACGCCAGCGCAGAGGGCTGCTATGGTGCAGGGCAGGTAAATAAACTAGCTGCAAGCCTCGTAGGTGCCGGAACGCTGGCTAGATCGATATAATAAAGAATATGTGATTGGTCGAAAAACGTATGACGGACGAAGGCGCGGCTACATGGGGTTGTAAGAAATGAGCGGGTTGGCGGGGGGCAATTAGACTTTCTGGTGTTTACCGCCGTGTTTTGGAAAAATAGAACGTGGGACGCTACCGACCCATCAAGGGTTGCAAAATACAGAAAAACATTCATTCGGACTTGGAGCTTCGTTGAGTGCAGATCGTTACAGTCTGACTCAGAGTGGTGGAGTGTAGGTCGTGAACTCGGCTCTTGAGTTTCGTGGAGTGCAAATAGTGTGCGGACCTTGTAGTTGAAAGTGAGACTTATACATTTTCGTGCGAAAAGTAACAGTCGTCATCGGACTTAGAAATTATTTGCCGGAGTACATCCGCGGACTTGAGCAGTTTTGGGTGTTCACCGGACGATAGTTCGAACATTAGTATTTTATTAAACTCGTGTGAAAGATTATAAACCTAAAGCGTCGGAAAGAACTTAGCTAGATTTTATGCAGTGTGGACTGGATACTTCAGCAACCGCGCAAGATCAGAAGACAGAAGAGCGACTCGGATTCATCGGCCAAGTGAGAAGCGTCTTCGGAACGAGCGGGTCGGCAAGACGGTAACATATACTGCAGTATATTAAAATAATATCTTTTAAAAAGGGGTCATGGCCATTAAGTAATCTGTTAAAATTAACATTGAATAAATTGTTAAATTTTGTTCTTTGGAAAAAGAAAAGAGTCTGGTCATTTGTCAATCATAAGCTTCTAATTAGTTGGAAGCAGAGAATTTCCATATTTCAGATTCCACGCCAGGCTGTACAGTCGGCAGATCAGGTAATCGGCTATCTTAGCGATAGCGAATACATGTAATCCGAATCCATCGGCCCAAGCTAGCTGGATGCCCATATAATTTTGACAGAATTAAATAGGGAAAAGTTAGTATTAGTTTATGTCACCTGTTCCTGGCGCCCACATCTTTCTATAAATTCGGAACAGGTCAAACTCACGACAACGTATTACGAAGTGAAGGATGAAGGTATATTTCAGTATGTATTCTTGTAGTTGGATTTCTGTGATTTAGTTTTGTGATTTCATTTTAAACTGTTGTTTTTATTTTTTTTTGGTTTTTCTTGTAATGCCTACTGTAATTGGGGCTTTGCCCTGTTGTGGATAATTAAATCCATATTTATAAAACAGGATGTTGGTATGTATATAAGAGCAAAACTCCAATACCGTTGGACCGATCTCCATGAAAGTTGGCACTTCTACGTGTTTTTTCACCGAAAAGATTTGTGTTGTTAATTCTATTGTAACTCCACTATATGGCGCTACATATTCACAACATATTCACGTCAAATGCAACCTGCAACACACTCGGCAGCATTTTGAATCTATATTGTTAAATAACTCCTAAATGAGACGTTCTAGGGCCTTAAAAACAAACATTTTGAGGCCAATTGCCTCAAAGAAACGTTTCTCTCACCGTAATCTACAGAATGAACTATTCCTGAACATTTTATTACATTTTTGCTCGCACGGCGCTTCCCGATATTACCTCATCTGCTCAGAGACGTGTAGAATCTGCAAGTAAATGTGAATGAGAGGGACAGAGAGCGGCAGAGACAGACAGGGACACGGTGAGGGAGGGAGAGACAATGAGAAAGGGAGATGGGAGGGAAAAGGGGGGAAATAAAGGGCGGAACAACGTATGCCGGGTTTTCCTAGTAAATACGTAGATAAATAAATGTTTAGTTCATAAACATCTGGGCCCTACTCATAACAATATTCTTTGAAGTATCAAGTGCCGTAAGTGATCTGCTGCAATGACGGCGATCGAACGGAGGTCTGTCGGCAGAGCTGGGTGCAGCACCAGCTCCACCAGCCACCATCACCACTGCCCTCGCTCTCCCAAGCGATTCCAACAAGCCCTTCGCGCCCTGGCGGGGCAACCCCCCGTGATAGAAAAAAGCTCGTAAGTTTAGATTGAAGTCACATTTTGCCGAGTAATTTAATAAGTTCGAATTATCCCAATGTGTCTACCTACCGTCAGGTTGCTTCGGTTCCGGCCATACCGAAGTCGCTAGCCTAAAGGCAGTGGGGAGACGGGATGGGGGCCCCGAGCCGCCCGGACCTTCGGCCTCTTGGGCTCTTGGCTTCGTCGTGGCAGTGGCCCGATACTCTGGGCAAAGAGGAGGGACTTGGTGTCTCGGCGCGCGTGAGTGGCGCGTTGTCATACAGGCAACACTAACTCCGGTACTAGCCCGGATAGCTAGAAGCTCTGAGCTGGCAGGGCGGCCTTAGACCCAGACGTTGTATGGGGAGGTTGCCGGCAGGGCTAACTGGGAGCCACCCGGATCCGGTTATCGGGCTGTCGGCGTGAGGTGAGGATAAAGGCTAACGCCTAGGTGCCGACGCCGGGGACTCGTTCCCCCCGGAAGAACAAGCTTAAGTTGTGGGGTTGTAGCCCTCGCTGGGAGCATATCCGAATGTGTGTCAATGTGCCACAGCTTCGAATAACGCACTATTCCATCCCACTCCCTTGCAGAGCAATCTATTGACAGCAACGACATGGGGGAAAGCAGGTGAGTGGGATCGCCTGAGAAGTTGTAATTGTCACCCAAAAAATTGGGCCGCGAGAACCTCTCGGGGCTTATGCAAGGTATGCAGAGAGGAAACGTCAAAACCTCGAAAATAAGCTCTTAAGACGATTTTAAACATGTTTTGTCTAATAAGCTCCTTGGGTATTCCGAATGGCTGAGCCGCAATAAGCACTCAAAAGTTGTTTGAAAAAAATACTTTCTACGCAAAAATGTGCATTGCATAATCATATAAACCCTACAGAGACCTTTAAATTATTTATTATTTACAAATGAAATGAATATTTTCGTTTAGAAAGAAAAATTAACACAGAAATTAAAAAAAGCAGTCGAATTGTGTAAATTGGGCGTTCGTGATTGCATATTTACGTATTTTTATGCTCAATATATTTGATTTAAAAGTTGACTTTAAAAACCATTTGTGACTGATGAAGTACATAATGCGTTACAATACATAAGAACGATCTAAGAAAAAATAAATTAATTAACAAGCTTTAAGATTCGTCATCTTAGAAGAAGAAGTGAAGCAAAGAAGTGAGAAGAAGTGAACATTTCAAAAAAGATGTAAAACATTTGTTCCACATTACACAGCGTCGCCCATAAAATTTCTCCAGACTTCCCATCGAAACCTAAAACTCGATTTCGACACAAAGCGTTTATTTTCGTTATCACGATCATTACAACTCTTTTTCAGTTGGGAGCTGGATAGTTACTGCCTAAAAGAAGTAATGCTTTTCCTGTAAATGGAGCACCGGGTCGAAACGGAGCGATGAAATTCGCAAGAGCAGCAACTTTATTGCAAAAGAACCCCCTTCCCTCTCCTTCGATTTGGTGAAAAAACGATCATAACGCGGAGGCAAATCTTTACATAAATAAGGCAAAACCTCTGTCAGCATCTTGTACTGCAAGTGCGTCGCGAGCACCAATGGCTGCTGACGCGGCCTGGCGGCTGATCTTGGCGATCTTCAGCATTTGCGTTTCTCTCCGCTGTCACGTACGTAATTCTCACGGGCGAGCGAGTGTTGAAAAATAATTACTTCCCCATATATGTAGTATAAGGAGTAATATACGTAGTATAGGGAAAGTTATGTAATGCTGCGCGAAACAAACGGCGGATTTTCGGCAGAAACTAGTGGTGCTACAGAATGGCACAGACTTTCCGTATTAGTTTTGTATTACCTTTGGTCTCCGCTAGTTATTCGGACTTGCCAGATACTCTTGCCAGCTACCATCTATCGCCGCCCAAATTACTTTTCTTAACATTTTCTTAATTTTTCGGTTTCTTAATACTAGAACGTAAATATTATTTTAAGATTAAAGAACAGTAAAACCTCGTCCAAAACGACAATTTTCTTTGAAAAATTTGGAGCCGTTTTTAAGACAATGGCGTTAAAGCGCTACTATAAATGAGAAAATTGAAGCTCTTTTTCCTAGAAATCTTTTGTGATTTCGAGAAACTTCATTAGAAGTCATTTAAAGCACTTTAACTCAAAAATACAAGTGTTTACAAATTGCTGTAAATGTGCATATAAACGGCGTGAGAAATCTTTCAAAAAAATTAAGATTTGTGTATTTAAAAAAACAACAAAAATATTCCAAAATGAACTTTACATCATATTGAAGATAGCAATTTGCACTATCTGTTTGGAAAGTTTGAAGAAAAAAATTGGAGCAATTTTTGAGAAAATGGGGTTTGAGCGTTTCTGAACATTTGCAATTTTGAGCTCATTTTCACAGAAAACGGTTGAGTTTCCAAAAAACTTATTCTGACATTATACAGAGCTCATATACTCATAAATACAATAATGTTAACAAATCGCCGTTAATGTAAATATAAATGGCGCACCATGTCGGAACGGAGCCATGCAGTTCGCAAGAGCATCAACTTTATTGCAAAAAGAACCCCCTCCCTCTCCGTCGAGATGGTAAAAAAATGAACATGACGCGGAGGCAAATCTTCACATAAATAAGGAAAAACCTCTGTCAGCAACTCGTACTGGAAGTGCGTCGCGAACACCAATGGCTGCTGATCTTGGCGATCTTCAGCACTTGCGTTTCTCTCCGCTGTCACGTACGTAATTCTCACGGGCGAGCATGAGTCGAAAAATGATTTCAATTTAAAAGTGTTTCCAGAAAAAATGCATTGAACGTTTACTTTATCGTATACGTACGTATAGGTCATATTGCAGTTCCGGAAGAACAATGACGTAACTGCAAAAAATGTGTAAAATGCAAATAAGTCCTACCCAAAATCAGAAACACATACCATACACAGGGGAAGTGTGGTGTAACTGTAGTGTCTTCAAGATAGTCAGTTTGTGTCTTCGAGAACAACGAACAATTTTTAGAGAAACAATGACATAACTGCACTTAGGGTTTGATGTAACTGCACTTATCTCTGGTAAATGAAAGTAAAGTATATATTCTACATACTCTCAATATACCATTATTTTCTGTCACTTACACCCTTTTCAATTAAACGTTTTATACAACTGCAAATTGTGTTTTACTCTCATGTGAAACTAAAGATTTTGCATTTACTGGAACGGCGATATTAGGTATTAAATTTGAGAATTTAGTTGAGATAGTTTAGTTTATTCAACAAGGATGCGACAGAGACGCCTGTGACGTAATTTTAGTTACATGTAGGTTAAAATAGTTGCAACGATAGTATAAGTGATACAAGAGAGAAGAAAACCTTAAACTATAATAAATACCGCAAGAAAGGTCTAAACAACCTTGAACTTTCCAATCAACCAATGTATATATATACACTATGTAGTGCAAACTACTACCATCTGTAAAAAATTCTTTTGTCAAAAATAAACGCTACTTTAATACGGAGTTTACGAAAAAGTTGTGTAATGGTCTGGATAATCCATTTCTAAAGTTGAATCATAATATGTTTTGGGGTCTCCTGATACCAAAATAAAGCTTTTTTTAGCAAACATCCGAGTCTGTCTCTTGAAACGTCTAAGAACAACACTTGCTTCTAAATCGTCCAAGATTTTTCAAAATTTCTTCGAAATTTTCGAAACTTCACATAAAGCTCCCGGGATGATCTCAATGTTTTTTTTAAAAAATACCTTCAAATTTTTTCTTTAAGTGACTTGTAAGAATAGTGGAATACATGTCAAGTTAGCATTAATCCTGTTTTCACTGTAACTTCAGAGTTTTCGAAATTTCATAAATGTAATTGTTTTGAAAAATCTCTCACATCGGTAATTGTGTTAAATTATATGTGCAGTAACTATTATATTCTATAGCATTTTCTGTAGTGTTAACTAATTTTGAGGAAATCCTTCATTACTCTGTGCAAAGTTGATACATTTTGTTGCTTACGTAGGAATTTTGTTTGCATTGTTGAAATAAAAAAAACAAATGGTGTTGAATTCACAAAGATATAATGCTGCAAAGCCCCGTAGAATACGCTTAGAAGGGTCAATTTTAGTTCTGTTATTCTTTTCATCAAATTGTTACATAACCGTAACGCGTTCACAAACAGGACTATCAAGCCGATGCGGTGGTCGAGATTGCTAAAGCAGTAGTGTCGTAGCGATCTCGGACCCGAGGGTCTCGGGTTCGAGTCCCACCTCGGGCATGGTTGTTTGATTGATTCGTGTTTCCGGGCGCGTCAAATAATTAGGTCATTATTTCCGTAAGTGTAGCGCGTGTTTTTCTCGCGAGGTGGCGGTGATATTTTCCCTGCTGGATGGCGAGATCTGGCGCCGACCTACCGTCGACTAGCGGGGGTTTCCCCTCAACCAGGTATCTCCCACCAGCGTAGCATCGCCCCAGCCGGGACAAGCAGTAAGCTCCCGACCGGTCTCCCGGCATGTGTGGTAGTGTAGTGCATGTTAGTGTAAGTGTGTGTGTAAGAGGAGAGGATAGGCAAGGAAGAAGAAGGAAAGATTGCGCGCGGTCCGTGGCCCTTATGTTAGGGTACTGCTCCGGCATTCGCCTGGAGATGATCGGAGAAACCACGGAAAACTACCGATCAGAGCAACCGGCCGCTAGAATTCTCCTCCAGACAGCGAATGAATCCTGCCGAAATCGAAAATCGAAAATCCTGCCGCCGTCGGGACTCGAACCTACCACCTCCCGGCATGGTTGTGTTTTCGGCCTTTCCCCCCCCCCCATACACCACCATTGTCATGTCATCTTCAGTTACATAACGTTAAACCCAATTGTGGTCGCTAATAACCTTGATATTGATGTGACCTTAAATAACAAAAAAAGAGTACGATCAAGTGATTCGGCCTCGGAAGACGCAGGTTTGAGGCAGGACAGTCCCAAGACTGTGGGTTCGAAACTCGCCTGAGGCATGAATGCTTTGAGGAGATGGGACCATTCCGACTCCCTCCTGCATCGCAGCTAACCTTAATCCTTCCATGATCTCTCTGCCTGACGAGTAACTGTATTTGGGTAGTTGAAGAACCAGATCCCTGCATCCAGAACAACGGAACAGTCACCGAGATGGGTCCGAAAGATACCGTTGACAGTTTATGAGGCCACAGGGCGGAGGTATGTCCCTGCGGCGTTCACAGGAAGTGCCCTCAGGCAGGCTTGCCAGAGTGGGGAATTTTGTCCCCAAAATGGGGATTTTTTTGCGTCGTGGGGAAAGAATGGGGAACATAAAATGACGGGAAAATGTTTGGGGATTTTTTTGGGTAAATTATTTTTGTCCAGAGTTAGAGATAGAAATATTATTCTCTCAATTATTACGAATAAAAAAAGAAACAATACACGGTATTCTCTCTCATTTTTATGTATCAAAAAGAGAAAAACTAACGACAGGTATAGAGAAAGAAAATCATGAGGAAAACGGAGATAGAATACGGCTTCAAACAGCTTAAAGGACGATGATTGGTTGATCTGAGATACTTGAATTTACGGGGATACCTAACGGAATTGCCAGAAACAGCTCATGTCGTTGGTCCATAATTTGGTGAATATTTTTAGAAATTCGCACAGATATCTCCTGCGCTACGTTCTCCTATGTTTTGCTCTTGCGTTGACGGTCGTGGAGCGCACAGATGTCTCCTGCGGTAACGTCGTTATATGAAATTTCCCACTCACAGTCATTGGTAAAAATGACCCCCTCGTATTTTAGAAGTTTGAACCTGAAAATGCGGAAATTTGAGCTACTTTTCACAGAAAACGGATTAGTTATACACAAACTTTACGTGACATTATTTACAGTACATGTACTCATTAATATAATAATGTGAACAAATTGCAGCCAATATATAGATATTAACGACGTGAGAGACAAGTAAAAAATTTTACATTTTTATTTTTGAAAAAACAAAAGAATCGAGCAATATGACGTTCTTGTCATCTAATAGAGTATATTTAGCATTATCCCTGCCAAAAGTCCAAAGAAAATACTTGCAGCCGTTTTTGAGAAAATTCTGTTTTTGTAATATTTTTAAAATTGCACTTACTGCACGCTATGTTGCGCGAAAACAATTAGTTTTTTTAATACAATGTACACGGTCTTAATGAAATAACCCACTTTGGAGAACAAATTTTATTTGAAGGAAAAATGTCTATCTTTCATTTTATAATTGTAGGAAGAGGTCGAAGAAAATTCAGAGTTAACCGTGAAAATCGGACTTATGCCACCTTAATAAGTACATTTTACTGTATTCTTTCAGGAAATTTAAAGAAAAAAATTGGAGCCGCTTTTGAGAAAATTTGAAAATGTCCGTAGGGGCTTCATGTAAAGTACCCCCAAATTTTGAAGAATATTTTTGAAAATCGTGGCGCCTCCAGTGGAACCAGATCGATTGCGGAATATTCATTTTGGTTGTTCACAGACAGACCGACGGACGGACGTTTTGAAAATAACCACTTTTTCGATATCACGAGACGCCAAAAGTAAAAAGTGTAAACCGATTTTGTGCAAATTCTCTAATAATTTCAACAGTACTCTTATTTCATTTAAAATTACGCAAAAACTATCACAATTTTCAATGTACATTGCATTCATTAAAGAACTTATGGTGGAAAATTAATTTCCTTTGAAGAAAAAACTTTCTTTAGTAATATAGTTGTATAAAGGCGACGAAAAACGTTTAAAGTTTTTCAATTTTCAAAATATGAGTTAAATATCAAAATCAAACATGTCACCTTCACAAGTGTATTTAAGTCTATTGTCAAAAGAAACTTAAAAAAATTGAAGCCATTTGTGAGAAACTTTTGAAAATGTCCCTGGTGCTTCATGCAAGATTCCCATAAAATTTAATCCCGTTGCCAATACCCATTTAATTTAATTTTTTATTTAATAATAAAATTAACTTTATCTTCCACGTATACATTGAAATACTTTTTGTGGACGTAGATGCATCATATTTGTACACACGGCATGCAGGGGGAACATTAAAAATCAAGCTATTCTATAGACCATATGTACAGAAATTATATACATTTGATTTGCATTGAAAATAAGATTTAATAGACTTGGACACACAAATGCCATGATGGCAAATGCCACCTGGAACATAAACATTAACGACCTGAGAGGAATATAAAAAAATGGTGTAAATTATCGAAAACAAAAACAAACAACAACACATAAATGGCGTTTTTGTCATCTTATACAGTGCGTTTAGCATTATCCTTATAAGAAGTTTGAAGAAAAAAATTGGAGCCGTTTTTGAGAAAACCTTATATTTAATATTTTTTATTATTGACCATATTTACTTAACGTCAAAAGCAATTAAAAACTGCGTGAGGTACTATGGGGGTTAAGGGCAATGTGTGGATGGTTTCTTGAGCTTTGAGGTGTCTGTTCTCATATTCATATGAAAATGAAGTATGAATACTTGTAGCCACGAGCGTTTTTGGCAAAGCTGATATGAAAATATTTGCTCCTGCATAGCAAAAACTATTTGCAAAGGCAAATAAGCTCCAGATGAAGGCTATTATCGCTAGTGCTTTACGTGGAGGAATCGACTTATTGCTGTGATAAAACGGAAAACAATTATTCGGATATCTACAGTACATTCCCAAAAGAGCTCAAGAAAACGTACACAAATAGTAAAGATAATTTCATTTCCAGAAGCAAAACAAGAGGCACTCCCATCGTTTGCTCAAGGATCAGGGAAGATGGACAAAAATATGAACGAGACGGGGTCATCGACCCAGAAGATGGGGCACAATACATTTTTCTAAATTTATTATTAAAGTCACATCGACAACTGAGGTCATTAACGACTACTTTAAATACAACAGATACAAAAGAAAAGAAAACCAACGAGAAACGTGAAAACTCACTAATTTGAAAGAGTTCAGAATTCATAGCATAGTGAATTTAATTGCGTGTGCAATTAATGTAAATGAATGTTCCATTTGAGGTTTCGCTGAATAGAAAGACCCAAAATTTTCTTGCCTTAACATCAGTCAACGGTACGTTGTTCAACATCAGTGGAATGGACAATTGTTTACGGCATTGAAACAGTCTTCCCTTCGTTTATTACGGAAAAATTTGAAACATCTGATATTTTTATTCATCTGATTTTTATAACATCTGATATTATAGTAGCTACTGTTTCTTTTTTTGCAAAGAATATTCGTAACATCCGCAAAGAGATTTGTTCTTTCGTCTCGAATCGCCGAGGGCAAACAATCAAACGCCATTTTCTCGAAAAACGGATCAAAATTTTTTTTGAAACATTTCGAACTGATAGTTCTATTTGTACTGTTTAAGATGACATAAAATTCATTATTATTATTATTATTATTATTATTATTATTATTATTATTATTATTATTAATCAATATTTTGCTGTATTCTTTTATTTTTTCAAAAATTACAGAAATGTAATTTTGTAATTACATTTCTGTAATTACTGTAAATTTTCTGTAAATCTGCATATTCATGCAGATTTCCGGCAATTTGTATACATTATTGCATTTGTGTGATGAAATGTTTTAAATTACTTCCAATTAAGTTCTTCAAAAACTCAAAAGATTTCTGTGTAAAAGAGCTTGAAGCACCGCTAGTTTTCAAAACACCCGTTCGTCTGTGTGTGTGTCCGTCTGTCTGTGGATATCACTAGCGCCTAAAGCATACGTAGGTTTTTTCCCCCAAAATTGTATTCCCCGGCCGATCTGACTCAATTCGAAGCTTTGCGATTTTGAAAAACATTCTTTCAAATTTGGAGGTACTTGACATGAAGCCCAAGATCCATTTTCAATTTTTTTTCTAAAATGGCTACAGATTTTTTCTTTAAATTTCTTGTAAGAACAAAGTAAAATCACAGTTTAATATAACAGTTGCGAAGCTCTAATGGGAGGAGAATTCATCCGTTTGACACTAGCGCTCCTGGTGGCCAGCAAGAGGAGTCTGTCTTTAAGGCTATACGAGATAACAGGGGACTGCCTAGTAATTCATAATTTTTAATGTTTAACGTTTTAGAACACGTTTAAAATAGCACGTAGCCATGTGCATAACATCTAAAAACATTTGGCGCATACATAATAAAACGCTTATTCCAAGTTTATCATAAAATACAAATGTTTTACTCTCAAAGAAAGATGATAAAATCCTCACTTACTGTTCAGAAAATAAACATTCAGCATTTGCTCTATTAATCAAAGAAAACTGCACGAAAAACCTTATTGAGATGGGAGTCCTACACCTAAATGTTATAATAATATTTTAAAATAATAATAATATTAACATGATGATGATATAAGCCATTGAATCTCTAAAAGGGCAGGAGCTTCCTGTCAGATCACACGGGTGGTTCTGCTTCTCTCTTTTTTTTAGGTAAACCATTTGAAAAAAATATAGGGAGCTTCGTAACTGTTATACTAAACTGTGGTAAAATACACTTGTAAAGATTGCCTAAGTGTAATTTTCATTGTTAACTCTGAATTTTCGAAAATGTCAAAAACGTGAAATTTTCCGGCTTATTCCTACTATTACAAAATTCAAGATAGAGATTTTACCTTCAAGTAAGAGTTTTTTTTTTCCATAGTTAGGTCTTTCATTAAGGTCACAAACATTTTTTTTGAAAATGCAAGTAGTTGTCGCGAAATACCGCATGCAATATGTGCATGTACTTTATGAGACAAAGGTCATTTTGCTCTATTCGTTTTTCAAAAATTACAAAAACGTATTTTTTTACATCTCTCTCTCGCGTCGTTTTGTATGTTTCCATTAACGGCGATTGGTGTAAATTATTTAATTATATTGCAATATAGAAGAATTTAATAGACATTGCTAAATACTAAATTTGAATTTTAAGTTTTTCAATTTTCGAAAAATCAGATTTTGCAAACCAACATGAGACCTGCGCCATTCTCTCAAATGACCTTCAGACTATCCAACAACAAAATTTAGTCAAAATTGTTGGGGCCATTTTTTGAAAATTTTGAAAATGTCCCAGGGTTTTCATGTAAAGTACCCCAAAATTAAAACCTCGGTTTCAAATTCAAGGGGCCAGGAGATCAGTCAGATCGATCAAGGAGTATCAATTTTGGAGAAAATCGGCTGAACGGTTTAGTCGTTAGCGTTGTTCACAGACAGACGGACGGACGGACGGACAGACGTTTTGCTTTCAATTGGTTTTTCGGTATCAAGGACCCACAAAACAGGGATTCTGGCTGCACCACGTGTTATGAGATTTTTTTATTAATTTAGCAACTGGATTTATCCACTTTTTCTTTACCAGGGCCCTGTAATAAGAGTTCTTCTGCCGAAAATTTGCCGTTTTTTTCGCGCAGCATTACATAGCTTTCCCTATACGTATGTATATACGTACGTATAGTATACGGGAAAGTAAAAAGAAAGAAAAATATATGACAATCAATTACAGTAGAACTGAGTAAGCGCTCCAACAAACAATTCAAAATTAACATCCCAAAATGAAGAAATAAAATAATGTTTTAAACTTATTTCCAAGTTGAAAGTGATTGGATATAGGATTTGGTATTTTTTTTGTTTCATGACCCTTCTCGTTGTTCTAATATCCAAATGAAGAGTTGGTTGCTGCTTCTGTTTCTCTCTTAAATTTCGAAGTTATTTCGAATTATTTTAAGTTTTGAAGTCATTTGGATCACATTCGAGTTCTAGTTCCACCAGAGCTTGTTGATTTTGGATCACCATTAACAGTTGTGACATTAAAGTTGCTCCAGGACGCAGTTTCCTTTCCGTTACTTCATCATTACCGTCGAGGAGGTTTTCTTCACTGTTAATTTCCCGAAGTTCCTCTACAATGAGCTCATTATAATGAGAGTTGCACAGATCCTGAATGGCTTTTCTGTCCATTTGGCCTTCACCCAAATTCATTTGGCCGACACCCGGTTATCGACCTGCGGGGTCTGTAGCACTTTTAATGCGGGGCCCCTGTTTTTAATTTTTCAATTTTTCAATTTTTCAATTTTTTAAGCCATAGTTGTAATAAATTATGCCAAGTCTGTAATAAACTATATTACATATATATAATAATTATTCAAATATTTTAATTTTTTTAAAATGCGAATAATTTAATAAGGTTACTGAGCTGTTACTTATTTTAAAACTTGAATTATGTTTCAACGATTTTAAAATTTGTTTGTGATTGAATTAAGAGTACGAGTGATAAATTCAGTATCGTAACTGAAATCGTGGGGATAAAGCTTGACTACCCAAAAAAACATTTCCACGATAAATACGATCAGCTGATTCTTTTCTGATTTTAATTTATGCACTAACAATTATCCAAACAAATTAATAAACTTCAAACGCTTGTATTTTAAAACTAAAAAAATGTGTCGTACGACATATTGTTTTAGGACGAGGACTTCAACTTTAACATTATTTATTTATACATACTTTTGTTTGTCTGTTTTACGATAAGTTCACAAATTTCATAACGGCAAAAGGTTTTATCTTCATTTGTGAGAAAAAAAAAGTCTGTAGCACGTGCTTCAAATGCTACTAGGATAAACCAGGGACCGCCTACACCCTTACTTTCATATCGACGCATGAATTATTTTACTATTTTGTTATTCTATAAACGTGAATTGACATTTCATCTGTGCAATTTTTGCAGGAAGCGATACTTTGAGCATCGACATCTGCCGAGTTTGTTTCCCAGATGACTCTGACAAAGGAAATGAAACGTGCTCGCTTTCAAACAAATGTAGTATGATCAAAAGACACACTCGCGAATGTTAAAACCGGTAGCATTTCTCTAATCACGAAAATTCGGAACTCCCGAACGGCAAATTTGCGGAAGTCGAGGGACTACTGTACTATTGTATTAAACTTTTGAATGTGGACACCCAATGACCTGAATCTCGCCCCCAATAACGACGTTTAATTCACGTGTGCCATACAATATCTTTTAGACTGCCTAATTGCTTTTCCCTTTTTTATTTAAATATCCATATCACTTAATTGGTACGAATTTATATGAAGATCAGCTGTAGGTGATCAGACGAAAGTATTTTCTTTCTCTTTGCACTAGCAGTTTTATTTGAAAATTTGAGCATCATCTCACACTAGCTATGCCCTAGTAAGAGTTTTTCTGCCGAAAATTCTCTATTTTGTCGCGCAGCATTATATAACTTACTCTTTACTGCATAAGCAGTAGCTAGAAAGTAAAACGAACAATTTTTACGAAAAAAAATTAATGTTTCAATTATCCTCCTAATCTCGTATTTCTGTCGAAATCTTCAAATGGATTTCCTGCATTACTAAGTTTCTCTACGCCACGTGTTGGGGAAAGTAAAACGTTCTTTGTTTAAAAACAACAATCTACAGGCGTAACATTCATTCTGAAACACCTTACACTGTTTTCATTCATACAAAGATTTGAAGGTTTAAAGTTAATCGGAGCCAAATTGTACATCATTTTGGTCCACGTTATTAAGTGATCACAATGTTTTATTTGTTGTTTTCCTTCATAACTCAATATATCAACTTTTTTGTTACGATCTTTCTTTCATTCAAAGTTACATGAAGTAATTTTATAGATGAGAGGAAACCTGCAGCTCATGTTCGTACAATTTCTGAGATAGTATTTCCTGCTGAAATATTGGTGTCACTTCAATATCTAAACTGACTTTGAATTCAGATTAATCCTTGTTTGTTTTGCATTTTACATCATGTACATCAAAATAATTTTGAAACAAATTGAAATTGTTTTCGGATGCTGTTTTAAGAAAAATTACGTTGAAATGTTAAAGTATTAGCAATTGGCCTTGTTAACCGCTTTCACTAGAGTAAAAAAACAAAATCAGAAAAATAAATGATCATGTAGTTAAGGCACAATTATCACAGCAAAATATTACTGATTAAAATTTAAAATAAGAGCAAAGCTAAAAACATTTATGATGTGGAGCAGGTTGTAATTTTCTAGCCCTAACTTGAAGGTGTCTATTTATTATTAGGCAAAAATTATGTGATATGAACTCCATTTTTTCAGGTTGTGAACACCACGGATATTCTGGTTGAAGATTTCACACAGCATCCTTCGCTAAAAAACATCACCAATCACCATTCAGAATGCAGAAACAGGGGAGCGATCTCAGACCAATTGCTTGAAACTATTCATGACAGACTTTGGGCAGCAATTAAATTTAGAGAAAATCTCGTTCAGATCTTAGGGACATTTTTGTATCAGCCGATCAACACTATGGACCCTGAGATATTTTACGCTCTCAATGAAATTCTCAACAGCATTCGACTGAGGAGGGTGGACACATCGCAAGTCCTCTCTGAAATGGACATATCTGTCGGAGAAAACTTACAACAGCAATTCCAGAAAGTATTTGCTACTCTTCAACGCGTTGTCTCGAAATCCTTACAGAGTGCTGTTCTGGTTATCAATGAAGCACTGGTGACTAGAGCACTGGAAGTGGAAAACTACGTTGTTAGTGTGACGTCCGGTGGAAATAGCGCCAACATATTATTCGAATCCACCGTTTTAGAGGCCATAGGCACCACACCTTTACCACCAGAGCTGCTACCAGAAGCGGGCTCGGAGGCATGCCAAGTTGCAAAGAGATCACATAAAATACTGGGGATAAACTTTGGCAATGTCATGGGGTCTCTATTCGCTTCCAAAATCCCTCTGACACAACGTCTGTTTGCAGCATTGGTTCAATACAGACCAGTTTCTGACATTGTTCCAGAACACGAAGAAACTGAATTGGTGATTTTGGAGTATCTCAAAGGAGTAAATTTATCCATTTGGGATATGATTATTCAACATGTAACAGAAGATGACTTTACGTCACCACATTACTTCATCAAAAAGATATTTCAATACAGTGCTTCAAATTCGGACATTCCATCAACCATTAGAGACGATATACATTCACTTAGCGTCTATTTAACGATGCCTTCTGAGTTATCCAAAGCTCCACAATCAGACTACTCAATTTCTGAAAATGAAATTTCATCTCCAGTAGACATTAAAGCTCTTCTTTTCACAATCTCATCTGATTACGATCCGGACTATATTGTCGATTTTAGAGATCAGATTCTGTATTACATTAAGACAAAGAAGATTGATATGCAAGCAGTGCTGGAAAACTTCCCAACCCACGAGTACTCACATGCAACTTCAGTGCTTCAAGCAATACTCATCCGTATTATCAAACGACAACCAGACCTAGACAAAGATCTCTTTTTTGCTGTCAATTCATTACACCTCTATTTGAAGTTCAAAACCCTGAAGCAACGCGCAACCTTCAGTATTCCTCACGAGTTTGTGTACGTTCCATCACTTCTTGACGAATTCCTCACACCTTCTTTGCCTCCAAAAATAAGAAATGTAGCGAAAGATCTAAAAGAAGCTTTACTCCACGAAGAAATTGACTGGGACATCATTGTTCAAGCAATACCACTCGATAAATGTTCCAAGCCCGTTCAATGCTTTGTAAACGTCGCGAAAGAAATGATCGATACTGGAGTCGAAATGCAGCTCAACTCAACGATGCTCGTTACACAACTTCTTGAGTATTTCGACTGTAACGGGAATCCGCTCCCAAATGCATACGGTCCAGAGGAGTATGGGTCTGACGAGGATCCGTTTAGAGTGTTTTGCAAACCAAAAGTTGGGCGCACAGTTTTTGAAAGGTCTCAATATACAAAATACGCAAGAATACTCAAAATTCTTCATAAGGGAAAAATCGTCAAGGTACAGTACATTCCAGGAATGGATAAAGTTCTTGGAATTGAAACGGCGGGAATAATAGAATATTATAAAGTAGAAGGAAAGTATGAACCAAGTACGATTTTGCCCCGTGATGTCATTCCTACAAGACACAATCCACTGAAAGGCGTAAATACAAGACTCAATCTACACGTTTCGTTTTACATGCCGTATCATTATGCTTACGAAGGTCATGTCAATCCAATTCCATCTTACACAGATGTCGAACATTCCGATGGAGGTGATATCGAGTTTTTTCAGTGTAAAGAGGAACGGATTTCCCTTGACGATGAGCCACAAGAGCAAGAGGATTGTGATTTTCCGGACGACAAGGAGGTGAGTCCGGAGGACGAAGAAGATGAGTTTATATCACCGCCTGAGGAAGGCGTCTACTACAATCCCCAAACCGGTGTTACTCAGATTATAGAGAATAACGACAACTTCTGTCATTCTGACGAGTATTTTGTACTAACTTTCCCGTACGTCAAGCCAACGAATGACCTGCCAGGCGAAAACTTGGTCAGTTTACTGCCCCAAACACAAATTGGATCCCCTGAAGACCAAACAATTGCACCTATCAGGCTCTTTTTAATGCGCCCCGATATATACGTGTTGCTCGGTAAGCGTTTTGACCCTTCAGCGTATCCAACCAGCGATGCGCTTTTAAGAGACATGTTAGAAGAAATAAAATTGCTCTCGATAGTAGAAGAAAATGTTCATTTTCATACTTTAATAAAGCATTTTATCGATATTCTGGGTCCAGAGATGCCAAGGCTTTCTAGGGAAGAAGAATTTGAACCAGCGAACGCCGATGACCTTGTGACCAATATGCCCCAGCTGCCCAAATCCTCTAAATCTGAGCAATATTTAAAACCCATAATAGACATTATAAAGCAGAGCAAATCGAGTGACTGGACGAAAGATAAATACCCCACCCGCATACAAATGGTAAGGGGAATATTAAAAGATCTCATGATAAATGATGATGTCGTAGTAGACCACCAGCTTCTACGAAAAGTAATTGACTGGTATTATAAACATGAAAAACCACCTTACTTTGTACCATATCCAGTGCCCACGTATGAACAGCAAATTGAAGCAGCCGATAAAGAAAAACTTAACGAATTACTGCCATCTACTGAAAATGGAACACCTGAGGATAACGCTATAAATCCACTTAGAAAATTTTTGAAAGATTCAGAAGAAGTTTACACCTACATTCCACATCTAAGAATTGAAGACCAAATAACAAAGGGAACATTACTGCGATCAATCCTAAAGGAACTTCGTCAGAACACATCAATAATGAGGAAGTATTCACTTTACACCGCCATCGACGAATATCTTGATGCCCTTGGGCCAGACCCGTCAACAACCTACGACTTCCCATTTGACTATCCTGTACCAGATCCTGAACATGAAAATTCTCTACCAAATGTTAATGATCCTGCTTCGTGGATGCCTAAAACAACAGAAAATACACCTGCTCAAGAAATTGCAGAAATAATCCTACCAATATTGAAAGATCCACTTTTGTTTTCGAAACTAGACCCAAAATTCGATCCAAAAGCATACTCAACAAATCGTGATATACTAACTGCTGTACTCCAGCAAATCAGAACTTCTGACAAATTCAATATACCAACCAAGCGGAGGGAAATTATTGAACTAGTTGTGGAGTACAACAATGCATCGTACCCAAGCATTGAAGAATTGGACACCGGTGAGATGTGCCAAACAACTAATATCAATACGTGTTTGAAAGAATATCCCCAAAACACTACCATGTATTACATAATGAAACCCTTTGAAAGATACCTAAGCAATATAGAAAATCTTAATACGGATGTAGTACGACCAGAAAATCTTTATTTACGCGGGATTATAAATAAATTAAAGAATATGAAAATTCTGGACAAGCATGTGAAAAGAGCCCTATACTACATAAATTCATCAAGTGATGAAGAAACGAACAAAGACGAAGAATATGGGGTACCGTTACCACATCCTATAAAAATGATGGAGCCAATAGAACATGGTAAGTGCTGGTGTATGTTACTAGCAATACTACCATCGAAAACAAAAGAAAACCACAAGCTTATAATAACTATAAAACATTTATTGAAAAATCGACAATATCTTCTGAGAGAGAAACCAGAATTTGATCCAAAGAAATATCACACTAAACTGCAATTATTATTAGCAATATTGGAAAATTACTTAGACACAAATTACATCAAAGCTGATCCCAAACAAGAAAGCCAAATTCAAAACCTTATACACATACTAACACCAATATTTGCACCACTTAATTGTTCCACAGCAAACTCACCAGCAACAGATTACTCCAAGCCCTGGGAACCATTAGTACTGCCGGACAAGAAAGATCCAGACTATGTATCAATGAAACCCATCTTAGACTTATTAAAAGGTAAGGAACGCTGCAAGATATTTTCAAAGAAAGAATTAAACAACACTAATTTGACGCAAAAACAATTTTTAATAATGTCACTTCAAAAACACGCAAACAGACGAGAAGTAAAAACAAATTATCCATTACTGAATCACATCCACAATTTCATGATATTCATTATAAATGACAGTTGCGAAAAACCTAGTTCCACCACTGAAATTACTACTTTGACGAGCCCACAATCCACTCTGTCGACGTCCTCTCTTACTCCTAAATCCTCGACCAGCGAACAAACCATAGCATCCACTTCTACTGACACTTCACAACCTGAAACATCACATACACCAACAATGCAGTCGTCCAAGTTAACGTCAATGGAAACATCTAAGCCATCTACAACGAAAACTAAAGCTTCGGCCCTTTCGACAGGAACTCATTTCACAGAGTCATTAAAATCATCTCAAGCTTCCTTTTCTACTCAGGCTTCAAAACCTGAAACATCATTTACACCAACAATGCAGTCGTCCAAGTTAACGTCAATGGAAACATCTAAGCCATCTACCACGGAAACTAAAGCATCGACCCTTTCGACAAGAACACATTTCACAGAGTCATTAAAATCATCTCAAGCTTCCTTTTCTACTCAGCCTTCACAACCTGAAACATCATTTACACCAACAATGCAGTCGTCCAAGTTAACGTCAAAGGAAACATCTAAGCCATCTACCACGGAAACTAAAGCATCGACCCTTTCGACAGAAACACATTTCACAGAGTCATTAAAATCATCTCAAGCTTCCTTTTCTACTCAGGCTTCACAACCTGAAACATCATTTACACCAACAATGCAGTCGTCCAAGTTAACGTCAATGGAAACATCTAAGCCATCTACCACGGAAACTAAAGCATCGACCCTTTCGACAGGAACACATTTCACAGAGTCATTAAAATCATCTCAAGCTTCCTTTTCTACTCAGGCTTCACAACCTGAAACATCATTTACACCAACAATGCAGTCGTCCCAGTTAACGTCAATGAAAACATATAAGCCATCTACCACGGAAACTAAAGCATCGACCCTTTCGACAGGAACACATTTCACAGAGTCATTAAAATCATCTCAAGCGTCCTTTTCTACTCAGGCTTCACAACCTGAAACATCATTTACACCAACAATGCAGTCGTCCAAGTTAACGTCAATGGAAACATCTAAGCCATCTACCACGGAAACTAAAGCATCGACCCTTTCGACAGTAACACATATCACAGAGTCATTAAAATCATCTCAAGCTTCCTTTTCTACTCAGGCTTCACAACCTGAAACATCATTTACACCAACAATGCAGTCGTCCCAGTTAACGTCAATGGAAACATCTAAGCCATCTACCACGGAAACTAAAGCATCGACCCTTTCGACAGGAACACATTTCACAGAGTCATTAAAATCATCTCAAGCTTCCTTTTCTACTCAGCCTTCACAACCTGAAACATCATTTACACCAACAATGCAGTCGTCCCAGTTAACGTCAATGGAAACATCTAAGCCATCTACCACGGAAACTAAAGCATCGACCCTTTCGACAGGAACACATATCACAGAGTCATTAAAATCATCTCAAGCTTCCTTTTCTACTCAGGCTTCACAACCTGAAACATCATTTACACCAACAATGCAGTCGTCCAAGTTAACGTCAATGGAAACATCTAAGCCATCTACCACGGAAACTAAAGCATCGACCCTTTCGACAGGAACACATTTCACAGAGTCATTAAAATCATCTCAAGCTTCCTTTTCTACTCAGGCTTCACAACCTGAAACATCATTTACACCAACAATGCAGTCGTCCCAGTTAACGTCAATGGAAACATCTAAGCCATCTACAACGGAAACTAAAGCATCGACCCTTTCGACAGGAACACATTTCACAGAGTCATTAAAATCATCTCAAGCTTCCTTTTCTACTCAGGCTTCACAACCTGAAACATCATTTACACCAACAATGCAGTCGTCCCAGTTAACGTCAATGGAAACATCTAAGCCATCTACCACGGAAACTAAAGCATCGACCCTTTCGACAGGAACACATTTCACAGAGTCATTAAAATCATCTCAAGCTTCCTTTTCTACTCAGGCTTCACAACCTGAAACATCATTTACACCAACAATGCAGTCGTCCAAGTTAACGTCAATGGAAACATCTAAGCCATCTACCACGGAAACTAAAGCATCGACCCTTTCGACAGGAACACATATCACAGAGTCATTAAAATCATCTCAAGCTTCCTTTTCTACTCAGGCTTCACAACCTGAAACATCATTTACACCAACAATGCAGTCGTCCCAGTTAACGTCAATGGAAACATCTAAGCCATCTACAACGGAAACTAAAGCATCGACCCTTTCGACAGGAACACATTTCACAGAGTCATTAAAATCATCTCAAGCTTCCTTTTCTACTCAGGCTTCACAACCTGAAACATCATTTACACCAACAATGCAGTCGTCCCAGTTAACGTCAATGGAAACATCTAAGCCATCTACCACGGAAACTAAAGCATCGACCCTTTCGACAGGAACACATTTCACAGAGTCATTAAAATCATCTCAAGCTTCCTTTTCTACTCAGGCTTCACAACCTGAAACATCATTTACACCAACAATGCAGTCGTCCAAGTTAACGTCAATGGAAACATCTAAGCCATCTACCACGGAAACTAAAGCATCGACCCTTTCGACAGGAACACATTTCACAGAGTCATTAAAATCATCTCAAGCTTCCTTTTCTACTCAGGCTTCACAACCTGAAACATCATTTACACCAACAATGCAGTCGTCCCAGTTAACGTCAATGGAAACATCTAAGCCATCTACAACGGAAACTAAAG
The DNA here is from genome assembly GCA_031308135.1 of Acheta domesticus. Lineage (NCBI taxonomy): Eukaryota > Metazoa > Arthropoda > Insecta > Orthoptera > Gryllidae > Acheta > Acheta domesticus. Next base: position 2,631,395 of record JAHLJT010009355.1, on the reverse strand, counting down.
CATCGACCCTTTCGACAGGAACACATTTCACAGAGTCATTAAAATCATCTCAAGCTTCCTTTTCTACTCAGGCTTCACAACCTGAAACATCATTTACACCAACAATGCAGTCGTCCCAGTTAACGTCAATGGATACATCTAAGCCATCTACCACGGAAACTAAAGCATCGACCCTTTCGACAGGAACACATTTCACAGAGTCATTAAAATCATCTCAAGCTTCCTTTTCTACTCAGCCTTCACAACCTGAAACATCATTTACACCAACAATGCAGTCGTCCAAGTTAACGTCAATGGAAACATCTAAGCCATCTACCACGGAAACTAAAGCATCGACCCTTTCGACAGGAACACATATCACAGAGTCATTAAAATCATCTCAAGCTTCCTTTTCTACTCAGGCTTCACAACCTGAAACATCATTTACACCAACAATGCAGTCGTCCCAGTTAACGTCAATGGAAACATCTAAGCCATCTACAACGGAAACTAAAGCATCGACCCTTTCGACAGGAACACATTTCACAGAGTCATTAAAATCATCTCAAGCTTCCTTTTCTACTCAGCCTTCACAACCTGAAACATCATTTACACCAACAATGCAGTCGTCCCAGTTAACGTCAATGGAAACATCTAAGCCATCTACCACGGAAACTAAAGCATCGACCCTTTCGACAGGAACACATATCACAGAGTCATTAAAATCATCTCAAGCTTCCTTTTCTACTCAGGCTTCACAACCTGAAACATCATTTACACCAACAATGCAGTCGTCCAAGTTAACGTCAATGGAAACATCTAAGCCATCTACCACGGAAACTAAAGCATCGACCCTTTCGACAGGAACACATTTCACAGAGTCATTAAAATCATCTCAAGCTTCCTTTTCTACTCAGCCTTCACAACCTGAAACATCATTTACACCAACAATGCAGTCGTCCCAGTTAACGTCAATGGAAACATCTAAGCCATCTACCACGGAAACTAAAGCATCGACCCTTTCGACAGGAACACATTTCACAGAGTCATTAAAATCATCTCAAGCTTCCTTTTCTACTCAGCCTTCACAACCTGAAACATCATTTACACCAACAATGCAGTCGTCCAAGTTAACGTCAATGGAAACATCTAAGCCATCTACCACGGAAACTAAAGCATCGACCCTTTCGACAGGAACACATATCACAGAGTCATTAAAATCATCTCAAGCTTCCTTTTCTACTGAGGCTTCACAACCTGAAACATCATTTACACCAACAATGCAGTCGTCCAAGTTAACGTCAATGGAAACATCTAAGCCATCTACCACGGAAACTAAAGCATCGACCCTTTCGACAGGAACACATTTCACAGAGTCATTAAAATCATCTCAAGCTTCCTTTTCTACTCAGGCTTCACAACCTGAAACATCATTTACACCAACAATGCAGTCGTCCAAGTTAACGTCAATGGAAACATCTAAACAATCTACCACGGAAACTAAAGCTTCGTCCCTTTCGACAGGAACTCATTTCACAGAGTCATTAAAATCATCCGAAGCGTCCTATTCTACTGAGGCTTCACAACCTGAAACATCATTTACACCAACAATGCAGTCGTCCAAGTTAACGTCAGTGGAAATATCTAAGCCATCTACCACGGAAACTAAAGCATCGACCCTTTCGACAGGAACACATTTCACAGAGTCATTAAAATCATCTCAAGTTTCCTTTTCAACTGAAGCTTCACAACCTGAAACATCATTTACACCAACAATGCAGTCGTCCAAGTTAACGTCAATGGAAACATCTAAACAATCTACCACGGAAACTAAAGCTTCGTCCCTTTCGACAGGAACTCATTTCACAGAGTCATTAAAATCATCCGAAGCGTCCTATTCTACTGAGGCTTCACAACCTGAAACATCATTTACACCAACAATGCAGTCGTCCAAGTTAACGTCAGTGGAAATATCTAAGCCATCTACAACGGAACTAAAGCATCACATCAAGCATCTACTTCAGAAACTGAAGCTTCGCATCTTTCCACACAAACACACATCACGGAATCTTCAAAATCATCGCATGCTTCCTTTTCTCCTGAGACTTCACATACCGGAACATTACTAACTGAAACAACGCAGTCGCCCCCCTTATCGTCACTAGAAACATCTCAGACTTCTACTTCAGAAACTGAAGCTTCGCCACTTTCCACACAAACACACATCACGGAATCTACAAAATCGTCGCAAGCTTCCTTTTCTCCTGAGACTTCACATACCGGAACATTACTTACTGAAACAACGCTGTCGCCCCCCTTATCGTCACAAGAAACATCTGAGACCTCTACTTCAGAAACTGAAGCTTCGCCACTTTCCACACAAACACACATCACGGAATCTACAAAATCATCGTATGCTTCCTTTTCTCAAGAGACGTCATATACCGGAACATTACTAACTGAAACAACGCAGTCGCTCCCCTTATCGTCACTAGAAACTTCTCAGTCTTCTACTTCAGAAACTGAAGCTTCGCCACTTTCCACACAACACACATCACGGAATCTACAAAATCATCGCATGCTTCCTTTTTCTCCTGAGACTTCACATACCGGAACATTACTTACTGAAAAAACGCAGTCACCCCCCTTTATCGTCACTAGAAATCTCTCAGACTTCTACTTCAGAAACTGAAGCTTCGCCACTTTCCACACAAACACACATCACGGAATCTAGAAAACCATCGCATTAATCCTTTTCTCCTGAGACTTCACATACCGGAACATTACTTAACTGAAACAACGCAGTCGCCCCCCTTATCGTCACTAGAAACATCTCAGACATTCCTACTTCAGAAACTGAAGCTTCGCCACTTTCCACACAAACACACATCACGGAATCTACAAAATCATCGCATGCTTCCTTTTCTCCTGAGACTTCACATACCGGAACATTACTTACAGAAACAACGCTGTCGCCCCCCTTATCGTCACTAGAAACATCTCACACTTCTACTTCAGAAACTGAAGCTTCGCCACTTTCCACACAAACACACATCACGGAATCTACAAAATCGTCGCATGCTTCCTTTTCTCCTGAGACTTCACATACCGGAACATTACTTACTGAAACAACGCTGTCGCCCTCCTTATCGTCACTAGAAACCTCTCAGACTTCTACTTCAGAAACTGAAGCTTCGCCACTTTCCACACAAACACACATCACGGAATCTACAAAATCATCGCATGCTTCCTTTTCTCCTGAGACTTCACATACCGGAACATTACTTACTGAAACAACGCTGTCGCCTCCCTCATCGTCACTAGAAACATCTCAGACTTCTACTTCAGAAACTGTAGCTTCGCCACTTTCCACACAAACACACATCACGGAATCTACAAAATCATCGCATGCTTCCTTTTCTCCTGAGACTTCACATACCGGAACATTACTTACATGACACAACGCTGTCGCCCCCCTCATCGTCACTAGAAACATCTCAGACTTCTACTTCAGAAACTGAAGCTTCGCCACATTCCACACAAACACACATCACGGAATCTACAAAATCATCGCATGCCTTCCTTTTCTCCTGAGACTTCACATACCGGAACATTACTTACATGAAACAACGTAGTCGCCCCCCTTATCGTCACTAGAAACATCTCAGACTTCTACTTCAGAAACTGAAGCTTCGCCACATTTCCACACAAACACACATCACGGAATCTACAAAATCATCGCATGCTTCCTTTTCTCCTGAGACTTCACATACCGGAACATTACTAACTGAAACAACGCAGTCGCCCCCCTTATCGTCACTAGAAACATCTCAGACATTCTACTTCAGAAACTGAAGCTTCGCCACTTTCCACACAATCACACATCACGGAATCTACAAAATCATCGCATGCTTCCTTTTCTCCTGAGACTTTCACATACCGGAACATTACTTACTGAAACAACGCTGTCGCCCCCCTTATCGTCACTAGAAACATCTGAGACTTCTACTTCAGAAACTGAAGCTTCGCCACATTCCACACAAACACACATCACGGAATCTACAAAATCATCGCATGCTTCCTTTTCTCCTGAGACTTCACATACCGGAACATTACTTACTGAAACAACGCTGTCGCCCCCTTATCGTCACTAGAAACATCTCAGACTTCTACTTCAGAAACTGAAGCTTCGCCACTTTCCACACAAACACACATCACGGAATCTACAAAATCATCGCATGCTTCCTTTTCTCCTGAGACTTCACATACCTGGAACATTACTAACTGAAACAACTGCAGTCGCCCCCTTATCGTCACTAGAAACATCTCACACTTCTACTTCAGAAACTGAAGCTTCGCCACTTTCCACACAATCACACATCACGGAATCTACAAAATCATCGCATGCATTCTTTTCTCCTGAGACTTCACATACCGGAACATTACTTACTGAAACAACGCTGTCGCCACCCTCATCGTCACTAGAACATCTGAGACTTCTACTTCGGAAACTGAAGCTTCGCCACTTTCCACACAATCACACATCACGGAATCTACAAATCATCGCATGCTTCCTTTTCTCCTGAGACTTCACATACCGGAACATTACTTACATGAAACAACGCTGTCGCCGCCCTATCGTCACTAGAGACATCTCAGACTTCTACTTCAGAAACTGAAGCTTCGCCACTTTCCACACAAACACACATCACGGAATCTACAAAATCATCGCATGCTTCCTTTTCTCCTGAGACTTCACATACCGGAACATTACTTACTGAAACAACGCTGTCGCCCCCTTATCGTCACTAGAAACATCTCAGACTTCTACTTCAGAAACTGAAGCTTCGCCACTTTCCACACAAACACACATCACGGAATCTACAAAATCATCGCATGCTTCCTTTTCTCCTGAGACTTCACATACCGGAACATTACTACTGACACAACGCTGTCGCCCCCCTTATCGTCCCTAGAAACATCTCAGACTTCTACTTCAGAAACTGAAGCTTCGCCACTTTCCACACAAACACACATCACGAATCTACAAAATCATCGCATGCTTCCTTTCTCCTGAGACTTCACATACCGGAACATTACTTACTGAAACAACGCTGTCGCCCCCCTTATCGTCACTAGAAACATCTCAGACTTCTACTTCAGAAACTGAAGCTTCGCCACTTTCCACACAAACACACATCACGGAATCTACAAAATCATCGCATGCTTCCTTTTCTCCTGAGACTTCACATACCGGAACATTACTTACTGAAACAACGCTGTCGCCCCCTCTATCGTCACTAGAAACATCTCAGACTTCTACTTCAGAAACTGAAGCTTCGCCACTTTCCACACAAACACACATCACGGAATCTACAAAATCATCGCATGCTTCCTTTTCTCCTGAGACTTCACATACCGGAACATTACTTACTGAAACAACGCTGTCGCCCCCCTTATCGTCACTAGAGAACATCTCAGACTTCTACTTCAGAAACTGAAGCCTTCGCCACTTTCCACACAAACACACATCACGGAATCTACAAAATCATCGCATGCTTCCTTTTCTCCTGAGACTTTCACATACCGGAACATTACTACTGAAACAACGCTGTCGCCCCCCCTTATCGTCACTAGAAACATCTCAGACTTCTACTTCAGAAACTGAAGCTTCGCCACTTTCCACACAAACACACATCACGGAATCTACAAAATCATCGCATGCTTCCTTTTCTCCTGAGACTTCACATACCGGAACATTACTAACTGAAACAACGCATTCGCCCCCCTTATCGTCACTAGAAACATCTCAGACTTCTACTTCAGAAACTGAAGCTTCGCCACTTTCCACACAAACACACATCACGGAATCTACAAAATCATCGCATGCTTCCTTTTCTCCTGAGACGTTCACATACCGGAACATTACTTACTGAAACAACGCTTTCGCCCCCCTTATCGTCACTAGAGACATCTCAGACTTCTACTTCAGAAACTGAAGCTTCGCCACTTTCCACACAAACACACATCACGGAATCTACAAAATCATCGCATGCTTCCTTTTCTCCTGAGACGTCACATACCGGAACATTTCTCACCTGAAACAACGCTAGTCGCTCCCCCTCATCGTCACTAGAGACATCTCAGACTTCTACTTCAGAAACTGAAGGCTTCGCCACTTTCCACACAAACACACATCACGGAATCTACAAAATCATCGCATGCTTCCTTTTCTCCTGAGACTTCACACACCGGAACATTACTTACAGAAACAACGCTGTCGCCCCCCTTATCGTCCCTAGAAACATCTCAGACTTCTATTTTAGAAACTGAAGCTTCGCCACATTCCACTGAAACACACATCACGGAATCTACAAAATCATCGCATGCTTCCTTTTCTCCTGAGACTTCCCATACCGGAACATTACTTACTGAAACAACGCTGTCGCCTCCCTCATCGTCACTAGAAACATCTCAGACTTCTACTTCAGAAACTGAAGCTTCGCCACTTTCCACACAAACACACATCACGGAATCTACAAAATCATCGCATGCATCCTTTTCTCCTGAGACTTCACATACCGGAACATTACTTACAGAAACAACGGTGTCGCCCCCCTTATCGTCCCTAGAAACATCTCAGACTTCTATTTTAGAAACTGAAGCTTCGCCACATTCCACTGAAACACACATCACGGAATCTACAAAATCATCGCATGCTTCCTTTTCTCCTGAGACGTCACATACCGGAACATTACTTACTGAAACAACGCTGTCGCCCCCCTCATCGTCAATAGAGACATCTCAGACTTCGACTTCAGAAACTGAAGGTTCGCCACTTTCCACACAAACACACATCACGGAATCTACAAAATCATCGCATGCTTCCTTTTCTCCTGAGACTTCCCATACCGGAACATTACTTACTGAAACAACGCTGTCGCCTCCCTCATCGTCACTAGAAACATCTCAGACTTCTACTTCAGAAACTGAAGCTTCGCCACTTTCCACACAAACACACATCACGGAATCTACAAAATCATCGCATGCATCCTTTTCTCCTGAGACTTCACATACCGGAACATTACTTACTGAAACAACGCAGTCGCCCCCCTTATCGTCACTAGAGACATCTCAGACTTCTACTTCAGAAACTGAAGCTTCGCCACATTCCACTCAAACACACATCACGGAATCTACAAAATCATCGCATGCTTCCTTTTCTCCTGAGACGTCACATACCGGAACATTACTTACTGAAACAACGCTTTCGCCCCCCTTATCGTCACTAGAGACATCTCAGACTTCTACTTCAGAAACTGAAGCTTCGCCACTTTCCACACAAACACACATCACGGAATCTACAAAATCATCACATGCTTCCTTTTCTCCTGAGATTTCACATACCGAAACATTACTTACTGAAACAACGCTTTCTTCCCCCTTATCGTCACTAGAAACATCTCAGACCTCTACTTCACAAACTGAAGCTTCGCCACTTTCCACACAAACACACATCACGGAGTCTACAAAATCATCGCATGCATCCTTTTCTCCTGAGACTTCACACACCGGAACATTACTTACAGAAATAACGCTGTCGCCCCCCTTATCGTCCCTAGAAACATCTCAGACTTCTACTTTAGAAACTGAAGCTTCGTCACATTCCACACAAACACACATCACGGAATCTACAAAATCATCGCATGCTTCCTTTTCTCCTGAGACGTCACATACCGGAACATTACTTACTGAAACAACGCTTTCTTCCCCCTTATCGTCACTAGAAACATCTCAGACTTCTACTTCACAAACTGAAGGTTCGCCACTTTCCACAGAAACACACATCACGGAATCTACAAAATCATCGCATGCTTCCTTTTCTCCTGAGACTTCACATATCGGAACATTGCTCACTGAAACAACGCTGTCGCCCCCCTTATCGTCACTCGAAACATCTCAGACTTCTTCTTCAGAAACTGAAGCTTCGCCACTTTCCACACAAACACACATCACGGAATCTACAAAATCATCGTATGCTTCCTTTTCTTCAGAGACGTCACATACCGGAACATTACTAACTGAAACAACGCAGTCGCCCCCCTTATCGTCACTCGAAACATCGCAGACTTCGACTTCAGAAACTGAAGCTTCGCCACTTTCCACACAAACACACATTACGGAATCTACAAAATCATCGCATGCTTCCTTTTCTCCTGAGACGTCACATACCGGAACATTACTTACTGAAACAACGCTTTCGCCCCCCTTATCGTCACTAGAGACATCTCAGACTTCGACTTCAGAAACTGAAGGTTCGCCACTTTCCACACAAACACACATCACGGAATCTACAAAATCATCGCATGCTTCCTTTTCTCCTGAGACGTCACATAACGGAACATTTCTCACTGAAACAACGCAGTCGCCCCCCTTATCGTCACTGGAAATATCTGAGACTTCTACTTCAGAAACTGAAGCTTCGCCACTTTCCACACAAACACACATCACGGAATCCACAAAATCATTGCATGCTTCCTTTTCTCCTGAGACTTCACATACCGGAACATTTCTTACTGAAACAACGCTGTCGCCCCCCTTATCTTCCCTAGAAACATCTCAGACTTCTACTTCAGAAACTGAAGTTTCGCCACTTTCCACACAAACACACATCACGGAATCTACAAAATCATCGCATGCATCCTTTTCTCCTGAGACTTCACACACCGGAACATTACTTACAGAAACAACGCTGTCGCCCCCCTTATCGTCCCTAGAAACATCTCAGACTTCTATTTTAGAAACTGAAGCTTCGCCACATTCCACTGAAACACACATCACGGAATCTACAAAATCATCGCATGCTTCCTTTTCTCCTGAGACGTCACATACCGGAACATTACTTACTGAAACAACGCTGTCGCCCCCCTCATCGTCAATAGAGACATCTCAGACTTCGACTTCAGAAACTGAAGGTTCGCCACTTTCCACACAAACACACATCACGGAATCTACAAAATCATCGCATGCTTCCTTTTCTCCTGAGACTTCCCATACCGGAACATTACTTACTGAAACAACGCTGTCGCCTCCCTCATCGTCACTAGAAACATCTCAGACTTCTACTTCAGAAACTGAAGCTTCGCCACTTTCCACACAAACACACATCACGGAATCTACAAAATCATCGCATGCATCCTTTTCTCCTGAGACTTCACATACCGGAACATTACTTACTGAAACAACGCAGTCGCCCCCCTTATCGTCACTAGAGACATCTCAGACTTCTACTTCAGAAACTGAAGCTTCGCCACATTCCACTCAAACACACATCACGGAATCTACAAAATCATCGCATGCATCCTTTTCTCCTGAGACGTCACATACCGGAACATTACTTACTGAAACAACGCTTTCGCCCCCCTTATCGTCACTAGAGACATCTCAGACTTCTACTTCAGAAACTGAAGCTTCGCCACTTTCCACACAAACACACATCACGGAATCTACAAAATCATCACATGCTTCCTTTTCTCCTGAGATTTCACATACCGAAACATTACTTACTGAAACAACGCTTTCTTCCCCCTTATCGTCACTAGAAACATCTCAGACCTCTACTTCACAAACTGAAGGTTCGCCACTTTCCACAGAAACACACATCACGGAATCTACAAAATCATCGCATGCATCCTTTTCTCCTGAGACTTCACACACCGGAACATTACTTACAGAAATAACGCTGTCGCCCCCCTTATCGTCCCTAGAAACATCTCAGACTTCTACTTTAGAAACTGAAGCTTCGTCACATTCCACACAAACACACATCACGGAATCTACAAAATCATCGCATGCTTCCTTTTCTCCTGAGACTTCACATACCGGAACATTACTTACTGAAACAACGCTGTCGCCTCCCTCATCGTCAATAGAGACGTCTCAGACTTCGACTTCAGAAACTGAAGGTTCGCCACTTTCCACACAAACACACATCACGGAGTCTACAAAATCATCGCATGCTTCCTTTTCTCCTGAGACTTCACATACCGGAACATTACTTACTGAAACAACGCTTCCTTCCCCCTTATCGTCAGTAGAAACATCTCAGACTTCTACTTCACAAACTGAAGGTTCGCCACTTTCCACAGAAACACACATCACGGAATCTACAAAATCATCGCATGCTTCCTTTTCTCCTGAGACTTCACATATCGGAACATTGCTCACTGAAACAACGCTGTCGCCCCCCTTATCGTCACTCGAAACATCTCAGACTTCTTCTTCAGAAACTGAAGCTTCGCCACTTTCCACACAAACACACATCACGGAATCTACAAAATCATCGCATGCTTCCTTTTCTTCAGAGACGTCACATACCGGAACATTACTAACTGAAACAACGCAGTCGCCCCCCTTATCCTCACTCGAAACATCGCAGACTTCGACTTCAGAAACTGAAGGTTCGCCACTTTCCACACAAACACACATCACGGAATCTACAAAATCATCGCATGCTTCCTTTTCTCCTGAGACGTCACATACCGGAACATTACTTACTGAAACAACGCTTTCGCCCCCCTTATCGTCACTAGAGACATCTCAGACTTCGACTTCAGAAACTGAAGGTTCGCCACTTTCCACACAAACACACATCACGGAATCTACAAAATCATCGCATGCTTCCTTTTCTCCTGAGACTTCCCATACCGGAACATTACTTACTGAAACAACGCTGTCGCCTCCCTCATCGTCACTAGAAACATCTCAGACTTCTACTTCAGAAACTGAAGCTTCGCCACATTCCACTCAAACACACATCACGGAATCTAAAAAATCATCGCATGCTTCCTTTTCTCCTGAGACGTCACATACCGGAACATTACTTACTGAAACAACGCTTTCGCCCCCCTTATCGTCACTAGAGACATCTCAGACTTCTACTTCAGAAACTGAAGCTTCGCCACTTTCCACACAAACACACATCACGGAATCTACAAAATCATCGCATGCTTCTTTTTCTTCAGAGACGTCATATACCGGAACATTACTTACTGAAACAACGCTGTCGCCCCCCTTATCGTCCCTAGAAACATCTCAGACTTCTACTTCAGAAATTGAAGCTTCGCCATATTCCACACAAACACACATCACGGAATCTAGAAAATCATCGCATGCTTCCTTTTCTCCTAAGACTTCACATACCGGAACATTACTTACTGAAACAACGCTGTCGCCTCCCTTAACGTCCCTAGAAACATCTCAGACTTCTACTTCAGAAACTGAAGCTTCGCCACTTTCCACACAAACACACATCACGGAATCTACAAAATCATCACATGCTTCCTTTTCTCCTGAGATTTCACATACCGGAACATTACTTACTGAAACAACGCTTTCTTCCCCCTTATCTTCCCTAGAAACATCTCAGACTTCTACTTCACAAACTGAAGGTTCGCCACTTTCCACAGAAACACACATCACGGAATCTACAAAATCATCGCATGCTTCCTTTTCTCCTGAGACTTCACATATCGGAACATTGCTTACTGAAACAACGCTGTCGCCCCCCTTATCGTCACTCGAAACATCGCAGACTTCGACTTCAGAAACTGAAGGTTCGCCACTTTCCACACAAACACACATCACGGAATCTACAAAATCATCGCATGCTTCCTTTTCTCCTGAGACGTCACATACCGGAACATTACTTACTGAAACAACGCTGTCGCCTCCCTCATCGTCACTAGAAACATCTCAGACTTCTACTTCAGAAACTGAAGCTTCGCCACTTTCCACACAAACACACATCACGGAATCTACAAAATCATCGCATGCATCCTTTTCTCCTGAGACTTCACACACCGGAAGATTACTTACAGAAACAACGCTGTCGCCCCCCTTATCGTCACTAGAAACATCTCAGACTTCTACTTTAGAAACTGAAGCTTCGCCACATTCCATAGAAACACACATCACGGAATCTACAAAATCATCGCATGCTTCCTTTTCTCCTGAGACGTCACATACCGGAACATTACTTACTGAAACAACGCTGTCGCCTCCCTCATCGTCAATAGAGACATCTCAGACTTCGACTTCAGAAACTGAAGGTTCGCCACATTCCACACAAACACACATCACGGAATCTACAAAATCATCGCATGCTTCCTTTTCTCCGGAGACTTCCCATACCGGAACATTACTTACTGAAACAACGCTGTCGCCTCCCTCATCGTCACTAGAAACATCTCAGACTTCTACATCTGAAACTGAAGCTTCGCCATTTTCCCCACAAACACACATCACGGAATCACCAAAATCATCGCATGCTTCCTTTTCTCCTGAGACTTCTCATACCGGAACTTTACTAACCCAAACAACGCTGTCGCCTCCCTTATCGTCAATAGAAACATCTCAGCCTTCTACTTCAGGAACTAAGGCTACGCCACGTTCCACACAAACACACATCACGGAATCATTAAAATCGTCGGAAGCTTCCTTTTCTCCTGAGATAACTCAAACCGGAACATTACTAACTGAAACAACGCTTTCGCCCCCGTTATCGTCAGTAGTAAGATCTCACCCTTCTACATCAGAAACTGAATCTTTGGCACTATCCACAGAAACACACATCACGTTATCAACAAAATCGTCGGAAGCTTCCTTTTCTCCTGAAATTTCACATACCGGAACATTACTAACTCAAACAACGCAGTCGCCCCGTTTATGGATAATGGATGCATCTACGCCTGCTACACCCGAAACTACGCTTCGAACGTCGGTAATCAGCTTTTTGGGAACCTCCGGGGCAAGTACACTAAGGACAATGCAACTTAGAGAAGAATCAGCTGCTACAATTGCTGGTATCACATCTTCCTCGAGTTCCTTTACGTCAATATCATCACGGCCCCAGCAAAGCTCATTCTCTTTACCAGTGATCACGAGAACCACTGCTGCATATACCCCAGAACGCACATCGGCTATCCATCCAACTACCGCTTCTTCTGTCACGTTAAGCACAGGAACAATAAACACTGAAGCAACGCTTTTCTCACAGTTCTTAACTAGCGAAAAGACTGAATTAATTGCAACGGAATCTACAGCTTCGTCTCGCTCCAGACCAGAGGAGAACACTGAGTCTTCCAGATCGACTCCTTCAACATCGTCTATTGGAGTTCTCCAAAGCACAGTGAAAACGTCCGCAAAGATTTCGACAATTACCCAAGCTACACTTTTGAATAGCACTCTAACTAAGGTCACCAGATCCATTACGCCCAAAACATTACCCATTAATGAAACTACTTTATTTTCACCAGAAATCTCCACTACCCGACCCTCATACTCATTAGAAGTAAAATCGACCATACCCTCAAATATCACAGCTTCGTTTTCTACTGAGACTTCCAGAACCGAAATGTCATCTATTCAAACGACATTAACGCCCGAAGATACTAAATCGACACCAAGAAATGTTTCACTCACAACTCCCCAAATCACTGAGAGTTCTCCATTCTCTTCTAGTTCTACAGAATCTTCATCTTCATCTTCACTTAGCACGACCACAATAACATCAACTACTAAACATCGTGTATGTAAATTGTATCATGATGATGTACCTAAGCAATTTGAAGACATTTATCAATATGCCAATGAATATTTTATGACAACGGATTTAGTTGATGAATCTGAGGAGGAGTTTTTGTACAGCAGAAATGCTCTCGTTTGCGAGTGTTTCATGAGGCTGATGAAGAGGCCGGATGTGCCCGATGAAAAGATTTTTGATCTGATTTCCCTTTCTGAAACGCTGTTTCCTTTGTCTGCTCTGGATAAACTTTTTCTCTTGCCCGTTAACTGGTCGCATCCCTATATTGATCTTTTCCCCGAAGATGCAGAGGACAGTTTTGTCAATGATGTAGTCACTGACCTCAACGAGCTGTTTATGAACAGGGAAATAGCACAGAAGTTACATGAGAACATTTCGCCTGGTGATTATAAGAATCGAAAATATTTTATTAAAGATATTCTTTCTGTACTTGTTTCTTTACCTGAAAACGTTATTGCTAAATCAATTCAGGTAAAACTCGAGGAACTTCAGAATGAATTGGAGAATTCAATTTCGTGTCCCAATTACGATTTTCTCTGTCAGAATGTAAATGAAGATGAGGTTAATAATTTCCCTGTGATAACAGAACAAGAATTATTGGAAGCATCAGTTATGAACTTGCCAGAGAATATTCCAGTGTCTAATCCTGATGATTATACACCAGCTTTGCATCGTTTGAAGATGTTTTTAAATCGTCCACACATTTTAGAGCTAGTGGGGCCAAATTTTAACATTGAGGATTATCCTCTTAAGGCCGAATTGATGATTGCACTTCTGAGACGCGTTATATACCTTGTTGGAGATTGTGATGACAATTTTTATAAACTTGTGAAAGATTTTCATAATTATCTGATTAATTTAATCAATCAGATGCTCACTGCCCACAGAACTGACTTACCTTGGATGCTGACGTTAGCGTTGCACCCAACGGAAGCAGTGGGTCTTGCAGCCGGTAGACGGAGCCATGAAAACACACATTTTGGTGTCTTGTACGATTTTTTAAATTCCTCTCATAACACACATACATGGTACTCATATTCACCATTCGGTTACACAACTTGCGGAGAAGCAACGTCAGCTATATTGTCTGGGGTGGCTAATTCTTCCGTGGTTGTGAAAGATCCGAAACTACTGGATGCGGTTAAATTCTACACGAAGAAAGTCAGAAAAACTGGATTAGCGGCTTTTCCAGTTAAAATAAAGATACATGTATTGCAACCGCACAGCGGGGCTTATTTGTTTCAAGCTATCCAACAAGGCGGAATGGACAGTGAAGAACAAGACGCCCTTCAGACCGTGTTGAGATACATTTGCACCAACGACATGAAGGCTGACTTTGTGTCTGAAGGGGAAAGCCGCGCCAGCGCTTTGAGACGCATCATGAAGATTTGGTTGTCCGACATCGCGATTCCCGGTAACGTACGAGCGGCTGTCGGAATCGTGTTCGGGCACATCAAAGACACGGGCAAAGGCGCCGAACCCGCCCATCCGAGCGACGAATCCACCTTCAGGGAAATCAACGACGGCATCCGGAAGCGGATCGTCATCTCCAGCGCGGAGGACCGGCTGGTGAACGCGGACTGGGCGAGGCTGCTCACGCTGCTGTCGCCGCTCGAAATGGACGCCGACGAGGCCGTCGCCCACCAGACGGTGGTGGACTTCTACGCGGGCAACCAGGACAAGATGATCGTGCAGGAGTTCGAAAGAAACGTGGGCTCGGACGTCGACACGTTGCGGTACGCCGTCGGACAGAAAACCAAAGACACCAAGCTCGACAGGAGAGTGAGAGATGCTTTGGAACTTCTTCAGCGCTTTATCACGAAGAGAATGTCGGATTGGCAAGACAAGACGACGGATTCCACCGTGCAGCTCGTGAGAGGGGGAAGACACGCTATGGTCGGCAATTCATCGGCGCTCCTTCAGTATATCAACTGGCCACAGCTGCTGTTCATTATTGATACAAAAGAGATGTCACAATTTTCGAAACAAATGTTTACAACGCTTTCGAAGTATATTGTAGAAGAGAAGTATCAGCTTATACTGGACATATACTACTTCTCGTCGAAGGCTGAAGTACTAAAGTATGTATTAGCGTTTATGTCGAAGGATCCGGAGGTTGCAGGAGACATCCGCTCGGCGGCAAAAGTACTTCTCGACACCATTGTAATAAAAGAAGAAGGTTCCGAGCTCCCATACGAAGACTCAAGATCGTACATGCTGACATACGTTGATAACACATACGACATCCGCCTGACATCAGACCTGCCACCGCGAACTGTCAGCATCAACGCCGCGTATCTGTTCGGCGTCATCGACGCGAGTGGGATGGACGACAACGCTGACGACGCCCTGCAGAACGTCTTCCAGTTCGCGTCTTCCAGGCACCTGCGCGGGTCGGCCACGTTGAACCTGTCGAGGGCAGCGTACCTCAAACACCTGCTGGACGAGTGGACCGTGGATCGAAGCGTGGACCCTCGCCTGCGCGCCGACATTCAATACGTCCTGCCCTACGTGCACGACAAGCTGGCGTCCGCCTCGACCGGCGACCTCGTGCTGGACGACGACGGGAGCAAGTTCATCTCCATCAACGACGGGGTGCGCACCCGCCTAGTCATCGCCAAC
Source organism: Acheta domesticus (assembly GCA_031308135.1). NCBI lineage: Eukaryota > Metazoa > Arthropoda > Insecta > Orthoptera > Gryllidae > Acheta > Acheta domesticus. The sequence goes on along the minus strand of JAHLJT010009355.1, from coordinate 2,615,191 downwards.
GGGACGGACGACGTCGTCAGCGCCAACTGGCCCTACCTGCTCTCCCTGCTGTCGCCGTACAAGATGGCGCCGGCCGACGCCGTGGCGTTCCAGGCGGTCGTGGACTTCTACGCGTCGCACGCCGCGCAGATGAGCGTGGAGGCCATCCGCGCGCACGTGCCCACGCGCGCCGACTTCTTGCGGCACGCCATCGGCCGCAAGATGGCGGACGCGGAGCTGGACGAGGCGGCGCAGAGCGCGCTCGCGCAGATCGAGCGCTACATCCCGTCGGACGCCGACGAGTCCGGCCCCGCCGTCGGCGCCCCGCCGCCGCTCATCCGCGGCCGCAAGCACTTCTACCTCGACACCCCCGGCTCCGACCTGCACGCCGTCTACTGGCTCCGGCTGCTGCACATCATAGACACCGGCCCGCGCGGACACGGCAGCGACGTCTACCAAACCGTCCTCCAGTACGTCGTCGACGAAACGTACGAGCTGTACCTCGATCGCGCGATACTCGTCACGAAATCGGAGATGTTGCAGTACGCCCTCCGCTACATGTCGCACGACATGGACGTTCCAGACGACGTGAAGATGTCTGCGAAAGTATTGGAAGACACCAAGAAAGAGAACGACTTAGCCGACGAGTCGGTGTATCACGATCATCGAAATTACGAGCTGCAAATTTCGAGAATAGGCGACGGAAACATGAAATATTACATTAAAACTACCGAAGAACGTACATTACAGTTAAACGCCGCGTATATATTCGGTGCCCTTGACACCTTTGATATGGATGAAGAAGCATACATAGCGTATCAGAAGGTGCTGGAACAACTTATTGAGCAACAATATCGAGTTTTCGATCAAGTTATTTTTACGAAAAAAGATACTAGAGCGTTTGTACTCAAACAAATGATAGAATCATGGGAAAACGATGCCACTACTGAAGACGATCTGCAGGAAGCGCTGAACAGTATTCTTTTGTACGTAAACGAAAGTCTGCACGGCCTCAGTCCTGCTTATGCAGACGACGGGTCTACGTTCTCAGTGATCAACGACGGCGTCGTAAAACACTTCATAATAGTGTCCCCCAACGACAGAGTTATTACGGCTCAATGGCCGTATCTACTCAGCTTACTCTCGCCGTACGAAATGGCCCCGGGGGATAACGTAGCTTATCAATACGCTATAGATTACTGGGCGACACACCAGGAAGAAATGGTTGTTCAGGGGTTGTTTTCTAACATCGATTCACAAGCAGCATTTTTACGGTACGCTATTTCTCAAAAGGCTAGTGATGGATCTTTTAACATGCAAGCAAGTGACGCGTTGAAGAAAATACAACCTTACGCGGCACTCGCAGAATCGCCATTCGAACCGCCGATCGGCCCGCAGATGACGATCGTGAAAGCGAACAAGCACCATTACATCGTAACACCAGGATCGAATTTCGCGTACGTGAATTGGCCACAGCTGCTCTATATTATAAACGAGGACAACCCAGCTCAAGAGTACGTTCTCAGTACAGTCGTCAAGTACATTTTCGAGGCAGACTACCAGTTCTATTTAAATAAAGCGGCTTTCAAAACGAAGGCCGAGGTTTTGCGTTACATTTTGGGCTACATGGCGTTCGATCCCGACATTCCCAACCCCGTGAAGAGAATGGTGAAAATCCTCAGAGACTTCGACATGAAGGGGGAGGTGGGTTTGGAACCGTTGGATCCCGATCATCGGCGCTATCTCGTGAAGCCGCACGACGGCGACAACTACAAGATCCGGCTGGCGGACGACCCGCCGCCGCACGCGCCGTGGCACAACATGGCGTCGCTGTTCCGGAGCGTGGACGAGGAGCAGATGGACGACGGCGGGCGCGCGGCGACGCAGGCCGTCATGCAGTTCGCGCTGTCGCACTCGCTGCGCGGCGTGTCGTCCACGCCCAAGGACACGCGCGCGGACGTGCTCAAGCGCATCTTCGACGCGTGGCTGCACGACACCACGCTGGACGTGCAGCTCGTCTCGCAGATCAAGTGGGTGCAAGGGTACATCTCGGACAAGGCCCGCGCCGGCCCGCCCGCGCCCGACGACACGTCCAAGTTCGTCCTCTCCAACGACGGCCGCGGCGAGAATATCGTGATCAGCAACTCGACGGACGAACTCATCGCCGCCGATTGGACCTACCTGCTCGCCGTCGTGTCCCCGGACAAAATGTCCACTGCGGGGCGAATCGCGTTTCAGACGCTGCTGGAATTCTACGCGGATTTCCCGCAGAGAATGACCGTGTACGCGTTTAAGAACAAGATGGCGAGCAGGGTGGCCTTCCTGAGGTACGCCATTGAGCGGAAACGGAAGGACAAGTCCCTGTCGAAAACTCTTCACGCCGCCCTGAGGCATGTGAGAAAGTTCGTTCCTTCGACGGACAAAGATAAGGAACCGCCGCAAGGCCAGCCGGCAGTGTTGGCCAAAACGGAGAACCAGGTCTGTTTGAGAACTTCTCAATCAGATATTCAATTCGTAAACTGGATGGACTTGACTAATCATTTCGACATGCAGACAAATGAGCACACTGCCTTTCATAAATTGCTTGTCTTCGTCAAAGGGTCGCGATATCGCTTCATGGTAGATATGGCATTCTTCAAAGACACCGTTTCCGTATTTAAATACGTTCTGGATGTTATGTCTCAGGATCCAAGGTTGCCAAAGGATGTTAGAAAAGCTTGCACTATATTAGAAAAAATGGTAAAGAAGAAATAGTAATAGTCGTTCATGAGGTAATAAAACGTTTTGTATTTAATCAATGTTATTTAATTGAACGTAATAAATAGGTGTTGCATCCACCTTTATTTTTATTATTTTCTTTCAAATTATACAAAATATTACAGAAATTCAAGAAAAAAAATTATAAAATCCTATGCATTAATTTGTATTTAATACAACTTAGTTAATACAACTTCAATTTTTATGTTAACCACACGTGCAATTATTTAAAACCAATTTCCCAAATCATTCACTCGCGCCATTCGTAACACAAGTACTCGCACATTGGACTCAGCACAACACACTCATTATAAAGTTTTCTTTCTTTATTAACATCATTAATACACGTTTCTTATTTATCTGTGCTTATATTATAATTGAGTACAAAATGGAAATAATTATAAACCATATTGGAAGCTTCTATTATATTTCCGTCACTCGCGCGGCCATTCGTAACACGAGTACTCGCCCGTTGGACTACGTCCATCGACCGCATTGTTTACTTTTCCACATCTTCTAATATTTACGTTTTCGCTCGTAACGAAGAGAAACGCCTAAACGCAGCATCTGAAATAACAAACTCTCTCATATTATAGAGAAAAAATAACGTCTTGATCACGTACGCAAGAACACCGTTTCATACGCTAGTACTCGCATATTGGATTCTGTCAAACAGGCACAACGATTTTACTTCAAGGTATGGCGAAACAGCCCATAACAGATACAAAAAATTATTGCTACCCTTCTCAGACACCATTAGAGATAGAAGCATTGTTTTTATTCGTGGAAGACTAATATTCCTTTGTAATTAGAAAAACGTCTGTTTCACTCTATCCAACGGCGTGAGTGACGAAGTGTTAAACATTTTCCAAAAATACTTTGGAAAAATGCGTCAAACAGCGGCGCCAACACCCACTGCCTTCGCACATGGCCCAATGCGCATTGTTCCTTTGCATCGTTAGCTTTATTGAGCCCTTATTCCTGTAGATGCGGGCAGTTTGGTTATTTCAAACGGAAAACTACTATCGCAAATCTGTAGTTCCATTTTATAAGCATAATAGTTTCTATTGCACATTTCTGATTAGGGGCCGTCCATAAATTACGTAACGCAAATTTTGGGTACAGTAATCCCTCATCATTCGCGAGAATTAAGTTCCAAAAAAACTCGCGAAAGTCAAATCCGCGATTGTTGAGTTCATATTTTAATGAAGAAAGGTGAGATAGGTTCCTGGATATCGAAAAGATGTTTAAAAAAGAAAGAAAAATATTCTAAGAAACAATTGTGGAAGAATTGAGTAAGTGTTACTAAAACAATTCACAATTAAAATCCCAAAGAGAAAAAAAAACAGTATTTGAAACAAATTTCGAAGTTGAAAGTGATAGAGTACAGGATTTGGTTATTTTTTTTGGATCACCACCCTTTCTGATATTCTAATATCCAAACATGGAAAAGTCACTGCTTCTATTTCTGTATTAAATTTCGAAGTTATTTCCATGTTCGGATCACATTCCAATGCACTTTCCACCAGAGATTGATGAAGTTTTAAAACGCCAATAATAGCTTTGACACTGAAATTGGTCCAGGACGCAGTTTTGCTTCTGTTACTTCATTACGTTCCAGGTTTTCTTTGCTGATGATTTCCCGAAGCGTGAGGTCGTTATAATGAGAATTATTTTAGCAACTGCTAAAAATTGTAAAAAATAAATAACAATGCTACATAACCTTAACTATTACCCCCTACCCCTATGTAACGCAACGTAACGCTGCCTCAGACCCCCTCCCTACCCCTTTAGCGTTACGTAATTTATGACGATCCCTAACAGATATTGCCTGTTTTTTGCCAGTCGTTCTCTTTAATTCTTAATTAAACAGCTGATGCCCATGAAGTAGGGGTAAGAATTCAAGGATGCAGGAAAACTTCTCCGCATAATACCAACCCATTAGTGTCGCAAATTGAAATACTACACAATTAAACTAACGGACGTTACAGGCTGTCCAAATTATAAATAAAACTAAAGCCTTATTACATACAAGTAATAACAAATCAAATAACAACAAGTAATAACAAATCATTCGGGTATGTAACCCGAAACATTTGCTATAGTTTTAAAATATTCTTCATTTTCAATTTCAAGGACCATTTCTATTAAGTGAGGCATCCAGAGAGAGGGAGCTAACATAGAAACTCAAAATATTCGAGTTATCGACATTTTTAAAATCAGTTTTTCAAAATTTGTTTATGGATGGGTCATGGATCATAACCCCTTCTGATTTTTGTCGATCTTGTAAAATTGATGACATGCGCATTCATACAATTTGAAAACGGAACTAAGCCACATTCTCATTAATATTACCTACACGAGCATAAAAACATCAATTGTTTTAACCACAAACCGTTTTCAACCTATTGCAAATATTGTATTACTACACTTCCAAATAAAGTATTAAGGTGTCCTAAACTCTTTTAGTACTCACACACACTTGCATGAAGTTTACTGTCACATATAACGGCAGACATGTCGGAACTTGGAGCTTCCCGACTGAGCCGGTGCCCCGCCGGGGGAGAGACGTCGAGGAGGACGTCCCGCCAGCCGGCGGGCGCAAACAGCGCTGCAGGTCATCAGCGCTAGGAGCACCGAGCTGTTCAGCGGGCTTGAGAAACTTCCCACTGCGCTCATTTAGGAGTTGTTGTTGTTATTATAAGTATTATTATTTTTATTTGCCTATACAATTCCATGTAGGGATAAGGCCGCCTGATTTCTCAGGGAAGATTTGTGCTGTCAGCTACTCGTGGCCTTGTAACAGCTAGCTCGCAGTCTGGTATTACATTTGTGGTTATGTTCAACTTCATTACTTAACCGACTTAGTTCACTATTCTGACTACGCTTATTAATGACAATTTTCATTTGTATAGCTACTTTAACTTATCGTACGTTGATACCTATAGTTAAGCGTTTTGTTTGATATTCACACTTTTGTTAATCACTTCTTATTTAAAAAAAATTGGTTAAAAAATCTTATTGTTTAAAAAAACATTACGAAGTATTGGTGATCAATAGAGCTAGGATTTTGATGATTTTTCATCTTCTTTTCTCGTTCTTTAGAAACACTTCGTCTTTCTAACTAACATATTTCACAGTGTTTTGAGACGTTTTATATGTATTCGTTAGGGCATTTTTTGGTTGAAAAGGCATTTTTTACATTTTTGAATTTTAATGTCATTGTTTGGTCATTTTTGACTTTTGAGGTTATTGTTTGTTTTTTTCAATCGTTTTAGTTCATTTTTTAGTACTTACGTGCTCAATTGTAAATAGAAAAATGCTGCCGTCGCCGCCCTAACCATTATCGCATAATAGTAACTGGATCCTGTCACCGCGGTGTCCATTCAACGGAGTGACGGCAGAGGAAGTGGAGAGGACCCTAAACTCTTTTCTTCGGAATTTGTCTCTGATAAAGACAGTTCTGTGAACAGATTATTGTTTCGTAAGCAAAGCCAGCGCGAAGTCTGATGGGGAAGTGGAACGTTACAGTTTTAACAAAAATTTACAGTATTCAATTTATTCCAAATATTTTATTACGACAGATTATTGGCTTAACCGAAAAACAAACATTTCGCAGTATAAAAATCTCGAAGTTGATACGTTTTACAGCTTTTTAAGGCATTTTAGGTCATTTTTAACAATTTTTAGGGCATAAAAGCATTCTTTTTAGGGTATAAACGTAGTTTTTATGTCTTCAAAATCTTAGCCCGAGTGACCAACTCCTTGTGAGGTGAAGGGGGTAATGATGACGAAGAAATGAGGAAATGTGGGTCAGAAACCCGCCCTCTTCACCCTCCATCCAGCACATTCGACATGCATTGCCGGGTGATCGAACCGGGACCCCAGTGGTGGAAGGTTGATGGCTAACCGTTTCGCCTCTATTTTCAATTTTGGCTCTAGTGACTTGTAATTTGTTGATGCAATATAAAAAGCCTTTATTCGTGAATATTTTTTCGCAATTTTAAATGAATGTTTACAACAATATTCTCTTGAAGCAGATTGAAGTAACATCGGTTTATTGGTGAATGTTGGCGATATTACAAATAAAAAAATGTGTTTTGCTTTGATCAACATTACAAATATTAATAATTTATTCACTAAATTACTTTAGTATTAAATTTATGTATCATTCCGTTCCTATTCCTTTTTATTTGTTATAATTTCTCTTGTTCTAAATTATATATTTAGTGAACGTATAATATCTATTAATTCTTAATTGAAGCTTTTTTTAATTTTATATCTTTTATATAAGGTAACTGACGATGATGGTTAAGGCATCGAAAGCTTCTCTTATTTTAAATAGTAATGGCCCAGACACAGTGGCGGTGGGTGAGTTAAATTTAAGGGTGTTGCCTACGCAATGGTCGTGAGTTGGGTGTTTCCAATATTTCCCGATTAATGGACACAATTACTATTTAAATTGTTTAAGAACATTCCACCTTAAATTTCAAATATATTTTAAAATATTTGTATTTTTGACGAATAATTGTAAATGAATGTAAAAACTAAAAACTACTATAAAGGAATGACATGAAAAATTATCGTTTTTATTCCAAGAAACTGATTATAAACACTCCTCGGACGCGCCCCCCACGTGTGACAACGCGCCGTGAGAGCGAGGTCGCGCAGCCGCTCCGAAATCGAGCTGAGGTCAGCGCAACATCCGATGCCGGCGACAGGTCGGCCCACGCAGCACGTCCGGCATATCGCATTCCTTTCAATACACACGACTGATATGTGGACGTTGGCCGGCTGCTTCTCTGCGGTCAAGGAGCACGCTGTCTATTATGCTATAGCAGTGCCCTGACCAGCTTGTGAAAAAAAATTAATACTATTTATAACATTAATTACTAATCTTCAAATAAAGCTTAATTTCTCGCTTATTGCTATATATTAATTTTGACCCTTACGCTTCTATACGTAGCCTCAATGTTACAAGTTTCATTAAGGAACAATCAGAACGAAATATTTATCATTAATTTGATTAATCTACCTGGAAATGTGGAAATTATAAACTTACCTTGTTTACTTGAATTAAAAATCCAATTGCCGATGCACAAATTTCTCCATCACTAATTCATTGAAGTTATTGGTTTCACGGATAAGTTGCTTCTCTATTGACAGCATTGTTAGAGCGCACAATCGTTCGGTCGTCATTATATTTCTAAGAAATGTTTTTATCCGCTTCATTGTTGAAAATGATCGAAAATGAAATTGTTCAGCTTACATGTCGAATAAATATTAGGGCTGAATCGTCGGCGAAACTCTCGTTTTGCTGATTTCACAGTTGTTTCAATTTTCAGAACAGGCTGATCCGGACCAAGTGATCATTTCATTCGTGATTTCAAGAATATCATTGTACCTAAACTTTTATCCAATAAGATTAACAACTTTGTTATTTTAGAAACATAATTGAATACCAGGATGCACAGACACCATACCTTAAACACTATTTGAACCCGAGATGTAAAACACGTTTGTACACTGATTTTAAGACGGCCTTCACCATCCACATCAGAAGCAAATCTTGCGTTTCGGAGTAACGTGTCGAGGACACTGTTTTACTGACAGCGCGCCGGAGACTGTCTTGAGTTGGGTGATCTGATGCCCGAGTGCTGCGCCAAGCGGAGTTCACGGTGTAAGTGTGAACATGATACGATGAAAGCGCCCTATGATAACACAGAAGCGAAGTCACGTGGTACCCAATGGTCGTTATGAAACGAAGTCTGAGCAAGGTGTTTCGAGAACGTGAACAGCCATGTAGACACATCGGTTCGTCAGTTCGTCAATGGTATGAACTGGTATGAAAATTATACAAAGAAGCAGAAAAAGTCATACTATTAATGGTATTGTATTAACGAAGTGAATATTCTACTTTCTCTCCATTTTTTGGGTGTTACGTGAACCTGTGAAGCTTATAAAGAACCGCCCCTGCTCAGACAACTCCTCTAATTCTTTTATCTGGAACATATCACCAATATCCAGTAAACAACATAACTAACAAATCGATAGTCTAAAGCTAATCAAACTCAGTTGGTGAATCTAAGGCACAAATATTGTCACTGGAAGTCACTGAACGACTCCACGCCAGCATTCCCAAACAAGGCAATAAGGCAAGCTCTAATGGAGTTTTAAGAAAAGATTTCTTTACATCTTCAATTTTCTCATTTTCTAATTAGGGGACCAATAATTGAGATAGTGAACATCTGGCAACCCTACTGATAGCACGTTTCAGACACGAAAGTTTTTTTTCTGGTCGCATAAAAGGCCGGAGAAAGCTGCCTTGTGGGGCGTCCTGTGGCGGGCGAATGACCTATGATTTTTGCGCTGTCTGACACTCGCAGCTTTCAATCACTTTATTCCAGAGAATTGATGTGGGTGTTTGTTACTACCATCGTCGTTTTCATAGCTGTCATCAACGGCCCGCAGGTGAAGGTAAAATGCAGGATATGAATCTTCTTAATGTGAACTCTTTATACAACGATCGTTCTGCGTTTCTTCATTGTGATGAATTTAATGTTTCTTGCCCGCTTTTTGGAGGCATCCAATTAATTATTTAGATTGTTATAAATTATTTAGTTTGTTAGGCCCGGATGTTTATAACTTGTCATTTAATTTTTTCTTTGCGTTATTTTGATGGAAAATGTAAGATAAGCATGATTTTATCTCCAATGACTACGTTCATTATGTAAATTATACATTATTTTAATTTATAGTATAATTTTCAGAAATTTTTTAATTCCATTTGATCCTGAAAGGCTAAACAAATATTCGTTACATTTCGTTTGAATGTAGATGAACAAATTTCACGAACGTTTTTGCCAATTATTTAAGTAATAGTTTTTTTTATTATTTCCTAAAAATACTTACTGATGAAATATGTATCTGCTAAAGCGATCGTCATTGAGGAAAGCGCAAAATAATATTTGCAAGCGTTCTTCAAATGGCGCTTTTTACGGATTTCTCAAGTTTAACGTGAATCAAGACGTTCGTAAACTGTTTTAAAAATATATTAAAATGTGACATTTTGAGAGCCTTTTAGATTTCAACTTGCGTCTCAAATGACCCGGAGGTCCCTACTGTTCAGAACCTTACGACTTTCATAATGAGCTATAAAACGCGCTCTTCTTATCACACTGTGCCATTTGACAATGGGTCACTTTCGCCCACGCAAGTCCATTAACACTGGAAATGAAACTTTATCAGAGTTCAATTCCCGCTTTTATAATCCCGTTAATCGTCCTCTAGTGCGGGGATGACGGGTGGTGGAAGGGGTCCGAAGAGGGGCTCACGAAATCGTCACCTGGGAGAGTTTTGGCACCTCGAATAAAATAGGTCCACGCACGTCAAATTGACAAACATTGTCAAACACCGAAATATAATTAAAAACAAATTAAACAAGTTTTATCTCATGCAATTATATACATAAAATGCGCAGTTTAATTCTCCAAAATCTACGGAACTCCCTTGGCTTCAAAAATGAAATTTATGAAATATTTAATTCAATTGAAGGTTGCAAATCAATTTTAACTTATCTTAATATTGCTGAATTAGATAATATGATATGATTAATTGTAGAATTTGTTGTTATTATTATTATTTTTTATTATTATTTCTGTTTACTCTAATTTAAAAAAAATGTATCTCTAGTACAAATCAATAGTGTACGCTAATGACCATAGATGTTTTTAAAGCGACCTAAAAATAAATAAATTTAATAAAAGGAATTACCATAAACAGTGATTAAGAGGATGTAAAATAATAACTAGTGTTGCTGCGGAAGAAACACACTTTCTCGAACTAGTTATTCCTTTTAGTCTGGGCTAGCTTTCCGGTTTTGCTCCACCCTCCTGCCATCCACTGTCGACTACAGATCATTTTTTCCTCAATTTATCATTTTTTCAGTTCCTAATTGTGGAATTGAAACGTTACTTTACATATATTATTGAAGAGTGTAATTTCGTCCCATTTGAAAATTGTTGAAAAAGTTGGAGTCATTGTTTAGAAAATGAGCATTTCTGAAAATGCGCAATTTTTAGCTCATTCACATAACACTTCTGAGTTTCGAGAAACTTCATTGGAAGCACTTCTACTCAGAAATGCAATAATCTATAAAAGACCGTCTGAAATGAAAATATTAATGTGAGATATATTTTATTAAAAAATACATAGTATACGTGTAATTTTCAAAAATCGAAAGAATAAACTCAAATAGCATTTACGTCATTTTATTTGGTATATTTAGCAATATCCGAATAAAAAGTTTAAAGAAAAAACCCGGAGTCGTTTTAGAGAAAATGGCTTTTGAGCGTTTCTGAAAATGCGGAAATCGGCGTTCATTTTCAGAGAAAGGTTTTGAGTCTTCGAGAAACTTTATAAAGTACCATTGGAAACACCTGTGCTAAAAAATGCAATAATATACATAAATCACCCGTAATATTCTCGTAGTTATTAAAGACGTCAAAAAGAAATAAAAAATACACTTTACAGTTTTTGAAAAAACAAAAGAATTAAAAAAACAGCGTTTATATTCTCTCGCACGTTAAGCACTCTATAAAGTGCGTTTAGCTATATACCTACGAAAAATTGAAGACAAAGTTTAGATTGGAGAAAAATTGAAAACCTTGCTTTAAGTAATTTTTAATATTGCCCTTTTCTTACTCAAAGTTACGAGAAAACTACGAAATACTCGATAAGTATGTACGCATCTGAGAAAGTAAAAATTAGTGTGAGAGTTTTTCTTTCATTTTATTCAAGAGAAAACTGGATCTAATTCATATTGTTAAGAGATCTCAAGAAAATATAAATTTGTTTCAAATGCATTAGTCTTAGATTCCTTGACATTATGTAGAATCAGCTGTCATGTTACTTTATCTTTTTGGTTCTTAAAATTATTCACAATGTTACTTTACGCATTCACGAAAACAAAATAAATGCAAACATTACTTTTCAGAGCGCAGTGGCATTTACATTCTAGAACGATTCGTGATTTGCACCCTTAGATTCTTAAAAGGTACTATTTGAAAGACATGTTTAAAATTCTACATTCTTCATGATCTGCATTTCAGGGATATGAATTTCTATTATGTTAATTTATGAATCCATGTCGTTAAATAAGTCCTAAACGAAGTGTTCCGGGACCTCAAAAACTAAAATTTTGAGGCCAAAAGAAAAGTTTCTCACGCCGTAATATAGGATGCAAATCTTCTTGACCATTCTATTACATTTTTGCTGGTTCGACGCTTCTGGATTCTATCCCACCTGTTCAGTGCCTGTGGAATCTGCAACTGTATGTGAAATTACTAATTACTTGATATTCAATGAGATTGAATTACACCGGCGTACCTCTTTGGCCGATAATCAAGTTAAATAAGAATAGTTTGTATTGACAAGGGCGTATTATATTGTTATCAGTAAGGTGCGGATTTTTGCCTATTTGCCTATTTTTTTCTTTCAATGGAAAACGCAATATTTTAGGTTACTTATTAATTTTGAAGTATTAGGATCATTATATGGCATTTTATAGTGCCTGTAAATGTCTATTTCCCTAATAAATGCCTATTTTGTATTTAAATGCCTAAATGTTGCCTATTCTCGTGTTTATTGTTGAAAAATCAATTATCCTTAATCAATAATTTTAAAAAATATAGGGTTTTTTGTTTTTATCCTGCATATTTTCAGAGAAATCGAACAGTTGTCGATAAATCTATGTTCCTTTTTACTGCCACCACAGTGCGGGTATTTCATTTTACGAAACACGAGCAAAATCGTTGCTGGTAGTCATGTGATCATTTTTTAATTCGAATTTATAAACAATTTTTTACTCAAAATCGACTCCAAATATTTTCTAAAATGTTCTCCTCGTATGTATCAAAGGAAAATATAAAAATTGGTGACGGTTCAATTTTTCGCGAACATTGTAGTTTCGAAAATTGTAAGAAGGTAACATTGCAAATGTACAGAATTGAATATCGAGATTTCTGTCGTAAACGAAATATGCTCTAAAAAGGCAGATTTTTGAAGAAAAAATACATGTATAATTTTTTTAACGAGTGGTTACTGCGGAATTTCTGCTTCACGCAAATTATAAAAATTATTCTCAAAAATCATTACAAATATTTGCTTCATTTTTCCCCCCTGGATACTTAAAGGAATGGACACGTAAAAGAATGGCGCAGGTCTCATTTTTGTTGAACTCTCTAAATTTTAGAAAACTGGAAAATTTTTTAGATACAATGCGAGAATTTACACGAATTTAATTTGTGTTATGTATGGCAATTAAAACAATCGCCATGCATATGCAAATCGTACAATATTTTCACTTATGTTTAAATTAAGTGTGAGATCATACTGTGCAGCATTTGTGAAATTAATGAAAAGAAAAACGGTAGCTACTGCGATTCAGCCTTTTTTTTTCGAATTGCCGAAGAACGAAAGAATGGATTTATGTGGAGCATTCGTCAGAACAATGATGAAAGAATACATTCCATGAAGGTAACTATATTATGATTACTTCAGAAACTTTCTACTCAAAAACGTAAACAAGGAAGAGAAAAATATGTAATGCCTTTTTAAATGCATATTTTGATCTTTTAAATGCCTATTTTACATTTTTAAGTACCTATTTTGCCTGCATATTTCTACAGTTTTTCGTGCCTTTAACTCCGCAGCTTAGTTATCAGTTACAAGGTGACATATAGAACAAGTGACTGAGGATAAGAGGGTCATGAAGGAAAATATAAATTAGAGGCTTAATATGGAAATGAAAAAAAAAGGAAGAGGGTGGGGGGCAGAGCATGCGAGAGTTTTCTCATGGGGACGCCAGTAAGATATTAATATTCATAAAAAACCGCCGCGGCGGGCGCTGGCAGAGTCGCCGGCGGCACGGCGGGGGCAGGGGCGGGGGATGGGGGGCGGGGCGGAGGGCATAAAGGAGGCCGGTGGCGGTCGCCGGCGCAGTGTCGCTGGCCATCACCGCGACGTCATGGCAGTGACCGGGCCCGTCGCCATGGCGACGGCGATGCTCGTCCTGGCGGCGCTTCGCGAAGCCGGCTCCGCCCCGGACGAGATCGCCCTCGATCCTCTCGGGGAAGACGCTCCGAAAGAGACGGCCGATCTCAAGGAGGTACGGTATCACACTTTTATTCTCTCGTATACGTACCTGTATATGGAGTAATATACGTAGTATAGGGAAAGTTATGTTACGCTGCATCTAGCATTTCTGATTACACATCCAATGTGATTATTTTGTCAGTCTTATTTATTCATATAAAATAATTTGTATTGAAACATGTAATATTTTTTGCTTTGCGAAACAAGTCCAAATTAGTTTGGTCAAAAGTTGTTTCAGCATCCAGAAGTAACGATAGGTTAACTGGTTGACACTGCTCAAAAATGACAAAACACGACGTAACTTAACTCATGGGTGACGTAAGTCATGGACTTGATTTTTGGCAGAATGCGACGGACAGCGTTCCGATACCTCCGAAAAAAAGTAGGAAAAAGAAACCAACAACAAAATGCAGAGGAAAAACATCAAAATTAAATAGAAGGCAGCAGAGAGAATTCATGGGTGGCATGTCACACATGCCCTACGAGTGCGAAGGGTTAATAGTTAAGTGGTGACGTGCCTTCAAACTTCTCTTATCGGTGACTTGCGGTCAGTGAGACCCCAAATATTTTAGGCATAGTATTTTCGGTGTTCCATTTCAGGTTGACTTGACTATTTTTTTCTCGATAACAATGTTGTAATAAACAAGAAAATAAAAGGATTTGATGTTAATATGTAAAATGAAAATAAAATAATTATTTATTACTCGCCGAGTAAATTTTTGACTATAATTCATTCCATATTGTTTCTTCACTATTAATTATCTTAAGAACTCGTAGAAAGGTTTGGAATATTATTCACTACATTAAAAAACCTTCATTTAAATACTATAATGCATTGTTACACGAAAATTATTCATTAATAAAAATATACAATGAACATTCACTATGGGAAAAACAGTTCTGCTACTGGTGATGTGAGGTCTGCGAGACAACTGGCTCTCAAAGGCAAACGGTTGTCACTGGATCCGCTGCCCCGTATGAGAGTGTAGTTCGAATACTACACATTTATTTTTCCTCAGCGGTCTCAGAGACCGCGCTTCACCAGCTAAGGGTTAAAGCACTTTATTGAATGTGTGTATGAGAATAAAATGCTCGAAAATTGTCTTTTGAAATGAGAAATACGGTTTTTCAATGTTCCTCTTTTGTTATTCTGCCTCCATCCGTGAAAAGCAGCGGCGCCTAACACAAGGAAAATTCTTCCTGTTGGCGAAAACCACGCAATATAAACAGCGTAAATTACAACTGTGGCTAGGGCGAACCCAAACAAAGAGCGTCCAACGCATATTTTAGAGTGAAACATTTATCAAACATTATCATTCTTTAATGCGCAGGTCGGTAGCGTACCATTTTGAATAATTTGTGACCTTTTGGGATTTTAATTACTCCGTTTTAGCTATCGCAAATTAAGCGTTTTGTCGATTACAATAACGATGCAGAGATACAGTTAAACATTTGAATTTATGAGCACAGTTTGCACGTTTTTGGGAATTCAATGAACCGACTTTGAAATTAAATTACGGCGTGCAAATGAACGCAGTTAACACCTCGCCACACGGGCCCTCCGTGCACATCGTTGATTTTTCGCCTAATGCTGAATGCGTGAACTGGTGAGCCTAGGAAAATGAAAATTGAGTTAGGCCTTAACGGTGTTTGCTTTAAAGCAAAATCGTTATTTGTTAATGTTGGGAATGTTCCATTAGTAGTATTGGAGAAGTTATAATATGTAGGAAATTTCATTACGCCAACAACAGGCTTTGAAGCGCAGTGGCGTATACCGCTGTAACGCCCTGGGCTACTGCTGACCTTAATAATAATATTTGATTATATAACTATATACAAGTTGTCCGGGCAGGAAACGTCGAAACTTCGAAAATAAGCTATTAAGACAATTCTAAGCATATTTTGTCTAATAAACTACGTGGATATTCCGAATGGTTGAGCCGTTCCGAATGGTTGAAAAAATGATTTCTAGGCAAAAATTTGCATTATAGAAGCATAGAATCACTCCAGGAACATGTAAATTGTTTATTATTTACAAAATAAATGAACATATTTGCTCAGAGAAAAAAATTAAGCAAGAAATAAAAAAGCAGTCGAATTGTGTAAATTGGGTGCTTTTTTATTTCTCGCTTAATTTTTCTTTCGGAACAAATATATTCATTTCTTTTGTAAATAATAAACAACTTATATGTTTCTGGAGTGTTTCTATGCTTCTATAATGCAAATTTTTGCCTAGAAATCAATTTTTCAATCCAACTTTTGAGTACTTATTGCGGCTAAACCATTCGAAATATCCTCGTAGTTTATTAGACAAAATACGCTTACAACTGTCTTAAGAGCTTATTTTCGGAGTTTCGACGTTTTCTCCCCGGACACCCTGTATAATATTCGATTATAAAGATTTTTACGAGTAGTTCATACTGTTTTTGTTACACATACATACATTCATTTTTTCAATTTCTCGTTATACGAACGACAATTAAAAGGCATCTCAAATAAACACTGCATAATACACTCATTGGCAGCAGATAAACTTCCCGAAGTTTGCTGTGAAATGTTTTGAAAATATCGTACCAAATATGCAATAGTTAACTTCGACACTATCACAAACTTAATATGTTGCAATTTTAACACTTAAAACGCGGTTTAAATGATATATTATGTATATGTATAATCACCACTAAACGTGTACGTCTTGCACAAAAGCGCACTTGTAATTTACTCTGTTCGTTTACTGCCCACTACCTATAATTATTTTTAGGATAATTTATAATTATTTTTAATATAATATTATACTCTGTCCGTTTACTGCTGATAATTATTTTTCACATAATTTCTCTAGACATATTTTTGTTCTCGTAATTTTCTGCCGCCGGTAGCCCACAGTATACACCACTGTTGGAGTGGATTTCATGAAAACACATGTTTGAAAAGAAGTCGAGGGAAAAGAGGGCATCTACTTGGAGGAAGGGCTGCCACCTCTCCGGGTTGGGCCCGGAGACTGGGTTTCGGGAGTGATCTCTGGGCTCCGGGTTGCTTTTGAAAATCTCAGGGTCATATAAAAAATTGAATTAAATATTTATTTTTCATTTTTTTAAAATATAATCTGTGTTTAAAAATTTAATTTTATCGAACGTTTTTGTAGTAATGATACTATACAAATAAAACGTGGACTGCGCAAAATCAGAATGCCATCAGTTCTGCCATCTCTAGTCGAAAAATAATGTACTTATCGTTATAATAATTAATGAGTTAACATTATAAATTATTAACATTATAAATGTATTACTGTTACGAAATAATTAATCGTAAAGGCGTATAGTATTTTATAATAAATGTCGATTTGAATTTATGTATTTACTTTTCGTTCATTCACCCCCCCCGGTAATCAGTGGTCTCCGGGACATGTGTTCTTTGACGATGGTAACTCTACTTGGAAGACACATTCTTTCGCATTTCACCTCAATATTTGCCCTTCGACTACTGAAGGTAGGTTACTTAGCTACCCAACGAACTTCTATTTAGAATTTCTTAATTTCGATATCTGGTGTAGTTGCTTTAAAGTTAGAATCTCAATGAATAAACAGTTTTGTATTACGTTGTTTTAATACGGCTTGCATTTATACTTTCTTGTTGCTCTTGGTATTAGGGGCGTCCCTAAATTACGTAACGCTAAAGAGGGATGGAGGGAGGGGGCCTGAGGCAGCGTTACGCTGCGTTACATAGGGGTAGGGGGTATTAGTTAAGTGTTTCGCAACATTGATATTTATTTTTTTACGTTTTTCAACTGTTGCTGAATTATAGTTGCTGAATTATGCTGCTATTATAGTATTGTTAACGTGAAAAATAGTCAAGTCAACATGGAGTGGCGAACTGATGAAATAGTCGGCGGCATTTCAAAATGTGGTTATCCTCGTTTAGACGAATCATGAAACGGTATGCATAAAAATTCATTGAGCTGACCTTTTTGTTGGTTTCTTGACTTGTAAAAGAATAATTTACCTTACCTAGCAATCAAACACCAGCAGAGGGATTATAACAACAGCAAAGGGTAATTTCTGCCATTAGCTGTTTTAGGCTTGCATTGATACATTTGTTTTTTGAAAAATACATACATTCAATAATGTAAGGGAAAATATTGCGAGTAAACTTGTATATCCATCTAGTATGATTTCATCTTGCATATCCATCTAGATATGTATAATTCAGTACCACATTAATACATAAGTTTACGAACGTGAAGAAAACATTGTGAGTAAACTTGCCTACTATATGTAGTCTAAATGAGTGGACTACACCACCATCATGGTATTTACTCAAGCTTATTACAACGACCACACAGTGGAAAATAATTGATGATACTGTGTGGATACATATTTATGGTTTGACCACAAAAATAATGCCAGTGTCAAAAAGTGATAGCGCTATATGTTTCGTTCATTTCGTATAGCACTGTCTCGAACTGCCCTCAGAATTCTTTTGGTGGTAATACTATACATAACCTTTAGTCAGAATACTACATGTAACTGGTAAAACTTGTCTGTAATTCCATAAACAGGTGTGGCCACAACCTAAACAATTGCTTTTAGTTTTTACATTGATTAATCCAGTCGCTGGATTAATCCACATTAATGACCCGTCGCTGGATTAATAATCTTGATCAAAAAATGATGTCCATTCTCTCCTCGGCAAAATATTAAGGAGGGATTGTAATACATCATACAAACGACGTATTTTGCCAATCGCTGAAGGTTGCCACCACCACATCGTTGAATCACAAGAGCGCGAGAGTCCATATTCTCTCCAACAACCACAACTGCAACTTCGTTTAACATTGGTGCATCCAAGCGTCCCGCATGTTCTCCTGCAGGTCTTTTGTCCGCTCTGATAACTATTTTATGATCCTCCGATGGCGTCATTTCTAAGGCTCTTTTGAACAATTGGATCAACTGATTATGCTCATGTAAGAGTTGTTGCATTTCTGTCCTAGCTGCACGATTGATAGCACAGCGTTGATTTACTTCAGCTTCAGAATTGACTAGGAAATAAATAAGAAGAAATTTGTATTCACTATCAACTGATGGCAAACAATGCTCCTGCACAGTGGTGAATTTGTTCTTGAATCTGTAATATTCAACATAAGAAAATATTTTAAAAAATCTTCATTTATGAGCCTCAATAGAATTTCCATATACTGTATGTAGGTTTATGTTGCAATGGATGTATACGATTCGTGTCATAGAAAAGAAAAAAATAACTAATCCCCTAACACATGGTGCAGCCAGAATCACTGTTTAGTGGGTCCTTGATACCGAAAAACCAGTTGAAAGCAAAATGTCTGTCCGTGAACAACGTTAGCGACTAAACTGTTCAGCCAATTTTCTCCGAAATTGATATTCCCCAATCGATCTGACTGTTCTCGTGGCCCTTTGAATTTAGAATCGATATTTTTATTTTTGGGGGGTACTTTACATGAAGCCTTTCGGACATTTTCAAAAAAATGACGCCAACAATGTTGACTAAATCTTGTTGTTGGATAGTCCAAAGATCATTTAAGAGAATGGAGCAGGTCTCATGTTGGTTGAAAACTGAATTTTTGAAAATTTTAAAAGTTTGAATTTTCGTCGGCATCTTCCTACAACTACAAAATTGAAGATAGAGATTTTTCCTTCAAATAAAATTTGTTCTGCAAGGTGAGTTCTTTCATTAAGTTCCTGCACATTTGTTTGAAAAATTTAGTAGTTTTTGCGTAATACTGCGTGGAATATGTGCATGTTTAAAAAATTACAAAAACAAGAATTTCTCAAAAACGTCTCAAAATTTTTTCTTTAAACTTTTCGTAGGGATAGGGCTAAATGCATTCTAAGAGATGAAATAAACGCCATATTTATCTATTATTTTGTTTTTTAAAAAATAACACAAGTGTATTTTTTTTTGAAATTTCTCTCATACCGTTAATATTCACATTTCCAGCAATTTGTAACACTATTGAATTTGTGAGTGTAAGTGCTTCAAATGACTTCAAATGAAGTTTTTCAAAAACTCAAAATTTTTCTGTGAAAAAGAGCTTCAAATTTTGCATTTACAGTAGCGCTTAAATGCCATTTTCTTAAAAACGGCTCCAAATTTCTCAACGAAAATTGCCATTTAGAACAAGGTTTTACTGTTTTTTAACATTATTAAAATAATATTTCTATTCTATCAGGAAACCGAAAAATTAATAAAATGTCAAAAAATTTACTTTGGGCATCCATAGATGATAGCTGTCAAGAGTAATGGCTAATCAAGAGTAGTGGCTAGCCGAGACCAAACGGAAAAGAAAACTAACACGGGAAAGTCTGTGCCATTCTGTAGCACTACTAATTTTTTTAAAACTTCCGTAACAGTATTACATTGACGAACCGATGTGGCTACATCGCTATTAACGTTTTCGAAACAACACCTCGCTGAGACCTCGTTCCATAAGGACCATTGGGTACTTCGCTCCTGTGTTTTCATTGGGCGCTTTCATCCAACCGCGCTTTACGCTTGGCGCAGCACGCTTGGCGCAGCACTATCGCGTCACCCAACTCCGAGACGAAGTCTCCGTCGCGCTGTCAGTAAAACAATGTCCCTGGTGCGATACTCCGAAACGTACGTTAGGCATCTGATGTGTCAGTTTCTTGGAATGGAAAGGATAATTTTCCATTCTTAAAAAAAATTAATAATTGTGTCTATTAACCGATCGGGAAATAATGAAGAGGGAGACTTCCCTTGCGACCACTGCTTTTGCAACATCCTTAAATTTAACTCACCCACCGCCGCTGGTCACTTGGGATACGGCCAAACCCCCACGAGCAAGTAAAACTGCATTTTAAGGCTTTCATACGAATGTTGCATCAGAAGGAGACATAACATTGAACCACAATGTGTACCTAACATCACAGACGTTACTATAGATTAACAGGAGCATACCAATGTCATTAAGGTACTTGGAAAACGCTAATGGAACTGCCAGCGGAGGCCACCGCAGTAAATTGAAACATCATTTTTGCTTTCTCACTGTCGCAATAGAAAGTTATGTAACACGCCGAATTTTCGAACATAAGGTAAAACGTTCATCGAATAGTTTATTTTCTCCAAGGTTAGTAACAAATCAAATGAGACATTTAGAGTACGTCGGTTACACACTTTCACCGAATTACCGAAATAAAATAAATATGATGTACGAATTTAATGCAATTATTACTTAATATTATAAGCCTATTGAAACACGAAACATAATGTCAGGTTAACTTTTCAATTAAAAACTGCCGAAGCTTTTCAGTATTTTCGAATTGATAATATATTTTTCAAACTTTTTGATATGGATGTCAGAATGAACAAATGATGAAAATTAAATATTCTTTCCAAAGTTATTGAAAAGATTTCTCAAAACTTTCGTCCATATTCAAAGGAATTTCAAATTTTTCCGCCATTTAGGTCACACAAAAGATTGCTCACTCACATTATACGGAAATAAATTTGCATTTGTAGCTAATTGTGAGATTATGTAAGACCTTTTAATGACTCTTGCAAAACAACAAACAAACTACATGGGATGAGTTGAAATTCACAGAATGTTGAGTCATCTCTTTCTTTTCTAATATATTAAACAACTCTTCTTTTTCTCCAACACTTACATTTTACTAGATATTACATGAAGTGTGTAAGCACTTCATTCACAACTCTCAAAATACAAAATTCTCGTCTTACCAGGGGCGACCAATGGTTTTCTGTTGCATCTCGCTTCTGCGCACTTACCTGAAACAAAGAAACACAACTCTAAGTCCACATAGTTATGCCAAGGAAATTTTATAACTAACTAGCAAAATGCACGGCGTTGTCCGGTATTTCATCATATCCAATTCTTGGAAAAGAGGAAGGAAAACAATTTTATATAAAATGCAGTGTTTAAGATTAATATTTTGAATGTAATTGGTTCAAATAATTTTGTTTCATTTTATTTTACAGTATACTGCTTATAGATAAAAACTTGTGTCTTATGCACAGCTTCTAGCGAATTTATTAAGTGTCAGTTCTGCAGTACCGCTCTGGCCTCTCGCGGAATATACTCGAATTAGGTACCAATCTGCTCTTAGCGAGAGGCGAAAAATAATGACCAGAATGCATCTACCAAGAGAGTATTTAAATTATTTATTTTCCGTATTTGTGTTGTATTAATCTTTATCAAACTTTGTAAGTACACTGCGACAATCGTGAAGGAGAGCCTGTAAACATTTGGTAACTTTTCATACAATACTTTTTCTGGCATCGATGACAGTTATATGTCGTTGAATTAACATTTATTAGTATTAAGATGTTGTATCTCATTTACATGTGTATATTGGAGGCGTTTTTTGGGAAAGAAACCACTCATGGCCACCGAGTGCCAGCATACTCGGGTGCCCGTTTGGGCTACTTCCTCCGATGGAATGCTGGCAGGGGCTTTTGGCTCTGTTTATTAAATAAAATGTTGTCATGATTTATTTTGGCTATATTTATATATCCAAGAGAATATTACCGGAGAATATTACTCGACTGTTTCACCGTTTACGCGGAGAAACGAGGAAATGCTCCGCGCAGAAGGAGACACCGCCGTCTCGTTTCGTAGCGGCCGATTTGAATTTCGCGCCCGGAAGTGATATACAAACTCAATTTTTTCACAGACAATTTTTTTTTTGCGGAAAAATTGGACCTGCCATTCTTCATGACGTGGAATACAAAATTCGGGGTATATTTTTGGAACGGGAGCTTCAGGACACCTGTAGACAATTGCAACAAATACAAGATATTCATACACGTATTTAATTGTTTGATTGGCTACTGGTACAGGCATTCATTTGTCGTTCGTCACAATTTTTGTTTTTGATAGGTTGATTTCAAGGCCATCTTTAGAACATTTGCCACTCAGCTCTCTAAACATCTCGCATATCTCATGGGAAGAGCTGGCAAACAACTACTTCATCTGCAAATCACCAATCTATCAATTTCTGTCCGTTAATTTTTATTTTCGCCTTTTTAGTCCATGTTAGCTGTCTGAATACATCTTCTAGTAGGCAAGTGAATAGTTTCGGCGATAAAGGATTTCCTTGCCTGACACCAAGTCTTATGTCAAATACCTTCCCTTCTTAGTCAGTTCCTACTTTTGCAGTACTATTTTAATATATTATATGCAAAATTCTTATGTACTTTTTTGGCACACCTTGTTTATCTAGTGTGTTGAATAGCGCTGAATGTTCTACACAATCAAATGCCTTTTTTAAAATAAACAAAGGCTGTATAGAGTTTTAAATTGAACTCTTGTATTTTTTCGATGATTTGGTTTAGTGTCTGTAGGTGGTCTATTGTACTAAAACCGGATCGGAATCCAGCCTGTTCATTGGGTTGTTGTACGTCAAGTACGTTCGTCAAACTCGTTCGTCCCTCTCGTTCGTCAAACTCGTTCGTCCCTCTCGTTCGTCAAACTCGTTCCTCCCTCTCGTTAGTCAAACTCGTTCCTCCCTCTCGTTAGTCAAACTCGTTCCTCCCTCCCGTTAGTCGAACTCGTTCCTCCCTCTCGTTAGTCAAACCCGTTCGTCCCTCTCGTTCGTCAAACTCTTTCGTGGAACTCGTTCGTCCCTCTCGTTCGTCAAACTCTTTCGTGGAACTCGTTCGTCCCTCTCGTTCGTCAAGAACGTATGGATGACATGTGTTGGCAAACGTGTGAATGGAAGTGCGTGAGGATGCGCAGAGAATAGCGTCGTGGTGCGGCGCAGGAGGGCGACGCCATCCTGGAGCGCATCCTGGGCGAGGTGCTGCGCGACGTGCCGGAGGCGCGCGCGGGGCTGGGCGGCGCGCGCGCGGCGTGGGCGGTGACGGGCAGCGCCACCGTCGCCTGGACCGCCTACTCCAGCTTCAGCGACGGCTCCTTCGGCGGCGGAGTGGCCGAGTTCTTCGGCGCCGCCGCGGGCATCAGCATGCAGGGCACGCCCGCGGGCGAGGCGCTGGCGCGCGTCAACGCGCTCTACCCGGGCTTCGGCGCCGGCGGCTCCTGGCTCGTGCAGCCCCGGCAGGCACGCAAGGCCTCCGCCGCCGCCGGACACGGCAAGGTAATCATAATGAAATTGATTGTGGCTTATGGCAACTAAGGTAGAGATTGGCAGTTTATGTGCCAATCAAAAAACACTGAAGGTAGGTTCCGTTTCTTAACTTGCTAGGTGCAATGATCTCAATGATTAACTACTGTATGGTAATTTAATGAAATGGTTAACTACTCTCTTGTAATTTAAATATTCTGTCACTAAGTAATGATACATAATAATAAAATATAAAATCTAAATGATTAGATTTTATATTCAGGGGACTCATGACATCTTTAGTCGTGATGTAGAGGGAAAATAATATTATTACTACTACTACTACTACTACTACTACTAATAATAATAATAATAATAATGTCAGAATCGGAAGCACTTGTAATAGCTGCCCAAGATCAGGCGTTGAGAACACGACATTATGATAATGCGGTTCTTAAAATTTCCCAAGATGATAAATGCCGCATTTGCCAGGAGCAAGTAGAAACCATTGATCATATTGTCTCAGCTTGTCCAGTCCTAGCAAAGACCGAATACTTGAAAAGACACGACAGGGTGTGTAGCTACCTCCACTGGCAGATCTGTACCGCCCTCGAAGTTCCGAACACATGCCCCAAGTGGTACGAACACTCACCGAAACCGGTGACGTCTGTTGGATTGTGTGTGATATTGTACGACCAACAAATTCAAACTGATCGCACAATAGCAGGAAAGGAACCGGATATTGTTATTCGGGATTTGGAAAAAAAATATTGTGTCTACTTGTCGATGTTGCTGCACCTTGCGATCGAAACGTCGTTACCAAGGAGGCAGAGAAACGTCTTAAATACAAGAGTTTGGAAATCGAGATCAGCCGAATGTAAAAGCACAGGTCCTCCCGATAGTCATCGGAGCTCTGGGATTTGTTCCGCAAAATTTTTTGTAAGAACTTGGCTGTACTCGCAGGCCATTCCACAGAATGGCAAATGCAAGAGATTGCTTTATTTGGAGCAACCTACATTTTGCGCAAAGTACTGTAGAGGCACCGACAGTCTTTAGATCTACTCCTTATGTAGCTGGTTGCAACCTGGAGTAGATTATATATTCAGCCGACTAATAATATCTGTAGTCGTGATATAGAGAAATAATAATAATAATAATAATAATAATAATAATAATAATAATAATAATGGTACAATAATAAAAATAAGGGTAAAATAAAATTAATAATATAAAATCTGACAGATTCCTTGAACATTAAATCACATGAAGGAGCCAAACTTGTATAGTCTAACTCAGCGCGTGTGTGTGTGTGTGTGTGAGGTGGACGAGCAGAAGCTGATGACGCAGCTGTGGGCGGCGGCGGCGCTGCGCGACAACCTGGTGACGGTGTTCGGCTACGTGCTGAGCCTGCCCGCCAACCCGCTCTCCACCGAGCTCTACACCTCGCTCTACCACGTGTACGACGCCGTGCGCCTGCGCCGCGTGCCCACCTTCGAGCTGCTGCGCGCCGTCAAGGAGCTGGCCGGCGCCCCCCCCACCGCGCAGGTCCTGCAGGTGCGCCATGCCCCTCCTGTCATTCACGCGGGACATCTCTCACGTTCATTCATCTGAGTGGTCGGGGAGAGGAGGGAGGGGGAAAACGGTTACAAATAATGCTCACTGCTGTGTAGGTTTAAATCCTACTCAAACCGTCAC
Source organism: Acheta domesticus (assembly GCA_031308135.1). NCBI lineage: Eukaryota > Metazoa > Arthropoda > Insecta > Orthoptera > Gryllidae > Acheta > Acheta domesticus. Next base: position 2,589,530 of record JAHLJT010009355.1, on the reverse strand, counting down.
CGTACATTATCTAGAGGGGGCTGAGTGAAGGAGAGAGAGAGAGAGAGACAGGGGGGAAGATTGAGGAGGAAGGGAAGTCGAGAAGCGCTCGTGATGATGTCAGCCGCTTCCCGGTGCACCGCTCTCTCCCAGCAGCGGTGTTGCGGCTCCTTCCTGGTTCATGCTGTAGCGTAGCGACTGTCGGCGTAGCGAAGGCTCGTGGCGGCGAAGATGTCTCGGGAACTGCCCTCTGTCGCTCCGTGCGTCCCGTATATATATATATATGTCCGTGGTTTTCGTATTTTTCATAGTGGTCTAGGGAAAGCCATGTACGTATTTGTAAACACGATTTCCCTAGAGCTATTTTCCTTCTCAATACGGAAGTGTTTCCCGTTAGGTAGACTAGGCTTGGGCCGTGTGGTGAGAGTTAAAATTAGACTTTTGTGCTTTCTTTGATATATTTTAACATTGCTCATCACTAGAGACCATATTTTTATGTAATTACATATTTTTTATCTTTCTACTTATCGTTCTCAAAATTGTAATCATGGCGAATTACAGTCTTCCTAACACAATATTGAATTTTTTCTTTACATATTTATACATATTTAATACTATATTACATATTTTACATATTTTGCTGTTTTAACAATAAATTTTCTTATTTTATCAATTAAAAAAAATCAATTCCATGTATTTTTGTGAAAAGTTGTATTTTTAAAAAAAATCAGCGTTTTGCTTACATTATGGGGGAAATTCAGGTGTACAAAATATCATTGACAACGCGTTTTGTGATTTGTAACCTTAATTTCCGAGAAAAATTTGCGATCGCCGACGTGTAACACTTGCATGAAGACGCTACAGTGTATGTTTGCTGGTCGTAGATTTCGCCAATTTGTGCGATGGCTCCTATTACGATTAGTCTGGCTGCTAAACTAGTCCAGGATTACAACAGATTAAGCTTTTACTACTGGCAAGAAAGTTGTTTGATGTAAATTGAGCAGTTTTTCTAAATGTAATTTCTTGGTATGTAAATGGTTTTTAATTAGAGAATTTTAATATTACTTATCATATCGGATTTTACATATTTATTACATATTCTTACTGTTTTCATTACATATTTATGTACCCTCGTGGAAACAAAATTTCGCGTCGAAAATGCCATGGCCCGCCGGCTTGAGGGCGATGGACATCCCTGACCGCCGACAGCGATACCTACCGTTGGGTTTGAAAACTACGTTCTGTAGACCGAACTATGAAGATTAAATGTATTTGATTAGTGAGCATATAAAATAGTTTAACGCTCATTGAGTGCTCATAGTAGTAGTACAGAGTTAAAAGACTTCCGTGATTCCCACCCATGAAAGTAAATTGACATTAATTTATGTATATGTAATCTTACATTCAAGTTTCATTATACAAAAATTATTGTCAATTTAGCTTCATTATTATTAATCATGGAAGCCTTTTAACTCTGTACTACTACAGTTAGCTCTCAATGAACGTTAAAATATTTTATATGCTCGCTAATCAAATACATTTAATCTTCATAGTTCGGTCTACAGAACGTAGTTTTCAAACCCACCGGTAGATCTCGTTGTCGGCGGTCAGGGATGTCCATCGCCATCAAGCTCGCGGGCCAAGTCATTTTCGACGCAAAATTTCATGTTTCCACGAGGGTACATATTTTAACGTTTAATGCTACATGTTTTTCCGGTCTGTGCTCATCGCAGGTGTTCCGCGCGCTGCGCTCGGCGGCGCCGCGCTACCTGCAGAGCGCCGTGAGCGTGTGGGTGGACGCGTGCCGCAAGCGGCCCGCCTTCCTCGACCACGTGCTGCGGCCCGGAGGCGGCCCGCTCGTCGTGGACTTCCTCGCGGGCATCGAGGCGTCCGTCCTGGATCTCCTGTCCGAGGAGCTCGACTGGGGGCACGCCCCCGCCGCCAACGCCTCCTCCCCCTCCCCCTCCGCCAAGGACCTCTTCGGGGCCGCCGTCTTCGACGACGTCTTCACCGCCCTCCGAGAAGGCACTCTCGAGCTAACGCAATCCCTGTTCGCGCTCCTCCTGGTCAACCGCCCGACCAACGACGTGGCGGCGGAAAAGGACGAGACGGAGCGCTACTTCGTGGACGTGTTGCGTCTCGGAAACGTGGAGAATTGGAGCGAAATCGTCAAAGAGGTCACGATCGAAGACAAACAACACCCGGACGCGCTGATTAAAAAGGTGCTGAAACTCATTTCCGAGAGCAAGCAGAACGATCTGCTGGTCAGAGAAGACGCTCGTTACCTGAGACTGTACATGCGCGAGCCGACGGTCACGTACGCCAACAAGCACTACGAGGACCTTTCCGCGATCATTAGCAAGCCGAGCATCGACATATTGTCCATGCTCAAATCCATCATGCCGAAGGAATATCCGAATGAAATTGTAAAAGCCAAGAATCGTATAGTTGAGTACATTCTAGAAGGGCAATTGAATATGGAATTCGTCGTTAAAGGATTCAATAGATTCGATCACGTGACACCAATGAATATTCTTATAGCGCTTTTAACTCGAATTGACAAACGAATGCCCCAGTTACCCAAGGACGTGTCTCAGTCAGTGAAAATGCTGCAAGTGTTCTTGTTGTACAAGAAATTCTTATGCTCCATGTCTTCGTCGGTACCTGTTAACCTTCTAGATGTTTCCGTCATGGCTAGCGCCTACGCCGACCCGTCAGTACCATCAAACGTCACGGACTTGGTTACGGAATTGGTCAAGACCTTACCGGAAGAGAACGTCATGTGGGATGAAGTGGCTCAAAACATTTCAGTTCACAGGTGCTCTAGACCCAGACAGTGTATCTACAATTTTCTTTGTTTCATCGTAAGACAAAAATATCTCCCAAAAGGCCGCACATCTGCTATTATTAAAGAGCTGTTTAAACTTCTGGACCGAGAAGGAAACCCTGTGGTACGCCGTCCGTTATTGGGTCAGGCGCGTCGTGATGAGGACGAAGACGTGACCGCGTTGGCGACGAGACCTCCACTTACGACCACGCTGGAGCCCAACACAGCTGCAACTTCGCTGGACGCAGGGTCGACGCTAGCGCCGTGGCGGCGCGCGTCGCAAACATCCGACGATCGCTTCCTGCGGGAGGTGGCCAAGGCCGTGAGGCGGGTGCGCGCTCTGCCGTTCCCCGCTCTGAGCGCTGTCCAGCAGGAGGAGCCGGCCTCCCTCAAGTACCCGGCCACGTGCCTGCCCCGGACGACCAACGGCAGCAAGGAGCACGCCAAAATCCTCCCCGCGCAGATGCTGCTCTCTTGGGGGCGGCTGCCGCAACTGGTCGGCGAATTCGCGCGCTTCCCGCCCGACGTCAAGAAGGGCGAGCTGCTGGCGACCCTCATGGAGAAAATCAGCCAACTGGAGGCCGTCAAGCGAGTGGAGGACGTTCACAACTACGTGCAGAGCTTCCTTCAGTTCATTTCGAGCTTCAAGAAAATTTTATCTGCCGACTCTGTTCTACACTTCCCGTCGTTGCTGAACGCCCTACCGGTCGTGAAGTCAGGCACCGAGCGACAGTACGTCGCGAAACTTAAGAACTATTTCTCGAGACCGGACTTCTACAAGCAGCTGGGTCCGCGGTTCGATCCGCGGCTGCACAAAACGCGAGGGCAGATGCTGAAGTACGTGTTGGGGCTGATGAGCTCCCTCCCGCCGGTGAAGTGGGACCCCATTTTGAGGAAAGCGATCAACTATTACGCGGACAAGGTGTACATGAACGGGTACGGCGCCCAAGAGGTGGAATGGGCGCTCGTATCGGAGTCCGGTGAGCCCACGTACGTGGACATGACGGTGTTCCGCGTGTTGGACCACAGCAAGATGCCGCAGGACGCGCTTCTCGCCGAGTACGAGATCATCCGGTTCATCTTCACGGAGTTCATCCCCAACGTCCACTTGCGCGACTTCGACGTCAAGCAGTTCAAGACCAAGGGCCAGTTCCTGAAAGGAACGTTCCAGTACATGCTACAGCAGGACTCCGTCAATCCGAAGATCAAGGACGACATTCGGATGCTAATGAAATACATTCGCATGGACGGGAGAGGGGCGGAACCCTTGGATTACAACGCAGACGCGACGCACTGATGACAGAGCAAGCTCTGTGCAACCCAGGGGTTTTCAAACTTTTGTCGTCCACGGCTCCCTTCATCTAAACAAAACTTCCCGCGGCTCCCTTGGAAACAATTTTCAAATATAATAAAATAAATAAATGTCTTTATTGGTGGCGAGGCTCAGGCCATTTAGCCTGCTCTTCCGCCTGACCACTTTCAAACATTTTTATCACATTTTATTTTATGATAAAAAGGAAATCATTCAATGAGAAATACGTACGCAATTTAGATGAAGGGTTTCTCACATGAGAGACAGGAGTGAAAGCGAGGGAGGAAGAAGTTGATAGAACAGGAAATGCTCTCACAGCATTTGTGTTTAAGTTCATAAATTTCACGTTAGGGATGTTTTAAAAATTAATCACAAACATATCATACTGAACACTACGAGATTTTACTCAAATTTAGCGAAATTACTTTTTGTCTCAGTAGGTTAGGTACAGAAGAGAATTAGAAGGAACTTGTTTAAATCAGTAAAATATTAATAAGTACTAATAATTGTTTAATAGAGGGTTTGACGAAGCAAAGATTGCGTACGTATTTTTGAATTACCCCTAAAAAACAGATAGGGAGGAAAACTCGTCAGCATACAAGCGAAAAACATAATATAGGCCTATTAAAGATGGAGGAAGTGATATAAATTTAAAGTTATTTTATTTCTCCAATCTAAATAGGCATTAAAGTAACACTTTTTGTGTCGCCGCTATCGCGCGAGCACGGGAACACTTGATCTGCGTGGGAAGAACGAATAAATATCTCCGGATGCGATGCGCGCGAGGGATGTACATCGATGCTAAAGGAGCCACAAAAGCCTGTTGGTAAAGAACTTGCTAGATTCAATTACCCACAATTAATTAGAAAAATAAATGGAGTATATATATATATATATATATATATATATATATATATATATATATAACAAATAACGTAGTATGATAGTACAAAATTGTTTTCTTGAAATAATTGACGCAAAGTTTAAAGTAAATCAAATCTTAATTAATCACCGCGACGCACAATTTGAAAGCCCCTGACATAACACCTTAGATTTCCTGTCATTCAGCGAAAACCTTGCTTTACTCCAAAAGCCTAGACATCTTATAACATAACATGCCATATTTATATTCATTATTTGCCAGTAACCCCAGCCATTACATTATAACATACAACTATTTCCTCTACGATAACAGCAATTTGATATATTAATGCTATTAGGATGCGACTGTAAATAATTATATTACAGGAATAGAAATACATTTCTCTAAATGTGTTGAAAGTAATGTTTATTTGAAAAAAGGAAAATACTAGTCGTATTGTACTCGAGAGATATATTAATTCAATATTTGGTAAAGTCTTGAAATATTTTGCCAGAAATGTAATAATAGAATTCCAGATCATTCTACAAGGCAATTGAAAAATTATGAAATATTTTTATTTTGAGTCAATTATTATGAATCTCGTGGACATTATTTCATTTCTTCTCATGCAATATAAATAATTCCACAGTCATTTCATTAGACAGAATAATAATTGTATCCGATTTTCAAGTGAAAATATTTCTTACGATTTGCTGAAAGAATATACTAACATTTTCTGTTGATATTATTTGCCAGAAATGTAATATTATTTCATTATATAAAATATATAAAACTAACCCTAAGTGCAATCATCAACGTTTTGCAGCAATGGCTTTTACACATAGTATAAATTATGAATTAGAAATGGTCATAATGTCAATTGGTCGTTTCTACGAATTGTAATATTAGAGTTTGAATCCATTTTTCGTAATAAATAATCAATACTACGCCTCTTCTATTCACTACTTCTTCCTTCATTTGTTTCATCTTTGGTCTCAAATGTATATTGCTCACATATGGAGTCTACATTACTGCGTTGGTGATTCTTCAGGGCTGTAATGCAAAGAAGATGGCGACATGGCGGTCGAGACGTCGGCACCTCAGCCTGCGACGCGGCGTCACCCGGACAGCGCAGATCATGACTGTGTCCGCGGAAGCCTACGGCATCAGTCACATTTATACTGCGATTTCTCTAACTGCGTCCCTCAAGGCCACTCAAATCCCATCTTCGAGTTGGAATATGTCACGGCATTTCGCGTCTTTTCTCTGTCTTGCCGGTAGAAGTCGCATGATCGCAAGCACTGCTTCATACGGTCGCGATCGTGCGAAATCTAGCGGAACGACTGAGAAAGACGCGAAATGCCGTGACATAGTCCATCGCGAAGATGGCATTTGAGTGGCCTTGAGGGACGCAGTTAGAGAAATCGCAGTATAGTATCAGAAAGAACTTGTTGCGATCCAGTAGCGCGCTGATACTCGTCTATATTTTCAATATTGAGGTCACTGTCACTAACTTTATCAATTCATGATCTTCCTCCCGATCAGACAGCTCTTCTAGAATGTTCTGAATTTCTTTCATATGAATTCTTTCTCTGGACATTTTAAACAAAATTTCGATTAGGGCAAATAATAATACAATATTTTAGGACAACAGCAGCCGCGCAGCGTAATGTTTACATTCACTGTATACTCATCCCGAACAGAGCGTTACGAAAACTGAATATCATGTGTAAACTAAACAGTAGCTGCAGGAATACATTACTATACTGCGATTTTCTTAACTTTGTCCCTGACAGGAATCAGCTGTTTCGCTGCCATCCAATCAGGAGCTTATATTTCGCGACAGTGACGTCACTATGGTGAGGTTCAAGCTCCCGATTGGATGAAACCGTGAACAGCTGATTCCTGTCAGGGACAAAGTTACGAAAATTGCAGTATAAAGATACCTGCAAGGAATACCAAGAACGAAGAAGCCTTTGCCAACAATGAGTTTACAGCAAATGCAACAAATCTGCTGTTGTAAAATTTACGCGCTCGCTGGAAGGTTAACTCAAACTGAGCTTATTAGCACACTCAATATTTAATACACGAAATCTACGCATGACAAGCTGAATAGTCTTAAGGACCACACTAATAATACAGAATGAGTCACGTAATTTTAGCACCTCCTTTAATTTTTGAACGATTGAAGTTATTGCAAAGCAGGTTTCACGAACGTGCACGAGAGAATGGGGCTAGTTTATACATACAGGTGTCCCACCAACAATGAGCCACACCTGTTACTTCTAAACGGTTTAAGATATCGAAGTGTAGTTTTCGCTCAACGATGCAAAGTTATGGGTCAAGTTATGTGCTGTAGATATGTTGTTCGTAATATTTTTCGTTTTCGAGAAATTTAATCATCTTTGACTTTTTAAAGGAAACTACATATTTTTCTTACCAGCAGTGGATAGATCATAAAAAGAGGAATACAATGATGTATGCTATAATAGTATTTTGATAGTAATTTGAATATAAAATTAGACTTCTTGGCAAGTGATTTTAAATTAACCTTGCAGTGGGAACGTTGTGTCTATCAGACCCAGTGACATCTTTGAAGCGGTCTATTAAGTAAACGAAATTAGATCTTAACTTATCCGTGAGTCTACATTCAAATTGAAGCGTCCTGAACAGATGACGACCATTAGTTTGAGTTTATCACAAACCGGGAGAGATCGCTCAATGTATCAACTAATGTTACTGCAGTCCCTCTGACCGGGAGGTCCTAGGCTCGAGTTCCGATGGCGGCAGAATTTTCGACACTAGCTTGTCAGCTAGGTCGAATTTAGTCGCTGTCTGGAAGAGAATTCTAGCGACCGGCTGCTCTGATCGGTAGATTTCCGTGGTTTCTCCGATCAACACCCGGCGAATGCCGGAGCAGTACCCCAACAAACAGACCGCGCGCGATCTTTCCTTCCTCTTCCTTGTCCTATCCTCACCCCCTTACACACACACACAAACTAACATGCACTACACTACCACACATGTGAGGAGACCGGTCGGGAGCTTAGAGTTTGTCCCGGCTGGAGCGGTGCCCTGCTGGTGGGATACCTGGTGGGGGAAACCTCACTAGTAGACGGTAAGTCGGCGCAGGATCTCGCCATACAGCGGGAAAATTTCACTGCCACCTCACGAGAGAAAAAGCACTGCACTTACGGGACTAATGACCTACGTACTTGACGCACCCGGAATCACAATAAATCAGTTTATCACAAAAAAGTGTCGTAACTCCACCTGTATAACGGCCGCGCATCTCTGCGTTGTCCCTTGAGCGCAGGGTGCGACAGGCCGCGGCCGCCTTGTTACTGGTATATGCAACCCGCCATGCAGGAGTGTGTTACGACTTGCGAACAGCGTTGCCAGACGTACCAGGATCCTGGGATTTTTACGAGGATTTTAATGAAGATACCAGGTACCAGGATGAAGACATGCAATACAGTACACATTAAATACCAGGATGTTATGTGTACTGTCATTGATGATGTACGATTAAAGATTCGTGTAATATTTTTGGATTCACTAATTAAAACTATCACCAATATTGCAAATAACTATGATATTGGTGAAAAAACTGCCGAAAAACATTAAAGGTGACGAAATATGGCATTTTTCTAGCACGTGCAGTAGTAGAAAAGGACAGGATCATTCCACATATAATCATTTTCCATTTAGTTTATCAATATAAAATGAATAGATATCGAGTTAAGTTTAACGAACTTCCTGTAGGCGATTAAAACATAATAATTATCGTATGAACAATATCAGATTTTAAATCAATTGTCATTGGTACAAGGAACTTAAGTGAAAGTACCAGGATTTTTGAAGAATGGTTCTGGGATATACATTTGTTCGTCTGGCAACGCTGCTTGCGAATGTGGCATTGCTGCATCGAGATGCTTCAACATGTTGCTGTTTTCCTGGAAACATAAATTTCTAATTTCGATCATAAGCATAAATTCTACTAAAACTACGCAGCCTCGGACCAAATGAGAATTCTCTCAGGTCAATGTTGCCAGGTGGTCTTAAGCATTCCCCACTACATAGCGCTGCGAAAATCACCAAAACGATAAACACCAAATTCAAATAATTACTACTTCATGTTTAAAATATATAAAGGTTTGGAAATTAAAGAAATACGAAAAATATTATTCATTGTATAAGATTGTCTTTATATTTTGTATATTTTTATTACATAAAATATGAATTACGAGGATTTACACGATAATGTTCATACCCATATAAGTGTAATAATATAATTAAATACTTATATATCCGACTTAACATCTGACATTGTTTCATCAATGTTATTCAGTTCACATATTTGTTCGCTATTGAATTATTTAAGCATTGCAGCAGTTGGTTGAATTGCTGGACAACCAGAATGTAATCCGTAACGTATTTGCAATAAACAATCGATCGTTTTCATAGATATCTCATTTCCCAATTTATCTTTTATTGTATTTAAAATTGAAAAACACCTTTATACTGTAGCGTTAGAGAAGGGATATTTAGTAAGGCTAACACAAGTTTACTAATGCGTTTGAATTTTTGTTCGCATTCTTCGTTTCGCTAATTTTAATTCGCAGCGATTGTGTTGAATCGCACTGTATCTCTACATAATGTAGATACGATGCAGGTGAACAATTACAAGGGCGCTATTGTGTGAGAGTGTAAGAGTTACGAAGCCTACGAGATAAGAGGTATCTTTGTATTACTCATCCTAATGACTGACACAGAGAAAAAATATTTTGATTTGAATGAATCTAATTTATTGAGTTTCTTTTAAGTTTTTTTTATGTGTATTTGAAAAAAATGTTTCAAAAGTGTAATGAAAATAAAATCCCCAACAAAAATCAGTTTCTTCTTTGTTATGTTATTTTTTAACTAATAACGTATCTTCTTCTTCTTCATCATCATCATCATCTTCTTCTTCTTCTTCTTCTTCTTCTTATTATTATTATTATCTTGTCACTCTCAGCTGCTTGTGCTGGGTTCAATTTGCCCAATCCTGCCACGAATAGGAAGTGGTTATTATTATTATTATTATTATTATTATTATTATTATTATTATTATTATTATTATGTATGTACCTTTAAATTTGGAGACAGTTGATTATTAAAATCTGTTTATCTTTTCAATTGCTCAACGCCTTTCCTCGCGCGCATGTCCGACACGCGGAGAGCGCGCTCTGCGCTGCCCCGGGGACGCGCCCCGGAGGCCCTCAACCGCCAGCGGCGCTCCCCAGGGGCGGCCTCGGTCCCTCGGCGGCGGCGCCCACGGCATTGCAGGGCCCCCACCGGCAGGTCCTAGGGTCCACTCGCCACGGCGCCAGGATTTTCGACACTACCTCCTCAGCTAGGTCGCATTCAGCCTCTGTCTGGAGGAGAATTCTAGCGGATGGCTGCTCTGATCGGTAGTTTTCCGTGGTTTCTCCGATCAAAACCAGGCGAATGCCGGAGCAGTACCCTAACAAACAGGCCAAGGACCGCGCGCGATCTTTCTTTCCTCTTCCTTGATCTATCCTCTCCCCTTACACACACCTACACTTACATGCACTACACTACTACACATGCCGGGAGACCGGTCGGGCGCTTAGAGCTTTTCCTTGTCCCTGTTCGAGTGGGAGATATCTGGTTGGGGAAACACCGCTAGCCTAAGTCGGCACCATCCAGCAAAAGAAGTTCACCGCGAACGCCTAACGAGAAAACCGTGCACTGCACTTACGGGGCGAATGACCTCGGAAGTTGACGCCCTCGGAATCACTAGCAATCCAGGTGTCGATAGCCCTGGAGCGGTGCTTAATGGCCACTCTGCTCACAAGGCGGAGCTTTAGAAGATGCGGTGGTTGTTTTAAAAATGTTTTATTTAAGGGGAGTGTGAATTTCCTATGTTCACAATGTTAAAATGTGGCTAATTGAAGGTACATTTTCTGGAAAAATAGTAGAGGTAGCTCTGTGATATTTTTACCAAGTGTATACATATTCTTTATACACATACTAAATTAAGGAAATTTTGAAAAAAGCTATTTTTCATTAAATAAAAAAAATTTTTCATCACAAGAATGAACTATTTTCCCCCTACATTTCCTCTATATTCTTCTAATAAGTATGAAGGATTTTGTAAATATGGCTAATTCAACACTAATAATACACTTAATTTAAAATATTCACAAAGTTTGAAATGTTTATGATGAAGAGTTTGTTAGTAAATGTTCCTTTTATAGAAACCATGAACATGCGGGAAAGTAGGTTTGAATATTTATGCACACGTGTTATGGTATGTGCACGTGTTACTTAGACAAATTAACATAGTTCCTGTGGTCGTAGCAACCTAATTGACGTCTCATTTTAAACAAGAAACATGGGGGTAAGCGAAAACACAACAAAATAAAAATAGGCTTTTGGACCCAAAATCGATTTACACCTGATTAAGAGTGTTGTGTATGTGTGTGGGGGGGGGCATTTGAATGGGAAAACCAGAAAGGTATAAGTGACATTTTATAAATTATGATAAACCATTTATTTAAATCAATCTCTCTTTAAAGTTGTGAAGCTTTCGGTCATCATTACATCTACGGCATTTTAATTGTTCATTAACACCACGAAATTACATTGGCACCGAAATTTAGCCTAATATATACACGTTTTTCTCAGAATTTATAGAATGTCACTTATACCGTTATGATTTTCACCCATTCATTTAAGAGTATGTGTGTGTATGTGTTAACATTAAAAATGGCGCGCGGGCAGCAGGGCAGTGGGCGATTTTGGAGCGAACCTGGTCCACAGAAGCGGCCATCGCAACGAAGGTTTCCACGCGAGTCAATGGCGTGACGGCGTCCCTTGTGTAAGAGAGACTGGGAGGGTCAGGCAGCAGGATTTGGTAACCCTGATCAGAAAGACGGCAACCTGGTTGGGGAAGTGTTTAGAGTTCGCGGATATGTATAAAAGGTATAGAGAACAGGTGGGGTTCCTTGGGGAACTAAGTGGGCAAATATATGTTGAGTATTATTAATTCATCCATATAATATAAATGTTAATCAAAATGGTAATGCTAAAGATAATGTAAATGTATAGTGACTCAAACTTGTGAAAATGTAAGGGAATAATCCTAGAAAATTATTAAATAGGATTGAAAATAGGGACATGAATATAAATGATTTTTCTAAGTTTTTATTTCCAATTAATAAGGTTTTGAATTCAGAGTATAACTTGTTAATTAGTGTATTTCATATCAATGATCTTCGGTTAGGAATTAGTCAGTAAGATAACGGAATTACTAATAGTTCTTCCGCCATCTTATTAATTCCTTTGTTGTCAGTTGGAAGAGCAGACTAAATGGTCTGAGCCTCGCCACCAACGAAGACATTTATTTAATTAATTAATTTATACTTGAGTTTTTTATTTCTTGACGCATGGGGGCCTATTTTCACGACGGAATATCTCACAGCATTTCACGTCTTTCTCGGTCGTGCCGCTAGGAGTCGCACGATCGCGACTGTATCGAGTAGTGCTGGCGATCATGCGAAACCTAGGACCACGATCGAGAAAGACGCGGAATGTCGTGAGATATTCCATAGTGAACACAGGCCCTCACGCGGCAAGAAATAAAAACCCAAGTATAGAATAATGTCTACTGTTTACGTTATAGTTCCTGGTTTATTTTAGTCTATTGAAGACCACTGACCTTCGCTGTAATTAGGAACGTACACTGGGTACGAAGACTGTGCTGCAAACACTGCTTTCTACGATGTGGTTATTGAACTGGCTTGTAAGTCTATAAGTTCATCTGGGTTATTGTAAAAGAATGCTCAATAAACTGTTATTTACACTGGCGTACCCGTTTATTCTGTACAATTCAAACAATCAAATACCGACGGGCCGAGTTTAAACACCTTTAATCACGAGTAAGGCAAACTAGCGTACCCGAGCGAGAACTCTCGCATGCTGTATCCTACCCTCTTCCTTATTTTTCTCATTTCCATATCAAACCTGTGATACATATTTTTCTTCAAGACCCTCTTATCCCCTGTCTCTTGTTCTATACGTGACCTTGTAATTGATAACAATGAAATACACGCCTGTCAATACAAACTATTCTTATTTAACTTTATTATCGATCAAAGAGGTACACCCGCGTAATTAAATCGCATAGAATATCAAATAATTAGTCATTTCACATACAGATGCAGATTCTACAGACTCGAAGCAGGTGGAGTAGAACTGAGAAGTGTCGAAGCAGCAGAAATGTAATAGAATGATCAAGGAGATGTTATCATGTAGATTACGGTTGTGAGGAACATTTCTTTGAGGCAATTGGCCTAAAAGTTTTAGTTTTTAAGGCCCGAGAAAGCTTAGTTTAGGTATTATTTAACTCTACAGATTCAAAAAAAAATCCTGACGTGCGTGGCGGGTTGCATTTTACATGATTATTTAGATGCGTTTATTTAACAAATCCTTCATATTTTTAAAGTCAAAGTGCATTTCATCATGTTTCCGTGCAATTCTCTTTGTTTAGAGACCTCATCTATAAAGATTGGTTGCGCAGGAGAGCCGCAAAGGGAAGGTATACTACTGAAATAATATAGCCGAAAATCGTTCTGAATCAGACGAAAAGTGAATGGAGAAGTTGTTTCCGCAGTGGCCGCCCGCGGCGCTGCTTCACAAAGCGACTCAGCGCGCCCTGGTGGGCCCGGGACACACTTCGTCGAGTGAGCGCGTCGTTCCAAAATGCGCCAAATATTGAAAGTAACTGAAAGCTATGTTAAAATCAATTAGGTTATGTTACAGTACATACGCGGCTAACTGGACATCTACATAACGATCCATGTATACCGCCTCCTAAGATATAAGACACAATTTATGATTGGCCAGGAGGGAGAGGAGGTAAGAAAAAACGGATAGAAAAAAATATGCAGGTTTTGAGATACACCGCCCTGATTGGGGCATTTTGTGTATGTAGTTAAACTATTAGTTTTAATGTTACGAATGGAATAGTCTATATAGGTGTCATATATTTAATACGCATCCATTACTGGTTGCGTTACGCTAAATGTACCACAGTACCCGCTGAGTCAAAGGGTGGTTTTCAGCAGGAGCAGGACCTGTATCCCATCCTTACCCGGGATGGGGGAAAATAAATTCATGTGTGTGATCACCCCAGGTCACGGGAGTTAAAACCTTTGAGAGAGACACATTTCTAATGGCTGTAGCTCTGTAAATTTGTATTCAAAATACTTTTAATTCAGATAAAATTAAAGCTTAAAATCTCTTAGAACCTTACTTCGAACAATGCAACTATTTCAGTGCAATCGGCTAAAATTGGGCCGCACGTCACCATCAGCGACTCGCTTGAATCTTGCGTTTTTTTGGCTGCCTAGCAAGCCTCAAGAGTCCACCTGGGCGAGCGCCAATACTTCATTTGTCCATAACATAGGTGTTACAACAGCACATTGTTTCTCGTATTATCGGACACGTTTATGTAATTTTATAATATTGCAATTCCTATCCTCATTTCTGCCATCACTTGAAAAATTCCAAACAAATTCAAACGAAGTCCCTACGGTGTATAACAGCAATATTGTTTCATTAGTCAAGGACAGTAAGCCTATCTCACTTCTACAAAAGAAACTACCATGAATAAATCCCAACTCTCTTTGCAGCACAAGATCCAGACAAGCAAAAAGATTTTGGCACACGATTCGGGAAATGTGGAATACATATCATCTATTCTTCTAATATATCTTCTTGTTCTCTTTCGCTTTTAGTCTTAACAAAAATTCTTAGAAGTAAATCGTTCAATGCATAAATTGAGATTCAAATGTGTACTTCGTGAAAGTGAACAAGTGTCGACATACGGCTAAACTTTATGTTAACTGGACGGTGATTAATTTTCAGATTAATGTTACTATACTTAAAAAAATAATGTCATAATTGGATGATGATTATTTACTTTATAACTAGCGAACCGTTCGACAACTCTAGCATGCCATACCCCACCTCTTCCTTATTTTTCCATTTCCATGTTAAGTCTGTTATATATATTTTTCTTCAAGACCGTCTTATCTTTCGTCATTTTTTCAATATGTCGTACTGTAATTGATAACAATATAATACACCCTTGTCAATACAAACTATTCTTATTTAAATTTATTATCGAGCAAAGAGATATTCCCGTATAATTTAATTGCGTAGAATATCAAGTAATTAGTAATTATTAACATGTTTAATGTAAACGTCTACTAAACCAGTGTAGAATTTTGAACTTCATTCTAGATATTCAAATTCACGTGTATTCATGTGTGAAATTCAATATTTTTTTAAATGAAAAAAGAGAAACGAAAAATCTCATACACGTAATTATACAATAAAACAGAATTTTACAGTATTTGAAAATCTCCATAACTTTAAATAGGAATTCGACAGTTGTCAAATAAAAACATTTCATCGTTTACTAATAATGTTTAATCTAATAAAGTTTATTACATCACATTGCTCCAAGTTGTTTTGTCATTAGCAAATCCTGTTTTCAACCATGGTAGACTTTTGTGAAACGTCATTCGTTTATTTATGCAATTCACGAACATTATTATCTTAACTCGTGTTACAAGTTGATAGGATTAATCTCCTGGTAAAACACATGATTATTTTGTAGAGGTGTGCTCAGAAGAGAAGAAAGAAGTGCAAGAAGTTACAGCTGGAACATTAAAAGTGCCACAAACCGATGAAACAGTGATTCGACGAACATTTCCATTTGATCGTTGCGGTGTGTGCTTTTGTTGAGCTATCGCATTCTGGAATTGCCCATCGTTCTCCGCGAGCGAACGACGCAGCCTCGCGAACCGCCGCGCGGCACGCAGCCCAGGCGAAACAGGCCTCTCCACCAACGCCACCCACCCCAGGGCTTTCCAACAGGCGGCGCGCGGGCCTCGTGCGGCCCGCCGAATCTTTACAATACAAGTGCACAATTCATCAATTGCACTAATACAATACAACTGCACAATTCATCAATTGCACAAATACAATACAATTGCACAATTCATCAATTGCACAAATACAATACAATTGCACAATCCATCAATTGCACAAATACAATACAACTGCAAAAATACAATACAATTGCACAATTCATCAACTGCACAAATACAATACAACTGCACAATTTATCAATTGCACAAATACAATACAATTGCACAATTCATCAATTGCACAAATACAATACAACTGCACAATACATCTTATTTTTATTTCATTACTAGTGAGCCCGGCAATACTTTGCTATTCCAGTGAATTACATTTCATACATTACTAGTAACGGGATTGTTCATTACATTTTTCGTTACGCAGCGCAAAAATTCTAATAAAAGAAATACTTCCTCGCAAGAATGGGCTTGTTCTATGTCTTGGATTGGACATGATTATCAAGTATCCTGTTCATAAAACGTTGTCGCTGAACTAAGAGCGTAAGTTCGCTACGACACTAACGTGGAGAAATTTGATTAACTTTTTCGAGATTCAAGAAATGCAGTGAATAGCTGAGTGCAGTGAAGACGCGCTTAATCCTTGACTGTAAGGCGCGGCGGGTTGCATAGAGATCAGGAGATGCTTGAGTCGTCAAAACCAAATAAATCATGAACAACGCCCCTACATGTTCGATTTAATTGAAACCACTCTTTAAACACTCCCATTATAAATAAGAACAAAGGGCGAAAATGTCAGCGAAATATATGGAGTGGTTTTTACGTTGATGTGCGACATACATACGCACATTCCCTTTTATTTATATATAGATATCTTAATTTTCTCGTTATATGTTCATTTATCATTAAGTATATAAAACGTACCTAAATACATTTGTTTCAGTATAATCTCAATAGTTAAGGTAAAAACCATCTTAAATTCCGGTGCGGTCCGCGGCTTAACTAGAATTTGATAAATGACCCAAAGGCCCTTCCAAGTTGGACAGCCCTGGCCTAGACATTCAAGGCCTGAGAAACCATTTAAGATGGCCACCTAAGAAGGCCATGCAAATTTAAATACCAATTGTGGTAACCAGACGAAAACATTCAATACATTACAGAATTAAATAAGAAGAAAAGAGGTCTACTTTCTTCAGCTGGAAGATTGTACATAAATATAACTTCTTTTTCAGGCGAAAAAACCTGCTACACTTTCTATTAATACTGTTTCATCACAACGCACAGTACATGACATACTATCTGTTCTAATTCCATTACACTTTTTTTCCAAAATATTTTTTAAGTCCTAATGTTTAGTGTACGTCATTCATCATGAGAGTCACTAATTTATCACTATCCCTTAATTTATGTATTCGTTTCTTGTAAACTTAAAACATGTTATCAACTTGTTTCATTTGAGGTTCTAAACTAAATGAACACAATCTCCTAATTGTACTAAAATGAGGAAATATTATGAATCCTAAATGTTTGAAATATTAATAGAAATATGGCTATACGGTAAATTGCATATAAGACAATAGTCTGCGAAAAACCATGAACTGTACTTATATGCACTTATTTTTAGCAAGGAGTTTTGTTCCAGCATAAAAGCAATAGGTTTGTCGAATTGAGAATTTGTGGTATCGATTTGAAGTAAAGTGTCTGAAATTTAAGCAAAACCATCTTGAGTAACTACTATTTATACTAAAACATAACTTTAACCTTTTCTAAAACATCACTAACTTCATTTGTGTTACATACACTATCTGATATTGAATGGCCTCCAAGTTTTAATACTTTTTTACCATAACAAACACTGTTTCGATTCTTTATTCACCACAACTGAATTAATAATTTTAGGGGCAGAATTGCAATCAATATGTTGAAAAAGAATACTGTCTTTCTTATTATATTATAATCGTCTAAAATAAGCAACTCCAATTTGCTTCTTAGTTCATCAAAAGCACTGGAAGATATTTCATTTAATCTTGCAATGTTTTGTTTAGCACTTTCTTCAATAGCAGCAAGCATATACTCATTTTCGCTGTTTATTTTCTCGAGTTTCTCCGTAGGAAGGACTTGGGCACTTCAAGAAAGGAGGACAATTAGACAACAAAGGTTTAGCTGAGCGAGACAGTCATGTATGTTTTAAAGGAAGACTGATTTTAATCCATTATCACAATAGAACAGTGAATTCTTCTCAATTTCCAGTTCGCAATAGCAATTTACAAATCTGAAAGTAAACACTGAACTTAGCAACAAACACTTTTTACCTTTTATCATTATTCCCTCTCCTGATGACACAGCCTTTATTCACCACTACGAACTACAGACCACATCCACATAACCACAACTCGAAAACTACACGTGCTAGCATGACGTACCCAAGTTCAACGTACACAACTGGATCGCCACAACTCGCACAAGTGGGCCTTCTCTTGCCGCTATATTGGCATTGAAAAACTGCAGGGCGCTGGCCTTGTGTCTATACTGCGATTTTTCTAACTCTGCCTGTCAAGGCCCTACGGCCACGATGGAATATCACACGGTACTCTTCGCGTCCCTATTTTCTAACTCTGCCTCTCAAGCCCCTATGGTCACGATGGAATACCACACGGGGCTTCGCCTCCCTATTTTTCTAACTCTGCCTCTCAAGCCTCTATGGTCACGACGGAATATCACACGGCACTTCGCCTCCCTATTTTTCTAACTCTGCCTGTCAAGCCCCTATGGTCACGATGGAATATCACACGGCGCTTCGCGTCCCTATTTTTTTAACTCTGCCTCTCAAGTCCCTATGGTCACGATGGAATATCACACGGCACTTCGCCTCCCTATTTTTCTAACTCTGCCTGTCAAGCCCCTATGGTCAGGATGGAATATCACACGGCACTTCGCCTCCCTATTTTTCTAACTCTGCCTCTCAAGCCCCTACGGTCACGATGGAATATCACTCGGCACTTCGCGTCCCTATTTTTTTAACTCTGCCTCTCAAGCCTCTATGGTCACGATGGAATATCACACGGCACTTCGCCTCCCTATTTTTCTAACTCTGCCTCTCAAGCCTCTATGGTCACGATGGAATATCACACGGCACTTCGCCTCCCTATTTTTCTAACTCTGCCTCTCAAGCCCCTACGGTCACGATGGAATACCACATGGGGCTTCGCCTCCCTATTTTTCTAACTCTGCCTGTCAAGCCCCTATGGTCACGATGGAATATCACTCGGCACTTCGCATCCTTATTTTTCTAACTTTGCCTGTCAAGCCCCTATGGTCACGATGGAATATCACACGGCGCTTCGCGTCCCTATTTTTTTAACTCTGCCTCTCAAGCCCCTATGGTCACGATGGAATATCACACGGCACTTCGCCTCCCTATTTTTCTAACTCTGCCTCTCAAGCCTCTATGGCCACGTTGGAATATCACACGGCCCTTCGCCTCCCTATTTTTCTAACTCTGCCTCTCAAGCCTCTATGGTCACGATGGAATATCACATGGCAATTCGCCTCCCAATTTTTCTAACTTCACCTGTCAAGCCCCTATGGTCACGACAGAATATCACATGGCACTTCGTGTCCCTATTTTTCTAACTCTGCCTGTCAAGCCCCTATGGTCACGACGGAATATCACACGGCACTTCGCGTCCCTATTTTTTTAACTCTGTCTCTTAAGCCTCTATGGTCACGATGGAATATCACATGGCACTTCGCGTCCCTATTTTCTAACTCTGCCTCTCAAGCCTCTATGGTCACGATGGAATATCACATGGCAATTCGCGTCGTTATTTTTCTAACTTCTCCTCTCAAGCTCCTATGGTCACGACGGAATATCACATGGCACTTCGCGTCCCTATTTTTCTAACTCTGCCTCTCAAGCCTCTATGGTCACGATGGAATATCACACGGCACTTCGCCTCCCTATTTTTCTAACTCTGCCTGTCAAGCCCCTATGGTCACGACGGAATATCACACGGCACTTCGCGTCCCTATTTTTTTAACTCTGTCTCTTAAGCCTCTATGGTCACGATGGAATATCACATGGCACTTCGCGTCCCTATTTTTCTAACTCTGCCTCTCAAGCCTCTATGGTCACGATGGAATATCACATGGCAATTCGCGTCCTTATTTTTCTAACTCTGCCTCTCAAGCCCCTATGGTCACGACGGAATATCACATGGCACTTCGCGTCTCTATTTTTCTAACTCTGCCTCTCAAGCCTCTATGGTCACGATGGAATATCACATGGCAATTCGCGTCCTTATTTTTCTAACTCTGCCTCTCAAGCCCCTATGGTCACGATGGAATATCACACGGCGCTTCGCCTCCCTATTTTTCTAACTCTGCCTCTCAAGCCCCTATGGTCACGATGGAATACCACATGGGGCTTCGCCTCCCTATTTTTCTAACTCTGCCTCTCAAGCCCCTATGGTCACGATGGAATATCACACGGCACGTCGCCTCCCTATTTTTCTAACTCTGCCTCTCAAGCCCCTACGGTCACGATGGAATATCACTCGGCACTTCGCGTCCCTATTTTTCTAACTCTGCCTCTCAAGCCTCTATGGTCACGATGGAATATCACACGGCACTTCGCCTCCCTATTTTTCTAACTCTGCCTCTCAAGTCTCTATGGTCACGATGGAATATCACATGGCAATTCGCGTCCCTATTTTTCTAACTCTGCCTCTCAAGCCCCTATGGTCACGATGGAATATCACACGGCGCTTCGCGTCCCTATTTTTTTAACTCTGCCTCTCAAGCCCCCATGGTCACGATGGAATATCACACGGCACTTCGCCTCCCTATTTTTCTAACTGCCTGTCAAGCCCCTATGGTCACGATGGAATATCACACGGCACTTCGCCTCCCTATTTTTCTAACTCTGCCTCTCAAGCCCCTACGGTCACGATGGAATACCACACGGGGCTTCGCCTCCCTATTTTTCTAACTCTGCCTCTCAAGCCCCCAAGGTCACGATGGAATATCACTCGGCACTTCGCCTCCCTATTTTTCTAACTCTGCCTGTCAAGCCCCTATGGTCACGATGGAATATCACACGGCGCTTCGCATCCCTATTTTTCTAACTCTGCCTCTCAAGCCCCTATGGTCACGATGGAATATCACTCGGCACTTCGCCTCCCTATTTTTCTAACTCTGCCTCTCAAGCCTCTATGGTCACGATGGATTATCACATGGCAATTCGCCTCCCTATTTTTCTAACTCTGCCTGTCAAGCCCCTATGGTCACGACGGAATATCACACGGCAATTCGCGTCCTTATTTTTCTAACTCTGCCTCTCAAGCCCCTATGGTCAAGATGGAATATCACACGGCGCTTCGCCTCCCTATTTTTCTAACTCTGTCTCTCAAGCCCCTATGGTCACGATGGAATACCACACGGGGCTTCGCCTCCCTATTTTTTTAACTCTGCTTCTCAAGCCTCTATGGTCACGATGGAATATCACATGGCACTTCGCGTCCCTATTTTTCTAACTCTGCCTCTCAAGCCCCTATGGTCACGATGGAATATCACACGGCACTTCGCCTCCCTATTTTTGTAACTCTGCCTCTCAAGCCTCTATGGTCACGACGGAATATCACATGGCACTTCACGTCCCTATTTTTCTAACTCTGCCTGTCAAGCCCCTATGGTCAAGATGGAATATCACACGGCACTTCGCCTCCCTATTTTTCTAACTCTGTCTGTCAAGCCCCTATGGTCACGACGGAATATCACATGGCACTTCGCGTCCCTATTTTTCTAACTCTGCCTCTCAAGCCTCTATGGTCACGATGGAATATCACACGGCACTTCGCCTCCCTATTTTTCTAACTCTGCTTGTCAAGCCCCTACGGTCAAGATGGAATATCACACGGCATTTCGCCTCCCTATTTTTCTAACTCTGTCTGTCAAGCCCCTATGGTCACGACGGAATATCACATGGCACTTCGCGTCCCTATTTTTCTAACTCTGCCTCTCAAGCCTCTATGGTCACGACGGAATATCACATGGCACTTCACGTCCCTATTTTTCTAACTCTGCCTGTCAAGCCCCTATGGTCAAGATGGAATATCACACGGCACTTCGCCTCCCTATTTTTCTAACTCTGTCTGTCAAGCCCCTATGGTCACGACGGATTATCACATGGCACTTCGCGTCCCTATTTTTCTAACTCTGCCTCTCAAGCCTCTATGGTCACGATGGAATATCACACGGCACTTCGCCTCCCTATTTTTCTAACTCTGCTTGTCAAGCCCCTACGGTCAAGATGGAATATCACACGGCATTTCGCCTCCCTATTTTTCTAACTCTGTCTGTCAAGCCCCTATGGTCACGACGGAATATCACATGGCACTTCGCGTCCCTATTTTTCTAACTCTGCCTCTCAAGCCTCTATGGTCACGATGGAATATCACACGGCACTTCGCCTCCCTATTTTTCTAACTCTGCTTGTCAAGGCCCCTACGGCCAAGATGGAATATCACACGGCACTTCGCCTCCCTATTTTTCTAACTCTGTCTGTCAAGCCCCTATGGTCACGACGGAATATCACATGGCACTTCGCGTCCCTATTTTTCTAACTCTGCCTCTCAAGCCTCTATGGTCACGATGGAATATCACACGGCACTTCGCCTCCCTATTTTTCTAACTCTGCCTGTCAAGCCCCTATGGTCACGACGGAATATCACATGGCACTTCGCGTTTTCTGGGTTGTGCCGCCAGATGTCGCATGATTGCAATCACTGCTTGATACGGTACATACTCTATCGAGAGGCACCACAAAGAACGTCGCGAAATACTGTGACATATTCTATCGTAAAGACGGGCTTTGAGGGGCAAAGTTACAAAAATCGCATTTTGTGTTGCTCCACTAACGGCACGCACCGGCGGGGGCGGAGACGGGGACGGGGACGCGGGCGGTGTGGGTGCGGCGGAGGGAGGGTGAAGGGCGGTGGGAGGGGAGGGGGGGCGGGGCGAAGGCAGGATGTGGGCAGGGACGGCGGAGAGTGAAGGGTGGGCGATGTACGGGGGCAGAGCGGGGGAGCGGCGGGACGGGAGAGAGGCGGAAGCAGGAATAGGGGAGGGGCGGGGGAGAGACAAGACGTTGGCAAGGGCGGGGAGGGGGCGGTGAGAGCGCGTGTGTGGAGGGGGGCGGGGCGGAGGCGAAGCGTGGAGCGGCGGGGCCGTTGCAGTGGCATGCCGGTGGTCGAGGCCATGGCAGCGGGCGCAGTGCTGCTGCTCCTGGCGGCGGCTGCACGCCCGCCCTCCGCCGCCGCCCCCGCCCCCGCGGTGAGTGCACGCCCCTCACACGCACTTTATTCTTTGAGCTATTCTTTTAGGAAGCTGACATTTTCTTAAAATTTTTATTTTATTCTTGTTCGATTACAGACAGAATCTATCAAGATTTTCAATACAGATATATAACTGATTAAAATAATAAACAATTTACGTATCAATTAATTTAAGGAGACAATTTAACTTTCGTACATAAATACTGAGAGATACCCTTACAGCGACCTCTAACATCTTGTTTTAATAGATTAAATACAACTTTTTTCATGTTTAAACAATGATATACTCTATGTTATTTATATACAAAAATCAAATTATGGAGGTTGTAGTAAATCTTTTAAAAATTTAAATTTCATTCTTCAATTTATTGAAGATGTTTTTCCTAGTTTAAAACGTTCATAAGCTGGGCTAGAATGTAAGGATGAGTAGACATTTATTGAGATTTTTAGTATACATGGTTTTATGTTATGAATTTAGAGTTCTTTGTGTAATTGCTCATTTCTTTTAAACCACGGGGCGTTGACAGACCAACGTAAAAATTTATTTTGTATAATTTGCAACAGGAAGGTGTAAATTATTGACATCAGATGATTGATATCAGGGGGAAGTCATTTCTTTCAACGTGCTATAGCTAGAGGGTTACAACGTTGCTTGACAATCGCGAATCGGAAAACGTATTCCCACGTAATTGTTGAATTCGTGACTGTGACTATACTTGGGTTCTTATTTTTTGGCACGTGGGGGCCTGTCTTCACGATGGAATTTCTTTCGGTATTTCGCGTCGTTTTTGGTCGTGCCGGTAGATGTTGCACGATCGCCAGCACTGCTCTATACAGTCGCTATCAAGCATCCCCTTTATTAACTACAATAATTTTTATCTCTGAATTATTCTTTAGAAAAGTTCCAGTAATTATAAATCTCTAAGTATACATGATCCTGTTTACTCATCCGAATATTCGAACTCTCATAATTACAGAGCTTATTGGATAATCCTGCAGCACTGTACGTGTTAAAGGTGAAATTATATATATATATATATATATATATATATATATATATATATATATATATATATATATATATATGGGTCATTCTTTTTAAATTCGAACAACAAAATTCCCGACAATATTCAAATTACCTAAAAACATTTTTTTAACTTTTGTTTTGTGGTAAAACTAGGAAAAAATACAATCTTATATTTTTCTTTTTGGTATCTTGCATGCAATCATTACAAAACCATTTTTCGTGAAAATACGGTCTTCCTCTGCAGACGACATGAACTAGGAAAAAAGTAATGTTAAGATTATGTACATAAATTTTGTTTGCAAATATTTCAGATTCCTTGAAGTTCTTTTAAGTGCAAAAGAATAGAAATTACACATTTTATTGCGTTTCAGGCGCATTTTTAACGTCATCATTGTAAAAATTATGAAACATTTTCAAATTTTATTTTCCAAAATACACTATCTTCGATTTTCAAATTTTGTAGCTTAAAATACGTGAAATACATGCAAGTTTTTAGGGAAAAAATTTCAGCCTGGGTTATTAATAATTAGCCATGATATGGCTATTTAAACTTGAAAATTCAATTTTTAAATTTTTCAAGATTTTTATTGTGAAAGGTAATTCATAATAATTAGAAACTTTTTCATTAATTGTGTGATATATTAACAATTTTATAATAACTTATGACATATAAATGTAAATATATCCTACATTATCCGTTTCAAACATTAAAAATAATGGTTAATACAATTATTTATTTATTACGTAATATTATTCTAAATTAAACCTTCCATTACACAATTAATATTTAATGTAAATTAAGTGTGACTCATTTAACTGAATTGACGTGCGCGTTTGTTACATTGTATGCAATTTCAAATGTCGAAAGTACTGCGTAGCTCGATACACTATCTTACGAGCCTGGCCTCTCAATGGTCGCCCTGATATACTTGCGGATGCTGATGTCGCAACCATATCAATAGAAATGTAGAATCTCGGAGCAAAGCAACAAATTGGAAATCTACACCTAAGCATAGCAGGAAGCGCTCCCGAGCGAGAAAAATTTTGAACAATAGCCCATTGTTGCAAAAGCACGTGAGGAGAAGGGGAAGGTGATAATTTCTCTTGACATTGCATTTTCACACCCAAAAGCCTTTCGACTTTGCAGGATAAACCAAGATACGACGAGCTTTCCACACCCCAGAGATCAGAACTGTCTTCAAAGTCAGGCTGTCGGTCAGCTAGAGTTATGACTGACAACATAGCTCTAAAGACACATGCGGAAACTTTAATAAATTGAAACGTTCGAGATTTTTATCATGATTAGCAAAAGGAGAACTAAAATTGGTTCCTAATTTTATAATTGAAATTACACTTTGAGGATTAAGTTTATCAGTAAAATTATAAAAAAAATTGAAAATTGTGAATACAGGCATAAAAAAACATTTCTTTCACTTTTAACTTAAGAAACGTTTTAATTTTATTACGCCTGTCGGTAGCATAAAGTGCCCTTAAACGCAACCTTTGTGTGCTCTAAAAATAATCAAGAACATTGAACATTGAAGGCTGAAGAAAAACTTCTAAGATACCTCTTTTCTTTGTAAACTTTTATGGAGTTCTCTTAAGAACACGAACTTGTCAGAAATACAAAAATTAAGTATTCGGTTTTGATAATTTCTCAAATGTTTAGAGTTCTTTCTGTCTGTTTTAGGAGAATGGAATGAAAAGTTATTGTTCATAGAAAACTTAATAAACTGAGGAATTATAGAATGTTTAGTCAGCCTATCAAAAATTCAAGGTGCGATTCTATACGCATGACTCGTGTACTTACATTATCAACTTTTTCACCCATTTGGCAGCCAGCGCGTTGTAACTGTTATGTAAATATTAAACTGACATATTAGTCCAGTTTTTCACCTATTCGATAACTAGTGGATGGAGTAATCGCAGAAAGCTTTGATCAACTCCGTATGGAAGTATGTCGTTGGAATAGAATAATTATTTATTTTGTTCAGATGTAGTACATTTATAGTTACTGTGTCAAAGATTAATACAGTTCCTAGATCATTTGGCAATTCGTTAAAGAAGTTAATTAATTTACGAAACGTTGCTTTTAATATGTATTACTTTTAATATTGTAATAAAAACAGTCATCTAAAGAATTTTCTGTCTTTAAATAAATGACCAATATATTCTGATAACATTGAAAACAATCTATAGACACAAAATAAATATTGATTATAGTTAATATTTTTGTTCTTTCAAAGGATATTTTGAGACCTACTTTAGCTGCTTGCTTTTGTAATTTTTGGATTTTTTTTTGTGCTTCAGACCATCTTCAGTACATCATCTGCAAAGGCTAGGCAGTTACATTTTAGTCCTTTCGTTCCAATTTGAATTCCATTATTTTTATTTAGGTTTTTATTCAGAATCAAAAATATTTTCATCTGTATATCTGGTTTCCTGTAAAGCAGTGATCGTGATATGATGGGCTTGAGTGTCTTTCCAGTCTTCAGAAGAGAATTTACATTAAAGGTTGCCAGAAAATTAGGTCTTCTGTGCTTGATTTTCGTAAATTTTTCCAGTTGCTCTGATTGGTCATTGTGGAATGCAGCAGACTCTCCAGAATCTGAATGTCTGCGTGCGAACTTCTGAGCGGTGGATTCTCCGCGTGGGTAAATTGTTTCTTAACATCACTTCCATAATTGAAAATGTTTATTTAGGGGGTAAATTCATAAGAATTTACAAGAGAGAAACCAAGCTTTTAAGCCCTGGAGAACCCACAAGCTGCTCATTATGAGTACAGGCGCTTGCAGTTACATATTTCGGTTTCACTTCCTCCACTGAGAGTCTGTCCACCCATCCACAGGAAGCTCTTCCACCATAAGCCCTTCGCGTCTTATGGCTTGTCAGTTTACTTGACCGCCGCCCAACTCTCAGCGTTGCTTATGTTCAGTTCACTGCAAGTGCAGCTATCCAGGGGCAGGACGTAGACCAATCAGCTTCATTGTTGTTGTTGTTATTATTTGCGAAAATGGAGGACTCGTGGTGGTCTAGCCGTGAGAGATGGACGGACGGATACATGCAGATTACTGGTTTATGTACGATATTCTAAATGTTTTCAAAGCTCATGGGGCTGAATATGTTTTTCATATGCTTGCACTATGCACATTTCAAGGCCATAATATAAGGTGAAGGGATGTCTTCGAGCTAATCTCATGAATCCCTTATCCCACGGCCGAAAGGCGGGGTCACGCTTGTCAGGCGAGGCCCGTAGCAGACTGCCCAGCCATAGGACAGCACAGGACAGGAGTATACAAATGTTTATGGCGTGCAGATTTAAGTGAAAGCACGTAGTTGAGAAAGATAAAATACTAAACCTTTCATTTAATTTTTCACTCAAGCACTAATTCACGTTTTTGAAAGTTGGCTTTTAAGAGAAAAGGGTGTGGTAGTAATTAGACTTCATTACTGACATTATTCTGTTTACAGCAGTAAATGCCAAACTGAGATAGAGGATTGACTTTACAGATCTGTGTCATGTTGAAACCAATGATAAACATATAAAACGCGAAAAACAGTTCAAAGATGTTCTGAAAAACAAATGAACAATTTTATGGGAGTGATTTTAACGTTGGCAATTCATTTTCCAATTTGGAGCGAATATACCATTAAACGTGTTAAACGTTTTGACGTTATCACAAAATGAAACATATGGGTGGGAGAGGTGGCTCAGTGCATCAACTGATGTCAGTGCAGTCCCTCTGACCGGGAGGTCCTAGGTTCAAGTCCCGACAGTGGCAGGATTTTCGACACTAGCTTACCAGTTAGGTCGCTGTCTGGAGGAGAATTCTAGCAACCGGCTGCTCTGATCGGTAGTTTTCCGTGATGTGTCCGATCAACACCAGGCAAATGCCGGAGCAGTATCCTAACGGACCGCGCGTGATCTTTCCTTCCTCTTCCTTGTCATATTCTCACTCCTTATACACACACTTACACTAACATACACTACCACACATGCCGGGAGCTTAGAGCTTGTCCCGGCTGGGGCGGTGCCCCGCTGGTGGGAGATACCTCGTTGAGGAAAAAACCCCGCCAGTCGACGGTAGGTCGCCATCGAGCGGGGAAAGATCACCGCCACCTCCCGATGAAAAAAAACACGCACTACACTTACGAGACCAACGACCCCTGTAGTTGACGCGCCCGGAATCACGAACAATCATCATCATCAGGCGACGGGCACCGCGGAAGCGGGTAAAATTTCAAAATGGCGTCAAGCTCGTTTGGCAGCGGGGCGCCGAACTGAGGACATCAACTCAAACGACGTGTGCGCGATGTCGGGGCTCGGTGCCATTGTGTCGGCGGCCGCACAGCATAGGATAAATTGCGGCAACGACGGAAAATTCGCGCGCACGTGAAACGCAAACATCATTTCCAAATCGCGCTGCTACGCGCGAGAACTCGACGTAAAACACCAAATTCTCGTAACAACCCACCGCTCCGCTGGGTACTTTATGTCAGCGTTAATATTTACTCGTAACTCTCCCATAAAGCCCGAAAACAATGACAGGCCGGCCGGGCCGCTGCGTCGATGCGCATCGAACCAGAAGGAAGATTTATTGGAATGCACGTTCATTGGTCGCTCATCGAACGCCCTCTAGCGCCACTCGCAGCCTCCCCTTGCCTTACGGCTGATAACCGAGCCGGGGCAAATGACAAAACATCTAACAATAAAAGACAGTATACATCTAAACATTGCATTAAAAGGACTAGTTGTAAAGTCATTTTACAAAATTCATATTGCATTTATTAGAACTATACATAAATCTTAAACTTCATATTGCATTTATTAGTACATATACATAAATCTTAATCTGTGTGAACTTTTAAGATTTATGTATATGTACTAATAAATTCTATATGTATTAATAAATGCAATGTGAATTTTGTAAAATGACTTTACAACTAGTCCTTTTAATGTAATATTTACATATATACTGTCTATAAACTCAGAAAACGGGCCAAGGTACTATGATTATGTTCATTGAAAGATTATTTAAGAGACAGGAAATAACAACCAATCAAAGATTTAGTAAATAACAATAAAATAGTATTCTGCACTTAGGCATTAACTATGAGCATATTCAAATTGCCTTCGAGCAGGTAAATTTCAAATGAAATTATTTTAAGACTCCCATTCTTGATATCATTTTCAATTTCTGAGAAAGACCGTTGATTTTTGAGACATTCACAATGTAACAATTTTTATTTAACATTGTTTACAATTACATTTTACATTTTTTGACCGACATTTCGAAGGTCATTGGCTTTCATCATCTGTTATAATTTTGATTTTTTGTTTATGATGATATGAAATAAATATTGTGAAATAATTAATATAAAAAAGTTGGAACTAAAACAATTATATGAGTATCCTTATAATTTTCTTTCACAAAATTGTTAATTCACGAACATTGTAGGCTTGACTCTGTCCTTCTGGTACAACAAACCAACACTGTGCAAAGAAATTAGTCACGCAAACAACCAATTGAAACTGCATCTGAGAGGCACACATGTTAAATTGTTTGAGCTAGACTTTCTCTCAGAAAAACACTTCACCCGACATGGTTTTCACCTGAACCTTGTCGGAAAACATGCACTCGGTAGTGAGCTTGCAAAACACATCATTTCACAAACTTGGCAGTGTCCTGCCCAAGACCCATCCCCACCCACATCTTCTAGTTCTCTTCCATCCTCTGGGACCCATTTGGACCCAATTACCTTTTCCCCTGAACCTAATCCGTGTATTACCTCTCCCACTATTCATTCCTCTACATCTGTCACCCCTCCTTCCTCACCTCTTGTCACTGCTGGGACACGATACTTCCTTCGACCACGCACTCGAGGTAAAAATGAAATAAATAAATAGCAACTAGAGTCAGATGCAGCAGAAAAACATCCGTGTAGGTACATGCAAAAGATTCAAATAATGCATCATAATGTGCAATCTCTTTCAAATAAAATTGAATTTATCAAGGCAGCATTACAATGTGATCTAAGACAAATAGATGTTTTTTGCTTTACAGAACACTGGTTGTCTCAAAATGATATAAACACACTCCAAATTCCTAGCTTTTACCTTGCAGGATCGTATTGTAGAGCGAGGGAATCAAATAAGGGCCCTGCTTACGGAGGTTCGTGTATTTACATAAGAAATTATATTGATTCTACCTTCTTGTCAGAATTCAATTTATATGCAGTTGAAAAAGTTTTTGAAACAATAGTAGTACATCTTACTACGCTCAAAATTATCTTACTTTGCATTTACAGACCTCCAACAAAGCAAGCTTCAGATTATTTCACTTTCTTGGAAAATTTATTTATTTATTTATTTGTCAAAAAAACAGTAAAAACTGTATATGACGCGTGGGGAAAGAAATTTATCTGCGCACATTTCCTTGAGGGCCAGAATTTTATTTTAAAAAAAATCTAGAGAGAATTCTGAACAAAATTAGTAAACTCTCTTTTAAATCCATTGTTGTATGTGGAGATTTCAATACTGATTTTCTGAGCGAATCCCACGAAAAAGAGCAGTTTCTCAATTTACTTCATTCGTTTAATTTAGATATTACAGTGAATGTACCTACACGGAATACGCTAAAATTACAAAAAACATTAGATCAAATTATAATTAACAAAACCACAACTACATATGAAATAATAACGAATAATCTAGGATACAGTGACCACGATGCACAAATTCCTACAATTACTAAGAACATAAACACTGACGCAATAAATAATACACGCATATGCAGAATATTCACTAAAGTTAATATAAAACTATTTACGGACTACTTGATGCAGGAATCATGGGACGCAGTTTATAACGCTGTCGACACAAATGAAAAATATAATTTATTTTTCTCCGTGCTTTCAATTCATTTTAACGCGTGCTTTCCTCTTAAAAAGAGAAAATTAAACATTTCAAGCAAAAGTAATACTTGATCACACAAGGAATTAGAACATCGTGTAAAAACAAACGTACGCTTTACTTTATTTCTAAACATCATAACGTATCACCCGGTTTCCATATATACTTCCGAGAATACAAAAGAATTTTAAGAAAAGTAATAGTTCAGGCAAAAATAATTGAAAATAGTCAGGACATTTTGAGCGCTAGTAACAAAACTAAAGCAATGTGGGATATCGTAAAAAATACAACCACATCATCTCGATACCTTGTAGAGAATGTTATTTTAAAGGATAATGAAAGAGAAACGAGTAATCCGGAATAAGTTGCCAATCTCTTCAACAAACACTTTTCTACAATTGTGTCTGATCTCACGAAGGGACTAAAACCACAATATTCAACATCTTACACTTCCCAAAAAATTTCCGATACGATGTTTATTTTCGAAACTTCTCCCAACGAAATCCTCAGAATAGTCAGTAAACTAAAAAATAAATATTCATCTGGTTTAGATGAATTTCCGGATTGTTTATTAAAAACTTGTGCACCTGCCTTTATACATCCGTTAACTCACATTTTCAATGCTTCTTTATGTACAGGAATATTTCCAGATATTTTCAAAACAGCAAAAATTAAGCCACTTTTTAAAAAAGAAAATAAAAATGATATTCAAAATTACCGGCCAATTTCTCTTTTGTCAGTTTTCTCAAAAATATTAGAGGCTTTTCTACTTACGAATGGAAACTTTTCTCAGGAAAAACAAAGCGTTTTCAGACTCACAACACGGTTTTAGAAAATCAAAATCTACGGAAACTGCCATTTTGTCTTTTCTCAAAGATGTTGCTTCATCAATAGACCAAAATGAAGTACCCATTGGAATATTCTTAGATCTTTCGAAAGCTTTGACGTTATTGACCATAACATCTTGCTCTCAAAATCACCTTCGTATGGAATTCGTGGTATTGCCCTAGATTGGATAACTTCGTACCTTAAACATCGGACTCAAAGAGTAGAAATACCATACTGGCACGAAAGGACATTACATACTTATATTTCCAATTCTTTGCCAATTGAGCATGGGGTCCAGCAAGGTTCGATCTTAGGTCCTATTCTCTTTCTGTTATATGTAAACGATATGCCCTCGTCTATTAAAAATGGAAGAACGGTTCTGTTTGCTGATGACACTTCTTTGCAAAAAAGAAGCAGTAAATAGTACAATTTCAGACGTTTCAAATTGGTTTAATAATAACAAATTAATTGTTAACGAAAGAAAAACTGTTTCAATGCATTTTTGCATCTCAAATCGGAAATCGCATGTTCCATTGAAAATGAACAATATGCAATTAGCTGATGTTGAGGCAACAAAAGTTTTAGGTCTTTCAATTCAATCAAACCTCAAATGGAATGTACATATAACAGAATTAAACACTAAATTAAGTTCATTATGCTACGCATTCAGAATTCTTTCAAATTCTGTCAGCCTTCATGCAGCTCGTTGCGTTTATTTTGCAAATGTACGTTCCCACCTGAGATTTGGCATAATATTCTGGGGAAGCTCATCCTGTAGTATTCAGACCTTCAGATTGCAAAAGAAAATTATTCGATTAATGAAAAAATTCCTTCCACGTGATCCCTGCAAGCCTCTTTTCATTGAGCTGGGAATCTTACCATTGCCTTGTCTATTTATTTACGAATCTGTAATATTTGTCGAAAATGATCTACTTAACGGAGGGAACATATTTTCATGCAATATTGATATTTATAATTACAACACACGCCGTAGAAATCACGTGCATCAAGTGTCAGTATCAACAGCTCAATACAAGAAATCAACATACAATACATTACAACGCATTGCCAGATGACATAAAACAATTAAAGTCGGTACACATATTTAAGTTAAAAGTAAAATCTTTTCTGCTGCAAAACTGTTTCTATACCATTAGAGACTATACTGATCGTGAAAAAGAAAAATAATCTTTATTGTAACAAAACAAAGATATATAATGAATTAATTTACGTTTGCATTGTATACATTTTTAAGAAATATTTAATACGCCTGTAACAAGTACAACAATGTACTTCAGTTTCCGGGTCAATGACCCCCATCTCGATCAGGTTTTTGACCAGTTTCCCTCATCCATTGAGCAAATGCTGAGATGGCCCATTGTTTTGCTTCTGGACGTAAATGTAGCTTCACTGTGCGCACGTTTTGTTGAGCACTCCTTTTGCTTGTAGTTCATTTACCGTTGAAATTGATTTTCTATAACTCGGGAACAAACATTTTTCAAATATTTTTATTTTTCTAAAATAATTATTTTCTAAATTCATTTTTTCGTTCTAATTCTGGCCCTCAAGAAAATGTGCGCAGGTAAATATCTTTCCCCACACGTCATACACAGTTTTTACTGTTTTTTGACAAATAAATAAATAAAGAACGAACTTCGAGAGAAACTGAATCAATTAATTACTTAAATTAATAATTTACCTGAATAGAATTCACGTAATCTATTTTTTATGCAGTCAGAAACAATTACTTATGTTTTGTTATAAATCGATGTTGCTTCCAAGAAATTAAAATAAATACGAACTGCATAACATGTGAGGAGTATGGGAGTTATGTTTACCTTGAATAAAACTTTTGGGGCAATTTTAGACAATTTATTATAAATAATTGAGACATGTTGATCGCATCACATTCCAAAGGAGGATGGGTAATAAATTAAGTTGTTTCATTCAGATTTTAAAATAATTATTAAGATCTACTTACAGAAAATTACAATAAACAAAACTGCCAACAAATCAAAAATGTTGGATGTTAGTACAACATTGTATTGGGAATACAATTGTGCCAACGTGCAATTGTGCGAACCAGCTGCTTATTCGAATCATCGACTTCGATGATTTGACATTTACTTTACATTCTTGGAGTTGCAAATCATAAATCTTAGATTTGAATTACGTGGCGTCAAAAGTGAAAGTCAAAGGCGCCTCATCAAATTCAGTGTGACAAATGAGTTCAGAAGTCAACCTGACTAATCACAATTTAAAAAGAATTGAGAATAATAACATGGTTGAGTTCCACAAGTAAATATTTGTCAGTGGCTAAGACACGAACTCCAGATTTAACTGGTTTGTCGCTAAAATGTGCTGCTTTGGAAAATGAACATTTTATCACTTGTTTCGGTGGCCAGTGTGATTAACTCCTTGGTTCCATGAGAGCCGATGTTTAACCGAAATATTTGAACTGAACTGATTCGTGATTTTCAACTTTACAGTTAGTGGTATTTCTTGTGTTTGCTTCCTAATTTAAATGAAGAAATAG
The DNA here is from genome assembly GCA_031308135.1 of Acheta domesticus. NCBI lineage: Eukaryota > Metazoa > Arthropoda > Insecta > Orthoptera > Gryllidae > Acheta > Acheta domesticus. Next base: position 2,554,954 of record JAHLJT010009355.1, on the reverse strand, counting down.
CAATAATTGCAAACAAAGTCATGTACTCAGACTCATGCGGTGGTCAACACCGCAACATCAAAGTTGTTTTCTCTCTTATGAAATATCTGCAAAATCAGGGTGATCACACTGAAACTATTGAATTAAATTTCCTTGTGCCTTCAGCCTGACGCAGTTACCTTCCAAATGAATCAGATTTTTCCTCTATTGAAAAAAGAGCAAAAACTAGTAGCCACATCTTTTCTCTAAGGAATTGGTATGATATCAGTCTTGGCTGCAGGAAAACAAAACAAGTACTTTCTCACAGAAATGAACCATGACTTTCATTCCACTAAAACTTAGAAAAAATGTGTCGAAGGTGAACCAGTTAACTGGCTGACGATGAGATGTATCAATACCATCTAGACATAGTAAAGTATGTAAAGTACGTCTAGATGGTGTTGGATGTATCGTGATTGAGAAAGCTGAACCATTTGCTACCAAATATAAAACTACATTATTACCATTAAGTTTTAACATATTTACAAAGTGCTGAAAACATACCCTTCATTGTAAAAAAAAATGAGTTCATTCGAAATATTTAAAAAATTACAGCCATTTTTATAAATAAAAAAAACTGTTTCTACTGAAAATTTTCGTTTGATGGAGTTAGTCAGCTTGGCTTCTGAACGCTTCAAATCGACTTTGGCATCAACATCGCGCACTGGCTTCATTTGAAATGACCATACGTTCTTCTTAGAGAGGAATTATCTTTATGCACAGCGTGTAACATCGGAATGGGATCCATAAATCCGGATGAAGTCAGAGGAAGTCTTTTGTTACGTATTCTCATTATGTCTTCCGTCCTGCTTACTACTGTATTCGACAATGATGAAATATTTCCTTGAGATTACAATGCTCAACCTTTCCTTCAATGGTGTCATAACTGATGCAAAAGTACGGACTTCATGTCTTCTCTGAAAAGCAGAAACACACGATTATTTGTAGGCTTTTTACATTAATATTATTTTAAACTTGCAGTACCGATAATAATATAAACAAGTGATGCTACAACAGCACATACCTTCTCGTTTTATACATATCAAATTAATATTTTAATATGTTAAAATATTCATTAATTCTTAAAACATGGAAACCAAATTTAAAAATATAAATCTTTTTTTTAACTCTGGCGCTCTATTTCGTTAAGAGTTTTTCAAGTGATGGCAGTACTGTTGCTAGGATTGAAGTAGCTTTAGATTGAAACTGTTGCAAAAATGTGTACTCTGTTGTAGCACCACTAGTCCACTACTTATTCTAGGTAAGAATGAGAGAAATCAGGGTACATCATAGGAGGAAAATAATTATTGTTTGATCTGACTGCATTATTCGACCCTTGGTGAGACTATTTTGATATATGTGACTATTCCACTCATGTCTGTCCGTGTATTAAGTAACAATGCTAAGCACGAATATATTGAAATAAAACCAATCTCAGTTGTCTATTGCCATGTGATTATCACTTTGTTTACCTTTTGCACTCCACTATAATCACTTTGTTTACTTTTTAAGATAAAGATAGCAACTGTTTTAGGTAAATAACAGCTTGAGAGCATCAACGTATTATTAAAATGTGTCGTTTTGATGATATTTAAAACTCTGAAATAGAATCCATTATTAAAGATTCAGTGCTGAAAACAGCAAAAGAAACATAGAAAGTGTGTGGATGCAATTTCAAGAATTTTGTGAAGAAACAAAATACAAGTGAACAGCAGAAACTACAAATGGAGAAGTTACACATATTTAGGCAATTAATATGCAAAGATTAGATGGTGAAGAGTACAAAGAATATGCTATCAAAGTATGTGCAACGTTACAACCAAAATCATTCAGAAAAATACCTCAATGAATACACATTCATTCAGTCGATTCGAAATTGACGAATCCCGCCGCTAAATCAGCTTGTACATCTTGCATTTGAAATACTTCCAAAGAATACCAAGACTTGAAAAAACCATCTTCCTAGAACTTTAATAACTGTGTTTTTAATAAATGTCCTTCTAAGTAGCTTTGTTATAATTGTTTTTAGAAAGTTTTACTACCATAAAATCGAAACACATTTGAAATCAGTTTCTGCATTAAACTGTTATTCATATTTTAGTGGATTAAGTTCTTCGAAGAGGCAGAGATAACTCGGAGCTGACAGAAAGTTTCACATATTCTGGTAGCAGGTTTGAGTAATATTTCTATTTGTCGTCATTCCTATGATTTTAATAATATTTTCTATTCATGTAATGTTTTAATTCGTGAAATAGCCACCCTAAATATCACTTGAAGTGCTGTGATATTACTTACGATAATGACCGGAAGAGTTGAGGAGTTCTTTCAAGTTCTAGCATAGGCATTATTTTTCATTTCTTTTAACACTCGCAGACCAATGGGAGGATCAATGACGCACCTCAGCGTAGGATTCTTCCTCCGCCTTAGTTTAGGGAAGGAGTCACTGATTCATCTTTCAAGACTTTTACTGTTAGAACCTTTGTTAACCCTAATTGAGAGCTTCGTCTTTCAAAGATTATTGAGTGTTCACAAACAATCGCTATGTGTAAGTGCTTCATGGAAACTCTTTTAGTGTTCTTTTAGAGCGATGATTGCACATAAACAAGATATTATGTTCTTTTGGTACCTGTTGATGTCCGCAAGAGTTGTTCAGTTGGTTGGTTGATTCCAGGCGCGTCAACTGCTAAAGTTATTAGTCACTTACCGGGAGACCGACCGCGGGCTTAGAGCTTGTCCCGGTTAGGGCGGTGGCCTGCTGGTGGGAGATACCTGGTTGGGGAAAACTCAGCTAGTCGACGGTAGGTCGGCGCCAGATCTCGCCATCCAGTGGGGGAAGACCACTGCCACCTCCCGAGCAAAAGGAGCACTACGCTTACGGGACTAATGAGAGTAGTAGTTGATGCGCTCGGAATCACTAACAATCAATCAACCATTTCCTCAGATGGATGGCCAGATCCGGCACCGATGTGCACGTCCGCCAGCGGAGTTTTCCCAACCAGGTATCTCCTACCAGCGGAACACCACCCCAGCCAGGACAAGCTTTAAGTTCCCGACCGGTCCCCCGGCATATGTAGTGTAGTGCACGTTAGTGTGTGTGTGTAAGAGGAGAGGATAGGACTAGGAAGAGGAAGGAACGATCGTGCGTGGTCTGTGGCCTGTTTGTTAGAATACTGCTTCGGCATTCGCCTGGTATTGATAGGAGAAACCACGGAAAATTACCGATCACAGCAGCTGGCCGCTAGAATTTTTCTCCAATCGGTGTCTAAATACAACCTAGCTATGTAGCTAGCGTCGAATATCCTGCCGCCGTCGGGAGTGTAATCCTAGGACCTCTGAGTCAGAGGCACTGCAGTGGCATCAGTTGATGCTTGGCCCGCCTAAGCCTGTGTGTTCAATCGGAGTAACATGGAGAGGTAATATTATTCCTCTTTGTTTATTTGGAATCATCCCCGCAGAGTTTACGTAATTGTTTGCTTCACCACATATATCACAAGTTACGTATATCATTATCACAAGTGTTTCAGCCCCATAAAATTTCCATAGCCTAGGGACAGCACTGATTTACAAGCAGTATCTATCATACATCATCTCCGGGGAAATTGCTAAGCGATTTATAACAGAAGACATACTGTGCTCGCTAAAAATGACAAAAGACACAATATGTCACTGTTCTTCCACACCAACGCGAAAACCCGGCTGGTTGGACATTGCGCATCGCCTGTCGCCCATGAAATGGGGCGAATGGTGCACAGTCAATTGCGTAAATGCACATTAAAGTTTTATTTACGCGTTGCCACGCAACCGAACTTGCTTCGGAACTATGTTAATACATTCACATTCGCTAGCAATGAACTCGCGCCCAAATCGCGTGATATTCGTCTCGACAAACTCAATAGGATCTGCAGCCGAATTGCTTCCCCGTTGCCAGTGTTTTGACACAGTCCTGGCACCCTGCACTCGCCGTTCCCCCTCCTCCGAAACAAAACCCTGTTGTTGCTTTGCTCATCATCAATATGTCGCGTGCAGATGGGAACTGAAATTTACGCGTTATATTAAGCATAAAGCTAATCTGATAACATTTTGATCGTAATATTAATTAACATGGTTCGACAGCTTTCGGATGGGCGTCCTATTGACAGAGCGTTACTTTTCATTCAGTGGAATTCCCTTTGCAACTGCGTATGATTCAAGTGGAATGAATCACAATTTTACTTAGAACGATGCACTGACGCTTGAAGACTTTTGTGAATATCTAAATGAGATTAGAATACACGGATTATGGTTTATAAATTAATAATAAAAGCACTCTTTTAATACGAATTAACTTGCAGAGAATTTATCGAAAGGAAATGGTTACATATTTACACCTGCTTTTATAGTTAAGTTTTATGGAAGAAATAAGACTACGATACTTTCAATATTGTGCTAAAAGTTCAAATATGACGATAATAATGTACACTGCGGATTGCACAATGATGTTTTTGGAAATATGGAGAATGCTTAACGACCAAAATATTATATCTGAGTCAGGTTAACGGAACTTGGTCTGTAGGAGCAAAATTAATTTAAACCATGGATGTTTGCCAACGTTTCGGAAAAAAATATTCCCATCCTCAGGGATTTCAAGCACCAATTGAGTGTGCACATAATAAATCTGATACATAATGTGGATGCTAAGGTACCTCACAGGCAGTGAGGGACATTCATACATCTGGTTCTACCAGGTGTAGTTATGGTATTTGTGTATGTTTGTGTGGTGAAGGTATATGAATGTTCCTCACTGCCTATGAGGTACCTTAGTATCCACATTACGTAGCAGATTAATTATTTATGTGCACACTCATTTGGCGGTTGAAATCCCTGAGGATGGAAATATATTTTCCGAAACATTAGCAAACCACCATGGTTTAAATTAATTTCGCTCTGACTGACCAAGTCCCATTTTTGGAAATGTCACTCCCTTCCCAACTACCCCTCTAGAGGCGACACACACCCGCAGTATTATTTTCGACATCGTAATTCTCCCATAACAATGCATATCAAGTGTTGTTGAAATGGCATTGTTTCCGCGTTGAAGAGACATTGAGATGTAGTTATTGATATATCATTTGGACATTTAGCTTTAAAAGCAAGGAGCTTTTCGTAGCTCGTCTAATTAACTTAGCTAATTCGATATTATAAATGCTAACTAATACAATAATTATTGTCTGAATATCCAGAGAGATGTCATGAGGTAAGAGAATATTTCCCCAAAACGTTGAATTTCACTTTTGAACTCAAAATAATTTTCATATCTTGTATTTACTTCAAAGGAAGAGCTAATTAAGAAATTTGGCAGGAAAAAGTGACGAATTCGTTAATTAATTCCGGTTGGCATGAAAATTACATTTTTCGTTTCATCCCTAATGACGAAACTGTGAATGTCTCACACATGTTTGCATTATCCAAAAATTAACATACAAAACAGAAAAGATGTTTGTGTATGGGAGTGTTTTCGTGATCCAGCTTAACTATTCAACGAGGAAACAACGCCATTTCAACAACACTTGATATTCATTATTACTGGGGAATTACAATGTGGAAAAGAATGCTGCAGGTGTATGTCGCCTGTAAAAGGATAGGTGGGAAGGGAGGGACATTTACAAAAAAAATCATTATGCAACTCGCATACTGTAGGGTACTGTAGGGTCGTGCACTAACAAAGGTGTAACAACAGGGCGACCACGTGATGTAGAGAGATGCTCAGAACCACGCGCTCACCGAAATGATGTGACGTAGTGGGAAAGCCCATAGTGAAAGGGCGCTGCGAGCCTAGCTAGGGCGCTGTTGCTCCACCTACCCCTTCAGGCAGCCCCTCTCTTCAGGCAGTCGACTTGTGCAGTTCGGAGGCAGCCGCCCGGTGGGGGCGCAGACCGCGGGTGCGGAGGCTAGGGCCGGCAATGTATTTGTCGTGAGGCAGTGAGACTCAAGTGACGAGTCGTGTAGGAATTCTGCGGTGTTTCACACGGTCGGGTTCATTTGATAGTTAAGTAGAGGTGTGGTAGCCGTAGAATTTATATCACTCCTAGTAGTGGGGTCGATCTATTTCTTTATTTAACGGTTCTACGGAAGGTTTATTTCGGTGGTGGATTTAATTAATAAACCAGCAAAAAGTTAAACCCACTCTCTTCTGTGTATTATTGCAACTGCATGACGCCACAGTACATAGCCCGTGCCATGCTCAGGCGCACTGAGTGCACACCACCGCGCGATATGAGCGAGGCTGTTTAACAGATGAGCACGATAAATAATTACCCTGGCGACACCGAATATGCTCCGTGTAAAGTGTAAGTAAATGGCGACTATGCACTTTGCCTGTACATTGCAATGTGAATAAGGGGCGATTTTCGATAATTTCAGAATTAGTCGGTTAATGTTTTCGCTATCGAAAAATGGGGGACAAAGTCCGTTATGTAAAAAAGTTTCGAACCATACATCTTACATTGACACCAAACATCATCTTAAAGCCGGATGAAATTTACATTAGCCAACACAAGATGGTTAGTGAATGTGAAACGTGGATGATGAAAAATAACAGATATGATAAACAGGAATCAGAATGATGATAAAAGTGTCTAAGGATAGTGAGGACAAATGTGTAATTTTGAGAATTTTGTTTCAAAGAGGCAATGTAGGAAAGGTTGACTGGAATTTATACGTAGTCCTATGGAACTCTGGCAGAACTACACAAAATAAAAACACAATATTGTATTTTACGATTTATTTTTTGATTACTCATTTTCTATTTGATAAGAAATTTTACGCAGGGAGAGGGACACCACAGAGAAAAAAGAAAGTATTGTATCTGTTCTTCAAAATTAGGTTATTAAATAATGTCATGGAAAATGTTCGAAGATTACTTTGGAACCAAATTTGGATTAATTTGGTGCAGTATTTTCTAATTTTTCAACATGCTACGACTTACTAGGAACCGTAGCGTTTTACAAAGATGCTTATATACAGGTGTCCGGAGAGGAAACGTCGAAACATCGAAAATAAGCTCTTAAGACAATTCTAAACATATTTTGTCTAATAAACTACGTGGATATTCCGAATGGTTGAGCCGCAATAAGCACTCAAAAGTTGGTTTGAAAAGTTGATTTCTAGGCAAAAATTTGCATTATAGAAGCATAGAAACACTCCAGAAACATTTAAATTGTTTATTATTTACAAAAGAAATGAATATATTTGTTTAGAAAGAAAAATTACGAGAGAAATAAAAATGCACCCAATTTATACAATTCGACTGCTTTTTTTAATTTCTCGCTTAATTTTTCTGTCTGAGCAAATATATTTATACAAAATATGCTTAGAATTGTCTTAAGAGCTTATTTTCCGAGTTTCGACGTTTCCTCCCCGGACACCTGTATATTAGATACATTTGCTTCTAAGAAATGTGCAATCATTTTGCAGGCAACTTCGCTTCTTTCGAACATGGTATTTCGCAGGTCCCCGCCAACATCAGCTCCGCGTGGGAGAAGCTCTTCGAAGAATCAGGGCCTTCCCCTCCGACGCCCTGGCTCCTGCCCACGAGCAGCGCGCCGGCCAAGACGCTGCCTGGCGGCCTGCCCGAGTACTACGGCACGACGGCGCGCCCGGTGCTGCCCCCGGGCGGCGAAGCGCCGCCCCTCCTGCTCGTGCTTCGTGCCGCGGTCGCGCTGCGAGACAACATGGCCGCGGCGTTCGGCTACCTCCTGCAGCTGCCGGCGCTGGGCCTGGACGAGGAGCTGTACTCGTCGCTGCGGCTGCTGCAGGAGTTGGCGCGCCTGCGGCGGATGCGGGCGGCGGGGCTGGTGGGCGCCGTGGCGGAGATGGCGGACGCGCGCCCGCGCGAGCAGATGCTGGCGCTGCTGCGGCGGCTGGGCGAAGGAGCGGCGCCGCGCTGGGCGGGCGGCGCGGTGGCCGCGTGGGCGGAGGCGCTGGACGCTGAGCGCGTGGACGTGGACGGCGCCGTGCGCCCGCGCGGGGGCGCGCCGGCCGTCGACCTCCTCGCCGGCTTCGACCGCGCCGCCGTCCGGCGACTGGCCGCCCTCCAGGTAGCGCTCTCAATCTGAACCAGTGAAATTGTCACTGATTCAATCAGTGAGAGCCGAAGTCACTGATATCTTCAGTCGAAATGGGTACTTTCGCTTGCAATCAGCGAATATGTGATTTTTTTTTCATAATGACCGCCAGCATTTCACTGGTCGTCAGTGGTAAAAGTGCCGCGCCGCCATCGCTCACTGATCGTTCAGTCGTTCACGTGCTGCTGTTGTGTTTCAGACAGTAAAGTTTCACTGATTCAAAAAGTGGACGCGTTTTTCACTGAATTGTTCAGTTCAATTCAATGATTGTCAGTGGCAGAGTTATAACGGACACCGTCAGTGAATAGTCACTGTCAATTAGTAGTTTTTCACTGATTCAGGCTGACAGAGTAGCGCTCTAAGCGACGAAAATCCTCACATTTCGTGTTTTTCATGTTTTTTTGGGGGGGTCGTGAACTGAGAGAAATGGTGTAGTAGAATGTACTAAATATGTATAGTAAGCGATCGTATAGTAAATACAATTATTCGCGTGTCTCTGCTGTATTTCATGACCTTCTGTAGTGGATCACGTCACAGCTTCACAGGCTGAAAGGCTGTCTGATGAGTTCTGAACTAGGACGAAACACATCTACTACCCCAACAGCTTATCCTTTGCGCGTCTGCGCTAGGGTCACCCTACACGCACACTTGTGCGGTAGGTGGATATGGCACCACGCCGCTGTACCCTTTCCTCGAATGAGAAAAGATGACAGCAGATGAAAGTAATACCCCTCTTCTACGTCCACTGGTCGTTGACTGAGTGAGCATAGGCCAGGAGGTCAGTTTCGTCTTGTGTTCGATTCTGAAGCGGCGGACTTGAACCGCGTGACTGATATTTTCTTCACACTTAACGCGTGTGTTAGCGTCGCTGCGTAGAACATGCTTCACGGCTAGCTGTCGTTGAGTAGTGTTCATGCACGAGGTAGTCACTTCCTCTATGCAACACCGTCGCTCCCTGCTCGGTGCAACTTCGTTGCATAACCGTAGCTTACTTGGCGCATCGGGTGTACGAACCTACAGAGCATATTGTTCATACAAAGTCACAGGCGGAAAGCCTATCTGATGAATCCTGACGAATATGCTAACGACTAATTTTCGGCAGTAATAGTTCATTGCCGCACCCTGATAACGAAAAACTAGATAAAGCCAGTTGATAAATTAAGAAAAAAATTCTCTAACACGTGGTGTAGTCAAAATCCCTGTTTTGTGCGTCCTTGGTACCGAAAAACGAATTGAAAGCAAAGCATCTGTCTGCCTGGTGTATGTGGACAACACTAGCGCCTAAACTATGCGTAAGATTTTATTTTTATTTTTCAGGTAGAGGGCTACGCGGAGTCCAGCGGAAGTGAGGACGATGGAAGGTGCTCAGGAGGCGACGAGTTCGTGGATCGAGTGTTGAACGCCCTGCGAGACCAAAGCCTTCGATTCTCCCAAGACCTTTTTGGATCGCTTCTGTCCTACAGGGCACGAAACGTTATACTACCTGATAAAGAGGAATCAGAAAGGCACCTTGTGGCCGTGCTATTGAACAATCAACTTGAAGGATGGGAAAGACTCACGTGGTCATTCGATGACGAAGATCTCGAAGATCTTCATTATTTTATAAGACATGTACTGTCTACTTTACTACAGAGAGGATATTTGAAACCCCAAATGCGAGGGCTGGTACGGGAAGTACTAGAATATGTTGAATCTCCGAAACCTACTTACTCTAATTTTTATTTCGAACAACTAGCAAGTACCCTAACCGAGCCATCTTTGGACATTCTCAAATTTCTAGAAAACATTGTAATTGGAGAATATCCAAATGAAATTGTAAATCTGAGGAGGAGACTCGAAAGTTACATCCAAAATGGATTTTTGAATGTGGAACTTGCTCTTCAAGGTTTTAACAGGTTCGATTATGCCACTCCAAATGACATTTTGGTTGCGTTCCTAACACGACTGCATAGAAAGTTTCCAAATTTCCCACACGATATTTCGTCTACAATTGGTCATCTGAAGCAACATATTAATTTCAAAAGCTCTAAACAAAAATTGCTTCCCATTCTCAACAGTGATGTTATAGATATGTTTCACGTGTTCGAGAGCTATTATGTAGGCGATGAAGTCGTTGTCTCTTCATTAAAATTAAAAGCTCAATTACAATTAGAGGACAATGACTTCTCGGAAATAATAAAAAAGGTCAGAGCAGACAGATGTGGTCAACCTCGACCATGTATTCACGCCATTTTGAAAATGGTACTTAAATCTAATGTACTTGAGGGAAAGAAGAGTAAAGAATTGATAAAAGATTTCTTGGATCTGTTGGACGAAAATGGAGAACCTGTACATTTTCTACAAGTCTCTCATGATTTCCAGAAGAAAGATAACCACTTAAATATTGACCGCAAGCAATCATACGTTTCTCGTAACAGACCAGAGGACGTTTATTGCAGTGGGAAGGACTGTTTTACAGGAGTTCGAAGCCACATCAATGTTCGTAAAAATACGGAGAAGAAAGCAGAAAACGAGAGTGATAATGATTCGCTTAAAAAAATCTCAGCCTTTCCTGATTCAACGTCAGTAAACACAGCTCGCGGTCGTAAACGAACAAGGGCGAGAAAAAGAGGAAGAAAACCTTTCAGACCAAACATCACTCGAAATAGACAAAAAGAAAAAGTGACCACTGATACAGTATTGGGTTCTAATCTCACTTCTACGACACTTTCATCTCTTACATCAAATCCTATCACATCTCGAAAATACAGTGCAGCAGATGTCGTTACGAGGACACCAACTTTTGCACAGTCAAGCTCAAAGATGAAAACGATCGTGAAAATAAATTCTACCACGGTTTCTTCGATACCTAGGGGTTCATCAAGGACAAGAAAAAGACGAAAGATTAGGTCTACAGCTTCACTTTTTCCCACTCCTTACACTAAATCGACTGTCACTCCTCATTATGAGTATAATGAAAATAAATATACTCCCGCGACAGCCACCAATCCACGAAGAAAGCGTGGTGTTGAACGGAAAGTAAACGAGGCAACCACACAACGTGCCATGGAGGATACGTGGTTTGCTACCAATAAATACAGTGAAATTTCAACTATTGAAAATGCCGCAGAACTTCATCCAAATACTTTAATTACGACATCTTCTCCTTTAAAGAAAACAACAATTAAGTCTGATTCAGGTTTTTACACACCTGATATTATAAATGCAAACTCTGCTTCAAGTTACTGCACGGAGACACTTCGCAATAACTCATATGACACTCGAAGAGAGGCTTTCAATACTGAAGAGGAAGGTCATGGAAAAGTGACAGAAGACTCAATGGAAGAAAGACGTAGGGAGCACAAACATTTTCAACATCGTTCACGACCGATCATTTCTGTATCTGCTGAACAGGCAGATTCAGTTTATACTCACGAAGGCCACCACGTTCCGCAAGAAGAATATCATCATCCTGTTCGTAGACCCGTGCAATTCGAAAGAGCGGGAAGGAAAAGCCATAGGTTACCCAAACGGAAGGGATCTCACCGCCATAGAAAAGGTCACGTGATCCCTTCCACTGATCATAACACGAAAGTTAAAGTTATGAAACATCGCGAACACAGTTTAGCGGTTGAAGACAGTCACGAGGACGACCGTCCGCAAGTCTACATCGAGGAAGTTGACTCCGACAGCCGGGAACGATCATGTGAAGACGAAGACTGCATCAATTATGGTGATTCTCATGAAGATGAATCAGACGGAAATGTAAGCGACGAAGTTGAGGCTCCACTAAATGCTGGAGGGGAAAACCAAGATGAAGGTTCGGGAGATGCAGTAGATACAAACAGAGACTTTGGCGTAAAACATAGCAGTAGTACGACACCACGATCACTAGATCATTTCTCTACACAAACTCCAAAACGCTTCAAAAAGGTAATCAGAGAATGGTCGAAAAAGAGCAGAAAACATCGAAAGCGACATAAACACGGCATTCGTGCGGTTGGTCACTATCCTCTTGATGAGTCTTCACACCACAGTGACCACCCTACTCATGGAGTTCCCCTTGGACCCATTGAATTGCCTTTGCTACACGGCAGAAAACCAATTAAGTACCGAATCGTCGTCATCAAACGTAACAAGAAGCATCGATCGAAGAGGTTGAGACGACGTCGAAAGAAGATTCAAAAAGATAATTTTCAGTCTCGACATACCAACCACTTTAGTGATAACGGTGGAGATGCGGATTACACCAGAAATAACTTCACCGGTCGCCAGTTCCCTTCTATTGGATCTTCCGAGGAGAACACGCACGAAGACAGCCACGACCGATCAGAGGACGACGACGCGGAGTATGAAATATGTTCCGAAAGTGGAGAGGATTACCGGAAATGCGCGGAAGATGAAAACGAGAGCGAAGACGATTCCCATTCGTATTATGACGACGTGGTGATCGTGAAGCCGTCCAGGGGAAGGGGGTTGCAAGAATCGATCGAGGATTCGCACGAAAACTACGACGACGACGGCGGCCTCCACGACAGCAGCTACGAAGACAGCGCCGAGACAGTCCTGGAATACGACGACAGCCACGATCACCACGACTCTCACAGTAGAGAGTTTGCACAACTCGGTCATTCGCGCAGATCGCTACACGGTCCTGTGGATGACCTCGGCGACTGGAAGAGGCGCCTCGTGCGAGGATGGGAACCCCCGAAATTCACGGTGATCTGCCCGACCGCAGGGGAACCGCCCGCCGTGTGCCCGGACCCATCGCCGCCGTCCCCGGTGATATACTCTGGTATTTCAGAAGTGGAGTGGAAGGGGAAGTGGGCGTTCTCCGCGGACCCCCTCGAGGTGGCGCTCCTCTCCCCGCAGACGTCCTGGAGGAAGCTGCTCTCCGCCGCGCGCCGACTGCGCGTGCGCGGGGGCCGCGGGGCGCTCTTCCTGCGTGAGGCCGTGCTCTTGGAGGCGCTCTTTGCGCAGCTCGCCGCCGAGTACGACCGCTTCGGCCAGGAGACTTCGACGCGCGGGACAGCGGCGCGCCCCACGGTAGGTGCACCAAGCGACCGCTAGGCAGCGTTAGGGGTTTCCCCCCGAAATTTAGGGCGGGAGGTTGGTCTTTGGTGGATGTTTTAGGGGGCAAATTTATTTGGGGGTTTTGTTGGGGGATTTCGTTGAGATTTTTAAATGTTATTTTCTTTTAAATATATATTGTGTATCTTCCGTGTTTCCTTTTTCCAAATGGTTCCCAACAAAACACTAATTTAGGTAGTCTCTATTTTTCCATTCTTATGTGTCCAAACCAGGTCAGCCGTGTTTTGTTTATATAATCTACAAGCGAATGTGATACATTCATATTTTTTCTAATTTTATTTCGAAGCGACCACTGGAGCCTCGGAGTTTGCAACGTTCAGTTTTTTCTAAAAAACAATTGAGTCATAGGCTGGAACGACGTTGTAAGCGACATATTCTAAATTTTGCAGGAGAGGACGAAACCTTTTGAACTTTTATTGCTATGGGTACTAAATGCCAGCTTCTGACACTTGCAGATGTTTTAAGAAATGTTTTTTTAGAAAGGAAAATGCTATAGAAAGAATGTTATACTATTTACAAATGAATGGAATTTCATTCCTTAGAACGTTACATATCCAGAACACAAATTACTTTGTTATTCCAATATAGTACTTCTAGAAATTACAAATCGGCAGAAAACCTTTAAAATACTTGAGAACTTGTTGATTCTCCTTTCTGAGTACATGATTGCTCAGATGTATATGAAATGCTCAATGTTCATCATAACTATATTCTCAAAGAGCTGCATTTTCAGGACAAAATTTTTCGGCATTGAATCCTACCCTGCACGTACAGCATACATGCTGAAATTTATACACCAGTTTAATTACATTGTTGCTATCTTCAGCAAAAACTAATTATAACTCAGCATGGATAAGCTGTGACGGATACAACGTAGTTCATCCACTTCGTTTGGAGCTCCAATATTGGTTTTCTTACAATTTTAGAGGTTATTTCCATCATGTTTTTATCCCAGAAGGTAGCGGTGATCCTCCCCACCGGTGCATGAGATTCCGCGCCGACCTACATGACGGCTTGAGAGCTATTTCCTCTCTAGGTATCTCCCACCAGCGGAGCACCGCCCCAGCCGGGACAAGCTCTAAGCTCCCGACCTGTTTCCCGGCATGTGTGGTAGTGTAGTGCATGCTAGTGTGTGTGTGTAAGGAGTGAGGATAGGGCAAAGAAGAGGAAGAAAAGATCACGCGCGGTCCGTGGCCCGTTTGTTAGGGTACTGCTCCGGCATTCGCCTAGTGTTGTTGGGAGAAACCATCCGATCAGAGCAGCAGGCCACTGCAATACTTTTCAAAACAGCGTCTGAGTTCAACGAACCATATTACGTATTGTGAGAGCTCTGTTCACCACAGAGAGAGAGAGAGAGAGACAGACAGACAGATGGATAGAGATAGAGATGGATCGAGATAGAGAGACGGATAGAGATAGACAGAGAGAGATAAATAGTTATAGTTATAGACAGAGAGATAGAGATAGCGATAGAGAGAGATGGAGAGAGTTAGAGATACAAAGAGGGAGAGAGAGTAGAGACAGATGGAGAGAGATAGAGTGAGACAGATGGAGAGAGATAGAGATAGAAAGAGGGAGAAAGATAGAGATAGAAAGAGGGAGAGAGAGTAGAGACAGATGGAGAGAGATAGAGATAGAAAGAGGGAGAAAGATAGAGATAGAAAGAGGGAGAGAGAGAGAGAGATACAGACAGATGGATAGAGATAGAGACAGAGATAGTTATAGTTCCAGACAGAGATAGAGATAGAGGGGGAGAGTGAGAGTGAGAAAGTGAGAGCAGCGCCTGTGTGTGTGGCAGGTGGGTCCGGCGGCGCGCGCGGTGCGTCGGGCGCTGGCGGGGGCGTGGCGCGGGGCGTGGGCGTGGGCGTGGCCCGGGGCGTGGCCGGGGGCGGCGTGGGAGCTGCAGCCGGGCGCCGGGCGGCGCCTGGGGCCGCTGCTGCCGGCGGCGCCGCCAGGGGCGCTGGGCGAGGCGCTGCTGCGCCCGCTGCGCCTCTTCCTCGCCTCGCGCGGCCTCCCCCGCCCGCTGCCCCTCGACGCGCCCGCGCGCAAGGGCGCGCTGCTGAGGCGCGCGCTGCGGGAGCTGGTGCTGGGGGAGCGGCGCGCCGCCGCCGACCCGCTGCTCGCGCGCGCCGCCACGCTCCTCCTGCGCGCGGCCGACGCCACCAGGTGAGCAATGCGCCTCCACGGCGTCGACACAATGGTCGCGTTTGGCGCATGTGCTGGCTAATCTATTATAACAGACTTACGCCTGTACGTTTGTCTGTGTCGCGCCGCCGAGCTCCTCTTGTCCGACGCCACCAGGTGAGCAGCGCTGCTACGCGCTTCCACGGCGACGACACATGTCCACAATGGTCACGTTTGGCCCATGTGCTGGCTAATCTATTATAACAGACTTACACCTGTACGTTTGTCTATTTTGCGCCGCCGCGCTCCTCTTGAGCGCGTGGGACGCCAGCAGGTAAGCAATTGGACATGCACTTCCACGGCGTGGACACATGACGACAATGGTCGCGCTTAGCCAATGTGGTGGCGATGGTGGAACGTTTAGCGTATCGGACTGTTGTACCCAAGTTCGGGTTCAAACCCGATCGAATTCGTGGGTTTTTAGGGGGAAAAAATTCCTTCGTACGCCTTCCTTCGGAGGGGAAGTAAAGCCGGCTGTCCCATGTTAGTAGATTTACTGCATGTAAAAGATCTTCAAGCCTAAAAGAAGCCTCTGAGCTAAATTCAAATCCGCTGTTTCGTCGCCAAGAAATACCTTCTTTCTCCGCTAGTTGGTGAAAGGAGCGTAGCGGAATTTGCGTGGTCAGACGGAAGAGCAGGCCTCATGGCCCGAGTCTCGCCACGTAAAATAAGGCCATTCAATTCAATTCAATGTGGTGACTAATTTATTATGACGGAGTTACACTTGTACGTTTGTCTCTGTCGCGGTTTTCTCGAGTTCTAATTTCTTTTTCGTTTTTTTTTTACTTTTCTTCATCAGCCCCGTGATCGGGCCCCTTCACTCGTAGGCACCGCGGCGCGCTATCGATGAGCGTGCGGGCGCACCAACACTTCCGTTGCAGGGGGAGGGTTCAGACAGACTCTCAGCGCGCGCTACAACCCCACACGACTACTTGCCCTGCCGCGGGGACACGTTCCCGGGGTGGGCTTCTTGGGCATTTCGCCTTTTATCCTCGTACACGGACGCCGGCGGGCAGGTAACCGGGTTCGGCCGACACTCAGTTTGCCCTCGCGGCAATCTCCCCATTCAATGCCTGGGTTGGGGCCGCCCTCCCAGCTCAGAGCTACTAGCTATCAAGGCGAGTACCGGAATCTTTACCCAGAGTATGAGCCACTACCACGACGAAGCCGAGAGCCCGAATTGGGGACCACCCGAACGAAGGTTCGGGCAGCTACTTTCCGTCTCCTCACTATCTACACGTTTAGGTTATTGTCCTGAGTATCGCCAGAACTAGGGCAATCTCACGGTAGGTATCAATTTTCTGCCGGACTTCTATATGTGGATTCCATAGCATACCCAAGGATTTCCTTCACGCAATCGCGCCTAAAGGTCGACGCGCCAGGGACCCGACTGATGGGTTACCGGACAGAGCAGCACCTACCCAGCAACTTAGCATTGTCTCCTCACCGCCTCCACCTTCAAGCTAACGACGTAAGTGCCGCCGTGAAACCAAGGGTCCGCGAGGTCGTTTACAACTCTCCACCAGAGATCGTGTCCACCCATGCGGCCACGACCCCCCCTGAGGAAAGAAGGTTAAAGGTTAGATTGCGGGCCCCGAGTCCCCTGGGTCTTGACCCCCAGTTGGGCTCTTGGCTTCGTCGTGGCAGTGGCCCGGCAATCTGAGGATTGAGGAGGGACGCATTCATTTGACACAGTTACTGGACAGGAAAGCCGGCAGCTCTGAGCTAGCAGAGGGGCCTCACCCGAGCATTGTATGGAGACGTTGCTGTGAGGGCAAACTGCGTTCTCGGGGGATCCAGCTACCAGCTTGTCCACGTACTTGTACATAGATTGGGGGGGAGAGGATAAAAGCGATAAGCTTACGGTAGGTGCCCACTCTGAGGTTAGCGCCCCCAGATAGAACAAGAAATTGTCAGGAGTGGGAGACCACGCACGGGCCATAAAATTCATTATAACGTAGTTACACATGTACGTTATTCTCTGATTTCCAGCCAGTTGCTTGTGCACACGCGTTCGAATGGTCACGCACGTTCCGACGCACGCAATGATATTTTATGTATCTACCAAACATTTGTGCATGAAATGTTTCCTAAGAATCCTGCGCAAAAGTGACATTTATACTAGCATATTAAACCGCTACATGCAATTTCGAAATGTATATTTACTAATAAAAGTGATCATTTATCACCTTCATCTAGAACAGGGGTGTCCAACTTTCGAGGCTTCGCGGGCCACCCATAAATCCTTTAATGGGGTTACGGGACATATGTTCGGGCGACTCACACCTGACGTTCCCGTGTTGATTTCGGCACTTTATTCGGCTACCCTGATACGGGGTGGGATGGAACCATATCAGGCCATACCATGCATAACCGAGTGTAACACTTTGGGATGATTTTTAATGTCTGAATTCTCTAGAAAAAAATCCAACAATGTAAATTTAACCAATTTTTACGTTACGCGCACAATATTATCGCCCGACATGGATCAGAGGGACTTAAATTTTAGACTTATAACCTTTGTTGTGCCGCAATAAATAGCACAGCGGGCCGTCATTTGGACAACCCTAATCTAGAAGATTGTGCCATTTATTTCACATTATGTGTGTTGAATAAAAATTCCATGGCGTCTTCTTTAAATCTGTTTCATTGCTCACTGTTCGGGGTTGTCTATGTGTACTTGAGTTGGAATCTGGGCCTTTGAACTCCCATAAAACTAATTGGAGATCACAACAGTGGCGCACTCTCTAGTACAACCTTCTTACAGAAACAAAAATACGAACTGCTGCCAACGGCGCTTGAAACGTGAGTGCTGCTGGGTGGGACGGAAGCAGGCGAGAACGTTACAAAAGATAGCGCGAATGTTCGCGCTTTCTTAAATGTGTATATTATGAATAATGGGTCATTTAAAAGACACTTTTCGCATTTTCCACAAATTAACCAATGTTTATGTGCGGAAGTTGGCGAGCCTACCCTGTAGCTGTACCCGGCGACACTAGCACCTCCTACAGCAGCACCCTCCAGTTTGTCTGCAATATGGAGTGGCGAAAAAATTAATAAAAAAATTGAGCCTGCACTCATTAGCGCCGACGGTAGCGGAAAAAAGGAAGAAGTGTAAATGCAACGTCTGAACTTTAAGTCTCCATTTTATCAAAACTTCCTTATTGTGACAAAGCATGTTCTTGCCCCGAGGTCTTCATATGCACGTGCGCGAATGCAGAGGGGCTGGGTGATCCGCAGGGACGCCCAGCCGCGTGGTTGCTGGTGGTCGCGGGGCCGGGGGCGGGGCGGGGCGGACTTTCAATGCAATAAATGTCTTAGCGGGCCGCCAATTGGACAATCCGGATCTAGAAGATTGCATCATTTAAAGGCGACACCATGCAATTTTGTTCCTACACACATAATGTCGTGAAATAAATGTTACAATCTTCTATACTTCGGTTTTTCTTTCTTGACGCACGGGGGGGGGTCAATAAAATGGAATTTCCCACGGTATTTCACGTCGTTCTCCGTTGTGCCGCTACAAGTCGCATGATCGCGACTATCAAGCAATGCAGGCGATCATGCGATTCCTGGCGGCACAACGGAGAACGCCACGAAATACTGTGATATATTCTATTTTATTGACACCTTCCCCGTGCGTCAAGAAAGAATAACCGAAGTACAGAAGATTGCAACATTTATTCCACGACTGCTTATCTCGAATGATCAAACCTCCTCTCGTAGGACCAAACTTTAAAAGTGTTTCATTGCTCCATGCCTAGTGCTGCTTGTGTGTGCATGTTCCGCAGGGGCGGCCGGCCGCGCGCCGCGGTGTCCGCGCGGTCGCTGCTGGACGCGCTGCCGGGTGTGGCGGAGGCGGCGACGGGGGCGGGGGCGGAGGCGGTGGAGGCGGCGCGCGCGCTGCTCACGCGGCCCGAGTGGCGCGCGGCGGCGGCGGCGGCGCTGGCGGCGGCGGCGGCGGAGGGCGAGGGCGAGGAGGAGGCCACCAAGGCGCAGCTGCTGCGCCGAGTGCTGCTGCGCGGCGCGCGGCAGGGCCACGCCCTCGCGCCGCTCCTCGCAGAGGTGCGTTTGCCTTTAACTCTTTAACCCTTCGTCAGGCGCTCACGAGTCTAGTAGACCCATTGCATACAAAGAACTGCCGGGAGAGGTGGCTCAGGGCATTGCTGCAGTCCCTCTGACCGGGAGGTCCTAGGTTACACTCCAGACGGCGGCAGGATTTTCGACACGAGCTTCTCAGCTAGGTCGAATTCAGTCCGTCAGGAGGAGAATTCTAGCGGCCGGCTGCTGTCATCGGTAGTTTTCCGTCGTTTCCCCCATCAACAGTAGGCGAATGCCGAACAATACCCGAACAAAAGAGCCACAGACCGCGCGCGATCTTTCTTTCCCCTTCCTTGTCCTATCCTCACTCTTTACACACACACGGCCGCTCCTCGCCGAGGTGGGTGCGCGCGCACGCCGCTGTCGTTTGCCTTTAACTCCTTCACCCTTCGTCACGCGCTCACGAGTCTCGTACATCCATTGCATATAAAGAACTACCGGGAGAGAGGGCTCAGTGCAGCAACGGATGTCCCTGCACTGCCTCATGAGTGGGAGGTCCTAGGCTAACACTCCACAAGGCGGCAGGATTTTCGACACTAGCTTGTCAGCTAGATCGAATTCAGTCGCTGTATGGAGGAGAATTCTAGCGGCTGGCTGCTCTGATTGGTAGTTTTCCGTGGTTTCTCCGATCAACACCAGGCGAATGCCCGAGCAGTGCCCTAACAAACGGGCCACGGACATCGCGCAATCTTTCCTTCCTCTTCCTTGTCCTATCCTCACCCCTTACAGACACACACTAACACGCACTACACTACCACACATGTCGCAAGACCGGTCTGAAGCTTGTCCCGGCGGGGGCGGTGCCCCGCTATTGGGAGATACCTGGTTCAGGGGAAAACCCCGCCAGTCGACTCTAGATCGGTGCCATTCCGAGGAACAGCTCAACGCCACCTCCCGACGAAAATACGCACTACACTTTCGGGAATAATGACCCCAGTAGTTGACGCGCCCAGAATCACGAAGAATAAATGAATCCTTTAAGCCAGAGTTCTTCCCGCACTCCTTTTTACTTTCTCGCATTTACTTCGTTACAAGAGAAAGTATTGTAATCGTGCGCCGGAAAAAGGCGTATTATCGAAAAAGAAACGTATTTCTGGGCTCTGATGAAGAAACAGTGGCTAATATATATATATATATATATATATATATATATAAATATATAAAACAACGCAAAATTAGAAAAATTTGAAAAACTAGAAAAATAATACAGAAAATTATTACTTTAGAAAATAGCAATTAGAAAACTTTTTGTTCCCGAGTTATAGAAAATTAATTTTAACCGTAAATGAATTGCTAATTTTATTTTTCTGCATTGCTAACGAAATAGTAACGAAAATCAGTTCTACTCCTACAACTACAAGCAAAAGGAGTGCTCAACAAAACGTGCGCACAGTGAAGCTACATTTACGCCCAGAAGCAAAACAAGGGGCCATCTCAGCATTTGCTCAATGGATCAGGGAAACTGGACAAAAACCTGATCGAGATGGGGGGGGGGGCATTGACTTCAAAACATTATAAAAAGTTTCTGAAAAATAGTACTTTACACTACCAATAAATGGCACTATTAAAGACCATTCGCAATGCAAACATAAAATAAGCACAACGCATAGACATAATAAGTGATAGATTGAAGTATTACAATGTCTAACGAAAGCGTAAGCAAATAAGAGTTTCTATCGCCTGTGGGACATTCTGGTTTACTGTTGATTGGATGTCAGAATCAATTTCGAAATATCGACTGTGTCATGGGTTCGATTTATAACTAGTGCCAGAGACAAATGTGACGGTGTGTGATTTCTTTGTGACTAGTGCGAATAAGTGAATCATGAACATAATTAGTGATTTCGCGGTCTTTTGTTCGTGCAAAGCCATCTAGTATAGAAGGCATTAGTTCATCTATTGACTTCGCCTAATTCAATACTCCATTTTCAGTTAACTAAATGATTGGTTCATTTCTTATCTCTGACTGAAGTACAAGCACAGAAGCTTAAAGTTTTGAAACTATTAAGATACCGTCTCAAGTGTTATGCCTTTGCCAACGCATTGTGAGTAGGGAGTTTTAGCGCCAGGCGTAAGGAGACATTCTTGAACTCTATTGATCACGTGACTGACGACTTTATACGGTCGTAATGAACAGCGTTCAGAAGAGTTTTAACAAATAGCGTCATTGCGCTATGCATTATGACAACAGAAGTATTCCAAGCGTTGAACAAAGAAGATGCATAATATATCAATGAATGTAGGGTAGTGGGGAGACAATTCAACCACTATACGAGCCAAGAGTGTAACAAATCTCCATTGTGGACGTTTTATATTTTGTGTCCCTCCACGATGAGTATGCAGTCTGGAATTTTGAATCTGCTTTTCTTGAGAATGTAGGAAGAATTTTACAACAGTGTTCGTTGTGAGCAAAAGGCATTTCCTAAACCGAAGATATGATTTCAACTTTTTCGTGAAATTCTTTCCTGCAACCTTTCCTGTTTTTAAGTGGCCATTTCGCCGCTTGTAAGGTGACCGTAGAGACTCCTACAGGCGTGCACTATTTATGAAAGTATAAGGTCGTGCCTTAGGCCTAAGATAAGACGTTATGATTTCACGGTCCGTTACGCAACTGTTAGTGCATAACGCCGCTACCTTACGCGTGGCGTTAAAACTCCATATTGAGGCCGCTTATGGACGTAGTCCTAACTTTTATGTTAATACCATGCTTATGTTTATGTTTGCATTGGGAATGGGTCTTAATAATGGCATTTATCGTTAGTCTGAGGTGCTATTTTTCAAAAAATTTTTATAATGTTTTGAAGTCGTCAAGTACTCTTTCTGCCAAACTTTATACGACGTCACAAAAACATTTGCAACATTTTTTTTCAAAAATGACACCAAACATTTTCATGAAACTTTGTTCACAGATATCTTAAAGGACGCTTAGGAGAATGGTGCAGATCTTACGTTCGTTGAAATCCCTGGTTTTTCGAAAATTGCAAAAGTACATTTTTAGGCATCTCCAACAATTATCATATTGAATAACATTTTTCCTTAATGAAATCTGTTATTTAAAGACAGATACTGAAATTAGGTCGTGTTTGGGTTTTAAAAAAGAGTAGTTTTAGTGCTATTGTGTGCAAAACACAGGAAATTTCAATTTTTTAAAACAATTATTGCTAAAAACACTGATAGAATTAAAAAAGAATTCTCCTCACATGTAATAAAAGACTGAAAATATACAGCGCTAGTTCCACTTTTAGATTCTTCGTATTTTCGAAAATTACAAAAAGTTAACATTTAAAATCTACAAAATTGAAGATGGAGTTTTGTGCCTGAGGCAAAGTCTACTGTAGAAAAGCAGCTCTTTAGAAAAGGTTGTGTACATTTTTTTAATGAAAGAGTTGGTTTTGCGTAACTTGTGACCGGCATTTACGCAACTTCTCCAAAACCACTCCATTTTTTTGTTAAATTTTCTCTTCGAATGTAACAACAAACGGTAAAAAGTATAGTGCTAGTCTTATTTTCGGTAAACTCTTCGAATTATCAAACATTACAAAAATTCCGTGTTTGAAGTATTGGGCTGAGATAATTATATTTTTGAGCGACGGCCCGATATGATCCTTACGGCGTTTCTGTATCGTAGTGCGGCTGACAGCGAGTGTCAGAATGGAAAATAATCTTTGGGGGCTGAAAACTTGTTTTCAAATTTATGTAGTAGTCTAATGTTGTGGAGCACTTAGAAATAACGCGAGAAAGTATGTGCTGTTACTATTACACGATTTTAAAAAAATCGTTGTTTATTTTATATCATTTTTCTTCTTGTTAAATGTATATCATTCAGTAGTGAGTCCAGCTTCGTTATTGAATTCTTCCAAGTGTATTTCACATGACTAAGTAATATTACGCATTCTAGGAAACGTTCAATCTGACCGCCCTCGTATCAAATCAAGCCATTAGTGAATCATATGCAAAATCCAGTAAGTAATATTCAATTACGGTTTCATTGCCGATAAGAAAGGTCCATCCAATGCCAAAATGATACTATTAACTGCATTAATGGCCCTGATTGTGACCATGTATCTTGCTTCTTAAGGAGGATTAATAGGTACTTCTGATTAATGATTTCGAATTTTCGTCTTATTGTTCTTGTCTTCAAAAGAAAACATCTGAATGTTGAACACAAAGCCGTTTACATGAGTATCCATCTTAGGAGAGGTGGCTCAGGGCACTGACTGATGGAACTAGCGCTCTGACCTGGAGGTCCTCTATTCGAATCTCGACAGGGGCAAGATTTTCGACATTGGCTTGGTAAGTAAGCAATCCGTAGCCCGTTTGTAAGAGTACTAGTCCAGCATGTGCCTGGTGTTGATAGGAGAAACGATGCAAAACTACCGATCAGAGCAGCCGGCCGCTAGAATTCTCCTCCAGGCCGCTGCTGATTCGATTTAGTACCTAGTGGCGGAAATCCTGACACCGTCCGGAGTTCGAGGGACTAAAGTGACAAGTTGATGCCCTGAGCCACCTCTCCCGGACCAGCGGGGGAAGACCATCGCTTCCTCCCGAGAACCAAACATGCCCTACACTTACAGGACTAATGACGTTAGCCGTTGAAGGGCACGAAAACCTAATGAATAGACATCGGATGTTTAGAGAAATGCCTATTTTATTCTAGCGAACTTATTTAGAGGATGATAATATACGTACACGAATTCTGACAAATGATGACATATGACGAATTTTTATAATGCCTATTTTTGGCTTTTAGCATAAATGCCTTTTTTGGCATAAATACATTTTTTTAGAAGTGTTGTACTTTTTTGTCTTTTATGTGTTTTTTATATATAATGTTAATATACCAGAAAATGGGGCACGCTCCTGCGAGACCATTTATTATGAAATCTTCAATTCACGTCTTTGTATTTTAAAATACGAGAGAAATTCCTAAAATTATACCAACAGGTTTTCCTCTATTTCCG
Source organism: Acheta domesticus (assembly GCA_031308135.1). Lineage (NCBI taxonomy): Eukaryota > Metazoa > Arthropoda > Insecta > Orthoptera > Gryllidae > Acheta > Acheta domesticus. The sequence continues at coordinate 2,530,518 of JAHLJT010009355.1, read as the reverse complement.
TATTTCCAAATACCAGCCATTTCTGAGAATATGGTCGACTGAAAATACACGGAGGGCACAGAAATTTTAAATGGAAATTTCCAGAAGGTTTTAATGTTGCTAATACTGGATTTCCCTGGACTGACAAAGTTCGTAATGAATCCATACTAGAGAAAAATGGTATATGCCGAGAGATATTAAAAATGATTAAAATTAGAAAAACATTGTATCTTGGTCGTTTACTTAGAAATCCCAAATATGAACTATTACAACTAATAATGATGGGGAAAGTTCAGGGTAGAAGGGGAGTCGGCAGGAAGATGTCCTGGTTGGCAAACATCCGAAAATGGACAGGTATCTCAAGTGCTTCTGAGTTGTTCCATGCGGCAGAAGACAGAGAAAAGTTCGGGGAAGTGATCGCCAACCTCCAGTAATGGAGACGGCACTTCAAGAAGAATACTGGATTTCGAAAATATATGCCAGTCAATTATATGCCATTTTAAATGGCTTTTTTGGCGCTTAAAAGACGTTCGTTTAAATTTAAGGTCGCATCAACATCTAGGTCATTAGCGACTACTATTGGATTTAACGTTATGGCATGAAGATGAAACGAAATGGTGATGATAGGCGAATGAAAGGACGAACACATACAATCATGCCCGAGGCGGGACTCAAACTAGCGACCCCTCGATCTGAGATCACTACGGCACTACAGTCTTAGCGATCTCGACCACGCAATGTACACTTGGGAACGCGTTTTGGGCTGTTCTACCCAAGTTTGGGGATTCAAACCCAATCGAAGCCGTGGATATTTAAGGGCAAAAAAATCCTTCGTGCGCCTTCCTTCGGAGGGGAAAGTAAAGCTGGCTGGCCCGTGTGAGTAGATAAACTGCGTGTAAAAGATCGTCAAAACTAAATGAAGCCTCCTAGATAAATTCAAATCACCTGTTTCGTCACCTAAGTAATACCTTCTTTCTCCGCTAGTCGGTGAAAGGAGCGTAGCTAAATTTGCGTGGTCAGACGAAAGAGCGGGCCTTGACCTAAATTTCGCCTCGTAAAGTAAGGCGTAATAATTCCATCACAACTGGTTATCGATAGTTCCAAGAAAATTCAATGTAAATTATCTCTGTAAAACAAGATGGGAATAAAAATTATCATTATTATTATTATTATTTTAATCGATTCAATTTCTCCGCTAGATATTGAAAGCGTAGCGAAATTTGCGTGGTTAGACGGAAGAGCAGGCCCCATGGCCTGAGTTTCGCCTCGTAAAATAAGGACAGTCGATTCATTTGTTGTGTGTGTGTGCAGGCGGTGCGCTGGGTGCGGCCGGACGGGCTGGGCGCGCAGGCGCCCGCGCGCAGCCTGGCGGCGGGGCTGCGCGTCGACGTGCGCGCGCTGCTGCGCGGCTGTCTGCGCGCGGGGCGGGTGCTGGCGGACGGCGAGGCGACGGCAGCGCTGCGCTCGCTGCTGCGCGCGGCCCGCGACGGTGGCGCCGCCCTGCCGGACGCGCTCCGAGGCTTCGACGCCGCGCCCTGCCGCACGAGCGCGCAGCTGCTGCGCGCGCTGCTGCGCCACCTGGCGGACGCCCCCGAGAGCAGCGCCACCGCCGTCGCCGCCGCCGCGGGGCGCCTGCTGCCCCTGGTGCACGAGAGCAACCTGCCGCTGCCGCCGCTCGCCTTCGAGTAGAGGAGGCCCTCGTGGACCTTTGTGGGCACTCATTTTGTGTCGCACATTCCGGGACGCATATCTGACCTACACATTTTGTGTCGCACATTTGACCTACACATTTTGTGTATCACACATTTGACCTACACATTTTGTGTCACACACTTGACCTACACATTTTGTGTCACACACTTGACCTACACATTTTGTGTCACACACTTGACCTACACATTTTGTGTCACACACGTGACCTACGCATTTTGTGTCACACATTTGACCTACACATTTTGTGTCACACACTTGACCTACACATTTTGTGTCACACACTTGACCTACACATTTTGTGTCAACACTTGACCTACACATTTTGTGTCACACACTTGACCTACACATTCTGTGTCACACACTTGACCTACACATTCTGTGTCACACACTTGACCTACACATTCTGTGTCACACACTTGACCTACACATTTTGTGTCACACACTTGACCTACACATTTTGTGTCACACACTTGACCTACACATTTTGTGTCACACACTTGACCTACACATTTTGTGTCAAACAGACACACAGATTTTGTGTCACACACTTGACCTACACATTTTGTGTCACACAGACACACAGATTTTGTGTCACACACTTGACCTACACATTTTGTGTCACACATTAGACACATTTTGTCACACACATTTCACATACACATGTTGTGTCACACATTTCACATACACATTGTGTCACATTCCGTGACACACATTTGACACACTCATCCGTGTCATACACCGAGTCACACATTTGGTGATGATGTGACTCACGTGATGTAGTACATATAGAGCAGGGGTTTTCAAACTTTTTTCGTCCACGGCTCTCTTGACCTAAACGAAATTCCAGCGGCTCCCCTGGTAACAACTGGTTTCAAATATAAGCGTTAATATAGACCTACAATATATTTCAGACAAATAGGCAATTGGTAAATGACTTTCCAGGTATAATTAACTCACAAATAATTAGTAAAATGAATAATATATATTAAAAATAACATGTAGTATGGTACTACACTATTATTTTGTAGACATTAATTGCACAAGGATTCAGGTAAATCGAATTTAAAGGTAATTTTTAAAAAAATCACAGCGACGCCCCTACCATATGGCCTCTGGGAGCCGCGACACTGTTTGAAACTACCTGTGTAGATTCATCGACTGCTATAAACACCCATCGAGTCGGCCGGGAACTCGGGGTGCAACATCTGAAGTTATTGTTTGATGCACAATAGGGTGTACAGTAATTCATATCGTGGGGAGTGAACATGACATTTGCTCCTAGCGATTCAAATGTTAGTAATTTTTACGGAAAGGACAGTGATAACAGAAGACAGCTTTTTGCCAATGAACATGTGTGTTGCCCCTGATTTCTTGGCAACTCCTTTGCCCGGGTTTTCGGCAGGTCAACGAGATTTTGTGTTCCTATCGAACACCTGTGCAGACGGTTGCGGTACAATCAAGGGATATGCCTGATGACAGATATAGCCGACTCCGTTGTAGTGAACCACTGAGGACTAGCATGCTTGGTTCACTTTATCAGAGGTTTAATATTTCCCACGAGGTCAAAATTAAATGGAATTTCTCCACAATTATTGATTTTATTAATATAGAGATAGGACAACAGCAAAAATCATTAACATCACCGACTGAAAAAATCGATATCTTTATTTGTACGTAAAAAATAAATTATTTTCAATTGTTTGCTTCGTACGTTTTTCGTTAGTAATTTTTCTAGATCCTTCTTCGGAGTTCTTGCTCTCTCCGTACTCGATTCTGCATTGTCCTCTGTCTCTAAGTATCGTAATGCAGTCTTGACACCTTTCAATGTCTCTTGCACTATTCCACCGTCCTACTCTCCGAAAGCCCTTCTACTCGCCTAATAACATAAGAGATCCAATTAATTTCCAGGACTTATTTCCTAAGTTCAGAATAGCCGAGGTTCAGGTTCACTATAACAAAATATTCTTACGCTTATTTGTAATGTAAGTGAAACGGGACCAGTAACTTAAGTTCACCTTAGCCGAGGGTTCACTATATCCAAGTTCACCATATCCGGAGTCGACAGTATAAGTAATTTCGCATTTGATGTTCATGTAGGCAAAAAGCAGTCAGTTTCGACCCTTCTACACCAGCTAGAAGTTTGAATCTTTTGTCTAGAGATATCATGTATAACTGAAAAGTAAAGTGACTATGTTTAAGGCTATCTCCTGCATGTATGCTTAACGTGTTTTTATATTTTTTTTGAGTCATAGATATGTAATGTCTTAACCGGGGACCTTATCATTATACAGTAAAGCTTGTCATAGCCGGAAGTCCGATCGGGACAAGCACATTCCGATTTAGGGAGGTTTACGTCTCATGCAAAGGTTGTCCATTTTTATGGCACTTGTGATATTGTAGTAAATTCCATGAATTTATTATGATAATCAAAATGCATTAACATGTAACTTATTTATGGAAGAAATCACCAATAAATATTTAAACACTTAATTGACAGATTTTGAGTTGAAAAATGCACACCTTACTGGCTACATTCGGACTGCTTGCAGACTGCTTCAACGCACAATGCACACAACTATGCTATGACTTCCTGATACCCTCGCGTAGCCTTGAGCAATGCGTCGCTGGTCGAGGGGTAACGATTTTCAACGCGGGACAGGGAGACGCGGAATAGAAGCCCTGCCCTTACACCGTCCCTCGCTCAGAGAGTCTGGAGAGAGGGAATTCCTACGTCTTGAGAATCAAGCGGGCCCAAGATCCAATTCTATGCTCACGCTCTCTCCTTTGATGTCCGGCTGGCACGACTAAATTGCGTACCACAGGGATATACAATTTAAAACAAGTTTGCAGATGTATTTATTTCATTAAGAACATCTTGCGTCTGTTTGCCAATTGCATTAAATTTCTCAGGAATTCCGTTTTATATAGATTTTTTCATGCAGAACATGAAAAACCATTCCGTTTCCACGTTGGAGAAGTTCCGTTTTAGGCTGTGTAAAAATACCATTTAACTTCACGGGCCGGAGAAATTTTCCGGTTAAGGCAGGTTTCCGGATTGTACAGGTTCCGGTTTAGACAGATGTTACTGTACTTTGATAGCTATTCTTTGGTTTTTCTTTCTTGGCGCACGGGGGTGTGTCATCAAAATGGAATATCTTACGGTATTTCGCGTCGTTCTCCGTTCTGTCGCCAGGAACCGCATGATCGCCATCACTGCTCGATACTGTTACGATCATGCGACTCCTAGAGGCACAACCGAGAACGACGTGAAATGCCGTGAGATATTCCATTTTATTGACACCCCCCATGCGCCAAGAAAGAAAAACAAGTGTACGTAATACCAATTTGTTTTAGAATGCAACCCGCAATGCATGGAGGTACGCGGGGAGGGCGTCAGCCGGAGCGGGGCAGGTCAGGTGGGAGGGAGCCAGGATTGCCAGATTGGGCAATTTTGTACCCCAAATGGGGATTTTTTCGCTGTGGGAAAAATGGGGAATATAAATGGACGGAGAATGTTTGGGAATCTTTTGGGGAAATTGTTTTAAAAGAAGTCGAGATAGAAATATTACTTTGTCAATTATTATGAATAAAAAAGAAACAACAGTCGTTATTCTCTCTAATTTTTATATTTCAAAAAAGAGGAATAAACGACAGGTCTAGAGAAAGAAAAACACGAGAAAAACTAATGCGCTATAAGGTTTTGAACAGCTTAAAGTACGATGATTGGTTGATATGAATTATTTGAATTCAAGGTGACAGCCAATGGAATCGCTAGAATTTTTTTCGTTTCAAAGTCGGGGGAATTTTGTTTCATTGGAGAGGTTATTTGGGGAAATATCGTAGTAGTGGTGAGGGAAGAGCTCGCAACACGCCTGGCAACCCTGGAGGGAGCAGATCGAATCGAGCGGGTTGAAGGGACAGTTGCGACAGTTGAATTGAAATTGACAGTTTGTGTTCGTAATAGAGAGAGATTCTTCATCCAAAAAAGAATTCAATACAATGATGTATATCCCCTTTATTGCATAGTGTAACTGAGCTGTAACAAAGTTTTTTACGTTATAAATGCATTCCAACGATTTAATTATGAATTGTTTTATATTAGATGCGATGTACTTAATGCGTTCCTGTAACCCCATACATTGTTAGGCGATAAACACGATAATATAACGAGTTGAAAAGTTAGTATTCTAGTGGCGTCGTGAATCGGAACTTCACATCCAAACTACAAAACCAACACGAAAAGTACTCTCTATCAGAAGCAAAACGTTTTTGGGAAAATAACCCAACTAAATTACGAATGATATTGCTTCATACTTTATTACATTAACAATTTGAAAACGAAGCACAGCTTTTAAATCGAGAAATATACCATGTTTTGTTATGTAACATAATACATATTCATAATTTAATTTTGTGTTTATCTCAAGCAATATTTACTTATGGATATTTTTCCTATTTTTATCTTAATTAAAATAAATAAATTTAATGAAGTATAATTATTTCAAGCAAAAATAAAAAAATTTTGCAATAAAGAGATAATCTCGTTGATTGCTATTTTTACCAACTTCATTTGAAAAAAATGAATATGTACGATCTAACATTTCACATGATGACAACTTCATAATTCAATGGTTCGCAATTAACATTGCCAATTTCAATACAAATTCGTATAACAAATTCCGTATTAATGATAATCGTTTTATTGAATAAGTTTTCTTTTTCTTTGATATTTAATGTTATATGTTCCTTATTTTTTATTCAGAAGTTGTATAAACTCATATTAATTACTGTATAATTTATTTTGCTGTAAGAATCTTATTATATATACAAAAGAAAAATTTAAAAAAATAATAATACATTTTCGCTTGCTATTTTCTTCATCATTTTAGCATGTATAGAATTGCGCCAGTGATTAAATTGTTTTATTGCAAGTTCCCAATATTTCTATTATTTTACTCGAGTTAAAAAAGTGAACAGGCAACACTAAAACTCACTAATTCGATTTCGCAAATGAGTAATTTCCTTCCACATTCCATTTAACAAGCTTATAATTTTATTGCTGATTATCTCGAATTTATGGGTCATTTCTGAATATTTGTACGTCATCAACATCTGGTGAGAACATTAGAATAGTGTTTTACGACCTTCGATACTTCGAGAACAAAGTGTAGTAAGTTGCAACTATTTTTACCGTAGTTGCTCAGACATTTTGGGGGATTTTCAGGACAGTTTTCCAGGAAGGACAGCCCCGACAAAAGAAGGACTGCCCTCCCTAGCGGAGGACGCTTGGTCACCTTAGGTGAACAGAACAGCTGACAATCGTTTTCTCGCACGGATGTCAAATACCTGAGACATCCCAGGAAAGTTGTTTCGAAAAATTATGTTTGATTCTCTTGCAAATTCATAATGTTGTTATACAAAACAATATCGTAGGCAACTCGTTTATAGTGCCGCTTTATTGCATTCGTACAAATTTGAAAACTCGCTCCTAACATCGCTCGTTTTCAAAAAAATATACATTTGCAATAAAGCTTAACATTATAAACTAATTGGATAAACTATTATACGAGAATCGTCCCTTTCATTGTAAATGCAAATCAATGAACTCTAGCTGTGAAATATTGTGAAAAACGGCTTCTAGAGCTCCGTTTAGGTGGTCTGTACTCCTTGTTATCACAGTTTTATTTGTAGAAAATTCTGATCTTTTTTTCGACGAACCCTTGGCTTCCACCTTCTCTTTCTTTCGTTGTGCATTTTATTCATAATGATTTTTGAAAAGTGAAGCTGTCGAAAAATCCGAATGCCGTTTTTGTTATGAGCAGTTTTGATGGGTTGGTAGCCTATTTTTGGAATAGGGGAGATCGAGGACAAATATTTGTAAGGGAATCTACACTTTCGCTATGGTTGTCTCTTCTTTATGCAGAAGAGCACTACGTTCTAGAGCTTTAGATGAAAATGGCTCTATTGATTCTTTAGAACGGACGTTATTTTTTTGTCCTCGCCGTTCTCTTCGAAGGCTATGTCTCCGAGAACAGAGTCTGGGACGCACTGGCTGTAGTCTCAACAACAGTTTGGGGTTCCCTCGTAGTTTTAACTGCAAAGTCATCCTTTTCAAAGATTGCGACATTTAAAGGCCAGATTCCTCTTGTTTGAAAGCAGCTTTTCAATTTTCTACATCTTAGAAAATGCTTAATTAAAAATCTCAGCTATCTCGTATGGGGTTATTCTTCTCAGCGGATCAGCCGTTTTGACAAAGAGATCACATTCCTTGCTATGGGCCGCTTTGAAGGGTTCGTAAACAGTCAGACGAAGTTGTCTACTGCACATGCACAAGCAAGTGAACACAACTGCTTACTAGTAATTAAAGGGGGAGCTAGAATGGACAAAAATGATGAAAATATATTTTTTACTTTTCTGAATCATTAATTACTTTGTACTTTTCTGTGTTAAAAGCGCCAAGTTTCATCATAATACGTCATCTCTAAGTATTTTTATAATTTTGAAGTTAATGTAGTATGGAAGTGGACGCGGACGTTTTGATCCAACGTTGGTGTTTCTAGAATGTGTGATTGATGCTTTCCTGCTTTGGTTTTGAGAAATAGTTAATAGTTTGCTTTCTAGTGTTGGACACTGAGGACAATTGAGGGTTTAACAGCGTCACAATATCGGTTTTTGTGTTTGCCTGGCATAAGGATCAGGAAAGCAATAAAAAATGTAGGAGCTATTTCCCGTAACTTAAAAAGTTTCTTATTTAGGGAACATTTTCTCAAAAACTACTAATAGTAGGACGTTCAAATTTTAAGAGAGCATGTAGCGCATCCGTTTACACACTTTAACGGGGTTTTGTAAAGTATTAAGTACTTTAGACAATATTCATATAAATGTTAGTGTTTTTAAGGACAAAACCGATTACAATGGACGAAAAGTTATATTTCAAACACTAGTAAATTTAATAGTTGCTGAGAAAAGTTTCCTTACATTAACATGGGAGAGCAGGCCATTCCGTCTCCCCTTAAGGCCCTAAAACATGTTCCTCAATGTTAGTAGGCGGTCCCTGAGCTTGTCATGAGCTTCAGAAAACAAGATTGGCCTACCTAGGCGTGGACGTTTCAGAGCATTTCCATCTTCACTTATAGTCCTGTACGGATTCTTCAAAGTAATGTTAGGAATTCAAGAAGATTTTGCAGCTCTATGAACTGTTGAGTCTTAGATGCACATAGAACTGTAGAGTCAAGATGCACAGTTGTGTCTAGTTCATGTAAAGTCAACTGTGCCTTATCTCTGGCCCATGATCTTTTTCGAAGCTTGTACTGGAAACAAAATAAATCGCATTCTAATGAGTTTCTTTAATCGTGTTAAGTTAAAATAACATAATCAGAGCTACGCTCTAAAGAAAAATTAAGCGAGAAGTTAAAAAGCACCCAATTTACACAAATCAGCTGCTTTTTTATTTCTCGCTTAATTTTTCTGTCTGAGCAAATATATTCATTTCTTTTGTAAATAATGAACATCTTACATGTTTCTAGAGTGTTTCTATGCTTCCATAATGCAAATGTTTGCCTAGAAATAATTTTTTCAAACCCAATTTTGAGTGTTCATTGAGGCCCAACCATTCGGAATATTCATGTAGTTTATAAGGCAAAATATGCTGAGAATTGTCTTAAGAGCTTATTTTCGAAGTTTCCTCCCCGGACACTCTATATAAAAGTGGATGTAAGTATATATAAGAGATACTCCGACATCGTAAGACCGATCTCCATGAAAGTTGGCACTTCTACGAGATTTTTTTCACCCAGAAGGTGAATGTTATGTTATGTGCTGTTAATTCTGTTGTAACTCCACTCCATGGAGCTGTAGAACAACAATTAATATTCACGTCAAATGCAAGTTGCAACACTCTGCAGCATTTTGAATCTAAATCGTTAAATAACTCCTGAACAATGCGTTCTATTACAAGGGCATTACAAATTAAAATTTCTCAAAGAAAAGTTCATCACACCGTAATCTACAGGATGAGGTCTTCATGAACATTCTATTACATGATTGATGGTCCGGCGCTTTTTGATATTACCTCACCTGTTCAGAGACGTGCAGAATCTGCAAGTAAATGTGAATGAGAGGGACAGAGAGGAAGAGACAGACTGAGACAGACGGGGAGAGAAAGCGAGACGCAGAGACGGAGAGAAAGGGAGATGGCAGAGAAAAGAGGGAGACGAAAGGCAGAATAACGTCTGCCAGGTTCTGGTAGTAGTATTTAATAATTACTATTACATATTTTTCGAATCATTTGCATTTGGTTGCCAGGCTGAAGTATGCATTGGATGTTCCTGAAAACATTGAATATTTAAATACATTGAATTTAATGGCAAAAATATATTTTCATTCAATCTTTAAAAAAATATTTTTTCACTCTTCCTTTATTTACGAGACCAAGTGATATTTGAAAGGTATGAAAGGCAGAAATTGTGACATTGTAATATTACATCATCACAACATTATAAAATTGCGAGAAAATGTGCTGTTTGTAGCACCTGTACTTTATTATTAACATATTCTTTCTACTTTCTTCTTTCGCGAGTTGTACAAATACTGAAAAACAGTTAGAATAAATAAATGTTAGAGTCACTGTAAAAATCAATGCTTTGTGTGTGTAAATCAGTGTGTGCTTAGTAAATTAAAGAACAGAAATTACAGAGTAAAATATACTTTATGATAAAAATGGTCACATGTACTTCAGCCAGCTCAAAAAAACGTGTGTAGAAACGCATCGTGTAGAAAGTCATGTATGTTAGTATGAGAAGTATAAACAAGAGACACAATTCATAGCGTCGTAAGAGCTTAATAGGTCTGTTACCCAGAAATAACGAGTTTCTGCGAAATAAAAAAGACGTCATCGGCATTATTTCTGACGTAAAAACGCCAGTCTTGTTATTGCATGATAAAGTAATACGCGTTTCAAACATCACGTTCAGATAAAGCAATACTTGGAATTATTTCCATTTTCGTTTTCAATTTTGCCAATGTACACAAAGGCCAATTTTTTTATTTAGTTCGAGACTGAATGTACAGTCGTATGTTTGCGTGTGTAATGAAGTCATCGACCAAACATACATTGTCCTACTCGTACATCCATAAATCATTAGCAAATGATATGGTTTACACGTTGTATGCTAATGTAATATTTAGTATTTGGTTTATGGCTGTAAATTCTTAACATATTACTAAAAGTTGTGAACATATCTTACACACATTATTGAACTTCTTTCAGCAGTAACAGTTTCAAAATATTTTCTGAAACATTAATTTTTGTGTACATTCACTTACACTGGAAAGGGAATTCGAAAGAAAACATATTTCCTACATAAATATAAAGAAAAAAGGGCCACTTTCTTCCATATCCTAAATTGTGGATTTGATAAACGAGTAATATTTCTGCGGTCTAAATTACGAACCCTCAGACTGCTCTACCATCTACCAAAATGGCTCAAAACTCTTGCACGAATTATAGCGCATGACTGGGTCTGAACCTCAGCTTCAGTACTCCTCCTGGCCTCTAGTGGAGAAAAGTGAAAGCGCGAAGAACCACCGTCTTCCATCAACACCCCCTGGATATAGATGTGAACAGTTATCTTGAAACTAACCAACCTATTAACTAATATTAAATATGTTTGTTTTAAGATTCAATGCTTGATATTTGAAAACATTCTTTAAAGAGGAATTTTTAACCAAATTTAACAATTGTATTTAAGTTCAAATTATTTTAAGCAATTTTCAGATGCCAAAAGATGGGTTGAAAGCCTTAACCAGAAACTTATATAATAAAGATGTCACGTATATATTTTAAATATAAATAAATAACTGTAATTTTGATAATTTGTATTGATACTTATAATGACTGTTCCAAAGGAAAGAATACGACATAAGTTATTGTGAAAATAAGTAATAAAACATTCAGAAAAATATAAACAAATAATACACCCTTAATTATGCTCTCCCGTGTTTTGAAATGCTGTATACCTCATTCTCTTCACCATATTACTTTTACTTCAGATTAATATTAATTATAAATGTGTGTTAATGATTACTGATTAGTACTATGTAACACAAACAAGTATTATTTTGAATTCTTTTTTATTTATTAATACATTAGCACACAGTTTTGCGTGCACCGACATTACAGTTGTTAATTATCACATTTTCAAAAATAAATGTTTCGATGGTTTGGCAGTTTGAATCAATAACTGAATCTGTAGATCACTAGATAGAACCAAAGTTTAGCATAGAACGTTGAGAATTGTTACAACCACTAACAGTAAGTCGATGATGGTTCAAGCTCCAACAATTCGCCTGGTCGAAGGTTGAAGGTTGCTACGCCATTCAAGACCACGTAGTTTGCTTTGACGCCGCCAGAATGCAGGACGCGTCGCTGTCTTCCAGGAGCGTGGGAGACGGTGGTTTTTCGCGCTTCCACGTTTCTCCACTAGAGGCCAGGAGGAGGATTGGAGCTGAGGTCGAAATCTAGTAATGCACTATAATTCGTGCAAGAGTTTGGAGCTATTTTGATAAATGGGAGAACAGTCTGAGGGTTTGTCATTTAGATCGCAGAAATGTTACTCGTTTATCAAATCCACAGTTTGCTTTTCGATACATTTATTTACATTAGCGGACATTTCTGGTGATTAGAAATCGACAAAACGTTCGTTGTAAATGAGTTGAGTTTGCCAAAACTAATGCTAATATTAAATAATAATAATAATAATAATAATAATAATAATAATAATAATAATAATAATAATAATAATGGCTGTGTTAAGTAGGCACGCGGCACTGTTAAAACGGCTCCTGCAAGTCGGCTCCAGCACCTGTCAACGAAATCACACTCCACAGAGGAAATTTGAAGGAAAAAAAATACCAATAACAAACAGCAAGCACTGTATGATGAGTACATATATTCGAGAGATTTTGCAGGCAAAAGTGTTCAAAAGGCTGTCGAAACACCGCCCGCGTACGCAATGAATAGGTGAATCGCAAGGAAAAGGCATTTTAATATTTTGTGCTATTATTCTTACTTTTACAAAAATAAAATTATTATTATACCGTAGAGCTATAATAATGAATAGTATTATAAAACATTTACAAACAAAAGAAGGATATACTATGGGAAAATATAATATATAATATCGTATGTTACGCTTACGCCACTTTGCTAATAGCAGAAAATGAAGATGACTTTCAACGATTACTGAATGAATTCAGTAAAATTTGTAAGAATTTTAATTTGAAAATATCTATTCAGAAGCCGAATGCTATGACAATTGGTAAGAATCCGATTAGGTGTAAATTCGTAGTGGTGGAAATTCTAGAACAAGTTCTAGAGATGAAGTATTTGGGAATAACTTTAGCAAGCTCAAGGCAAATGGAGAAAGAAATCAAAGAGCAAATATTAAAGGGTAATAGGATCGCTGGCTGTCTCAACTACAATAAACATCTAAAACAGGACTCGAAGGTTAGAATATATAAATCAATAATTAGATGAATACTAACATATGCAGCAGAAACAAGAAGCAAAACAAAACATACCCAACAACATCTTGAGGTCGCTGAAATAAGAGTTCTGAGGAAAATCTCACTCTACTAGATAAGGAAAGAAACAGAAACATCAGGGAAGTGTGCAAATTAAGCCAATTACGGAATGAGTTGCAGACCACAGAAAAGAATGGAACGATCATATTGAGAGAATGGAGGAGAAAGGAATCGTGAGGATTGCTAGAGACGAAAGGCCGAGGAGAAGAAGAGAAGTTGGTAGACCAAGGAGAAGATGGAAAGACTCGTTATAATTCTTGGAAAGGAACAAAGCTTAGACTTTTTAAGAAGAAGAAGAAGAAGATATCGAGAGCGCCAAAACAGACCATGAAAATGCCCTCGTAAAATAAAAAGATCACCATCAACAAATTCGTAATAGAAGCAACTCGAATTCATTACCAAGTTGATCAGAACCCCATTCATCAGGACAAGTCCAATCGTTGTGGGTTAATAGTATATTCAGAATTAACTAAACTAAAACTGAAACTAAAACAAACTGCTATTTTTTGTCGGGGGATGTACAAAACTGCATTATTTTCTTTATTGTTATCTGTTCAAAAATTTTTGTGTGTATATGCAAGGAATATACAGGTAGTCTCACAAACTACGGGCCACCCACGTAACTTCTAAACGGTTCCCGGTATCGAAATGCAGTTTTCGCTCAACAATGCGGAATCGTGGGCACGTAATTTGCAGTAGATATATTGTTCAAAATATTTTTAGCTTTCAAGAAATTTAATCTTTAATTTTTCAAATGGAACCATGTATTTTTCTCACTAGCTACACATGGAGCTAGTGACTGCCACTCCGGCTCTAGAGGGAAAGCGCGGTATCTGTCGCAGTCGCGAAGTGAGAGACTTGCACATGATTTTCGTCATCTTATGGAGTGTTAATGAGCAAACAATGTTCCGCCGTCCACATCATCAGCCGGCTTGAGTCGTTTGGTAACGGGTGGTTGCGTGGGCGTCGACCGCCAGCATGCTACAGCCGATTCATCTGGCAGTGTTGCCAGGTGGCGTTAAGCATTTCCCTCCTAGATGGCGCTGCACAAACCACCAAAACGCCAAGAAAACCCCCAAATTTAAAAAAAAAAGAATCATAAGACGAGGAAAGAAAATTAAAGAAATACGAAAAATTATTAATTGTACATGATGATATCTATATTTTATAGTAAACACCTATATTTGTAATGTGTAAAAATTATGTAGAACTATTTATATAAAAATGTACATGTGTACCCACATTGCATAAGTTTTGTTTTAATGAATTTCACATTGAGTATGTGTTGCGAAACGCAAATTTGCCTCACTCATTGTAATGAGTGAAAAAGAGATAATGATACCTCCCCGTAAAAACATTTTTTCAACGGAATTCATTGTTTCCATTATTTGTTTCTTGCTGAGTTTCGTTCCTTTTCATAAAATGTGATACCCTCTTCTACCAATCTTTGGTTGAGACAATAACCGCCCGATTTTAAACGAGAGAATTCATTCAAATTATCTTACATGCCTATAAGTGTTTTTACTATACTTAGTTATATTTTAATAAATATACCTGCAATAACCATAGGAAAGTACTTTTGGATTTTGTGATACACAATATATATTTAGAAGAAAATAACATTTAAAAATCTCAACGAAATCCCCCAACAAAACCCCCAAATAAATTTGCCCCTTAAAACGTCCACTAAAGACCAAAAATCCCCCTAAATTGAGGGGGGAAACCCCTAACCAGGCAACACTGTCATCTGGTCATCAGCCTGCGGTCAATAGCCGCTCCCGTCAACTTGGCTGGCGCCTACCGCCGCCATCGCCGTCGCCGCCGCCGGGCCAAAACGGTCACAGTATAACCAGTATGTTCACTTGCTCCAAAATCTAGTTTTGCGCTGGGTAGACCCTCGGCCATGTTCTTGGTTGTCAGCCAATAGAATTTCAGCAGATTCATTCGGATATCATACACTATGTGATATGAGAACTGAGTGTATGTGTTTAATTTGTTTCAGAAAACGTGGCATTTGAATAACATGGATCGAATAATAAAGTGAATTGAACTAGTGAATAAAATAAATGTAAGAAAATCATTTTAAATGTAGTAATTATGTATTTCGCGCGCTAGGTGTTATACCAAGAACATGGCGGACGTCACGTGATCGAAAAACCTTTTTCAATGGGATTTGCCGCGAGTGAACATACTGGTTATACTGTGAAATGGTCGCCCGCTTACCTTCCAGCCTCGCCAAGGACATTGGGTGGAAAGAACTGTTGCGTCCAATTTTAAAATTTTATGCATAGTTGCAGATAACAAAGACAAGAATTTGTGTGTAAGGATTTTTTCAAATATTATTTAGATTCTTCGTAATAATTAATTAAACTCAATTTTTTTGCATCTAATAATATGACATGAATTCAATAATTAATATTTAAAAAAACTATAACTAATACCAACATTTCCTTCCACTTATTTGTTTACTTGTATTTCAGGAGCAGTTCTGCAAAATTTCAAATTTTTATTGTGATTGGTTCTCAAGAAAAGTGCACTTTTATAAAGTTAAACATTAAAAATTTAAAATGTTTACAATATAAACAATTACTGTCTTTTCTACAAACATTAATGATAATATTTTCTCACAAATATGTTTCTAAAGATTACAAATTTTCATTGTTTCACATAAAATTGTAACTGCTTAAAAAAGTATAATTCTGTGTTGTGTAAATCCGCCCACATCCCCCCTTACCTGCCCGCCTCGCCAAGGACATTGGGGGGAATCAACTGTTGCGTCAGCGACACACATTGTTTGTAGTAGTACAGTGCGATTTTGCTAACTCTGCCTCTCAAGCCCGTACGGCCACGATGAAATATCACACGGCATTTCGCGTCTTTCTCAGTCATGCCGGTAGAAGTCGCATGATCGCAAGCATGCGTCAAGCGGTCGCGATCATGCGATACCTAAAGGCACGACTGAGAAAGACGCAAAATACCGTGATATATTCTATAGTAAAGACGGGCCTTGAGAGGCAAAGTTGCAGAAATCCCAGTAGAGTAGTCGTTTTTTTTATTGCTAGGCGGGCCACGCGTTGGCCATGTAATTTACACATTTGATTCGTGTTTATAAAGCTCTTAAAAACGGATGAAGAATCTTTATTGTTGCCACGCATGTTTGCAATACCTGCTCCTTCCCGCATCCCGCGAAGTCAGAATTTAATTAATAATCCTCCATAAATGATAAGGGTGAGGGTTATTACAACATGTAAATGAGAAAGCGGGCCACGGACCACGCGCCGTTTGGCAAAACGCGGCATCTAAAATTAAAACTTGGAAGTAACAGTGGTAATGAATTAAATTAATAAAATAGTGAAAGGAGAATAAATTATATAACATTCCACATTTAATGAATGCAAATCTACAAATTCTACTTCAAAAAAAAATGAAGGTAATTGGACCGGTCCACTTAACCTAACCTCCCAGCGGTCCAGTTAACCCCACAGTACATATTTTCTTTATATGCTCGAAAACACACAAGCCGCTACGTATTATTAAAAAAACACACTATTATAGGGCAGAAATACTAACAATTAATTTGGTGTGAATATTCGTCTTGTAGTTGTTAACATGAGCGTTTAGTGATAAACCATAGCTAGTGCGTGAGTACTGTAGGTTATATCACAAGCCTTTCACAGAAACAAGTCTGTCAATACTTACATTCGATAGATGAACGGCTGCACTGAACACATAAAAAGCAATCTTCATCGGTATCAAGCAACTATTAATACTTCTAATTGCGAGAGCATTCACGTTTATACGGAAAAATCTTGAATTAATGTACACAGAAAGCATGCATGTAATATGAAGAAATCTAAACCTTCTAAACATGACGTCACAAACAATGATCGCCTTCAGCGCCGAGTAATATAGTTGGTATTGGATACTATGGATAAGCGCCGGTCCAGCAAAAACGTTATATAATGTTCAAAAGTATCTCATACTCTAGATTACGGTGTGAGAAACGCTTCTTTGAGGCCTTTGGCCTCAAAATTTTAGCTTTTAAGGACTTAGTCTAGAAGTCATTGAACTTTACAAATTCAAGAATCCTGAGTTGCGGGTTGCATTTTACATGAATATTTAGATGCGTTTTTTAAAATAAATGATTCATATTTTCGAAGTCAAAGTGCAATTCTTCACGTTTCTGTGAAATTCTCTTTCTTTATAGACTTCATTTATAAAGATAGGTTGCGGGTGAAAGCCGCAAAGGAAAGGAATACTACTGAAATAATATAGGAGACGATTTATTATATTTCTATTATATATCTCTTATTTCATTTTAAATTGCGTCCTTTAATTGTGTGAAATGTGAAAACGAATATACGAGTGGTCGTTGCCGATTGTTGTAACGCTGCGCTGATAAGGTGATAATGACGGCTGTGTTTAGTTCGCGGTAATAGAAACTAATACTTTTATATATTTGTAGAATACAATACCGTGGTGTTTAATAATAACTATTTTATTTTATTACTATTTGTTCGTGATTACATTGCATACCTTATGAAATGAATTCAATGCCAGAAATATATTTTTACTTTATAGAGCTTTTTCATTTACAGTTTTGAATAAAAAATATATTGCTGGACACTAATTATCGCACTAAACGTTCTACGATTTCAAATGAGTTTTACAAATATGATGACTGAGATGTGTTAATATGGAGAGACATTGTGGAATAAATAATATTACATAACCATTACTCATGACGAGAAAGTACGCTCTGTTTTAGAACCACTAGCTTCTTAATAAAATTTTTTTGTAAAGATGGATCTTCAAGCAAGGTATTGTACAAATTTTCAAAATACGAGTAATTTTTGTATAATTTCGCGTGAAATATGGGCAAATTTAATTATTCTTTTTCCCAAAAAACCTCTCCAATTGTTTCTTTAAATATTTTTCTCGTATTTATCCGAAGACGGTGAAAAAAGTGTTGTAACTCTCATTTGCGGTAAACACTCTGTATTTTCAAAAATTAAAAATGTTTCAAATCACTTAGTCAATTTTTTTCTTTAATTTCCTTCCACGGATAAAACGAGGGATGGTTAACAGTACGGCGCGGATCTGATTTTCATTGGACCCTGAATTATTGAAAACGTGCAAATTTAGAAATAACGCGAGAAAGTATGTATTATAGCATCCCTAGTCTTTCTCATGTGTATAGTAAAGGACACTTAAAATAAGGCTTATATGTTTTTCGTTGAACTTCCTGAATTTTCGAAAAGTTAGAATTAGTGCGGGAAAGGACGTGCGTCGTTTAATTGGGTTAAAAGCACCGTTAGTTTCGAATTAACTACGTTACAGTTGTTCACCTGCATTTGTTACTTATGTTTTGCAACAGTGTAATTACGAATGCTGTTGGCTGTCCGGGTGCCGGGCAACTCGGACCCGGGCGGCGTCGAAAGCTGTGATGTCGACGTTTCGACCATCTTGTCGCGACATTCTTTAGAGCTGCTCTGCGTACCCTGAGCAGCCCCGAGAAATGATGTGGCGGATTTTCGATAGAACCTGTTACCGACGTAGCTTGGTCGAATTCAGCTGGAGCAGAATTCTAGTGCACGTCTGTTCTAACCGAAAGGTTTTCGTGGTTTCTTTGATCAATACCAGACGAATGCCGGGGCAGTACAGTAACAAGCGGGCAAAGGAGCAGTTGCTATCTTTTTTTCTTTTCCTTCCCTGACCTCACACTCATACACACAGACACACACCCATTTACATGTACTACACTACCATCCATGCAATGCATTTGCGGCGTCGATGTTATAATGGTTATCGTATTGGACTGTTATATCTAAGTTCGCGGGTTCAAACCCGATCGAAGTCGTGTATTTTTAAGGGCGAAAAAATCCTTCGCACGCCATCCTTCTGAGGGGAAATAAAGCCGGTTGTTCCATGTTAGTAGATTTACTTGCATGTAAAAGATCCTCAAGCCCAAATGAAGCCTCTGAGCTAAATTCAAATCGCCTGTTCCTTACCCATGAAATACCTTCTTTCTCCGCTAGTTGGTGAAAGAAGCGTAGCGAAATTTGCGCGGTCAGACGGAAGAGCAGGCCTCATGGCCTGAGTCTCGCCACGTAAAAAAACGCACCACTTCAATTCATGTCGAGAGACCAGTCGGTAACACTGAGCCTGTCCCGCTCGGGGCCGCTCGGTGCCCCGCTGAGGGGAGACGTCTGGAGCGAGAACCCCAGCAGGCCAACGTGCAAGTTGGCGCCGGACCTCAGCCTTCAGTGGGGGAGGAAAATCACCATCTCTTGAAATCCCGTAACTTTCATTACACCTAATGGAATTCGCCACCATGCGACTAAAGAACGTGTGTTAGCAGTTCATTGTTAGAGCAGTGAACGTCAACATTACTCAAAGATTTTTGCTAAAAATATCATGTTAAGATGATACTTTACCCTATTTCTGATATCAATTTCTCCGACTTTTGCCTTCAAAGTCTGTGAGTATTTTTGGGCCAATTCCAGTTAGATCGCGTAGCTATCTTTAAAAATTGCTATAGAAAAATTCAAAATGTTAAAATCAGAAAATCACTCAATGTAACATCAGATCATTATCTTTCTCAAATCAAGACGAATTTAACATCTTCTACAAGCAAACAAAATATAACTAGAACCAAAATTTCAAAGATTAATAGAGAGACTCTTAAAAATGAAAACAGAATTTCAAGAAAGACTTAAAATACCAAGCAAATGGAATGATGTTACCTTACTGAACGTACCCAGGAAATTGCACCGTTGAACTTTCATAAGAGACATGCTTGGTGGAATGAAGATTGTGAAAAAGTGATCAAAGATAGACTTTGTGGCTGGCACAAATGGAATGGAAATAACACTCCAGAAAATCTAGAAGAAGTAGAAAGGTTCAGAAAAATGGCTCTGACAAATTTTACGGACAACTATAAGAAAGTAGTATTCGAAAGACCAAATTACGAAAATGGAAAAAAAAAATTAAGAAGAACGACGCACGACTATTTTACAGAGCTTTTAAGAATGAAATCAGTGGATATGCAGGAGTCTTAACTTCCTACAGGAAGATTATACACTAGCATTGAACACCAGGGATAATTGTGATATTCTATCTGTGTATTTTGAAAAGTTATTAAATTGTACAAAACCACAGGAAAAGTTAAGCTTTAAATTTACCGCGCCGAATTCCGATTCTATGCCACAAGATGTACATGAAATTAAAAGTATTATCAAATCACTAAAAAATAAAGCGTTTGGCGAAGATAGGATAATTCCAGAATTATGGAAGATTTTAGGTGAATTTATAATAGCAACAATTAACTTTTTTAAAAAAATGGACTGAGAAAACAATTTCAGAAAATTGGCATGTGGCCTTATCATCTATTACATAAAAAAAACAAAAAATAGAAAATATAAAAATATTTTCCAAATTACTTCTAAGCAGACTTGAACCATAGACCGAATCACAACTTGGTGGGTTCCAAAATGGTTTCAGAAGAAATAGATCATGTGCAAAACAAACTCATAATCCAAAATTGATATTAAAATATAGCACCAGGCCGAAGAATACTTGTTTCATCAATTTTCAAAAAGTTTATGATTCAGCGGATAGGGAAACTATTTTTGACCCATTAAAAAATACCAAGTTGATCAAAAACTATAAATTTAATAAAACTTACATTAACTAATACGATTTACAAAGTGAATTTCCGCTGGCCCCGTGGCCGAGATAGCTAGGGCAGTAGTGCTGTAGAGATCTTAGACCGTGAGGTCGCTGGTTCGAGTCCCGCCTCGTGCATGGTTGTATGTG
Source organism: Acheta domesticus (assembly GCA_031308135.1). Lineage (NCBI taxonomy): Eukaryota > Metazoa > Arthropoda > Insecta > Orthoptera > Gryllidae > Acheta > Acheta domesticus. The sequence continues at coordinate 2,509,425 of JAHLJT010009355.1, read as the reverse complement.
TTCGTCCTTTCACCCCCTATCATCATCATCATCATCATCATCATATCGTTTCATCTTCATATCATAACGTTACATCCAATAGTGGTCGCTAATGACCGAGTAGCTGATGCGACCTTAAATTTTAAAAAAGTGTACTTCTAAATGAAGTCAGTAAGCTCTTTCAAGTAAACACAGGAATAAGAAAATGGACAATCACCAATTCTTTTTAAAGTGCTCTAGTATTAAGTCATCAGGACATTTTGGGAGAAGGATGTATATCAGGATTTTTGTTTAGTATGCATCCAGTATTGTTTGAATATGTACACTTAGGCTTAGTTGCGTTTGAGTTTGATTCTTTCACATTGCATTGTTTGGTTGGACTCGCGTTACTCTATCACAGTCAACATTGGCGTAGAAACCGCTTGGCGAACTGGGAACAGAAGATGTCTTCATGAATAGGCATCTACTGCAAATGAAAGTGAAGTATCAGACAGTGACGCTGATAATCTCTACGAACCTCGTGATAGCGCCAAGTTCTTCCGAATCGTCTGGAGTTCTAGTGAGGAAACAGAGGAAGAGATGAAGCAGGGAATCGCATAGCGTCAGAACTAACAGAAAGGAGTGGTCGTTCGTGGCCCTTCGATCCTCCTCCTCCTCGTCAGACGCGCGGACACAATATCTTGCATTCGTCGAGTGAAACGGCTCGTGGCATGATGACAGGAGCCCAACAAATGCTTTCGAACAATTTGAATACTTACTTTAATTTGAAATCAATATTAGATGTAGGCTCCCCATCGTAACAGTTTATTGTGGCATAAAGCTTTTTCGGCCGCATTGCGGCCATCTTCAGTGCTACAATAATAATAATAATAATAATAATAATAATAATAATAATAATATATCTAAATTACAAAAAATTTTAAAAATTTTAAAGAATTAAAAACTTTTTACAGAATATTGTCAAGAATTGGTTTTTAAGAAAATGTAAAATGTGAAATGGACATAATTTTTTTAAAAAATGACAAATGAAAATTAAATTAAATAAATGGAATCTATTACAAATAATATTATGAAGCAAACTGGAGTGAAAGAAAACTGGAAAAGTATAATAAATGAATGGAAACATAATTTTGAATAAAAAATGTACATTTTGAAGAGAGGTGAAAATAGAAAATGAATAAATATGTAACTAAATAAATAAATGAATTAATAAATTAATAAATTTAGGTGAGCATAGTACTTTGGACCGGCACTCACAGACAACTGAAAAACTTCACTGACTTCCTTAATTCTATACATACTAATATACAATTTACAGTAGAGAAGGAAAATGAGAACAGAACCCTTAACTTTCTAGACCTATCCATCACTTTAGTGAATGACAGACACGTTTTTGACATATACAGGAAACCGACACACACCGACACAGTAATTCATAACAGTTCACAACATCCACCCTCTCACAAACACGCAGCATTCCATAGTATGTGTAGCACTGAAGATGGCCGCAATGCGGCCGAAAAAGCTTTATGCCACAATAAACTGTTACGATGGGGAGCCTACATCTAATATTGATTTCGATGATAGCATCGTAAATGCCACACAATTTCTTACTATTACTTTAATTTGCACAATTATAATAGAATAAATGTTTTGTGTGTTTTATGTCAATACAAATCACTTCTACTAAATGTATTGATTAATTCACTCCAGAATCAACGTATAAATGATTATAGTGTTTGCTTAATTGGGGGAACTCTTTTAAAAAAAATTCTGAACAAAATACTTCTAAACGTCAAAAAATGTAATTAAAGAATGATTTCCTATTGTGAAAACCAATAATGATCAAATTTCAGAATAAAATTCTGAAAAAGGAACCCATAACTGTAATTTATAAGCCTGAGGTCTATCTGACCCCACCTTTGTAATGGAGTAGTTAAATTTGCGATTGCATTCGAGGGTTAAATATCTTGGAGAGTGAATTAGCAGAAATGGAACGGATAGCATGGCTATGAAGATCACAAAACGGAAAATGGAACAATTACATTTTTGCACAAAAAATACATACAGGGTGGAACAACTAACTGTTAACACCCCTTGTTTCTCCTCAACTGTGCAAGATACGAAGATGCCGCTTGCACAAAGAGGGGCTACTTGATTATAACAAACTTTGTCTTTGCACTATTTTAAACTACGAAGATATAAGGTCAACTTCGTTTTTTTAATGGAACCATATGCTAAATTTTAGTGCATTGTAATGGGCTTAAAAATACTGGTTCAAATACGTCTCTCAAATATTTCTTCGTATTTAAGAGAATAGGTTTTTAGAAATTGACGTGTTTTTGTAACGTATTTTTCAATTGAAGCGGCAATTTTCAATTCGACCTTTCCTTAGTAGGTAGTATTAGTAGGTAGTAGTAGTAGGTAGTATTAGTATTAGTAGGTAGTATTCGACCTTTTCTTAGTAAATAGGAATCTTCTCGAGTCTGCTCTTCTGTCAAACGCATTCATTTACTTGAGCACAGTAACAACTACGTTCTTTGATACTAATTTTGCCAAAAGATGACTTCGTCCAAGGAAGACTCAAAGGCTGAATAAAGAATGCTTGTATGTGATGGTTAGTTACGAATAAATTATGATTATTAAGATATTGTTCATTTATTTTTGTATTATTTGCTTAAAATTTTAAATAGATAATTTTTTTAGATAAAATTAATTTTTAATAGAACATGTTGTCACATATCAAAATAACAGAATAGTATTTGAGGGACAAAACATGAACTTTGCGGAATCAGGAAAGGTCAAATTGAAAATTGTCGCTTCAGAGGAAAAATACATTACAAAAGCACTTGAATTTCTAAAAAAATATTCGCTTAAGTGCGAATAGGTACACATATTTGAAATAGTCTTTTTAAGACCATTATGATGCGCTAAAATGTTGCATGTGGTTTATTTAAAAAAACAAACAAAGTTGACATATGTATTTATAGTAAAATGTAGTGTAAAGACGAAGTATGCTATAATCAAGTAGCCCCTGTTTATGCAATCGACTGTCCAAATGGCATCTTCGTATCTTGCACGGTTGAGGAAATACAAGAGGTGTTAATACTTAATTGTTCCACTCTGTATAATAAAGAGAGTTTGTCTATCAATGCAAAATTATACTACAGTACAGTTGTTAGACCAGTCATCTGGTACGGCATGGAAACTACAAGCATAATTGGAATTGAAAATTTGCCGAAGATACAAACATTTTAATACGGATTTATGGTGCAGGAGAAACACAGGAAGGTTATAGATTGAGATCTAATGCAGAAATTTGTAGTAAAATGGAAAACCTAGATGTGATGATTAGAGAACGACGACCACAGTTCTATGAACATTTGGTCCGCAGGGACCATTACACAAACAACTTTTTGATAAAACTTGGAATTACAAAGGCCAAAAAGGCTATGTCAAACTAATGAAGTACAAAAATTTTAAATTACTAAACAAGACTGTCTAAATCGAAAATAATACAGAAACGAAGTTTTGAACTCAAATTTCTTGTCGGTGAACAGAAAAATAGAGGAGAACAGACTGCTGAAAGAAGAGTTGTACAGTCGAACAGGATGAAGGACTTCTGGAGGAGAAAGAAGGAAACTATACGAAGTGATATTTGCTTGGTCTATGTTGTCCTGTCAGCGTGTAGAAAAAATATAAATTGTCACTATGATTAAAAGTTTTTAATCTTAGTTATGATCCACGACTCCAGATTTTAGGTCGAGTAAGCCACCAGAAAAAATGTTCCATCTATACTTTTATTCGTATGTTGTATGGCTCTTGAGCTTAAGTCAATAAAAAAACTACTTTATATTGCCGACGTTTAGGCCGGATATTCGGCTTTCATCGAGGTTACAATATTGTGTAAATGAAACTGAAGCCGGCGGCTCGCTTCCAGATCTTAAAAAATTATCTCTTACTTGCGGTTTGGGACCGGAACTGAAAATGTTGCCTTCTAAATTATATGCAGTCAGGAAGAATATTGAGGAATCACGTCAATGAAGTTTATTCAACTCCTTCCCAAATTTGATCTGTTAAATTGTATTTAGCAATTGAGTGCTTTATGGATAATTTTATCTCTAATGTATGTGTGTGTTCCATGTAATCGTATGTGTGTCACCATGGTATATTTTTGTAAGTACTGTATTTTTGTAACTATGGTCCCCAATGACCTATCTGTATCTGGGGCGATCTTAAATCAATTATTTAAAAAAAGTGTGTAAAAATACCAGAGTAAAAGGGATGAACCGTCGGCAGAGTAAAGTAGTTGCCTTTATTGTTCTTAATTCAAGAACCATACAAACTTTGTATAATTACAACGGGTCAAGAATCATTTAGTATATAATTTTATTGTCCAAGCCATTCGTAATTTCTAATGTGTATCACCAATTATACGAATAATGAAAATAGTATATTTTGGATTATTAATGGAGGAAAATCATCAATAGATTTTAAAAGAAATTTCAAGCCACTTCGTTTTGCATTAGGAAGTGTCACAAAACGTCTGAATGTCATATTTGCTTTTAATGAAAGTTCTTAAAATAAAAAAAAAAATTCTGCGCAACTACACTCCTTCGCACGTGTTGTTTTTGGAAAGAAAACATTTATTTTTAAATCTGCTGTCTGTGCCGAGAAAATAACAAAGGAGACATTTCACCTACTAATTGCTCCATAAATCCTATTTTGGTTTTCATTTAACCAAGCTGTGCTTTCAGAACTCGTTTATGCTGTGTGCGCTCTGTACAGAACTGCTTTTCAACATTTTGTTACTCTATGAAGTTTTATCTTCATTTTCTTCCACCGTGTGTAATGATCGTGCTTAGAATGATCATTTTTAATGTTTCTGGAATGGGCAAATGCGTTTTTCAAATAAATATTCACATGAAGCAAAATACTCACTTTATAAATTGTACGTAGGTCAGACAGCGTGGAAGGAATTTCAGGTTAGTGTATAAAAAACAAATTACGTGGGCCGAAGCGATCACATCCAAAACATTTCAACAAGGAAACTAAGTTCAGATCTTGGGAAATTCTCATTTTGTAACAGAGCAATTCGAGATTAGAAAATTTACTCCAACAACTTTCAAAGCCTTTCCTCTAAGTGTTTGAAGTTTTAGAAATTAGTCAGAACAAGCTGAGAGTTACTCATTTAACATCTATTACTAAGTGCTGTGAAGTGCTGGTTTGTGTAATTCAAAGAAAAAGTGTAGTGTAGTGTAGTGAGGAGTAGTGTAGTGAAGTGAAGTGAACGTGATAAATGATTTCTTTGAATCTAATTTAGCCAATATCTATGTAGATTGTGTTGATTTTTAGTATCACCAACATTATAATTGTTGTATATCATGGTAGAGTTGAACCATTTGTTATAACATTTAATGTTAGTGATTGTATGATTATTGCATCGTTTTATATTGTACTCTTTTATTTTTGTTATTATTAGTGTAATTATTATCAATTAACTGACACCGGGACATACCCAATTGCAGTTCAAATAAATGAATTATATTAACGGTGGAATGCTACTGGACCGCCGACTAGGAGCCCCAAAGTAGTTTTTTTCGTCTATGTTGGTTTAGGGACGGAAATTATTGTTTCGCCATTTAGGGCACCATAAAGGACTTCAAAATAGAACCCAATTTACACACTACAATTGTTTTTCTATTTCTGTGTTAATTTTTCTTTGTAAACAAATATATTTATTTCTTTCGTAAATAATAACAATTTACATATTTATGGAGTGTTCACATGTTTCTGAAATGCAAATATTTGCATAGAAAATACATGTCCAAACCAATTTTGAGTATTTCTTGCGGCTTAGTCATTCGAAATCACACAGTAGATTATTTGACAAAATATGCTTAAAATTAACTTAAGAGCTTATTTTCAAAGTTTCCTTGTTTCCTCTCTGGACACCCTGTATTTAACTTCCAATTTTGTAACTACTACATATTTTTAATACCTTCTATGATACGACATTCCGTTTAGGCAGACGATATAAATTTGAAGAAATTTGTGGTCTTATAAATCATGGTGACCAATGAGTCATGTAAAAGTCAATCATTTTAACATTTAATGCAGGCGTACGCCTTGTTTTATTGTCTCACAAAATGTCACTCTCAAAACAGTGAAAAGACCTCACTCGAAAATGGATTTTAAGCAAAGGTCGAAATGCCATCAGCATTGATGAAGTTTATCCTTTCTTGACTTTTTAAATTCGCTGTGCGTAATCTTAAAGTTGGTTTTCTAATTCCTCTTGCTTCATTATTTTAGTCGAAGTGATCTTTATCAAAATGTATTGCATAAATAGCATCGAAACAATTAAAATTCTTGTATTTTTTTACTTGATATCAATCTATTGTACATAAAATAGCGTCCACTGCATTACAACAGATCTTAAGAAAATAATAATTGCGCTAAATATGTAATCACATGAGAAAGGAGTTATATTTTACATATATTTACGAAAAAGGGCTTTGCAGGACAGTAAAGTATTAGACAGATACGAAATTTTCTATGCGTTTTCGCAGTAGTATACTAGTGGTGCTACAACAGCACTTACTTTCCCGTATTAGAGGAAACAGCTAAGTAGTACTGTAATATTGCACTTTATGCGCTACTAACATCTTCGCTTGGAGCTCACTATTTCCATTGCAGTGTTGTCAGAACTATGTGAATTCTACAACTTCACAAAAATAGAATGCAAAAGTTTTGTAACCCTGTATTGGAAAAAGAAGCCTGATACCCTAGAAATATAGAAATGCCTTCCATTGGGCCATGATTAGGGAAGAGTATTTTAAAACCATGCAACAAATTCTCTACTCACTACAAATGGTACAGCATTTGGTGCAAAACTAAATAATTGCCTGCAAATGTCAACATAAATTAGATAATTATAACTCCTTTTCATACAGCTCCATTAGGTCACAACAATGACACTAATTCACAGATATTCGCGAGAGCAAAGTGAATTCCATTGTTGCAGACCCTGCATTGTCGCTATTCTGAGAGCTATTAATTCTTTTTACTTATTTCAAATATTTCAAAAGAAACAATTTCTAAAATATTAATGTGTAAGTCTATAACAAAGTTCGAATGTAAGAAACGAAGAAAGAAATAATATACAAAATTGCACATTCTAATTTACGACGCATCCAGCTGTCCGAAGCGCAGTAAATTTACAGCGGCCTATTACGTTTGTCACAAAATTAAAGAAAAACTACTCGTATTTTGAAAAAATTAAGCATGACCGTATTTATTTTATTTATTTATTTGTCAAAAAACAGAAACAGAATGGCACAGACTTTCCCGTATTAGTTTTCTATTTTCCTGGGTCTTCGCTAGCTATTCGGAATTGCCACATACTCTTTCTTGCCAGATACCATCTATCATCGCCAAAAGTACATTTTTTTGTCATTTTCTTAATTTTTCGGTTTCCTATTGGTAGAACAGAAACATTAATTTTAGAATATTAAAGAACACAAAAACCTAGCCGTAAATGGCAATTTTCTTTTAAAAATTATGTGCCGTTTAAGAGAAAATGGCGTTCTAGCACTACTAAAATGCGAAATTTGAAGCTCATTTTCACAGAAACTTTTTGAGTTTTCAAAATACCTTATTTGAAGTTATTTGAAGCACTTACACTCCCAAATATAATCATCTTTACAAATTGCGGATAATGTGCATATTAAAGATGTGAGAGATCTTTCAAAAAATTTACATTTATATAATTTTTGAAAAAAACAAAAAAAACTCAAAATAAACTTCACGCTATACTAATGAGTGTAATTAAGCACTATCCGTTACAAAAGTTTCAAGAAAAAAATTGCAGCCATATACGAGAAAACAACGTTTGAGCATTTCTGAAAATGCCGAAATTTGAGCTACTTTTCTCAGAAAACGGTAGGGTTTTCGAGAAACTTTACTTGACATTCTTTAAAGCATATATACTCGTAAATATAATAATGTAAAAAAATCGCCGATAATGTAAATATTAACGACGTGAGAGACAAGTAAAAAAAATTATATTTTTGTAACTTTTGAAAAAACCAACCGATAGACCAAAATGGCTTTTATGTCATTGATAGAGTACATTTACCACTATCCCTACCAAAAGTTTAAAGAAAAAATTTGGAGCCGTGTTTGAGAAAATTTTGTTTTTGTAATTTTTTAAAATTGCACATATTGCACGCAATATTGCAGGAAAACTACCAAAATTGTGAAAAACATTTACATGACCTTTATTAAAGAACTCAATATGCAGAACAAAGTTTATTTGAAGAAAAAATCTCTATCTTCAATTTTGTAGTTGGAGAAAGACGCCGAAAAAAATTCAAACTTTCACAATTTTCGAAAATTCAGAGCTGTACGTGAAAATCGGACCTATGCCATGTTAAAAAGTGTGTTTTACTCTATTCATACAAGAAATTTAAAGAAAAAATTTGGAGCCGTTTTTGAGAAAATGTTGAAAATCCCCGTGGGGCTTCATATAAAGTACCCCCAAATTTTAAAGAATCTTTTTGAAAATCACAAAGCTTCGACTAGAATCAGATCGACTGGGGAATATCAATTTTGAAGAAAATCGACCAAACGGTTTAGGCGCTAGCGTTGACCACAGACGGACAGACGGACGGAATGCCGTCAATCGATTTTTAAGTATAAAGAAGCAACAAATCGTGGATTTTGACCACACCACGAGATAGAGGATTTTTTTTCTTAATTTAGCAACTGGTTTTATCCACGTATTCGTTTTCACGGCCCGGCAATTAATTTTTTTCCGCCGAAAATTGGCCATTTTTTCGCGCAGCATTACATAACTTTCCCTATACTACGTATATCACTCCGTGTATACTCCGTAAAAATGCCACTGAAGTTCATATCTTTAACATTCACTAGAATTTTAGCAAAAAAGTTCGTTTTGGAAACTAATGACGCATTTAAGGGAATGAACAGATTGACCAATACTTATAATTCAATGATAAAATTATGTGACTAGTAACTAAGGGAGTGTTCCATACGTTCAAGTGGTTTTAACCCTTAAGTGCTGACGTGCCTTCAAACTTCTCTTACCGGTGAAGTGCGGTCTCAGACCCCAAAAGTTTTAGGCGGATTATTTTCGGTGTTCATTTCACGTTGACTTGACAATTTTTTCACGTTGACAATACTACAAGAAACAGGAAAATAAAGGGATTTGTTGTTAATATGTTAAATGAAAATAATTTTATTTATTGCTCGCCGACTAAATATCTGGTTATAATTTGTACCATACTGTTTCTTCACTATTAATTATCTCAAGAACTCGTAGAATAGTTTGAAATATTGTTCATTACATTAAAAAAACTTCATTTAAATACGATAATGCATTGATACAAGAAAAACATACATTAATAAAAAAACTGCAATGCATATTCACTGTGGGAAGAAAAGTCCCACTACTGGTGATGTGAGGTCTGCGAGAGCGCTTCGAAACTTCAAATGGCCCTCAAAGGCGAACGGCTGTCACGAGATTCGCTGCCCCGCGTGTGAGTGTAGTTTAGAAAGAGAAAGGAGGTACTGTAAAGAAAAAAAAACATACTGCGACGTACCAGAAATGAGGGCTAGGCGTTTATTGTTCCTCAGCGGTTTCAGAAACCGTACGTCACCACTTAAGGGTTAAACCGTCAGCACTCGTTTTGTGTCTACGCGACTAAGATCAATGATTTCGTCGTTTCTCCGCGAAAAGGTTGCGAGATGGAGATCTATTGTTCCTAGAACCTTCCTATATAATGTCTAGCTATATTTTTGCGTTATAAACGATGCTTTTTTCCTAATTGTTTTTACAGAATAAACGTTTGTGGGCGCAGTTGGTTCCTGTATTCTTCGATAATTTGTGTAAACAAATGCAGACGCAGTTCCAAGTGAGAAGTTACTACAGTGCGCCAGTGGTCTCCTCACCGAGCCGGCATGGCCTCTTATTAAAAATTGCATTTATGTTGGTAGCAACAACATCACTGGGAAACAAGTGAAGAGGTATAGACTTCAGCATCTGTTATGATAGTAGTCATATGTAACATTTTTTAAACTAACAAACTGCCATGAGAATTGGCCGCCATGAAACTATTCCAAGTATAAATAACTTTACGTTAATTAATCGTACGTTGCCGTGCTGGCTCAGTCGTTTGGGTTTGGTTTTAAGTAGCAATCCGCTTACCTGCTCTGCCAATTGCCACTCGATCTGCTCTCCGTACAGAGTGGCGCGAAGTCTGAAAGTTTGCAACACTGTGACACTAAATTACGTGTCAGGTTGCCTAATGATAACTATTTATTTAATGTTTTCAAATAACAAAAGTTAATTTATTCGATGAATGCTATTTTAAACATATTATTTGATTTTGCCTGAATTTTTTTATGGTCATGACCTCTGATATTTAACACAGTGGTACCCTGAGCTCTCTTGGCGATGTCGGATGTCGCCCCTGAGAAACCAGTCCAGATGAACTTCCGTGCGACGTCTTCTTTAATTGCCGACCGGGACCTTGTACCTCTGCCTCTTTCTTGAAAATCTACGGTATTTTCCTCTTATCACCTAAATCCAACTGACATCTAAATGACTGTCCCTACTCTGCGTCCCTGATGGGCGCCTACTCGCGAACTGTGTACGATCGAACAACAAAAAAATTAACAATGCCTGCAATGCTAAGAATTCTACTACTTTCAATGGTTTGTTCCCTTCTCCGAATTAACAAATTGTCTTGGTATTCGCGTCACTGTAAGTATCGAAAGTTCTCATTCGTATTGACAAATGGCATATATCACGCGTTGACCACTGGTTCTCTTTCTTAACGTGGTATCAAATTGTTTTTTTATTTACCCGCCCTGCACCATAGCAACCCCCCTAGCAACCGCGGACTCTCAACCGGTAACAAATATTCGACCCTGTATTGTCCTTCCTGCTTGTATGACACCATAACAACCCCCCCTTCTAGTAACCGCCTACACATCACATTTCAAGCTTCTCCCAGCATTTCCCGTCAAGTGTTTCACTACGCCATCTTTTGTATATTACACATGATAGTAGTGAATGCGTAAATGACGTTTTCTTTTGTTACAAGATGGAGCTCGAACTACCAACCTCAGTGCGCCAGGAGAATCTCTCCACAACAGCAGCTTCCTGGTGAGATTTCTAGAAAAATAAATGTATTATACCGAGGTTTAATAACATCAGTGGTTGCATGTCTCATTACAATAGCTTGGCTTGCTTCTCACACAGGCATCCAGGGCAATGAAGAAGCGGATGCAGCAGCGAAAGCAGAAATCTCTCTTCCCTAAATTGGAACTGAAGCTGGCGGTTCACTTCCCCACCTTCAAAATTACCTCTCACTTGCGGTTAAGAAGCTTTGAGTCCGAAACTGGAAAATGTTGCCTTCTAAATTACATGTAGTCAGGAAGAATATCGAGGAATCCCTCATCACGTCAATTAGTCTTAGCAGGAGACATCAAATGATTATAACCAAACTGCGTATAGGTCATTTTAAGCTTCGCCGTAGCTACCTGATGAAGAAGACTACTCCTGATCTTTGCCCAAATATCGATCTTCCAGTATCGACTAAGCACCTCGTTGTTGATAGCCATGCAATGACGACTGACAGAGCAAGTCTCAACAATAATAGTGATCTTCATTGTATATTCAACTCCTATTCGGGCCACATAAAGATTATTCAACTCCTTACCAAATTTAATCTGTTAAATTGTATTTAACAATTGAGTGCTTTATTGATGATTTTGTCTCTAATGTATCTGTATGTTCCATTCCAATTGTATGTGTGTCACCATTGTATATTTTTGTATCTGTGGTCGCCAATGACCTAGATCTTTCTGGGACGACCTTAAATAAATAATTTTAAAAAAGTGTATAATAATACCAGGGTAAAGGGTTGAACCGTCGGCAAAGTATACAAACTGACAAAAATATATTTTAAATATATTTTGTGGGCTTGCATCATTCTCACGAAGGGGAAGCAAATGGAACGTCATCTGGAACCCGAATTCAGTTCGAAGATGAGGTTTTAGGTGGTTGAAATTGAATGTGAAGATGGTATAGAGGAAAGAGAGGAAAGAGATAATTACATCAATACTGAGCAGGAAACAAGCAGTAGTGAAGAGGAATGCTAATGCGTGCTACGAGCATACTTGCATATAATTAATGCGCGTTAATTATAACGTGTAATTAGCGTTTATAGTCTAACCGTGTTTTTAATGTATTCAGCCCTGAGGATGGAGAAATAAAACTCCGAAACGTCGGCTAACTGACATATATTTCATTTATTGGACGAATACCCATGAAATGCTCCACTACAGATGGTCATGAAATACAGCAGAGAAACTATGAGGTGTTGAACCGACGCTAGTGAACTGTATCTTGTGCAATGTCATTGTCACTACCTAAATTCCGTAAGGCAGTAATTGCACTTTTAAAGTCAGTGTAAATTTACTGTCTCTGTGTCGATGTATCCGAGGTTAACCCAACTGAGCTGAAAGTCGACAATGAAAGTCGACGTAGTTTAAGTGTGTGCTATTTACAGTTAATCTGGAAATTTGAGACGTATTCTAGATTGTGACGAGTTTCACTGGTTTTCAATTCATACGTCCTTTCTTATTGCATCAACAATTCCGTAGTTCAGTAGCGATTTGGTTTCAAGAATCTGAGTCAATCATGTGGGAGGTGAACTATTCGGTTCTGCAATATCAAGCAACATTCCAAGTGATATTAGTGACAACATTTACTGGCATCGCACCTAGAAAACAAATTTCAGAGATGGAACTAAAAATGCTAAAGTCGTTAATGCAAAAAAAAATTGCAAAATTTAATATTTGTGTTTCAAGAAGCTCGAAATTCTTCCTAACTACACATTTCTCTTCTCTGACAAGTGAAATATAAATTATGTCTTCCTAGTAAATATTACTAAATTACTATATGAATTGATTACCATAGTAACAGACTATTTATATTTCAATTACAAAGTTGTATAGTTAATATTTGCACTAATTTGCAAAAGTATTATACTTCACTAATAATTTTACTCACTAACATTTGAATCAGTTTATATGCAATATTTATGTACGTACATTTTCACCAGTTTATATGATTGTAAAAAATACAGACCAAATGCAATATAAATGATATTTTCGTTTCAAAGTTAAAAAAAAATACTTTGGATATATAACTATAACAGCCTTTCTTTGTATATAATGGTTCTTGTAAGGTCAGATTCACTGGTTTTTGAAGCAGTGAGAACGTAACAATCTTTATTAAAAACTGTAGTCACTTACTACACTCTTTTGTCTGTCAACGCTTCGACGGTCATTCGTCTTCATCATCCGGATCTAATTAAATATAAAAGATGTAAATAATTTAATTTAATATAGAATGATACTAAAGGTCATTGGCATCAATAGTATATTACTTGAAGTTATAAAACAAAGTTTAAACATTGACATTAATTGCACATCATTGTAATCCAAAATTTATGACCTCATTATCAGTGTCTTCACAGAATAATGATTCCCCTCCCACAAAGGTTCTCCCCCCCCCCGTTTTTTCTTCTCCGCTCCACAGCCATCTTTTGTAAGGATTCAGTGATCCAGTGAACCTTCAGTTCATCACAGGACACCACTCTGTTCACAATGGTAGTTTCTGGATGATTAAGAGGATGTGATATTAACACATAAAATATGAGCGAGGTAGTGGTTACGCACTCATAAAATACTACATGAATTCAACTACAGGTAAATTGAAATATATTTAATTAATAGGTGTTATTTCTGCCATGGGTCGTGTTTGACCGAATTATATCGTATGTTTAAGTAACTTATAATGATATTCATGTGAATGGATTCAGTTCCCCTTTATTACATTTCGAGTATTTTATGTACAAATGAATATTCTCCTAAACAAAAAAACAGGTATGCCATGAATGTCATTCTTTAATTACAAAGATGTGCAGTTAATGTCAATGTTTTTATATAACTTTGTTTTATAACATCAAGTAATATACTGTTGATGCTAATGACCTTTGATATCATTATATATTAGATTCATTTATTTATCTCTTTACTTTCCTGTATACGTACGTATACACGGAGTGATATACGTAGTATAGGGAAAGTTATGTAATGCTGCGCGAAAAAAATTGCCAATTTTCGGCGGAAAAAAATTAATTGCCGGGCCGTGAAAACGAATAAGTGGATAAAACAAGTTGCTAAATTAAGGGAAAAAAATTCCCTAACAAGTGGAGTAGCCAGAAACCCTGTTTTCTAGGTCCTTGATACCGAAAACCCAATTGAAAGGAAAACGTCCGTCTGTCCGTCCGTCTGTGAACACTGCTAGCGCCGAAACCATACGTACGATTGGATATTCCGTGGTCGATCTGATTCTAGTCAAAGCTTTGAGATTTTGAAAAAGATTCTTCAAAATTAGGGGGTACTTTATACGAAGCCCCCCGGGGATTTTCATAATTTTCTCAAAAACGGCTCTAATTTTTTTCTTTAACTTTCTTGTATGAATAGAGTAAAATACACTTATTAACATGGCATAGGTCCGATTTTCACGTATAACTCTGAATTTTCGAATATTTTCAAAGTTTGAATTTTTTTCGGCGTCTTTCTCCAGCTACAAAATTGAAGATGGAGAATTTTTCTTCAAATAAAATTTGTTTTGCAAATTGAGTTCTTTCATAAAAGTCATGTAAATGTTTCTCAAAATTTTAGTAGTTTTCGTGAAATATTGCGGGCAATATGTGCAAAATTAAAAAATTATAAAAACACGATTTTCTCAAAAATGGCTCCAAATTTTTTCTTTAAACTTTTCGTAGGGATAGTGGTAAATGTACTCTATCAGACGACATAAAAGCTATATTGGTCTATCGGTTGGTTTTTTCAAAAATTACAAAAAAGTAAATTTTTTTACTCTCACGTCGTTAATATTTACATTATCGGCGATTTTTTCACATTATTATATTTACGAGTATATATGCTTTAAATAATGTCAAGTAAAGTTTCTCGAAAACACTACCGTTTTGTGTGAAAAGTAGCTCAAATTTCGGCATTTTCAGAAATGCTCAAACGCCATTTTCACGTATATGGCTGTAATTTTTTTCTTGAAACTTTTGTAACCGATAGTGCTAATTACACTCTTTAGTGTAGCGTAAAGTTTATTTTGAATAATTTTTTTGTTTTTTCAAAAATTATATAAATGTAAATTTTTTGAAAGATCTCTCACATTTTTATCCGCATTTGTGAGTGTATGTGCTTCAAATAACTTCAAATAAAGTATTTTGAAAACTCAAACATTTTCTGTGAAAATGAGCTTCAAATTTGCATTTTTAGTAGTGCTAGAACGCCATTTTCTCTTAAACGGCACATAATTTTTAAAAGAAAATTGCCATTTACGTCTAGGTTTTTGTCTTCTTTAATATTCTAAAATTAATGTTTCTGTTCTACCAATAGGAAACCGAAAAATTAAGAAAATGACAAAAAAATGTACTTTTGGCGGTGACAGATGGTATCTGGCAAGAAAGAGTATGTGGCAATTCCGAATAGCTAGGGAAGACCCAAGAAAATAGAAAACTAATACGGGAAAGTGTGTGCTATTCTGTAGCAACACTAGTTTATTTAATTAGATACTGATAATGAAGACCAATGATGCCCGAAACGTTGATTCACAAAAGAGTGTAGCAAGTGACTACAGCATTTAATAAATATTGTCATGTCCTGAATGCCTGCTTTAAAAAGCAGTGGACCTGACCTTACAAGAACCATAAATGATATTTATTCATTTACAATATAATTTCCATGCTTTAACTGACAAATAAAAAGAGCAAGACGGACATTACATTCCTAGTGCAAGCATACCTGAATTTTGGTGTGAGCTCAGTTGGGTTAACCTCGGATACATAAGACACAGAGACAGTAAATTTACAACTGACTTTAAAAGTGCAATTACTGCCATACGGAATTTAGGTAGTGACAATGACATTGCACAAGATATAGTACACTAGCGGCGGCTCAACACCTCATAGTTTCTCTGCTGTATTTCATGACCATCTGTGGTGGAGTCTATCGAGCATTTCATGGGTATTCGTCCAATAAATGAAATTTGTCAGTTAGCCGACGTTTCGGACTTTCATTTCACCATCCTCAGGGCTGAATACATTAACAACACGGTTAGACTATAAACGCTAATTACACAAAGTATAAACACTAATTATAGCATCGAAGCACGCATTACCAATCAAAAATTGTTTAGTACATGTATATAAATACAATTCCAAAAGTAAACGTTTAAAAAATTTAAATTAAAATAGATACGAAACATTGCTTGTATTTTAATTTAATTTTTAAAAAATTTAAATGTTCAATTTTTAATTATTTGTATTATGAATAATAGAGTCTTTTAAGCTTCCTGTAAGCTAGTGGAAGACTAATTTTAATCAAACAATTTGGAGTCATTCCTGAAAGAATTGAAAATGTCGAGTCTTCTTGTAATGTAGCCTCCAAAATCAAAAAATGAACTTTAAACACGCAGCACCTCAAGTTCGTCGAGAGCAAAGGGGAAAATCAATTTCAAAGAAAATCGTCTGGTTGTTTAGGAGCTACTGCCGACCACAGGCGGACGGACAGACGGCAGTGGACGACAGTCGTTTTGCTGTCAATTGATTTTCAATCAACAATTTGTGGATTATGACTACACAACATCCTACAGGAAATAACAAAATTTCTCTCATTTGGTTAAAAATTGTAACAAAGTCCTACTTATCCCAATTTTCCCCTCACAGTACTGCTTGAGACGAAAATTGTGCATGCCAATTATTTAAATGTAAACCACAAGTTTCAGAAACGGCGTGTGCAAAAATGGTGAAAGTCGACAAAATAGTTAATTACGTAATTAATCCGCAAAGTTTCAGTCGGAAATATCTGTAGTAAATTAAAAGAATATCACCTTAAAACGTTCATAACACTTTAGGTCACTTATCTCTAAGCATAACCGATTAAACGCGTGTTTCGGTGACACGTCATTTTCCGGATAGTATGATTTTTGACTTGTACCACTTTTGCTCTCAACGGCTCATATGTAGTACGTTAAACGGAGTAATACAGTAGAATAGAGAAAGATATGTAATCCTGACGATTCGATAAAGTACTCGTATTGCGGGTCTCCGATACCATAAGAGAAGATTTATTTTGCACCTTTGCAAGTACGCATGCAAGTTTGGCTGTCAACGGCTCCATTCCGAAGCCGATAGCCAGCGGCTCCGTGACCCGTGGGTGCGCTGGAGGGGGGTGAGGCGGGGGGAGGGGTGGGGGGCGCGGAGGTCTTGGGCGGGCGCGCGGGCCGCTCCGGTGCAGAGTGCGCCAGCCACTCGCCAGCGCCAGAAGCAGCAGCCGCCGCCGCAGCGCTCCGGGCCATGACTGCGCGCCCGCCCGCCCTGGGCCTCGCCCACCGCCCCTCGCCCGCGCTGCGCACGGCGCTCCTGCTGCTGCTGCTCTGCGCCCCGGCATGGGCCGCCCCCACCGCGGACGCCGCCGCTGTGAGTACTCGCGTCGCCCTCCAGGGCTCGGGCGCGTCGGCTCAGCGGAGCGCAAGGCGAATCGCACTGTTCTTCAACGGCAGAGGTAGCTTAGTGCATCAGCGGATGGCACTGCAGTGCCACTGACCCGACCGCGGACGCCGCCGCTGTCAGTCCTCGCGGGGCCTTCGAGGGCTCGGGCGCGATCGGCTCAGCGGAGCGCAACACCACTGGTGAATTGAATTGAATTAAATGGAATGGATGCCTTATTTTACGTGGCGAGACTCAGGCTATGCGGTCTGCTCTTCCGTCCAAAATATGGAAATTTCGCTACGTTCCTTTCACCAACCTTTTGACACTAGCTACACATACGTTCCTCTCCGCCACGCTCACCGGTGGCTCAGAGCATCAACTGAAGTCACTGCACTCCCTCTGACCGGGAGGTCCTAGGTTCCACTCCCGTCGATGAAGGATTTTCCACACTAGCTACAAAGCAACATCCAATTCAGTCGCTGTCTGGAGGAGAATTCTAGCGGACGGTTGCTTTGATAGGTAGTTTTCCGTGGTTTCTCCGATCAACACCAGGCGAATGCCGGAGCAGTACCCTAGCAAACGAGCCACGGACAGCGCGCGATCTTTCCTTCCTCTTCCTTGTCCTATCCTCAAACCTTACACTAACATGCACTACACTCCCACACATGCCGGGAGACCGGTCGGGAGCTTACAGCTTGTCCCGGCTGGGGCGGTGCCTCCCTGGTGGGAGATACTTGGTTGAGGGGAAAACCCCACTAGTCGACGATAGGTCGACGCCAGATCTCGCCATCCAGCGCGGGAAGACCATAACCACCACCACCACCACCGTCCGATGAAAAAACATGCATTACACATGTGGGATTAATGACCTCAGTATCCGGAACCACTAACAATCCATTAAAACCAGTCCATGCATTTGAGCACACACAAAGACAATGAGAGGTGCATCACCTGCAATGCCAGAAAGACAACATCCGCCTGATCAGCAGGGTGGAAAGTCTTAGGATTCCAGAACTGACGTTTGCTGATATTTTACACTAGTTATTGTCGAATTCAGCCCGTCTACCTGCCGTTCCGATCGGTAGTTTTTGTGGTTTCTCGGATCAATAACGGAGGAATGCCAGAGCGGTACCTTAAGGTAGTATGTTCGTTAAATCGACCACAGTAAAGTACCCCCCCGAAAAATACTATAAATGAAAGTAAAATCTCTGTTCAAGTTGGTGAGAAAAGAAATTGAGCCTAGCGGATTGATTTTTGAATAAAATAAGTTTACATTAGTATGCGCTCTTATGGTAAAACTTTCGCGGGCATAGTTTTATTTTAAGTTATTGAAGAAGTTACACGGTGAAAGTATCTTTGTCTTTCTTCAATAGGTTGTAAATATTTTTGGAATCAGATGATATTGAATGAAAAGTACCCCACTGGGGCTTTCTGAGGAGTAATTGACAAAACCCTCTGCGACATTCATCGCAACCGGAAGTACTGGCGCTAGAACTAGGGGTTTTGCTGTACAGATCGTGCTGTTGTCACCACTGTTCTTCTTGGAGCACGAGAGAAATCCACCCTAACTTAAAATTTTGTATCGCACATAATCACATACTACTTGACGATAATTCACTTTCAATGACACGTGGACTAATATTCAATGCGGGAAGAAAGAAAAGTACCGGCGCCGAACTCAACCAAACCTATATTAGGTACTGCCTATTCACGAAAATGAAAAACCATGTGACATACTAAATTTGTAGTAAAAGTTTTTTAGAGCCGCTATTCAATACTTCTCTTTTAACAGTTATTTGAATGATCTGTTCACGTTTACAAGCGGCTATTGTTGATCTACAGAAGTATTAAATAGTTGAGTATTTGACTAGCGGCCGGCACGAACATACCACTTTAACAAACGGGGTCGAATTCAGTCGCTGTTTGGAAGAGAATTCTAGCGGCCGGCTGCTCTGATCGGTAGTTTTCCGTGGTTTCTCCGATCAATCCCAGGCGAATACCCGAGCAGTATCTTATAAGAAATGAGCCACGGACCGCGCGCGACCTTTGCTTCTTCCTTGTCCTATCCTCGCCCTTTACACTAACATGCATTACACTACTTACTACTACACATGCCGGGAGACCGGTCGGGAGCTTAGAGCTTGTCCCGGCTGGGGCGGTGCCCCGCTGGTGGGAGATACCTGCTTGGGATAAAACCCCGTTAGTCGACGGTAGATCAGCGCCGGATCTCGCCATCCCGCGGGGAAAGATCACCGCCAACTGTCGAAAAAAACACGCACTCTACTTACGGGACCAATGATCTCAGTAGTTGACGCGCCCGGAATCACGAAGAATCAATCAATCAATTAAAAAACTGGCCACGGACAGCGCGGGATCTTTTCCTCGTTATCTTTGTCCCCTCTTTTCCCTTTACGATTCCATACCTTTCAGCTCAACTACTCTACCGCACCCACCGGGAGACCAGTTGCCATCCCGCTGGCGAGATATCCAGCGGAGAGGAGTTACCACCGCCTCTCCGTTGTACAGACGAATTATTAGGTTTAAGTTTTTTTATCGGTAAATTCAAGATAAACTCATCTGCCAGCACTCCTATTGTTTGCAAAATCTTACATAGCGACGTCTGCTACTTTTGTGATTGTTTCTCTTGTACAACTAATGTTGGTACAACTGTTATTTAATCCGTTTACTCCGCAGTGTGGAAAGTGTTCCAGGTACTGCCATTGAAATTCGAACAATCTGTGCTGCAGTGGCCAGCTAACAGTCGGGATGTGAATCCAATTGAAACTATCTGAGCAATAGTTAAAAAAAAGTAAGATAATAGGTGAATGTCTGGTGGTAAAACTGAAGGAAATATAACAAAACGATCCAGAAATTAAAATGCAGTTTACGGCACTGATTAGAAAGATGCCAGAGAGGATCAGAATGCTCATAAATAAAATAGAAATGTTCATTAAGTTTTAAAAATAATTCCTATGTATGAAAATAAATTCATTAGTTCAAACTCTAGGTTTTTAGTCTAATAATTTGCACGACTCTGTACATTAATGGGGGGCAAAAACCAAAATAGTTGGCCGCCCTGAACCACAGTGGTTACTCGCTATATGAAGGCCGCATTCACGTGATACAAATGTCTAAAATACCAACATACGTGGTATTCCAATTGATACTCATATAGTGATGTTCACGCGAAGTGTGCACGAGGTACTTCAAATGCCCGCGCAACGGCCGCCGAAGCGTGGACACGGCCTCCTACTGGAAGAGTGCCGCACTGGCGCAGCCGACAGAGGTCAGAGAATAAACACGGCCCGGGTTCGGGTGGTTGCGAGTGCGTGCGATTGGGAACAAGGGGAGTTAGCCGGGCAGTTTCTAATAGTGCGATTTTTTTGATTCTGCCCCTCGAGCTCCTACTGCCACGATGGAATATCACACCGCATTTCGCATTTTTGTCAGTCCTGCTGCTAGATGTCGCATGATCGCAAGCACTACTTCATACGCTCGTGATCATGCGGTATCTAGCGGCACGACTGAGAAAGACGCGAAATACCCTTGACAAATTCCATCGTAAATACGGGGATTTGAGGGGCAAAGTTGGAAAAATCGCAGTATAGGTCCTGGATATCCGACCCAGGGCCCTGCAACTCTCCATCAAAACAAAGCTCGAAGGTGCTGCTTTAGGAGGCGCTAGAGTCACCGGATACAGGCTCGCCAACATTCGCACCTAAAAATTGGCTAAATTGTGAGAAATACGAAAAGTGTCTTCTAAATGTTCAATTATTCATAATATATTCATATAAGAAACCGTTGAAGAAAGCGGGAACATCGACGCTATCTTTCGTAGCATTACGCGCCTGCTTGAGCGTAATGCGAACCTACGTAGCAGCCACACACGTTTGGAGTATCGTTGGCAGCAGTTCGTATTTTAGTTCCTGTAAGAAGGTGCTACAGGAGTGTGGGCCACTTTAATGGTTTCCACCACGTTTTATGGGAGTTGAAGGGCCCTGGTGCTGGATGTCGGACCGTCCTCATGCTCTCTGATATGTTAGATGGCTGGTGGGAAAGTGCACTAATTGGAGCAAACTATTAGTGGTGTATCGTTGTTCCTAAACGCCTGAATGCTGCGGGCAGTAGAACATTACGGTATGTATGACGCCATACAACCTGTCAATCATTTCAGTTGGTCGAACTCTCTTGCCCAATGCCATGCAAGCGCGTGTGAAGTTACTCGTTGAAACAACTGCCTTCACTAATGGACAGATGTTAGAAGTTTGAACTTGTCACCAACCACGAATACATAATGATAAAGACAAAATTAACTTGTTCTACGGTATAGTAAAATTGTCGAAGGTGGTTAGAACAACTTCAGGGAAGCATTGGTGATTAAAATCTGTGGTAATTCTCATTTCAGATTATACATTAAAGGAAAATGATAATTAATTGGGAAAAAAGGAACAATACTCTAGTGAATTCTGTGGTGGCAGCTGAAATTTTGTGGTAATCCATGATAAAGTTCAAGGATAATGAGGTATCAACCACAATAGTAGATTAAAAGTTTTTAATATGTAGAGAATTTAGTCATACACATGTTTCTTGGGTAAGTACTTTAATTAAGTAGTTTTTAAGCTGAATAGATTTATGTACTTATGTAATTTTCCATTTGCTAACTTGTGAACTGAATTTTCCATATTATAGTGTCACTGTTGATGGGAAAAACACTCCCAAAACATGCGTATGACTAAATTCTCTACATATTAAAAAAAATTAATATACTATTGTGGTTGATACCTCATTATATCCTTTATCTATACTCTAGTGCTTTGGATTGTTGTTGTAAAACAGTCTTTGAAATCTGGGAAAGTTTACTAATGTTATTTACCTAAAATTGAGGCCATCATATTCTTGTTCGCAATTATGTACATAATATTTAATTTAAATTTCACCAAGTAATAAAAAGAAATTTTTGTTTAGATCGAAGCCAAGCTAGAATTATAATTAGTGATAAAAACTAGAATATTTTTCCAGTGTTATTTAGTTTTAAAGATGACGACTTTTCATAAGTAAGCATTCTAATACATATTCTCAATACTCCTAGAAAAGTTTTCAAGTGATGCTAGAACATTTCACAAACTTAGCATTGAGAATTAAGACAAACAGTGTCAATTTCAGAGTTTTCAATTGTCGAAGCATTGCTGTTTTGCCTTTTTGTATCTAGTCACTTCCTTTTCATTGTGGTTCCCCAAAATTTCACTGAAAGAGCCCCGAACCCATTCAATACTGGAAATAGAATACTGATACTAGAAAATGAGAAAGGTCTCACTACACTCACATTAATTGACCTGAATTCAAATATATAAACCACCAGCCTTAGGTCATAACATGTAAATAATTCGTTTACAAGTAAATATAATATAGAGAAAATATAAAAAAAAATTTAAACATTTTAATAATGAAAGTGAAATAAAATGCATGTTCAATGGGAATCTCATCCGGTTCTCTCATCAACATTCGTCTCTTGTTGCTCGAAGGATTTATTTCCAAGAGAAGAAATCTATAATGAAATTTGGATTTCTTTCACGATTTTACACAAACATTTTAGGGATCGTCCATAAATCACGTAATGCTGAAGAGGGGGGAGGGGGATTGGAGCAACGTTACATAGTGGTAGCAAGGTCTTAGTTTAATGTTCCATAAGGCTGATATTTATTTTTAAGATCTTTCAATATTTTCTGAAATAATTACTTTTCTTGAGTCTTACATTAAAACATAACCATATTAAGAAATATTAAAACTATAATAAATTAAAGAATTTATATTATGTAAGATGTTAAAATAAATGAAAATATTTTTCATCAGTAATGTATAGACTGAATCTTTTAGGATAGAAAGAGAATAATCAAAACTGATATAAAGTATTTTCTAAAATTCAATTAAGTTGGCGCAGCAGATGGAGCCTGCGACGGAGCGTGCACGGCTTGTCAGAAAATGTCGCTCCTGCGCGTCCTTCCATCCAAAACTTCTTTCCAACCATATCGTTATATGCAGCCCGCCCCACCAACTTCTCATGTTAATTATAAATTTTAATACATAACATCTTCTTGTTCCTTTAGTTCCTTTCGGAGCATCGAGTCTCGGCAAAGGATCTCCATCTTTTTCTATTTTCTGCAATAGGTATGATTTGCTTCCAAGTCATGCCAGTCTCCCGGATCTCTCCTTCCACTGTCCTTCTCCATGATGTTGTCGGTCGACCTTGGCTTCTACTCCCTGATGGGTTCCAACATAGTGCTTCTCTCTCAATTGAATTTCGGGGTTTCCTTCAAGTATCTCCTATCCAGTTCCACTTTCTGCGTTTTACTTATTTATAACATAAATCAATAAAACTCGTTACTGCTTTACAATTAGTTTTTATTTATTGTAATGGGGGCCAGGGGGTATTGTTACATGCGTTACGTAATTCTTTATGGGGGTCCAAGCGTAGGGAGAGAGGGTATTCAAAATACTCAAAATTTGCGTTACATAATTTATGGACGGCTCCTTATGGCTTTTGTTTTTCTAACAAATTGTAGGACTCCGTGTCTTTGGTTTTTGCCACCTCTGTTCCTCGTGCAAGAAGTTTCAGTAGGGGGTTCAAGAAGTTTCCCGAATTCACAGGGAGTACATCTGGCAGGACCTTATCATCGTCCAGTGTTCATTACCCAAAGAGCAAAATCCGTTGTAGCGCAGGGATAATGTCCGTCGGCAGTAGATAGTGATGCTTTATTTAATTGTTCCTCGAGGAGGTGTTAACAACTATAAATAAATAAAAGCCTCTATTGCTGGTGAAATTCAGGCCATTGAGGATGCACACATGTCCACACATGTCCATGAGGATGCACACATAATTAAAGTAGCAATGTCGATTATCCAAACGTCAGTCATCTAAAACGTCAAATATCGGAACTCATATTTTCTTTGAATAATTATTTTTTTAATTAGGTACCGTGTACTATACGTATTCATTTTTATTTTGTAATACTGAATATTGAGAATGATCTCAGATATGATTACCAGTGATAAAATATTAAAGAGATACCATAGTATAGTCAGTCATCTGACTTCAGTGAACTTTTACAAATCGAATCCAATTCCTATCCAAATTCATTTTATGTACACTTGCCATTTTTATGTTCAGTTATCCTAATTATCAAATATTCGAACCATACCTGGTCTCAATTAGTTCCGATAACGGACGTCACACTGCACTGGTTGAAGAGAACAAATCCCATTGAAAGAAAAACTGGCTTTCTTCAAAATTGTATTTCTAGGAAGACAATGAAAAAATCAAACTTCTGAAATTTTCGATAACTCCAGTTAACAATGAAAATCGGATCAATGACTTAATTATAAGTGTATTTTCTCATCTCTCATTAGTGTATTTCGATCTCGACCTGCGAGCCTATTTGCAGGTCGCGCTGAAACAAATTTTGAGGAACGAACCTAACTCGCAGGATATAACATGCCCTACACTTACGAGGCCAAAGACCAAAGAAGCTGTCACGTTCGAAAACTCATTAGTGAATCAATGCATACACTTGTCTCATTACGAGAAAATTTGATTAATACAAGAAGTAAGTTTTTTTACTTTCTTAGAAGAGAAAGTATTGTAGTGATGACTCGGAAGATTCTCGAGAGAAAAACCCTTATTGCCGAGCCCTGGTAACGAAAAAAATGAGTAAATCTTGTTCCTGTACATAGTAATTTACTTACTCTAATATGTTGTGTAGTCAAAATCCATGTTCTGTGGGTCCTTGATACTCAAAAATCAATTGGCGGCAAAACGTCTGACTGTCCGCCTGTTTGTCCGTCTGTCCGTCCGTCCAATACATCAGTTAGTTTTGACTTTCTCGCATTACGAAATAATTCGTAAGAACGGTTCGAAAATTTTCAAAGAAAAATGCCATTTAGAATAAGGTTTTACTGTTCGTTAATATTCTTA
The DNA here is from genome assembly GCA_031308135.1 of Acheta domesticus. Classification (NCBI taxonomy): domain Eukaryota; kingdom Metazoa; phylum Arthropoda; class Insecta; order Orthoptera; family Gryllidae; genus Acheta; species Acheta domesticus. The sequence continues at coordinate 2,483,862 of JAHLJT010009355.1, read as the reverse complement.
AAATAATATTTCCGTTCTGCTGTTAGAAAATCGAAAAATTAAGAAAATGTCAAAAAAACTTACTTTGGGCGACGATAGATGGCAGCTGGCAAGAGTATGTGGCAAGTCCGAATAGCTAGCCGTGACCAAAGGGGATAGTAAACTAATACGGGAAAGTCTGTGCCATTCTGCAGCACCGCTAGTTCATAATTAACATTTATCCAAACATGTTCACTTATTTCGTTCTAATATGTTCATATATTCTTAATCCGTGACAACAGTGTTGTGATGTTCTAATGATATTTTTATTACAGTTTTGAGAATTGCAAGAAAAGTATCAGTGGGTGACTTTCTTAATTTCATTCGATATTGTTAATAACCATTTATTAAGGTGAACCCTGTTTTCGACGATTGCGAAAATACTAGTGAATTTCATACCTTATACTACCAATTACTGAAACAACCAGTGAAATTTTTCGAATATACAAGAATGTTACCTAATACTTTTTTTTACTCACTTGGAGCACTTAGAAACGACATTAAAAAACGGTCGAATTTTCGAAAATGCATTACTACAGAGGAACGACTGTTCATAACCATAAGGTATGCGAGGTTATATCCCATGTTAACAACACGTTGGTACTAATTTCGCCCATTTCTTCAGAGATTTCATTCCATAATTCCCAGCATTTGTCCCTGTTGTGATATCTGGAATCCGATGTCTTCCACAGAGCACCTCGTTCATGTACAAGCGAAACCAGCTTTTCAATATCCATCTCACAGCTCAGATCGTCCGAGAAAATCAAATTAATTTGATATCGGTCTGCCGACTTCGGCCGTGTTCGCCAGAACTTGTCGGACGCAATGTGACCGTGCCTGCGCTGCTGTAGTGAGGGTTTGAAATATTCAGCCGTAAACGTCCGTGTTCGGCCAAACGCGAATTCAGTCGAATACGCATCCATTCTGAGTCTCTCTCTCTCTCTCTCTCTCACACTCACACACACACACACACACACACTGACAATGACTACACTACCACACATGCCGGGAGACCGGGAGCGCGCTTGTTTCGGCTGGGGCGGTGCCCCGCTGGTGGGAGATAACTTGTCGGGGGAAAACCCCGCAAGCGGACGTGCAGGTCGGTGCCAGATCTCGCCATCCACCGGAGAAAGACCTTAGGCTCCTCCCGCGATAAAGACGTGCTCTACGCACGCACATGCCCTCTTCAAAGTAGTGTGCCATCACATCCTAGGCTAGTGACAATCTGCTCCAAGACGTATGCCAACCAACCACATAAGTGGGGTTGGGTAGTGCATTTTGACTTGACTTTTAATAACTCTAAAAGTTTGACACTGAAACATTCACGAATTAAATATGCCTTAATGTAGCATAATAAATACAGGATTGTTGATAGAATCAATCTTTGTTAAACTAAACCGGAGTTACATAAAATAGCACATTACGAAACGATGATTTAATCATGGGTATCAATACATCATGGTGATATTACGATATGAACGAGGAACGAGCGAGTATCTTTAACTTCACACTTGTGAATTAATACCCATTACATCGAGTTTCATACGGTACTTTTTTTTTGACTTATGCAACGCAACATTGAGTCGTTTCGTGGAAATTGACATGCAGGACCACCTAGCGAACAGCTCCCTACCCACCGCTGGTGGCTTTGTTTTGCCAGAACGCCTGCGAAGGTGTTCAGAAGTTGCGGCAATAATTCCATTTTTGCTTTTTCTCTTATTTCTGGAGGTGTCAAGTCCACAATTATTCACTAGACATTTTAAACTAGACTTTTTTTAAGGACAACCACACAGCAGCAACACATAACTCAAAATGACTTGCGTTCAGATCTTAACCATAGTTAAATGTGCCCAATAACTACTATTGCGCTAGTCAAATACGATCAAAGTGAAATTACGATTCATTTTATTTTAAATAATATTTCTCGTTAAAAATTTCTACTAATAAAATAAATTGAAACTGAGAAACATAATGCAATATTAAATACAATTTTCACGTACACAATCGCATTAAACATTTACTAGAACAATTCTCAATGATTAATGAAGTGTCAATTCTTGGTTTGTCAGCTTCTCTGTGGTTGATCAAGAACCTGCATCATAATAAAAGCAGTGTTGTAATGAGCATCATTACGCAACGGGTTGCAGCCATTAAATAACAGAATTATCCAACGGGATTAGAAAAAAAAATTGAAGACGTCCAACTGGTGCCAAGCTTCGCCATCTCCTCTCCTACACTATCTCTCGCCTTGCTCCTGATTTTCAGTGTTATCGCACTGTTATGTGAGTTACGGTCGTGTTAAAGATTTACGAAAAGCATTGTGCTGTTCACTTTGATTAGTGTCTTTTAAATGCAAAATGGGGAATAGAAAACTCTTTCTCTTGACCTTACAAGGTCTATTTACTTTCCATACATCTATAGAGTATGTTCTGATCGTTATAGGAATATGGTTCATTGTTTATGCCCTTCAACAAATATAGAGAGAAATGAAGTGGTCTTTGCGGATGATACGAATATTCTTTGCAATAAAAAACAGTATGTAGTGCAATAACAGATGTTCCAAATTGGTTTCGTAATAACAGTTTAATAGTAAACAAAGAGAAGTTACTACACAAAGTTCTGTGCAGTTCTTCATTTGAAATAAACAATGTTTTTTTAAATATTTGTTTTGAGTCGCATGACAACTAGGTTATCAGCGACTAAATGAATACAGTATTTTACATTTTACATTAATAACATTAAAGTTTTTACATTATTATGATTATATTGTTGTGGATACAAAAACTAACAATTCAACATTAAAAATACATCAATGAAAATTGTTGCTGAAAGAAATGAGATTACATTATTGCAATATGGTTAAACATAGTCAAAAAACCTATAACGATACACAATTTTATTACATTAATTTGGTTTTGATCGTCAGTTAGAATCGATTTAAAACTTTATGTATAAACAACTAGTGGTGCTAAAACAGCAACTACTTTCTCGCTTGCAGTAATGGTTATGTAATAATATTTATACCACAATTTCTCTCCGAATTAATACATCTCGTCATTTTTTGGAAACTCATTACAAATGGTAGAATATTTGTTGCGAAAACTAAGCATTTTCAAGCAAATATCAACACAAATGTGACAATTGTAACTCCTTTTCATGCAGCTAAATCGTGTCACAACAATGAAGCGTAATTCACAAAAATTCGCGAGCGCGACGCGGAATTCCATTGTTGCATACCAATTGGATATTCCCTGAAAGCTAAATTTTTATTTCAAATACATTTATTGATATTTCAAATAGGTTTTAAGGAATTTATAAAAGATTAATTTGTAACCTATAACAACCGCTCCAATATAAGAAACTAACAAAGAAATATGAAATAATATACACATTATAACTTACGTAGCATACAACTGCCTAAAAAAACCCATATTTGCAAAACATTCGACCTGACGTTATTCGAAGATCTGTTTTTTATCAACACATTTAATTAATAAAAAATTGTATCTTTCTATGTGTAGTTGTAGGTAGACGATAAAAACATATTAACCGTTTTAAATTTTCGTAAACTCTTGCATTTCAACGAACATAAGACCTGCACCGTACTCTTAAGTGTCCTTTACGCTATTGAAAAAAAGGGATACTACTGAGTTAAGAGGATATATGTAAGGTTTAAATATAATACAAAAATGTGCGTTTTTTAAGAACTAAAAGGTTTAAAGAACATAAAAAAGTGCATATTTGACCAATATTTCGCAAAAAATGCTCATGTTTTTTTTAAATTGAACATGACATTATTTTTAGATCTAGTTTTGTTAAACACATTTCATTAAGAAAATAAATATTTATCTTCATAATTGTAGTTATAGGAAGTTGCCGAAAAATTTTTGAATTTCTTGAAATTTTCAAACATTAGAAACTTCCACGAACATGAAATACGCGCTATTCTCTTAAACACTCTTCACACTATTCAATAACAAAGTTTGATGTTAAACGATAGAGCCATTTTTTTGAAAATTTTGATAATGTCCCAGGGGCTTCATGTAAAGCACCCCCAAAATTAAAATATCGGTTTTGAATTCAATGGGCCGCGACATCAGCTAGATGGATTGGGAAATCACAATTTTGGAACTGAACCCACAAAACTGATTTGACAACTGAAGCTGAACCCACAAAACGGATTCTGGCAACACGTGTTAGAGGATCTTTTTCTAAATTTAGCAACTGGATTTATCCACTTCTTCATTGCCAGGGCCCTGTAATAAGAGTTTTCTGCCGAAACTTCACAGTTTTTTTGAGCGGCATTACCCAACATTCTCTCTACCGCAATAGCGAAAGTCAGAAAGTAAAAATCGGGCCTGACGGAATTGTATTGGGAAAATTCCCGAAGAATGTCATTAATGTTCAGGGGGAAGTTGCAAAAGATACGAAGTAGTTTAGGTTTTCTCTTTAGTATATGGCTATGAGAAAATTTAGTATGGCTCTAATGTGTGAAAGAGTTAATTAAATCAATTTTATATTCCATTGCAAATGAAATTGTCATTGATTAATGTGAAGGAAACAATTTTTTTATATCTTTCAATTCACTCAAACGTCAAATGGCAGTACACTTAAATGAAGTGAACACGAAATTAAGTTCATTATGCTACGCTTTCATACTGATCGTTTTGTGTAATGGTAACTGGTATGTAGCAGCAGAATTTCTTAATTCTTTCGGAACAGATAAACCTAACAATAAATAATTTCCCTAGCTGACCGAATATTAAAGTAGCAGGGTTTAGGGGCATTTGAACGAACTTGCAAAGATACAAATTTTCTTTCGCGCTCTGAATATTCAACGACATAAAATATTCCACTTGGAGCGTTATAGAGTGCATGTACTTACTTTTTGCGTTTCAATATCTTGTTGTTGGTAAACTATTCTCCATCAAGTACATTAGTGTGAACGAATATTAAAGTGAGAGACCTTATATATTTACATAAACTCAAATAGTTCCTTACCAAGAGAATCAAAATAGTTTTTGTACAGTACGGCAACATGTGACTTGCAAATATTTAATAGCCGTCGTATTCCTTGAAGCCTTTAAGCGACGCGTATTTGCGTTTTTGAGTCAAAATCGAAATTTTCATTGTTTTGTGATTTCTTTTCGAGTTCCTGGATTTATAATGAATCCCAATATTATTTTCTTGGCCGAAGGCTACATAGTTTTCTTTCAATTTATGGGTACTTTGGAAATTAGAAATGTAGAATATTCTTTCAAAATACTTATAGTCAAATTTTTGCCTAGTTTTTTTGACTTGGAGAACAGTGTACTAGCTTAATAAAAATGCCTGATTTAATGTATTATTTGACCGAAAAATTTGCTCAAATGGGATCATTATGGAAAGCAACATACGTTCATAATTAGCGTTTGCCATTAAGACCCATAACATAATGTGGTTAATGATGGAGAAGTAAAGTTTTCTTTGACAGCAAATTGATAGACAATGACACTGGGTGATTTATTATCAATGCAATAAAAGTATATTGAAAGAGAACTTGATCGTAAAAGAGAAAGAATATACGTTGTGGGGATGACTTTTAATTTTCACTTTTAAATCATCCAATTTGATGGCAGAAAATAGTTTAGTTAATGCCCATTAGACACGTTCATAAACTCTACAAGCAATGCCATTTTGCCGGGCTAAGCAATAAGGTGGTATCTGCAACTTACTGAAAAAGAGAAATCGAGGTTTCAGTTTAACAACCTTCCTTAGCTGACCCACAATTAATGGCAGTGTTCATTTGATTCGTATTGTTTTGTAAATATATGGTGTAGATATTACATTAAATGCTTACTATTTGTCACAATCAAACGACCCAAGTAATATCCCTTTGCGCTCTTAAGCAACGAGCATAATACACCTCCTACGGCTCGTACATGTCACGGATGTCACGAGAATAATGGCTACTAGCTCGTAGCAGTATGTAATGTGACACGTCCAGCAACTCGTATGGCATGTCTCAGGTGCCACACCGAAATCTCTAATTAATTCGTAGGGCATGTCACCGATGCGCTCGTATTTTCCTGGTAAGCAAAATAGGATTTTCGTGGTTGAATACTGGCTACTCTTCTATTTTTAAACAATGTTGACGAAATAATGTGAAAACGAGCTGGAAAGGCGGAATGCCGAGTATCGGCTTCGAGCTGTGCAGCCATTTTCCATAGTCATCTTAGACATGCCTTACGAGATGTAGGACCTCGCAGTGCTCAAAAACTTCCGACCGCCGAGTGCTTTCATGGGTGGCATGTCACACATGCCATACTAGTACAAAGAGATATTGGGAAAAAGCGAACACCACTTTATTTAAAAGTCTTTTCTAAATATTTCTCCCGAGAAAAACACGCACTACACTTACTGGACTAATGGCCCAAGTAGTTGACGCGCCCGGAAACACCAATCCATCAGCGAACACACGTGCACCGCGGTCGGTTGCAACGACACAAAACATTCACTGCTATTAAACGGCTTTCAACGACAAGAACACGAACATAATTACAATGTAAATTTCGCGCCGGGCTATTTAATAAAGTAGCTGTCATTAATAATACATTAAATTCTTTTCTCTAGTAAACAGTTGAATTGTTTTCAGACTTATAAAACTTTTAATTTTCTAAGATGGAGAATGGGCAAAAGAGAGACGGAGAGAGCAGAGAAAGAGATACCGATAGTGAGAAAAATGAGAAGGGGAAAGGGAGAGGGGGAAAAGAGAGGGGAAAGATAAAGGGGGAAAAGAGAGAGAGGGAGAGGAATATTTCCACAATTATTTCTTCTGCGGCAGCAACGCGCCGGGTGCCAGCTAGTAATGAATTCAAAATCCCTGTCTTGTAGCATTTAAATTTTGTTTTGCATATTTAGCAATCATAATGGAACGATGGCGATCATAACAAAGGTCACGTGACGAGATACATCTGCGGGCATTTCTCAAAAGCCACGTGTGGACAGCACCAAGCAAATGTATGCAGCGAGTCAGGTCGTTTAGGTGTATAAAAAAACCTTTAAAATGTATTTGGTAACTCCAAATCATACATGTTCAATCCATTAATCCCTTTCTCGTGTAAAATTAGGTACTACATTAATAGTAACTAGGTACTATACTAAGTATCTCTCCTTCTTCTTTTGCCTTTTCCCGTTACTACGGGGTCGGCGCTAATGGGCGTGGGCTCAATTTTTATTAATTTTTCGCTACTGCATGTTATATAGTTTTGGCAATGTTTCTGCGGCCGGATATCCTTCCTGACACCAAGCACAATACACATAGACAACACACACAATCACGAAACATACACAACCATGCCCGAGGCGGGATTCGAACCCACGACCATTCGGTCGAAGATCGCCACGGCACTACTGGCTCAGCGATCTCGACCACCCGGAATTGGCAGGAACTATACTAGGTATCTACACTAATAAAAGAGAATTTAACGATATGTAAACGGCATCGATACCAAAAAATTTATGTATGAATAGATAGGCAATTTTTACAGGCTCTTATTCAGGATTGATGCAATGTCCTTACAAAGATTTGGTTCTATGATTGCACTGGTCGACAAAATGTAACTTTTTGTTTGTTAAATAGAGTGTAATGACAGTTTAAGGAAAATGATGTTCTGATCTCAAATTTATGGAGAATATATTTGCAACGCATAAGGCTTTTTTTGTAATAGGTAATTAAAATGTTCACACTGTTGTGAAGTTATTGGATTTCTTTACTTTGCTTATATAAATTATCAATCATAATGTAATTTTGAAGGATTGTTTACTGTATTTTGAGTATATCCTTTTTTAGTGCCCAGCAATAGTCTGCAAGCATATTTTGATTCCATTTTCCCTTGTAAATATTTTTGTAGTTGCAATTTACTCGGTGAAATCCCTCACTGTATTTGTCGCTCACAGAACCGAAATTTTGAGGAAAGAAGTCTGTGTGAATACAGAAAATGTTTATTAAAGAACATGTAACACACCAAAGCTTTATAATTGTGAAGGAATTTCGACACTATTTTCGAATTTCGACACATAGGTTTCAGCGTTTTTGATAACAAGGAATTCCGTTACGATCTTTTGAAACAACATCCATGGAACCTTTTCAACCCTACTCAAACTTGCCTCAAAGTCCATGATCCCTCACAAACTACTTCATTTGCGATCCTACAAATATACCCTTCTTTATTTTCACCCCAATGATCCTCGGGAATTTGTTCTTGAAGTACGCGAAACCTCGCCCACTTTTATTCATCACCTTCACATTTTTTTATCAATCCTAGTTTGATGTGCAAGGAAGATATGCGTGTGCAGCATTACAGGGATTTGCGAAATTACGTTTTCTGCCTAGGAATCAGATGTCATTGAGGCCTGTGCTTCTTCACAAAATAATGTTTGCGATCTCCGCTATCCCACTCATGTAGAAAACTGCAATGGAACCTGCAAATGGCGTATATCGCGAAGTTTCGTTACACCAACCACTAATTAATGTTACAAAAGGCGACAACCAAGTATGATTTGTTCTGATCACCGATTTCAAACCCGACACACAATTTATATGCCTTTATTCTTAAGGGAGTAATATTCCGCCTTTGGCTCTTCAAAGGTACCTAACCACACATAACAGAAATTGTTTGGATTGATTGGATGGTTTATTCACTGCCGTGGTATTGCAAGGACAAAAAATAACATAGAACGCAACGAATAGACGAGTCGTGCACTACAGAAATATCAAAGCCTTTCTCGCGCCACAGGCAGGGCGCAGCTAACATGTAGTGACCCACGTACACTCACGCCCACGCCGACTCAGCGCGTCACTTACGTGGGTCGCTGCAATTCTCTTCGCAATGCCCGAAGTTGCTCAATTGATTTGACCGGTCTGGTATCTACTTCATGTCTTTAGTAGAATTTGCAATAACGCACATTGTTGGCGACCACCATCTTGTAATAAACCTGTAAGCAACTAGCGTAAACGACACGCGGCTATCTGTGAAATATATACAATGTGCGATTAGGTAAAATTCATTTTGACAGTTTTTGTTTTTTTAAAAAATTACACAAATGTAATTATTGTTTTTAAATCTCTCACATCTTTAACATGCACATTACCAGCAATTTGTAAACAGTATTATATTTGTGAGTGTAATTGCATTAAATTACTTCAAATGAAGTTTTTTAAAACTCAAAAATTTTTTGTGAAAAAGAGCTTCAAATTTCTCATTTTTAGTAGCGCTTAAACGCCATTTTCTTAAAAACGGCTAAATATTTTTGAAAGAAAATTGCCATTCTTGACGAGGTTTTACTGTTCTTTAATATTCTTAACATAGTATTTCAGTTCTACCATTAGGAAACGGAACATTTAAGAAAATGACAAAAAACGTGCTTTGGGCGGCGATAGATGGCAGATGGCAAGAGTATGGGACAATTCCGAATAGTTATCCCAGATTCAAGGAAATAGAAAACTAATACAGAAAAGTCTGTGCCATTTTGTAGCATCACTAGTTATGGTCACGAGTCCTGATTAATTAATTTTAGAGCCCGAAGCGGAAGCTGGAGGAGTAACTTTGTGCTTGTGTGTTGTGACTGCAGGAGGGCTGGAGGCTGGAGGAGTAACTGTGCTTACGTTGTGAGCACAGGAGAGATGAATCTGTGGGTGCGCAGGAGGGCTGGAACGCATGCTGGAGGAGTAAATCAGTGCATGTATGGTGGGTACAGGAGCGCTGGAGGCCGGAGTGCTTGTGTTGTGAGCGCAGGAGAGCTGGAGGAGTGAATCTGTGCTTGTGTGTGCTGGCAGGAGGGCTGGAGAGTAACCGTGTGCTTGTGAGTGCTGACAAAAGGGCTGGAGGCCGGAGGAGTACCTGTGTGCTTGTGTGTGCTGGCAGGAAGTCTGTCGAGTAACCGTGTGCTTGTGTGTGCTGGCAGGAGGGCTGGAGAGTAACTGTGTGCTTTTGTGTTGTGAGCGTGGGAGGGCTACAGGAGTAATTCTGTGCTTGTGTGTGCCGGCAGGAGGGCTGGAGCCTGGAGCGCATGCTGGACGAGTACGGCGACGGGCGGCGCTCGGGGCAGTGGCCCGTGCTGGTGGCGCCGTCCGCCTCGGCCTCCGCCGCCGCGGGCGCCAACGCGTCCGCGTCCGCGTCCGCGGCGGGCGACGCGTGGCTGGGCGGCACGGCGCAGTTCTTCGGCGCGGGCGGCTCCGCGCGCCTGCTCAGCGCGGCGGGCGGCGTGCTCGCGCCGCGCTTCAACTCGCTGGTGCCGGGCTTCGCGGCGCCGCCGGTGGAGGCGCGGCGGTCGCCCGCCCTGGACGACGCGCAGTCGCTGCGCGCGCGCCACGCGCTGCTCAACGACGTGGAGACGGCGCTGTGGGCCGCCGCCACCCTCCGCGACAACATGCTCACCGTCTTCGGCTACGTGCTCCACGTCCCGGGCGACCACCTCGACGCAGAGCTCTACACCTCGCTGTACTACGTCTACGAGCAGGTGCGGTACCGCCGCTTCCAGGTGGTGCCGCTGGTGAGGAAGCTGCGAGACATCTGCCGCTCGTCGCCCACCAGCCAGTTCCGAGGCCTGTTCCGCGCCATGGAGGAGGTGGCGCCGGCGTACCTCAAGGACGCGATCCGCTTCTGGCTGCAGGCGCTGGAGAACGACGAGATCGACCTGGACGAGGTGCTCCGCCCCGAGGGCGGCCCGCTCGTCGTGGACTTCCTCGAGGGCATCGACCCGTCCGCGCTCAAGCAGCTCGCCAAGGAGCCCGAGTTCCCGGCGGAGACGGCGGCGCAGGCGGACGCCGCCACGGCGCGGGTGGCGGGCAGCGTGGTGGCCAACGCCTTCGTGGCCATCACGGACGGCACCCTGCCGCTGTCGCAGACGCTGTTCGCGCTGCTGCTGCAGGCGCGGCCGGCCGACGCGGCGGTGCCGCAGCGGGCCGAGGCCGAGCGCTTCGTGGCGGACCGCCTGCGCCAGCGCCGCGTCAGCGGCTGGCGGGCCGTCCTCAAGCGGGCGGAGAGCGCGCGCGGCCGCGGCATCGACGACTACATGCGCGCCATCTTGTGGGCGCTCGCCGAATCCGCGGAGGTGGACCCGACGGTGCGCGACGCCGCCCGACTGGTGCACTCGTACGTTAAACCGCTCGTCGCCTCGTACAGCAACCCCAACTTCAAGTACACGTCCGCCATCATGAGTCGCCCCACCCTCGACATCTTGCACATTCTCAAGGCCATCACGCCTGCGGAGTACCCCGACGACGTGGTGGACGCCAAAAACAGGCTCAAGTTTTATATCGAGAACGGGCACTTGGATATGGAGTTCATCGTGAAAGGCTTCAACAGATTCGACCACACGGAAACCATCAATTTGCTTATCGCTGTTCTCACGCGGATCGAACTTCGACTACCGCAGCTTCTTCACGAAATCAAATCTTCCGTTAAATACCTCAAAGTGTACCTCATTTTCAAGAAATTCCTCTGCAGCATGTCTCCCCAGATACCTCCCGACTTCCTCGAGGCGCCCTTCCTCTTGGACGCCTTCGAAGGCCCCACGATGCCAAAGAAAATCCACTCCTTGGTGGTGCGGCTGGAAGCCCTGCTTCGCAAGGAGCGCCTTCCAGTGGCGGAGTTGATCGACGCGATTCCAGTGGAGGAGTGCAGCCGACCACGGCAGTGCATCCTCAACTTCTATCGGAGAGTGGTCAAAGGCGGTTTGATAAGCGGGCCGGCGAAGAACCTCATGACTTCTCTGATCACTAGTTTGGATGTCAACGGCGACCCGATCGCCCCGCCCGTGCAACCAGAGTACAAAGTCAAAGTGCAGAAGAGAAAGCGGTGTCGCAACAAGCTGTGGCCTCAGATCGGTGCCGAAAAACCGAAAGCAAAACTTGTTTCACCGTCAACATCCACAACTACAACCACAACTACTACAACTACTACAACTTTAAAACCCACCACAACACCAAAAACAACATCTGCGCTTACGACAACGTCCGTCATTACCACAACGTTAAAAGAGATTGTTGCATTCCGCCCGACGTCGAGTTCTACAACATCCGCGTACCAGGCGACTACACCGATTGAAACAGCGCTTGGATACGCTTTGAGTCACTACGATGATTCTGTAGACGAAGAAACGATTTACCCTGGAGCCCCAGAACCTCTGGTGAAGTTTCCTATACTCAACGAAACGGAATTAAACCAGAAACCTAATTATTCCTGTCCTGAACAACTTCTGCCTCCAACCGAAGTTGGTACAACTGAAGACACCCTAATTCGACCGATCAGAGAGTTTATTAAAGTTCCAAAATTGTATTCGTGGCTGGGAAATTCTTTCCGACCGGAGACATACGAATCGAAATTGAATTTATTGATTGGTATATTGAAACGAGCCGTCCTGTCAAGCGTCGTGAGATTTAACGCCATTCTCTACAATTCGATGAAGCAGTATCTCACTTATCTCTACACCCTTCCCCGCAGTCCGCAGGCAATTCAATACACGTCTTTCCCAAACATAACGGAAGAATACGCGCTTCAAGCGGCTAATTACGAAGAGCCCTTCAAGAACCTTCCTCCGTGCTCACCCGGCACCCCTCCCTGCGACAAACTGCGCCCCATTCACTACTTCCTGGCAGACGAAAACATCTACTACAAACTCGGTCCTTACTTTCAGCCCAGCCTGTATCGCACGAAAGGAAAGTTCCTCAAGGCCGTTTTACAAAAATCGCTCCGTTTGAAGTTCGTGCATCAGAACGTGGTGCTCTACAGGGTGACCAAACAATTTCTGAATCACCTTAACGAAATACACATACGACCCGTGGACGTGAAGAGCACGCCGTTCCCGAAACCCGACGTGGTGCAAGAGTGGGAACCTCCCAACTGGAAGCGACCGCTCACCCTCTTACCGCGCACCGTTCCGGGCACGGCAGAACACATCAAGATGCGACCGATCCGGAACTTTTTCGCGCGACCGGACTTCTGGGGAATCATGGGCGCCGACTTCCAACCGCAGAACTACTGCACCAAGGGGGAGCTGCTGGTCGCCATCGTCACCCACGCGCTCACCCTCCAGCCCGTCAAGGACAACTCCCGCCTGTTCGCGCGTCTCAGCGACTACCTGTCGTTCTTGAAGAAGTCGCACGTGACTCCGGCCAGCGGGCCGACGCCGCTCTCCGTCAACCTGCAGACGCTGGTGAAGGCGCTGCCCTACCCCGAGAGCACCCAGGAGGAGCAGCACCTGCGGCACATCCAGGAGCTGTTCGAGAACCAGCAGTTCGCCTCGCTCGTCAGCCCCCTGGTGGCGCAGGAGAAGGTGCGCACGCGAGGCGCGGCCTTGCAGCTGCTGCTGCAGAAGGCGCTGGAGATGCAGGCGCAGTACCAGGCGCCGCCGCCCACGCTGCAGGCGCTGCAGTACTTTAAGGTACGTAGTAGTACCTTTCTGTCATCCTTACATCCCCTTCGACTTTCATATTATGGCCCGATTATTGAGTGTAGGTCATTAAACAACACCATTTTAAGCTCCCAACGTTTCGGCTTTTATTAAGCCTTCATCAGGGCTACAAACAACATTGATATAAAGAGTGTTCCTCACGTCTGTCATGTTTCTTATTTACAAGAAGGATGAGAAAAGTCAATAATTTTACTTTCGCAAAATGTCAGAAATTATTACTTACACCCAAAAGCCTCAATTGAGGACAAATTACAAGAAAAAAGGGGGGCAGACTTTACATTTATACATGTACACGAATATACATGTAAATGATTCTCATTATCATTAGCAGAGAAAAAATTGCTTCCGCAAAAGTTGAGCAAGTTCTAGCACAGGGCTGTCCAACTGAGAAGGGCTTATGTTTCACATATCAAATTCTAGTTAGGTCGCGGGCCGTACGGTAATTTAAGATGATTTTTACCCTTACTGCTGAGATTATACTCAAATATACATTTTAGATACGACTTTTATTCAACATACTTAATGATTAATGTATATTCAACGACACAATGAATACTTCATTAAATAAAAATAAGATGAATTATGCAATTGTATTGTATTTGGCTGGTATAATAAAATTTTTCGAAGCAGCCGTGAGCTGCACAAAAAGATTCGATGGGCCGCCAGTTGGAAAGCCCTGTTCTAGGAAGTATCAACTCTTGTAGATCCCCATTTTACAATCAAATATGTGACGTGTCGCCATTTCTTTGCAGAGCCGCGTGATCCACGAGGGCTACGGCGCCCAGGCAGTGGACTACCTCGTCCCCAAAAAGACGGAGATTTCCGTTCTGGATCTATTTCGAGCAATCGACCACGATCGTCTCAGTGATGAAGATCGACAACGGGTCAAGAAAGTTATTTATTTTCTTTCCTACAACTTCAACCCCAACAAGTATTTAAATGGATTCAAGTTTGAAGCGTACCCTACGAAAGGTGAATTTCTGAAGGCTGCCTTTGAACATATGTGTAAATTAAAATTCTTACGTCCGCAAATAAGGGATGATATGAGTTTTCTAACGAATTATGTACTGGATCAAGGGCCTGGAGCGGAACCATTAACCGTTAAGGCAGAAAACAGTGTATGAGACAAGGGTTCGCAAACCACAGAATATTGAGAGCAGATTTTGAAATTCATTCCATTTGTTTCTTTGCAACTAGAATTTTGTAAGGTAAACAAATTAAATAAATCAATTTTAAACACTGATCCATTGTAATATAAAATTACTGTATATATTATATATCTATTTATAATTAGGTGTGATTTCATCAACGCATTTATTTATAAGATCACATGAATTTTATTTTGTCATTGCATTATATAATACAAATTCTGATAAATCTAATACTTATTTTCCTTAATGAGAAATAATTATATAGTATAACAGGTATAAAGTGTAAAAGTTACTTTTCTTTTCTTAGATAATCACTATGATATTTGACATCTATTTTAAAGGCAAACAACTCCACTAAACATGTGAGTACTGGAGTTTTAATGTACATTAAATTGTATGTCAAAGCAAGTGAAAATAAAATGTTATTCTTATTAACTTTCATTTAACAAACGATACTTAATTTGATCAGGGGCGGACCCAGTCGAAAATTTTGCAGGGGGCCAATATAGATTTGTTAATTTTAACATAAATATTTAAATCAATTTTGCCAAATAAAAGAAGGTAACAAAAGAAAACTCTAGGCCTTGGGGGGGACCTGTCCCCCATGCCTTGGATCCGCCTCTGTACCTGATAAAAAATATTCCTTTCAAATTAACTTCGTAATTTGCTTGGATTGTATAGTACGATTTGCTACAAAACAGAAATATAACGATCATTGGTTTCTTTCTAAGTCATTTTAGTTTATGAGGCCCAAGGTTATTTCTTAAAGTCAAGATCTAGAGACAGCAGAGGATTCTATTCCGACACTTCAAGATAGGAATCACTCTAAACAAATAAAACTTCCATTCCTCCAATTAAACAACTTTGGTGCAGTTATTTCAGAAATAAAACAACTTGCACATCTTTCACTACCAAAGTAAAAGTGACCATACTTCCATTTTCGTTGATTCTATTGATGATTTTCGAAAGTAAAACACATTAAATTCGAAATTTTTCCCCATAGTGATCCGATTCAACAAAGCTTATTAGCAATGTTATAGGATAGTCATATTTCCTACACTAATGAGGAAATTAAAACTGAATTATCCCAAACATGTACTATTACATCTGTATATAGAATTATTTAATATAAAATCGTCAACTTTTAGAAATCTGTTCCTTTAACTTTTAGACAATTATCTTAATAGGGATATCATAAAATTGGATAATCTATTTAAATTATTGTCAAAATTAAATTTCGTTCTAAATCACGTTCTCCTGTACAATGTAAAAATTGCAAACATTTTAATCATAAAGAGGACAACTTTTCATTAGAATCTCATTGTGTGCGAAGTACTGAGAATCACCACTATTCAAAATGTAAAAAAAAACAAGTAATTCTACTCCTCAATGTGTAATCTGTTTTGAGAAGCATACATATAACTGTGGAGAATATATTTTATTTAAGAAACATTCTTTAAATTCTAATGCAAAGTCAGTTCTAAATTCTAATCAAAATTTACATTTATCTTTATTATTACAAAACCAAAAATATTCAAAACTTAAGCCCCTTATCACCTATGATTTCTTATTCTATATTTCTCCTTCTATAAACTTCAATAATTCTCCTACTCTTCCTTCTATATCTACAAAATTCCAACAATATCTTCATATTACTTTTAATAGTTCGCATTTTAATACATCAATATTCAAATCTTACATTCCTATTATACCAAAACAAATACCAAATTCTTTACTTCCCCAAATACATTGTGTAATTCAAGGTGATATTCCACGAATATTCAATAATGGATCACACTAAAGTAAAAGTTTTAAATTGGAATGCTATTGGTCTTCTGCGCCAGCTGACAGAATTCAAAGATTTTTTACATAGTCAAAAAATAATATAGAATATAAAAAAGACATTCCTTTTGTTACAGAAACACATTTAACTCATTCCAAAAATGTGGCATACCATATTATTTAATATATAGCAAAGACGTACTCTGACTACTTGACAAAGACGTCTGTCACTACTGGAGGAGATGTAACAATTTTCATTCGCAGAAAAATCAAACTTTTAAAAATATATGTTCCTAATTCTTCCGAATTGGAATATATAAAGCTCTTATATTTTTTCTTTTCTACAGGTTCCATAAATATAATAGCGGCGAATAGACCACCTAACAAAATATTATCTAAAGTAAATTTAGAATTATTATTAAATAACAATCCAAAAAGAGTTTTACTCGGTGATTTAAATGCGAAACACCAAGCTTGGGGTATAATAGTACATCCGCACTACTTCACTTTCGCAGCTAACATATTATTCAAAGAATACTAAGATTATTCCTGATATTCTTGATATTGTAATTCATCAAAATATAAGATTTCCGATAATGCAATATTGCATACATGCTTTAAATTCAGACTACAATCCAGGTAATCCAATTTAATAAAATTCCAACTTCATGTCAATATAATAATTCTCTCATTAAGGGAAGGATTAATTGGAATATTTTTAATTCTTATACGCAATGCTTTACAAACTATCCTTCCTCTTTACTTACCTTTTCTGACATAAAGAATGTTAAAAAACAGTAGAATTATCAACAATTCATTCTCATCCTTCCAAAAAGTTGTCTTTTAATATTTTACCTAAAGAATTATTTAATTTAATAACTCTTAAACGCATTACCCGTAGAAAATGGCAACTAACTTGTAATCCCAATAAAAGAAGTCATTAAATTTGTTAGCGCATACTGTTTGAAAACAGTTAGATCTTCAATATTCTAACTTTAATAATTATTTTTCTCAACTTCAGCCGTATTCTTTATCACTATGGTCTGCTATATAATTATAACAAAAGAGAAATATCACATAACTACTTTAAAAGACTTAAACCGACGCAGTTTGCTAGTTGTTTCGACTTGTGAGTAGTGAAATGAGCTCTGTTAGAAAGAAAAATATAAATTACAGAATTTTAATGATTTTCAATAATAAAAAATAATTTAAAACTAATTTCACTTCACGTCACGTCACTTCCGTTCTCGTGCAGTTTCAATTGCACAAACCTGCAGAGCTGCGATCTCTAAGTGAAATCTCTAATTTATCGTCGTAGAGCTTGGCATTCTAACTTGTACTCATACACTATGTGATCAAAAGTATCCGGACAAGGAGGCGGTGGTGTTATGGTGTGATCATGTTTTTCATGGAGTGGGCTTACACCCTTTGTTGTTTTGCGTGGGCCTATCACGGCATAGGTCTACGTTTATGTTTTAAACACCTTCTTGCTTCCCACTGTTGAAGAGCAATTCGGGGATAGCGATTGCATCTCTCAACACGATCGAGCACCTGTTCATACTGCACGGCATGTGGTAGAGTAGGTACACGACAGTAACATCCCTGTCATGGACTGGCCTGCTCAGCGTCCTGACTTGAATCCCATCGAACACCTTTGTGATGTTTTGGAATGTCGATTTCGTGCCAGGCCTCCCCGACCTATATCGATACCTCTCCTCAGTGCAGCACTCCGTGAAGAATGGGCTGCCATTCCCAAGAAACCTTCCAGAACCTGATTGAAAGTATGCCTGCGAGAGTGGAAGCGTCATCAAGGCTAAGGGTGGGCCAATACCCTATTGAATTCCAGCATTATCGATGGACGGCGCCATGAACTGTTAAGTCATTTTAAGCAACGTGTCCGGATACGTTTGATCACTTAGTGTAGTTCTTTTCTGCCTTCATTGAGTGTGTAATAAATAATGTTTTTCATGTTTAATAGAAACGATTAAGCGGTAAACGGAGAGGTCTGGTCACGTCTACATTACTTTCTATCCATCGCCTTTTCGTCCGCAGAAAAGGACGGTGCAATCAGATTACAGGTGCAGTTCGTTTTCGATACTCGCAGTGCTGCACTGGTGTGGGCAGCGAGAATGATCGGGAGTGTGTGACACCGTGTCAGGCTTCTCTTGGGCGAATCGCGGGTGCGCGGCCACTGAAGCGATTCTCGAGTTTTTAATCCTGTTCGCTGCCCCCTCGCGGGGTCGCTTCGAACCGGGTGGCTCCTTTGGGTTGGTGATTGGTGTTTCGTTTCGATTCCTTCTCCCCGTACAGGAGTCTGGGCCAATGTGGAGGTCTGTCGCATCGGCACCGTTTGTTCGTGATAGCGGCAGCGCCGTAACGACCGTCTCGGCGCGTCGCTCGCACAGAACGATCGCCTACAGGGTGCGGCTCTTCGCGCGACCGGCCACTGATTGATTGTTGGTGATTCCGGGAGCGTCAACTACAGAGGCCATTAGTCCCGTATGTGTGGTGTGTGTGGTGCATCGGCAGATGGCGAAATCCGGCGCCGACCTAGCATCGACTAGTGAGCTTTCCGTCCCAACCAGGTCTCTCCCACCAGCGGGGCACCGCCCCAGCCGGGACAAGCTCTAAGCTCCAGAACAGTCTCCAGGCATGTGTGGTAGTATAGTACATGTTAGCGTGTGTGTATGTGTAAGGGGGTGAGGATAAGACAAGAAAGAGGAAGTAAAGATCGCGCGCAGTCCGTGGCCCGTTTGTTAGGACACTGCCCCAGCATACGCCTGGTGTTGATCGGAGAAACCACGGAAAACTCCCGATCAGAGCAGCCGGCCGCTAAAATTCTCCTGTAGACAGCGACTGAATTCGACCTAGCTGACAAGCCAGTGTGGAAAATCCTGCCGTCGTTGGGAGTGGAAGCGTAGGACCTCCCGGTGAGGGGAGTGCAGTGACATCAGTTGATGCCCTGAGCCACCTCTCCCGGCCAGTGTGGAGGCGCGGCCAATGCGATGGCTGGCTGGGCGGGCGCAGTGGTCGTGGCGGGGGGGGGAGGGGGAGGGGTCCTCGCCGGGTGATGCATGCGCCCCGGCCTCCCGGGGGCTCGTTTTTATTCAAACGGCCGCGACGGCGGACAGCGCCGGACGCTCGGCAATTGTTTCCCCCTCCACAACCGCCCGCGCCGCGCTCTAACGGCCAGAAGAAACAAATGAGGGCGAGACGCATAGCGCCGCAGCGCCCCGCGCGCCCTTGTTAGCCGCAGCCTCCCGCCCACGCCCACCCCTCATCCTCGCCTCACCTCGCCCACGCCCACACTGTCACCCTCGCCATCGCCATCGCCCTCGGCTTCACCCTCGCCCTCGCTTCACCCTCGCCCTCGCCTCACCCCGCCCACGCCCACACTGTCACCCTCGGCCCCGCCCTCACCCTCGCCATCGCCATCGGCTTCACTCTCGTCCTCTCGTTCATCCTCGCTCTCGCCTTCACCCTCACCCTCGCCTTCACCCTCGCCCTCGCCTTCACCCTCACCCTCGCCCTCGCCTTCACCATCGCCCTCGCCTTCACCCTCGCCCTCGCCTTCACCTTCGCCCTCGCCTTCACCCTCGCCTCCGCCTTCATCCACTCCCTCATCCTCGTCTTCGCTCTCGTCCTCACCGTCGCCTTCCCTTTCGCCCTCGCCCCGGTCGTCCTCACCTGCGCACTCACCTTCGCCTTCGTCCTCACCTTCGCCATCGCCATTCCCGCCCTGACACTTCCCCTCGCCTTATGTCCCCTGTCGCCGTGTGGCAGTAAACCCAGCCTCACCCCTCCTGCTAACCCTCTAGCCACACGCGTTCCCGCCCCGCCCCTTCCTCCCACCCATCCTTCCCTGTCTTCATACGTATCGCCCTCAGGACCCTCGCTACGCCCTCGTCTCGGTGCAATCTCAGCCCACACGAGTCCGAACTGGCTCTTGCCCCAATATACGAATATTCCTGTGCGACCCTACGCGAACCATCGCCAACTACCCTTGCCACTGCCACCCATAGCCCTCCAGTCTCCCCACCGCCCTTTCTTTCTCTCAATCTCTCTCTCTCTCTCCTCTGCTCGCTACTCTTTCCCGTAACTCTCCCACCTACGCACTCTACCGCGACACCAACTAAGATTAGCTGAGAGTCAGCATTCCCGCTGACAAACAGGCCACGCACCTCTTTCCTTTCTATTCCCTCTCACCTTACACACCCTTGTGCTTAGATTTTCCCCTGGCTGAAGCGATGCCCGATTTGAACTGCCACCCGCACTCCGTTCCCTATCCCGTTGTCCTTCCTCGTTTTTCAATTTCCGCCTGCGTGTCCTCCCTTCCCAATCCATCTCCGTCCTTGGTCATTCTGCACCTCCCCGT
Organism: Acheta domesticus; assembly: GCA_031308135.1. Taxonomy (NCBI): domain Eukaryota; kingdom Metazoa; phylum Arthropoda; class Insecta; order Orthoptera; family Gryllidae; genus Acheta; species Acheta domesticus. The sequence goes on along the minus strand of JAHLJT010009355.1, from coordinate 2,463,081 downwards.
TCTCCCTTCTTCGCCCTGTCCTATCCACGCCTCCACACCGCTCCCGCCCCCCGCCCCGCCCCGCCATCGCTCCCGCCAAGGCCCCCGCCCCGTGCTCCTGCAGCCGCTCGGCCGCGCCAGTGCGCGTGAGCGGTCGCGTCGGCGTGTGCGAGTGGGCGCGTGACGAATTGGCCGCGTGCTCCGAAACGCGAGCCGTCACCCATGGCCGCCGCTCGCCTCTGATGTCTTTTGCGGCGTCGGCGGTGTAGCGGTTAGTGTATTGGACTGTTAAATCCAGGTTCCAGGATTCAAACCCGATCGAAGCCGAGGATTTTTAACGGCGACAAAATCCTTCGTATACCTTCCTTCGGAGGCGAAGTAAAGCTGGCTGTCCCATGTAGATGTACTACATGTAAAGGATCCTCAAGCCTAAATGAAGCCTCTGAGCTAAATTCAAATCGTCTGTTTCGTCACCCGAGATAATACCTTCTTTCTCCGCTAGGTGAAAGGCGCGTAGCAAAATTTGCGTGGTCAGACGGAAGAGTGGGCCTCATGGCCCGAGTCTCGCCACGTAAAATAAGGCAATTCAATTCTTCTGCACCACTGGAGATTAAGGGGGTACGTGAGGTTAGCACGAAAACATCCCCACGCCGTATGTTGGTCTTCTCAACCTGACAGTAGATTTTCTCATCGCCACACAGCAACAAACACTGGCACATTGCAAGGAAAACGCACACTATAATCTTGCCCGACCGGGAATAGAACCCAGGAACGCGTCATGGAAAGCAAGCACGCTGCCAATGAGCTAAGCCACAAGGCAGATGCATGATCTGGAAAAATTAAATGAAATTTTGAAATCGTCACTTGGTCCAACGCCACCTAGATTTGTAAGGCCTGCTGGCTGGCATTCGGGGAGTCAAGATGGCGACGAAAGTAGTCATATCGTGAGCTACTGCCGGTAGTATACGCGTGCGTTAGCTGGTGTAAACAAGATATTCTCAGCGGTGATAAATAGTGTGCGACGTATATAAGTCATTATTTGTAGTATTTCTGACTGGTACAATATGCCGTTTCGTTGTTGCGTACCACAGTGTAGAGGGAATTACCCTAATGGACCAATGGTAAGCGTTTTTAAGTTTCCACATGAGGAGCAATGGAGACTAAAGTGGTCGAATGGAATTCACCGAAAAGATTTTCAGCCATCTAAAACTTCTAGAGTAAGTATTGTGTAACACATTGTGTCTCTTATTATAAATATTAAGTTGTGTTAAATGTTTTAAAAATGTCTTATTTCAGGTTAGAACTGCATTTCCGGAGTAGTGAGATATTACGGTCTTCATCATCTTATGATGGAAAAAACTGGAGAATTAGTATCTGCTCCATTGCTTTATCCAAAGCTTATCACAGGTAATTAAAAGCAATTTTATCACTTAACCTACTCATGTTGAATCTACAAAATAATATATCCTACAAGTCTAATCACTTTCTTTCCGGGTGCTGTACCATCACAGATGATAGGATGCCCAGCATATCTATCCAAAACTGTAACCAAAGTGCGAGAAAGTCCTGCAGAAAGGAGACTGCGGATAGGAAGCAATACATTACAGAAAGCTGTGACTGAAAGCATGGAAAGCTTAGAATGTTACAACCAAAAACATGTTTTTTCAACATTTGAAGAACTATTGTTGTTGCTTAAAAATTATAACTTCAATAGTGAATGGATAGTGATGAAGAAAGACAAAGTTGTGTGCTTTCTCCTCCTAAAGGACATTCCACACCCAAGTGTAAAATGTTCTTATTAAAATTAACTGTGATCTCACAGTGATTGTGTATTATGGCAACATTTTAATGCAGAAGATCGGGGGAAAATTGTTGCCGTCTAAGGTAGATAACCTAAATCAAAATGAGGAAATAATGAATAGTTGTGAAGAAAGAAACTTGAAAGAAGTGATGTGAAAGGAATTAATTGAAAACATTACAGAACATCTAAACCATTTAGAAACCTGTCTGGCTGAGAAAGGTCCGATAATTTGATTTTTGAAAGAGCAGGTGTCCTTGTTAAATGTAAGCAAAACTAGGTTTAGGTATTCCCCAGAATTTTTCGTGTTTTGTTCTTTGTTGTTTTCAATTTCACCTCATTGTTTTAATTTTTTAAGTAGTTCTCAGTTGTTTATTCTACCAAATCAGTCAACGGTGAAATGGATGTGTGGTAAAAAAATAATAAACCCTCAGTTGGAGCAACAAGCTAAAAGTATTTTCAGATATATATCTAATAAATTTCAGTATTTGAGAAAGAAGGATTTGTCGGTAATTCTACTCCTAGATGAAATTCATTTACAGACTCAATTTGACTATAAAGGTGGTAATATTGTAGGAAGTGCCTTTAATAGCAATGAGGGAGCATCAAGTGCATTTGTGTTTATGATTAGCAGTTTATTATCATCATACAAGGATGTTGTGCACATTTTGCGAGCTAGCAAGATGACAGGCGAAGTTTTAAATTCCCTTATCAAGGTTGTTCTTGTTGGACTTGCGAACGTTGGCTTTGAAGTGCTTCCAGTTGTGACTGACAACCACCCTGTTAATCGGAAGGCCATGTCCATGTTTGCACAACCTCCAGAAATGCGAACAACATACAAGTACCCAGAAACAGAAAATAAAACATTTTTCTATCTTGTTGATACAGTTCATTTGTTGAAGTGCATTCGCTATAACTGGATCAATAAGAATGATCTGACTGTAATGTTTTCAGATTTTGATTCAACAGATAATGTCCATCAAGCATCATTTCATGCTTTAAAAGAGATCCATGCTGTAGAAAAGGATAATTTGCTGAAATATGGCTATGGTCTTAGTATAAAGGCTCTCTATCCGTCATCCATTGAGCGACAAAATGTCAAGTTGGTTACAAAAAGTTTCAATAGGATGACTGTTTCAGCCTTAAGAGAATTTGGTCCAAAGAAAAATTTTTCTCATTGGCAAGACACTGCTCTGTATATTGAAATAATATGTACATGGTGGGATGTAGTGAATGTGAAAACTCCTTTCAAAGGTATTAGGCTGATGAATGAATATCAACAACCTATTACTCAAAATTGTAAGCAGCTAACTTTTTTGCAGCAGTTTTTGCGTTGGTTAGAAAATTGGGGTAGCAATAATGCAGGGTTATCAACAGAACCCCTGCATTATTCACTTCACAATATTCTTTCCAACAAAAATTAAACCGCTCCTCTGAGGGGACCACACCCTGGTTCAGGTCGAAAAAAATCGATTTTAGGTTTTTGTCAAATTTCGATAGGTTATGGTGTTTTCTAAGTGTCCTTAAAAGGATTTGGCTGAAAAAAATTTTGGGGTCATTTAAATAGCATTTTTTCTAACACGTGCGTTTTGGTGCCACGCCCACTTTTCTGTCACTTACATATTTTGGACTTTTTATCTTAATTTTCATTAGCTGATGCACTTTAGGGAGTTTTTTTCCGACTCCTGAGTGGGTTGGCCATACTTGGAGGAGAGCGCGGTCGTTGTTCGCTTGTTTCTGCTCTTGGTAAACACGTTTGAAATTGTTGTGAGTTTTGTTTGTGTTTTGAGTGCGGGTAGCTTGTGAGTACGTGTTGTATCCTTACGTTTGCGGCGTTTTTTACGCGTTTTGTTGTGTTTCTTGAAGATGACGAAACCTAAAGGTGTTTTCAAGAAACGTAACTTTAGAGGAAACAGATTTAAAAAGCCTCTGCAAGAGGTTATGTCGTTTGGTGACAATGCTCGTGTTTCTTGTTCATCAAGAAGTGCTTCGTCTAAGAAGCTCTCACCATTTGAAGACAGTTATAATGAATTTACTCCAACTGACAAGGAGTGCAGTAATATCATTATAAATTTAACTATTTTATCTGATGCAATTTGTAAATTTGTACAGTGTAAACAGTGTGGTGAATCTGAGTGTGTAAAGATTTGTGAAAGTGTCAGTGGGAGAAAAGGCCTAGCAATATCTTTAGATATAATTTGTGCAAAGTGTTTGACTACGATTTCATTTATGAGCTCTTCAAAACCAGAAGCAAATGGCCCTTATGAAATCAATACAAGATTAGTTTATGCCTTACGTTCTATTGGCAAGGGCATGGCTGCAGGGAAAACATTTTGTTCGGTGATGAACTTACATCAACCACCGAATAAATTTCATAAGCTGACTGCAATGTTAGAGAATGCTGTGTCAGAGGTTAGTGAGGAGAGTATGAAATTGGCTGCCAGGGAAGCAGTAGAAGAAAATGATGGATGCACAGATATTGGAGTTGCACTAGATGGCAGTTGGCAAAAAAGAGGGCATACTTCATTGAATGGAGTAGTGACTGCTACAAGTATTGATACGGGGAAAGTGTTAGATGTGGCAATTATGACAAAATATTGCCAGGGTTGTAAACTAAAAAATGGCAAAGAACACAACTGTGTGGCTAATTTTAGTGGGACCAGTGGTGGTATGGAAGTGGAAGGAGTACAAAAAATATTTCATCGCTCCCTGGAAACAAGAGGTGTACGATACATCAAATATTTGGGAGATGGTGACAGTAAGGCCTACAACAGTGTGGTGAACTCTAAGCCCTATGGGGATATAAATGTGACAAAAATGGAATGTGTAGGCCATGTACAAAAACGTTTGGGAACAAGGCTAAGAAAATTAACTATTGACATGAGAGGTCAGAAGTTGGAAGATGGAAAGTTGTTGACTGGGCAGGGTAGATTAACAAAATCTGAAATAGAAAATTTACAAATTTACTATGGACAGGCCATTAGAAGAAATAAAGAAAATATGGAGGCAATGAAGAGAGATGCATGGGCCATATTTTTTCACAAGTCCTCCACTGATGAAAAGCCATGCCATGGATTGTGTCCAACAGGGGAAAATTCATGGTGCAAATTTAATAGAGCTCAGGCAACTGGAGAATTGTATTCTCATAAACATTCACTTCCTGCTGCTGTTATTAATGTAATTAAACCTATTTTTAGAGACCTAGCTAATCCTGATCTTCTAAAAAAATGTCTGCATGGACAGACGCAGAACCCAAACGAATGTTTTAACAGCATCATTTGGAACCGCCTTCCTAAAACTGTATTTGTAGGCATGCATACAATGAAAATAGGGGTTCATGATGCTGTTATAACATTTAATTGTGGGAATATTGGAAAGTGTTGGGTCATGAAAAAGCTGGGCATTAATCCTGGCAAAAATATGATCACTGGGCTGCAATATTGTGATCAGCTAAGGATTGCCAATGCAGACAGATCTGCATCCAATATGTCTAAAAAAGCAAGAGAGACGTCCAGAAAAGTGAAAAGGAAGCTAGAAGACATCCTAGAAGCCAAAGAAGGGTCATCATATGCAGCAGGACAATTCTAATTAACTGTAAGTGATAAAAATTGATAAGATTAACTTTAAAGGCAATTTCCCGAAAACTACAATTTTCAGTGCATATGCCCCATTATTTCAGAAACTATCAGAGATAATTGAATGAAACTTTCAGTGAATCTGCATGACATAAAAATACATCTCTGGTACTACAAGTTTTATTGTGCATTAATTAGTATGTTCACAAAAAAGTTTTCTTCAGAAAAAAATTAATTTTTTTGTTAATAATTTAAAAAAAATAATTTCTTAAAAACTAGTCAACAAATAAAGTATATAATAGTACAGTAGAATCTACTAGATTTGTGTAACATACTGTAAAAATTTCAAGTTCCAGCATGTAATAGTTTCTTCACAAATGGGTCAAAAACTTTCATAAATTTAACATGGTTTTAAATAGGCAGGGCGACGTGACAGAGTGACAAAACTTTGTCAAATAAGGGTGTCACCACAAGTGTAGCTGAGTAACTGGCTATTGACTACCCTCGACGCCATCTTGGATTTAGTCGACAGGCCTTGTGTCTAGGAGGCGTTGCTTGGTCCTTCGTGTAATTGCATGTGAAATCTACCGCAAAAAGGGAGGACTCATTTTGATTTGTCTAAAATTGTTTGGACTACTCGTTCAATGTGATGTAAAAAATATAGAAGGATCGTATATAGTGCGTATGTTTAACCCTTGACCCTGTTTTTATTTATACCTAAAATTAGTACAATTTCTTAGTATTTTGAACAAATTCCGAAAAAATGAAATCTCACGTAAAAATCCGTATTCGTCCGTTTGTTTGTGGACGATCCTCACGCCTAAATCATTCAGCCGATTTTACGAAGGTACGTTGTAAGAAAAGAAAGTGAAGTAATCGTGCGCCTGAAAACGGCGAAATTTTGGTAGAAGAAGACTTATTGCCGGGCCCTGGTAACGAAAAAATCGGTAAATCCAATTGCTAATACATACAGGATGTCCAGAAGCTCCCGTTACAAAAAAATACCACACATTCTGTGTTGCCAGACATGAAGAATGGCAGGTCCAGTTTTTCCGAAAAAAAAATTGTCTTTGAGGAAATTGAGTTTCAAAATCACTTCCGGGGCGCGAAATTCAAACCGGCCGTAACGACACTGCAGACAGCGGCGTCACCTTCTGCGCGGAGCATTTCCTTGTTTCTCCGCGTAAACACTGAAACAGTCGAGTAATATTCTGAAAAGCATCGCGTTGCTTACACTAGAATGCTTAATAGTATCAAGTATTTGCAGGTTCTATTCAATAAATATTTTAAATGTACGTACAGAATATCGAGTTTTGTTCAGAATGACAAACTGTGTGGTATTTTTTTGTAACGGGAGCTTCTGGACACCCTGTGTAGAAAAACTAATAGTGCTATAGAATGTTACAGACTTTCTCGTTATTGTTTCTCATCTCTTTAGTGTGAATTAACTTTTCAGTTATGGCCTATTGTTTCCCAGCTGCACGGACGGACAGACGTTTTGCAGGAAAACAATTTTTCGATTACCAAGAACAAACGCATTCTATGTTCTAATATCACTTGTTAGAGAAGGTAATTATCTATACATAAAAAGGAGCATGAGAGTTTATGTATAAAATATAAGACAGAAATTGATCTTAATTAAATGTCTTGAGATTTTCATTGCATTACAACATGATATAAATTTTGGAAAGTATTTTTTTTGACAGTGGCAGATGGAAAGAAGATCAGAAATTATTAAATGATGTATGAATGTTGGAACAATTGCAACTTCTTGTGAATGAATAAGCGGATGAGAAAAACGAAATTAGACAAAATTTGCAGAAGGATATGTTTGCTTTCTTGGAAAAGTATAAATGCACGTGTTTCTTCGGCTTCTGTAAAAATGTGCTTATTTTAGTGGGAGTAATTTAGGCTTCAATCAAATTCTTGCGGCGACACATTTATGAGTTGCAGGAGCAAAAGTGGAACATTATGAATGATGTGTGGATGCCAAAATTGTAGCAGATTAGAGACGTTTTGTCGGAAAGTTTGCTTGGTGTGAAGGTGTGCACCTTTCGGTTGTGAACACGAAATTGTTAAAATTGATAGAAATAAGTTTTACAGAATAAAGTTCAATACATTTCAAGAGTGAGTGAGAAATGGATGTTTGTAGGAAAAACGTGAGCCTAAACACACTTTTTCAAGATTGTTGAAAAAAAAGAATAATTTAGATTTGAAATAATGTATTGTCTGAAATACGAAGGCTATTGTCAAATCACTGTAACACGCTCTTCATATTTCAAGGACACTGAAAATAATATGCATATCCACGTAGATACATTCATGTATATAGTTACAGGAAAAAATTGTGAAAATGTGATTGGACTTCTCAACGCGGAAAATGTATTGAAATATACTCGTATGGTACGAGTATATGAAACTCCAGCAGAGAAAGGATAGAACAATAATTTTATTTATTTATTTAGTTTAGTATAGATACCACTTTGTGTCTAAACCTAAATGCGTGGAAATTAAAATTTAACTTCTTTTACTTTCTCCCTCTTTGCAGTTTCGTTTTGGTAAAAGTAGTAGTAATAAGCTGAAAGTGTTGTTCCGGATACAAAATTATTCCCTTTAAAATAAATTCCCTTACAATGAGGAATGTTTAAAAAAACCGCGTAAGCGCTGAGGCGAGAGAATTGGGGGAAACCACATTTTCAGAGACAGAGACGGAGAGGGAGACAGAGAGTGAGAGAGAGACAGAGAAGGAGAGAAAGACAGAGAGGGAGAGAGAGGGAGGGAGAGAGAGGGAGAGACAGAGAGAGGGAGAGAAAGACAGAGAGGGAGAGAGCGACGGAGAGAGGGAGAGAGCGACGGAGAGAGGGAGAGAGCGACAGAGAGAGGGAGAGAGCGACAGAGAGAGGGAGAGAGCGACAGAGAGAGGGAGAGAGCGACAGAGAGAGGGAGAGAGCGACAGAGAGAGGGAGAGAGCGACAGAGAGAGGGAGAGAGCGACAGAGAGAGGGAGAGAGCGACAGAGAGAGGGAGAGAGCGACAGAGGGAGAGAGCGACAGAGAGAGGGAGAGAGCGACAGAGAGAGGGAGAGAGCGACAGAGAGAGGGAGAGAGCGACAGAGAGAGGGAGAGAGCGACAGAGAGAGGGAGAGAGCGACAGAGAGAGGGAGAGAGCGACAGAGGGAGAGAGCGACAGAGAGAGGGAGAGAGCGACAGAGGGATAGAAACAGAGAGAGAGAGAGGGAAGGAGGGAGAAAAACGCAGGAATTTTGTGAGGATAGCACGTTGGATCCAGAGATGCAAAGTGTGATATGTCGCGAACCTTTTGGTTTCAAAATGCTTTGGTTACCAAATTACGTTTAACTCGCAAGAGGCTCTCGACACGAACGTTTTGACATCAGATTTGTTTAATACGGTCTCACACTAATAATGTAGCTTTTATAATGGAAATTGAAGAACACAAGTGTACTTTTTGTGAGAGTGGTCATTGCAGAATCAGTTCTCTGTAGTGCAAGGTATCAATCCTCCGATGTGGCGTACCCCTTCCATTCGCTCTGATAGATGTTTATAACTGTCAATTACAATTATCAGCACTAAACGTTGTCATGGAGGTTTATACCTGCAGGGACCTTTGACAGGGCGGTCAGCCATTCTCTCAATCTACTGCAATTGTAGAGCATATTGCAGTACTATAGTGGAAACCATTGAGTAGTTCATGAGTATTGGTCCAATAAATGAAATTTATGTCAGTTAGCCAACGTTTCGGAGTTTTATTTCTCAATCCTCAGGGCTGAATACATTTACAACACGGTTAGATGTATAAACAGTAATTACACAATACACAAAGTATAAAAACTATTTACATGCAAGTGTGCTTGAAGCACACATTACCAATCACAAATTGCTTGTTTTATGTATATAAATACTATTTCATTTTAATTTTTTAATTAAATTAAAATGCATGTAAAATATTCCTTGCTTGTGTGTAGAAAATTGCACAACCATAATCATAATTTTTCCAATACGCAGCGCCACAAGAGATGGCTTGACCCATTCACGGGGACTACGAACCAGTGAATGGGCGAATGGGTAGAATGGGCGGATGGCAAATAAATTAAGATCAAGCAAAAGATATACTTGAAGTTCTCTAAGACTATATTAGCATTGCTACCCGTAGAAATGAAGTCAAGAGTTGCGCGCGCCGCCATCTGACCTTCTCCCGCTTAGCTTCACTTGCAGGGGGAAGCATTGCCGATAGAGTTGCACATTCCCGTGGTGACGACAGCCTCGAACTCCAGCTGGCCGGCGAGCCTGTTTTGCACCCGGCCCTGAAACTCGGTCACGAGATGCCAGTCCGCGGGCCTGCAGCGTGTGAGGCCAATCACGTGATTCCTAGCGGAGGAAACTGCCGGCGATCGAGTCTGAGGCGAATCGCTGTGCAGATGCACACTGTCATCCGCGAGGGGGTAATCGCAAACCACGGCTTGCGAGGTGTAGCGTTCGCCACGGGACCAGAGAGAGGGGGCGGCGCTAGCATCGGCGAATAAACTAATTATATTCGACGAATTACTCGTGAATTTTGTTCAAGAGAAACCTTGTTTATAAGATAAAGAAAATGTGAGTACTATTACAACATCTACTCGCATGTCCATGAAAGACGAATCGATAGGAATTCTCGAATAAAAAGTTAAAAACCATGGTGGAAAGATCTTTTCACCGTGTTAGAGACGAGTCGATTAAGTTTCACTACGTTAAATTCTGATTGGTTCAGGACAAACGTACGTTCCAGCTTACGTTTGTCATTGTGAACGCTTGGTTTTACGTGTAAATTTTTATTTATTTATTTGGTTAAAAAACAGTAAAAACTGAGTATGGCCTGTGGGGGAAGAGATTATATGCGCACATTTTCTCGAGGCCCAAAATTTAAAAAAACAAAAACGGTAAATGAACTGCTGATTTAACTTTTCTGCATTGCTAACAAAATAGTAACGAACATCAGTTCTACACCTACCACTACAAGCAAAAGGAGTGCTCAACAAAACGTGCGCACAGTGAAGCTACATTTACGTCCAGGAGCAAAACAAGGGGCCATCTCAGCATTTGCTCAATGGATCAGGGAAATTGGACAAAAACCTGATCGAGATGGGGGTTATTGACCCGAAAACTGAAGTACGTTACTTGTTAGAGGCGTATTAACTCTTTTCTTAAAATGTAAACAATACAAATGTAAACTAATTCATTATAAATCATTGTTTTGTTAAAATAAATATTTTTCTTTTTGACGATTTTAGGCTAAGTTTACGTTACGTTTAAGTTTGCATTGAGAACGAGGCCTAAGGAAGGCGGGAGGAGAGCCCGGACCAGCCCTGCGGGAAGGAGCCACGAAGCGCCAGCGCAGGGCTTCCGCGCCGAGGGCCACGCGGAGGACTAGCCCTTCCGAGGAGCGCAGGGCGAAGGGCCAATGGCGCGCGGTGGCACCGTCTGGCTGAGCAGATTGTCTGCTGAATAGCCCCAGGGGCCAGCAAGCGAACTGGAGTGAGAAGCTTGATTGGACGGAAGAACGGGGCGGGCAAGTTAACAATCGCCACCAACGCCGTCTTGGTGCCCGGAGACCACCAAGTGCGAGGGGGGGGGGGGCAACGGCAGCCGTCCGAGTAAATTGCAGAATAATGGAAGGGACATTTTTGTATAAGAACTAATTTTACATGCATTCAACATTACATTACAATCGTTTTATGACATTTTATGCTAAAATATAGTCCGTTTTTGAGTTCTTCTAACGGCATATTTATTTTCAATATTTTCTCTACATCCGGTCCTTTTTCCCCTGAGACAAAGGTGGTCATGTCATTTTTCTGAAACACTACTTCAACATTCATTATATTGCTTCAGTTATACACCTTTTCCCAACATCGATAATATTTCAACCTGATTACGGGCAGGTGTGGCTGTAAACGAATGATTCAGTTTCCACTAAAGGATTACGCAGAGCGATGATATCGAGTTTTTAAACTTCAGATACGCATTTAAAGTTATCACTAAGATGTCAATAAGGTTAGAATTATATAAGTCCTAAACGATGAATCAGTAACTCTTTACCTAAACAAGGAGGGAGGAAACAAGTGATGCAACAACAGCACATACTTTCTAGCATCAGAAACGGTTACGTAAAATTATAATGCCACAATTACTGTCCATCATTTATTTCTGAGCATCTGTTTTTTAAAGACAATTTATGTTTGAAATGGTCCTTGCTTGTCTATGTTGTAAAGCAAATCACGCAAGCAGTTACAAATGATGCGAGAAAGTACGTGGTATAGGAGCACTACTAGTTCTTTAGTAAGGTCTAACAATAAGAGTTTTTGTACCGATAAATTCGTCGTTTTTTCGCAGCAGCATTAAAATACTTTCTGTATATCGCGTAAACAGTATGAGAATAAAGCAAAACGAGTTTGGGGTCCATAGTTGATCCCTGCCCCGACACGACTGGGGCTCTTATTACAGGATTGTTATTTCAAAATATGATCGTTCTTCTGATTGAATGTGCGAGATTACTCGAAAAGCAAGCAAAAATTCTCATGAAAATGAGTACCGGAAAATAATTTTTTTAAATTATTCGGTTTTGCTCAGTTGAATTTGTATGATGTTATATGGATGGTTTTTATCACGTTCCTTATCTTTCATGTACAAACTTTCCATAGTTGAAATTAAAATATTTTCCCAATCTTGTGCATTCAACTCCCCGGATGTTGAGATAATGCAAAATCAAAAGCCCCGAAAATCAATTACGCACACTGAACATGAACGTTCGATGAGTGTTCAGCAGTTACAAACTCCTACTGCTGGAAGCAAGCACGACGGTTTGTGCTTAATTGTTTCGACTATCACACTTCGATACATTCGATACATGCGTATTAAAATACCTCATAGTCTAAGTTGCTTTTCCCTGAACCAGTCTCCCTGAACACGATCTCCGAGATGTAACAAAAACAACTTAGAAAGATTTCTTTGTCCAGTTCTATTTTAGACAGTCTAATACTTTCGTTTGAAAACCAAAAGGTTAATAAAACACCGTATTTTCAATTTGTATAAATATGGCGTTTTATTAACCTTTTGGTTTTCAAACAATAGTATTAGATTGTGTAAAATAGAACTGGACAAAGAAATCCTACTAAGTTGTTTTTGTTACATCTCGGAGATCGTGTTCAGGGAGACTGGTTTACGTAATCTTAAAGCAAATTTATGAAATACATTACCATTTCTTTTTCCACGAAATATCATAAAATGAAAGTACACACATTGAATCGCTAATTGTTGGCAGTGTGCTCTATTTCTTTTCAAGTTTATATAACGAAACCGAAATTAAAGTAATTTTTAAATTTAAGTCGCATTAATGACAACGTTGTTAGCAACTACAACTATACATGATATACTGTAAACAATACAGGATTTAAATTACATAGTGAACAAATAATTTAAAAAGTATTAAACAGTAATTTACATTGAGAGTCAGACGTAAAAACTACGTCTGACTAATGTATGTCTACTAATGTATTTTTATACTTATGAATTTTTTATTTCTTACCTGTCAAGTTCCTTGTTAGTGTTATTGTTTCTTTTATGTTGTACTATTTTAGTACATATTTACAATATGCATTTACTCGAAAAGATATTACATGAATACAATATATTATACTGAAGATATTGTAAAGCCGGAATGTATTGTTCCTGTCATAATTTATAATATAAAAACGCGAGTATTTGTAAACGCCGTATGAGTTAACTCCTTTGTACTAGTTAAGCAAGTAACTTACAACTAATAAAATCAATAATATGAAATTTAGCTGATGGACTTAAGTTACAAGACGAATTCATCTTACAATTACATAATAAATGCAATTTTTCCATTAAGATCTTTACACTTTTTCTTCTCCTTTTCTTTCGTTCTCTCTGATGCACTTGGCTCTTCTCTCGCATCAATCGGAGTACTTTTTGTAAGACAAATGAAAAACGAGTACCGTCCAGTGTCCTGTTGTGATTCATTGCCGCAGCTCACAGACCACAAATGTGATTTAATTAAGCGAGTATCGCATTTTATTCCCAAAACAAAAGGCCTTGATTAATATTATCAAATACAATGGCGGAAAATTGTACAAAACACGCTGTTACATATGAAAGAATCGCCAGCTAAGCGACCGCATACTGAAAAATTACGGACCAAAGCAAAAGAGTTTGCAACGCCGCGAACACACAAAACAAACATTAGAATTATCGTTCTTTATTGCGAATGTATGAACCTGGGCGTAAAATTCGGTACAACATGAATTAAATAACAAGAGATTTCGCAATTAATCTAGTGCGCGTTATTATCGACGTTTCAAAAGCTTTGTTTGCCTCGGGGAGACGGGAGTGGCGTGCCATATCGCCGAAACGGCATTCACAGCCGCACAATAGAGAACCGCTAGAGAATGGAATAGGGAGAAAGGCTGCGCTCCTTTGTTTTTTGCTATTTGAGACAAGCATTCACCTGCGTGTGTGTCCTTGCCTTCCGTTTGGAACAATTAAACCGTTCAACAAAAAAACAGTAATCGGTTTGCTGTAATAAAGAAGAGCAGGGCATCATGCACTAGCGCAATGTGTACCAGATAAAGTTGTATTCTGGAATTCTTCTTCCGTTCACATATGTATTGCCAACTTAATGGATAAAGCTTGAATAAATTGTTCATAAACTCAACACTTTAAACCTCCAGGTTTTTTCCACAACTTGTACTGTGACTATTTTATAATATAATATTAGTACTTTTGGATCTATTTTTATGTACCATACAGGGAGATCTTGCAAATGTACTTTTCGGTCAGTTAATCACCATTAACATAAAATGTATTTGAACACAAAAGAAGAGAAGCATATTTTCAAAACATAAAACAAGATAAAAATTACAACAATATCATACTTAAAGTTTTTACATACTTGGCAAGAAATACATTTATTAATACCATCAATATGCCAGAATTAAATGATTATTAATAGAACAAAATTATAGCGTTATCGAAGTCGATTAGGAAAATTTTATAATATTCTGTTCATTAAAATAGTATACTATCAATATTTCAATCTACAATGACATTTTAAAACTTTTGTACGAACTATGTTCATTACACTTTTAAAAAGAACATGAATATTTTGAAATTAAAATGAACATTAATCATCTCAGACAGCTGAAGTTACAAATTATAACCCATATTTTACTTTCTCTTGCGCAGTATAGAGAAAGTATTGTAACGTTGCGGGACTCTCGACAGAAAAAAAACACCTTATTGACGGGACCTAGTATCGGAAAGATGAATAAATCTTGACTCTTGTATGCAGTAAATTACTTCCTCTTACACCCTGTTAGACACAATCCATGTTTAATGGGTAAACGACACTGAAAACCCCTGACGACAATATCTGAAAGTCCGTTCCTGTGTTGTCAATACCCACCAGCACCTAAAACTTTCAGACATTTTTTTGTAAAAATGATATTCCATGATCAATGTGAACGAATACATGGTCCTACAGGTTTAAAAATTATTTTGAATTTTGAGAGTACTTTACAAGGAGTATCATTTTACTTACAATTTAACCAAAATATATTTCCTCTTCCATCTGATTGACGTAGGAGTCGCTTGAATTCAAAAACCGTCATTTCGATATTCGAGGGGAGTTTACATAAAGTATTAACATTTTCAAAATATGGTCAAAATGTTTCAATTTTTTTCAAATGTTTCAATACGATCGAAGGCGTGGATTTTTAAGGGTGAAAAAATCCTTCGTACCCCTTCCTTTGGCGGGGAAGTAAAGCCGGCTGTCCCATATCAGTAGATTTACTGTGTAAAAGATCCTAAAGCTTAAATGAAACCTCTGAGCTAAATTCAAATCGCCTGTTTCGTCGCCCGAGATAATACCTTCTTTCTCCGCTAGTTAGTGAAAGGAGCGTAGCGAAATTTGCGTTGTCAGACGGAAGGGCAGGCCTCATGGCCTTAGTCTCGCCAAGTAAAATAAGGCAATGCAATTCAATTCAATTCAGATAGACGGACGCAGAGACGCACACAGAGACGGAGACTTTTAGCCGCCCAACAAATAACACAAATAACCTTCTGATTATACAACATGTTAAAGTAAGTAATTTACTACACATAGGAACAAGAATTGTGCACCTTTTTGATATTAGGGATGTACAATACGAATCTTCCTAAAACAAAATCGCTGTTTTTCGTTGCAGTATTACGTACATTTCTCCATTCTATGTAAGTAGGATACAACAAAATACAAACATAAAATTTCATTTTACAATTAAATTATTTGAAATAAAATCATATTAATATGAAATCAAAGGAAAAATATAGATTTTCATTCCAAAAAGCCGAAGAGTAGCTTTGAATGAAGACACACTAGAGCAACCCGAGGGCTTGCTATTGTCCTCGGAACATTTTACCTCGTTGCTTTAAAATGCAGGGAGTTAATGTTTCATGAGCTCCAAGATAACATTTCCGTGGTCATCGAAGAGCAACAAAACAAATTCCCAGAAGCAAAAAATAGACGATTTCTTAGTGTAAACTACCATTATCTGTTATTAAGGACTTAAATGCGCAACCACAAAACCCGATATGAGATAAATTCTTGTTGAAGACGACAGCGAGAGTGCTCAAACAGCTTGGATATTTCCATCAAAATGTTTTTAATATTAAATCTTGTCTACATAGATTAATAATCCAATCGATTGAACAGTATTATTGAATTCTTTTTCAGCTATAATCCTATCCACAGATTAAAGACTTTGTCACTACTGAAATAGTTTAACACTATTGCATTCAATCAGTTTATTGTATATACTAAAAATATTTTTCAATTGATCTTTTGCAATTTGTTAATTGATTCTAATCAGTACTTAAATTATTTTACAGATATTTGGCAATCAGAATAAATTCTCCATTGACTTACGTTTAAGACAGGGAAGATTTTTATCTGGATACTTGGTTCACTTACCTGAAACAAAAAATATAAATGTAAACTTTTTATGAAATGTAAATCGCGTCGATTGTGGCAAGTAATACATTGATTTTAACAAAATAAATCGCAAATACACATTTATTATGAAACAATTGACGACGAACTGCTGCAGAGAGTCGACGGGAGGGGGGAAGCTAAAATCAGAAAATTCGAAAGGAATATCACTGATTTGTATAATATATGAAAGTGTAAAACATTAGTTGAGGAAAATGTTCTGGTATAGTTTTACACCAACAATAATATTTCTGGAAACACTTTTCACATCAGTTGTATCTTCCTGTAATGCATTGTATATTGTGATATACCAAAATACTATATATTTTTTCAATAACATTTGCTGTAAATGGGCTGGATAAAAGGGTCTGCAAATGGCGATATACAGCCTTAGCAACGCCGGCATAGTGGTTGGCAAGGTAAATAAACTGCACTCAGGCGTTGAATAGGTGGGGGTGCTGGCTAGATAGACAAATAAAATAATGTGGTATTGGTCTGAAAAGGAATGACTGTCGAGGGCGTGGCTATTTGGTTTGATAAGAGGGGGATGGATTGGCTAAGGGAGAATAGACTGTCAAATTTTGTAGTTTTGTTTTAAAAAAGAGGAACGAAGGACGAATACCGAAGCGTGGAGGCCGGAAAAACGGCGGAGAACAGGACATTCTGATGGAGGTCGTCGAGTAGTACAGATCGCTCGCGAGTATAATATTAGTGAAGCGGGACTTGTAAGTTTTGAGTGAGACTTAATAGTTTTTTCGGACTCTGAAAGTTAATGTGCAGAAGTGAATTCGCGTAGGACTTGGAAAGTTTCTTTTATATTGCGGTGTTGGACTTTAACATTTTACCACTAGTTGGGGAAGACTAGGAACTCTGAATATCAAGTAAGAACCTGTAGATATTCTAGGCAGTGAGGGCTGGATGCGTCGACAGAGTCGCAAGATCAGAAGAGAGAAGCAGGACTTGGGATCATCTCCATTCAAGTGGGAAGATACTACGGACCGTCGTCGATCAAGACGTTAGATAAGTACTGCAGTACAAAAGTTTTATTTAAAAAGGTCATGACCTAGAACAATTGTCAAAATGGTTAAATAAATTATTGAATTTTTCTTTTGGAAATGAAAAGATTTTCATTTAGTCAATCACAATTGTTCAGTAGTTAGAGATATAGAATTATTTACTTTCAGATTCCTCGCCATACCGTATAGTTGGCAGATCAAGTAATCGGCTCTCTAGGCAATAGCGATTATCCATAACGGGACCCATTGACCCAGCTAGCCGGACATTTATCCATTTGTTAAAATTAGCTGTGGAAGCATTGGTTTTAATTAACGTAACCTGTTCCTGGCGCCCAAAATTTTACTATAAATTCGGAACGGGTCACGATTATAACCGTCCTAAGGTAAATGATATCAACGATCTCGTAATAGTCTATGACGAGACATTGTCGGTTCATTTCAATATAATGCAGATAATACTATTAATAGTAGGGAGAAAGTCACGAGAATGTTGGTTGAATTTCTAAATACCTTTTATTGTTTACGTTATGAATTCAGAAGGAGATAAAACATAGGTGATTCAGAAAGAAATGTGACGCCAATGAGTAGAAATACACAAAATAACCAAGAACCAGTAGAATAAAAAAAATCAAAGAAGAAAAATATGGGGTAGAAGGAGATTTTCTTAATCAACTTTTTTTAAATTCCATCGAGGCGTCCTTTTGACTTCGCCTGAAGCACTGCCATCCAGCAACGCCTTAGGGTACGGTCAGAGTGGATCCATTTTCGGCCGAAAAAAAGTTCGCGTGCAAACCGCCGACTGATTCTGCCAACCTGAATGGTCACACTGCATCCGATTACAATAGACATATATGTGAATTGCTTTTTTTCGCCGATCGCGAAAATACTGAATTTCAAATCTTATATTATCAATTACTGAAACAACAGATGAACGACTGTTCATTACCCTATGTTATGTGAGTTTACGTCCCTTGTTTACAATAAGTTTTGTACTATTTTTGCCCATTTCTTCTGCGATTTCATTCCATAATTTCCTGCTTTTGTCCCTGTTGTGATATGTGGAATCCGATGTGTTGCACAGAGCATCTCGTTCATGTACAAGTGAAACCAACTCTTCAACATCCACCTCCGACAACTCAGATTGGTCGAATAAATCAAATTCATTCGATATCGATCTGCCGACTTCGAAGTTCGGCCGTCTTCGCCAGGACTTGTTGAATGCAATGTGGCCGTGCCTGCGTTTTAGTGAGGGTTTGTAATATTCGGCCGTCAACGGCCGTGTTCGGCCGAACGCAAATTCGGCCTAATGGGGATCCACTCTGACCGTAGCCTTAGGGGTATACCACTCTCTGAATCTGAATCAGTGAAATTGTCACTGATTCAATGAGTAAGAGCCGAAGTCACTGATATCTTCAGTCGAAATGGGTTGTTTCGCTGACAATCAGGGAATATGCGAACCTTTTCATAATGACCGCCAGCATTTCACTGGTCGTTGGTGGTAAAAGTACCGCGCCACCATCGCTCATTGATCGTTCTGTTGTTCACGTCCTGCTGTTGTCACTGTTTCACTGATTCACAGTGACGTTTCACTGATTCAAAAAGTGGACCCGATTTTCACTGATTTGTTCAGTACAATTCATTGATTGTCAGTGGCTGGGTTGTAACTGACACCATCAGTGAATAGTCACTGTCAATCAGTAGTTTTTCGCTGATTCAGACTGAGAGAGCAGGGCCTCCGCAGTCACAACTGCTGCCCTCCTCCCAGTGAAGGGTCTTTCTGTGCGCACTGGACGTCCGAGTAGCCCCCACGCCCATTTTGGTCTGCACCGTTTCGCGAGTCATTTCAGGAGAAACACACCAACGGGCTCCACATAATATTAGAAATAAATTATTCCTTGATTGTTTTGGACTCGGAATCGTCTCCTATATTATTTCAGTAGTATACCTTCTCTTTGCGGCTCTCACACGCAACCAATCTTTATAAATGAGCTCTCTAAAGTAAGAAAATTTCACGGAGACGTAACGAACTGCACTTTGACTTTAAAAATATGAAGAATTTGTTTAAAAAACGCTTCTATATATTCCTGTAAAATGCAACCAGATATGCAAGTCTGGATTTTTGAGTCTATACCGTTAGACAACTCCTAAACGAAGCGTTCTAGGGCCTTAAAAACTAAAATACTTCATATTCTATGCGACTGAATTACACGGTGTACCTCTTCGCTCAATAATAAAGTTAAATAAGAATAGTTTGAATAGACAAGGATGTATTGTTATCAATTACAAGGTGACGTGTAGAGAATAAGAGAGTCTTGAAGAAAAATATATATTACTTCATATGAAAATGGAAAAATAAGGAAAAGGGTGGGGAATAGCCTGCGAGGCTTCACGCACGGGTACGCTAGTCTAATGCAGAATTTCCGTACGAAATTTTCTTTTAATTTTCGAATTTTGTTGCAACCTGTCTCTCAATGAAACTGTACTTATTGATAAGATTTTACGGTTGACGATTTAGAGTAGACTTTGAAGCCATTTGTGAACTGCGACTGCACTGCAAATCTGACGGCCGGTTGGCGAGGTTGGGAAAAATTGCAGGGCTGCAAGTAACCCAAGACTATCGTAATGTACACCCGAATTCCTTCAATTTATAAATTTGCGTTTTTCTTTGATTGTCGAATGAGGAAGACTTAGTCAATATTTACAAACATCCCCAGCGCATCGACTATAAGCACAATCTTCGGGACTTTATACTAGTGGAAATATTCAGAAGTCACTACAAAGTAACGAAGTGTTTCTCAGCAAATTGTCATAGGTAATACCACGTCTAGCTTTGAAATTGTCGATAATCCCCCCACTCACGAAGCGAGGAGGGGATATATCTGAGAATTTCTTAAGCACGAGTGGTATTTAATAGGGATATTTGACGAATGAAATTTTGTCCAACAGTTTCAAATTGCGCCAAATATTAAAAGTAACCGAAACCTTAAAATAAAAGAGGTTATGTTGTCGTACATACGCGGTTTATTTGGACATCGACATAGCGATCGATATACACCGCCTCCCAAGATAGATGAGTCACAGTTTATGATTGGCCAGTAAGGAGAAGCGAAAAGAAAAATCGGATAGAAAAAGCGATAAACTTTAGAGATACACTGCCTTGATTAGGGTTTTTTTGTACGCATAGTTAAACACTATTAATTTTAATTACACGAGCGCAATAGCCATTATAAATATTTGTCCATCGAATTGAGGAGAAAACGGTGACGTGTTTTCTTTCATCTGAAATTTTTCATCAAGTTCACCCGAGGTTGCTCATCTCAGTGCTTGAACACCAGTGGGTGGAGGGATCAACCAACGACTATTACAAAATGTACGGCCTATTGTTCTCTATCTTATCAAATAAGGTTGCTACTCCTACTGTTGCTGCCAGAGATGTCTGCACAATTTCTTCAAACGGCAAGTCTCATAGTGAAATCCAATGTTCTCCAAACCTATAATTTTCGACATCTCAAATTACAACCAGGAATTATTTTTACACTGTCGTCGTAATGAATGGCACAATAAAATGTTCCAATAATAAACCAATAATTTTCGAAATCTCAAATTACAACCAGAAATTCTTTTTACACCGACATCGTAATGAATGACACGATATAATTTTCCAATTATAAACCAATAATTTTCGAAATCTCAAATTACAACTTGGAAGTATTTTTACACTGACGCCGTAATGAATGACACGATGTAAATGAAACTTTAAACGTCTCGCCACAAGCTGATAAGGTAAGGCCGCAGGAGGTGTACGATATGCCCGAGCAAAGTCCCGCTCCACCTCCCACCTCCGTTGCCGCAACCCCTACTACCACCTCAATGGCAACCACGCTTGCTCGTGGGTGACTCCGCGTCCTCGATACAAATGAATCGGAGCAAACAAAAAGGTTCGTTGTAACATTTTTGAGGGTTTTGTGTTGATGGCGGGAAACGATTCTTAATATGTATAGCTCGACCAACTTGAGAATGATGTTTACAGGAGCGCGCCACTGTCTGTGTTTACAACCGAACGACGGAGACGGAGATAAAAGGATACTCAATTCAAAATTAAAATGGCACCGTGCCAAACTATTCCGAAAGAAAGGGCGATTTTTTTCGTTGCAAATTTAGTATATTCCCAATTAATATTTTAACTATATTTTGACATGTCTGCACTTCATATTGGAAGAAATGAAAGTATACTTTTCTCTGCAAAACGATTCAAACTTTTGAAACTTATTCTTTCGATGAGCAGTAACATTCATATAAATCGTTTATTTTAATTTAAGTAGTTTCTCAGAATATTTACCAAATAAAATAATTTTGATGTAAGAAGTAACTACCACCATAATGAAGAATATTATAGATACTTATGACAGTAAAGTTAATGCTTTGGTACTTTATTGCATACCTAACACACCGCCTAAAGCCTATGGTAAAAAAGATGAATGAAGGAGAAAAAAAAGTTTAAATTCAATGAATAAGTATTAAAAAATCAATATAAATAGAACTTTTTATTATAGTCTTGTACTAGAACGGTGAAAAGTGAAAAAAGTAACTTAAAAGGACAAAAATAAAATTGTCAGTGCAAATCTTGCATGATGTGTCTCTGAAGTTATATTTTATCAGCTAATTCACAACCTCAAGGGGGGGCCATGGTGATTCCATAGAAGCAGTCTCTGATCTCGCTTCATGCTCCTGGCGACTTTTGTTAGTGAAACTGACTGTACAGACCCGTGTTTTCACTGTTAGTTCCACGACGCGCCGCAATCGCAGCTTTCATTCTTCGCTTGGTCGAGTTATAACTACATCATTTCATGCATAAATATTCGTTGTCCGCGCCCCTGTGATGTCTGTAACGAGACCTTCCACTCTTAGAGGCAAGCAAGAACGTTCGATGTCCTGGACTTAGAATCTTTTTGTTTGCTCTGTTGGTGAAGTTTTCGCAGATAACGTTCTGATATTATCTTTGGCGTTCATTTTCTTTTTATATATCTGCCTTCATTTCATCATTGTGTTTACTTAATTGCTGTGTCATTTTCATTGTCTTCTTTCGTTGAAAAGCAGGTTGAGGTTAAAGTGCGTATTTTCGAAATTTCAGTTCGCAATCAAGTTGAGGTTTATCCATTTTGTGTAATATTTCAACAGTAATAATATGGAATATGAACAGGTTTCAGATAAGAGAAAAAATGAAAATGAGTGGAAAAGAAATAAAATCAAGACAGCTAGAATTAAGGGAACAGAGTGTCTAAACTATAAAGGTCAGTTTGTTCCTGCGCTAGTTGTAGGCACAGACTGTGGTTATAAGGAAAAGTGCTGTGAACGTGGAATAGCTGTGAAGCAGAGAGGAAGATAACTTTTCTTTGTAAATTATTAATTAATTTTCATGTAACAAAAAAGTTGACATTTTTAAGAAAAATTATATTTTTTTCCATTTGATTAATTTTATTGATTTTGTCAACGAGCATAAGTAATTCTTAAAACATTCGTACTTCAATATTGACACCACATAATGGTATACTACAAGATTCGAAGTCCGCAACACTTTAATTTACATGACGATGTGTTCATAAACTCTAAACCAAAAGTACTATAAGGATTAATTAAAGAATGTATCAATAAATCATATTTTTTGGTGTGAATAAAACATAATACATTTTGAAGTAAGTTAGTTTTTTCATTTCCTCAAAAGTTGGGGCCCTCGAACGTTTTTGTTTTCTTTGATTTAAACACGGAACACACAGTATGATATTGTAATAATCGATGTTTTCTTGCTATGGTCATTGCCCTTATTCGGCGGGGTAGTGTGGTCCTCCCAAGCTGGAAGTGAGATTAGGAGCAGTCCTACACGTCGGCTTGCGGGGGTCTCCCCATCCAGGTATCTCCCACCATGGTGGTACCGCCGCAGCCAGGACGAGCTCTCAGCTCCCGTCTGGTATCACGGCATATGTGATAGTGTAGTGTATGTAAGTATGTAAGGGATGAGGATAGGATGAGGAAGGAAAGATTGCGCGCGGTACATAGCCCATTTGTTAGGGTGCTGCTCATCTTGTGTTGGGTGAATGCACGAAAGCTCCCAAGCAGAGCGGAATACCGCGAGAATTCTTCTCCAGACAGCGACTGAGAATGCCCTAGACCAGGGCTGTCAAACTTAGAAGGGCTTATGGGCCACATATCAAATTCTAATTAAGCCGCGGGCCGCACCGTCATTTAAGATGTTTTTACGTTAACTACTGAGATTATACTGAAACAAATATTAAATAATGATTAATATACGAGAAAATTTATATATATATATATATATATATATATATATATATATATATATATATACAGGGTGAGTCACGTAACTTTAGCACCTCCTGTAACTTTTGAACGGTTGAAGGTATTGCAATGCAGTTTTCACGGAAGTGAATGAGGGAATGGGGCTAATTGATATGTGTATTGATTTCTCTTTTATCACTTGTATTTTACGAGATATTTGAGGTAACTTTGTTTTTTCAAATGGGACTATACATATTTTTTCAGTCTATCACGACAAGCGTAAAAAGACGAATCCAAAGATATAAATATTGTCGTATGTTAGATAAGCATTTTTTTGAGTAATTGTGATTTTTTTGCGACTAGTGTTTAACGGATATTTTCATTGTAACTGTCAGCCCCACAAGGTCATGCAGCGCTCGCCCAGCAAACGCGGGGTCGGAAAAGGGAAGGGATTTTAGTACTTGAGGATACGAAAAATATTCACAAAACTGTTGCATTTTTTCCTGAACTCTCCTTTCCATCCTGATCCATTTTCAGATATTTTGTGTTTCTTAGGGATTGAAAATACGGATTTGTCTTAAGTAGTATTTATTGAAATAAGATTATTTCTATCCCTAAGTTATTATTATATTCTTATTAACATTGAAATTGTTTGCTCAAAATACGCAATATTTTTTGTACAGTTTTAATTATTTATTCTTATTGTGCTTTGTTTCAAGATCCCATTAATACGTATCTTATGAAACCCCATTAAATGGAGTTGAAGTTATAAACAATTTTAATACGATACAAACTAATGACAAATCCTTATTTTCCATCCTTTAATTCCTTCAATCAAAGAAAGTCGAAAATCTGAAAATGCGGAAGGATGGAAAGCACAGTTTAGGAAAAACCTGCAATGGTTTTGTGAATATTTGGAACATGTTTCGTTTCTTCAAATCTCCCTTCCCTTGCTCGGGCGCACGTGTGCTGGTGGAGCGCCGCGTGACCTTGTGTGGTAGACTATTTAAAATGTCCGTTAAACCCCAGTCGCAAAAATCAAAATTAATCAAAAAAATGCTTATCTAACATAAGACAATATGTACATCATTGGATTCGTCTTTTTACGCTCGTCATGATGAACTGAAAAATATGTATAGTTCCATTTGAAAAAACAAAGTTACCTCGTATATCTCGTAAAATACAAGTGATAAAAGAGAAATTAATGCACGTATCTATTAGCCCCTTTGCGTCATGCACTTCCGTGAAAACTGCATTGCAATAACTTTAACCGTTCAAAAGTTACAGGAGGTGCTAAAGTTACGTGACTCACCCTGTATATATATATATATATATATATATATATATATATATATATATATATATATATATACACACATACACATAAAACAGGATGTTGGTATATGTATTAGAGCAAAACCCCAAGGCCGTTGGAGCGATCTCCTTGAAAGTTGGCACTTCTACGTGTTTTTTTTTTAACCGAGAAGGTTTATATGTTGTTAATTCTGTTGTAACTCCACTACATAACGCTACGTATTCACTACATATTCACGCCAAATGCAACCTGCAACACACTCGGCAGCATTTTGAATCTATATCGTTAAATAACTCCTAAACGAGGCGTTCTAGGGCATTAAAAACTAAAATTTTCAGGCCGAGATATAGCATCGCGAAGACACGCCCCCACGCGCCAAGAAATAAAAGCCCAAGTATAATTCCTCCGGTCCGCGGACTGCCAATTATTCAGCTGCGAGGGTTGGCAGCGCTGCGAGGGCGGTATCGTCGCGCGGCGCCGCGCGTTTTATTTCCTTCATCAGTCCGCGCGCGGCAGCTTGCGGCGAAGCGTCAACTGCTGCCAACTTGAAATGAAGTTGTCGAGGAGAAGTTTGCGGCGCGACGCGCGGGCTGTCCGCGCGAGACGTCACCCCCTCCCCCCTCCCCCTCCAGCGCCCGACGGCGGCGCTAGCGAGAAGCACGACCCGGGACCGCGAGGGAAGGGGTGAAACGGAAATAACCTTCCAACCAAACTAATAAGGGTGTGACCACTATGAAGGGAGACAACGAAATAATCTTCAACCAACAAATTTATTTATCAACTATTCGTCAGTTACACTGCAGACTTGGCAAAATGGCACCGTGTAATAAGCACATCGTGAGCCATATTGGCAATATCTCGAAAAATGTCTGCAGTGAAACTGACTGATAGTTCGTTAATAAACTTGTTGATGGAAGATTACTTTCAGTGATGGCGGTAGTGAGAAGCGAAACCCAAGACTGCGACGTAAATGGGAGAAACTGAAACAACCTCTTAGTAATATAAAGAGAGAAAAATAAGTAATCTTCCTCAAACAAATTTATTATTCGTCAAATGCAGTGCAGAGACGTTTAGATTGGTTGATTGATTGTGATTTCAACTACTGATGCGTCAGCTACTAGGGTCATTAGTCCCGTTAGTGTAGTGTGTGATTTCTCTCACGAGGTGGCGGTGGTCTTCCCCCGCTGGGTGGTGAGATCCGACGCCGACCTATCGTCGACTAGCGGGGTTTTCCCCAACCAGGTATCTCCCACCAGCGTGCCACCGCCCCAGCTGGGACAAACTCTAAGCTCCCGACCCTTCTCCCCTATTCCCCACCCCCTCCTCCTCCGCCGGTGGGCGGACCGTGGGCTGATGTCGCTAGAGAGATGCACGGCCCAAGACCGCGATGGAAGGGGGGGGGGACGGAAACAACCTACAGTGATATAAACGGAGAAAAAGAAGTAAAGAAGAAATAAATTATGAACCGACCAGCGTACCTGTGCGAGAACTCTCACATGCTGTACCCCAACCTCTTCCTTATTTTTCCATTTCCATGTTAAGCCTGTAATATATATTTTTCTTTAAGACCCTCTTATCCTCCGACACTTGATTTATATGACACCTTGTAATTGTTCACAATGTAATTCACCCTTGTCAATACAAACTATTCTTATTTAACTTTATTTTCGAGCAAAGAGTTCACCCGTGTAATTTAACAGCATAGAATATCAAGTAATTAGTAATTTCACATACAGTTGCAGATTGTACAGGCTCTGAACAGGTGGGGTAGAATCGAGAAGCGTCGAAAGAGCAACAATCTAATAAAATGGTCAAGATGGTATCATCCTCTATATCACGGTGTGAGGAACGCGTTTTTGAGGCCTTTGGCATCAAAAATTTAGTTTTTAAGTGCCTAGAACGCTTTGTTAAGGAGTTATTTAACGATATAGATTCACATATTCTGACGTACTTTGCGGGTTGAATTTTACATGAGTATTTAAACGTGTTTTTTAAACAAATTCTGCATATTTTTCAAGTCAAAGTGCAATTCGTCACGTCTCCGTGAAATTCTCTTTCTTTAGAGACCTCATTTATAACGATTAGTTGCATGTGAGAGCTGGAAAGCGAAGGTATACTACTGAAATAATATAGGAGACGATGATGTAATGATGGGTATTAATACACGAGTCTGATATTACGATGCGAGCGAGGAACAAGCGAGTATCGTAAAATTCACACGAGTGTATTAATACCCATTACATCGAGTTTCATACGGTACTTTTTCTACGATTTTTATAAGTTAAACGTTTACATTGAATCGTTTCGTGGCCGTTGGCATGCAGGAAGCCATTTAGCTCAGTACCCTCGCATGCTGCCGCAGGTGGCTCTGACCACTAGTCCGCCTGCGAGGGAGTACTGCTCTAGTCAAATAGTATCATAGTTAGTTAAAATAAATAGTTAAATTATATTCCATGAAAAATTACTACTAATGAAATAAATTAAAATTGGCAAGTATAATATAATATCGAATGTAATTTTAATGCACCCAATCGACACATTATTTTTGCTTTGATTTTTAACATGTTTTGTGGTTTGTTCGAATTTACACATATACGTCGAAATTTTTTAAAAAAATCTACGAAATATTCCAAAAAATGCTGTTCTGTCTTTTCAAAACTTGGTAGATGGAAAAAATTGTAAAAAAAAAGCTCAAAAGCATCACTATAGTGTTAATATCCCTTAAATGTTCAATTATATTATTTTAAATTCATAAAAAACGAGTCTAGGTTATTAGCATAGTTTTCAGAAATTGATGCATTTAATTTTAATATTATTTTTACTTCAATTATTTTACTTTATTTTCAAGGTAATTTTGGTACTATCGTGATTTATTTTCTCTTCTCTGGTTTAATGAAAGATAAAAGGGATATTTTCTAAATCATTAAAAAGTAAATAATGTATCAAGTTATCTGCAGTAAACGATATGAGTGTATCAATAAATGTAAATATTTTGCAATATGTATAATCTTCTTCCAAGGTATATATTACTTCTCATTACATGAGAAGTATATACCAGACATTGCGAAGAGGAATAAAATGACATTGTTCCATTTCCCACGAAGCTTGATGTGTATGCACGAAACATTATAATTGTATGACCAGCTTTGTATAGATTTCCTTCTTCTCTCTAGAATGACGAACATTTTACACCAACAGTCATTTCAAACTAATTCCAGAAAATACTCACACTTTCAAACAACATTTTTCGTGTAATTGTACCATAATGTAAAGTTAAGTGAACACTGACAGTTACAATTTGCCAGCAATGGATGGCTGAGGCTGCAATGAAAATATTTATAAATCGAAAAATGTGATACATATGTCCATTAAGGGAAGCTTTTGATTCCGAATCAAAAGATAAATTAACTGGAACGGCCAAAAAGCGTTGCTTAATGCAGTTTAATGATGGAATTTGCAAGCGAGTGCTTGGAAGCGAAGCTTTCATAAGCTTGCTAACTGCCACAGAAACAGTCGCATCCCCTAACCGGGCCTGCGGACGTGTTCCGTTTGATTGTTCCCTCGCCTCAGATCTCCCTCCAACCCTCCACCCCTCCCCCGGCGCAGGGGAGACTCGCCCCCGCCAGCCAATCGGACGCCTCTGGAACTCGCTAATTAATGTGATCAAAGCGAGGTCGTAAGTAATGGATCGCGCGGGAGCGAACGTGCAAAAACGCTGCATTAATTCCCCATTGAGGGGAGGAAGTTATAGCGGCGTCGAGCACAATACTGTCTTCGGATTCGCTGGGCGATAGCTTCGCATTGGACGCACATTGGCGATGGAAAAGCCTGCGTTATTAGATTGGTTGCGCGTGCTGCAGACAGGAGATCCAACGAGTTTGTTCTTGGCCCGTAAATAGCCGTGCGTTGTGTGCGAATTTCCGAGAGGAAAAGTCGATTATTCTGTACACGGACTCAATTGGCAAATGAGACCTTCCATTGACTTCATTGTATTGTTGGAAGAGAATTAAACGTACACATCAAAGGTTGTTGATATCGGAATTCGAAGGACAGACAAACAGTGCTCAATATTTTTCTGTCGCAGTGTTTTATACTCGTAAGCAGTGCCGGCGTGTAGGGT
The DNA here is from genome assembly GCA_031308135.1 of Acheta domesticus. Classification (NCBI taxonomy): domain Eukaryota; kingdom Metazoa; phylum Arthropoda; class Insecta; order Orthoptera; family Gryllidae; genus Acheta; species Acheta domesticus. The sequence continues at coordinate 2,433,945 of JAHLJT010009355.1, read as the reverse complement.
AGTGACAATGTGCCATGGCACCACCAACAAGAAGGAGGGAAAATTTTTTCACCACAAATGTGTGTATAAAATACAGTTCAAAATATTTTTCTTTATAGTAATTCATTTGAACGAGCGCTCTGTCATTCGATGTTTTATCAATAATGAATGAATGTAGATTTTATTGGCTTTAAACATTTAGTTTACATTGCTATGTAATACACATAAAACTTTTACATTACTATTATTATTAAATTTCGCGGTTTTTACTTAAAATAAAATTAACAACACTTTGAAATGTACGTACATTATTTTTATCCTTGAAAGACAATATAGGTACAATTGAATGAGGACCATAGTCAACTATTTTATTAATTTTACCTAATAAAAACTTTCTTTCAGAATCATGCAATTTGCAGTTCCAAAACATGTGTTCAGTTGTATCTTTACCTTCACCACAAACACAGTTTTTATCATTTATAATACTTTTCCTTTATAAACTACAATTTAGTGTTGTATGATTACTTCTAATTCTGTTGATGGTTACAATGGCCTTCCTAGGTAATTTAAAATTAAAAAACCAAGGTTTACTGCAAAAATTGTCAAAATAATTTTGAAAATAAAAACACACCATATTTTTTCCCTCTTCAATAAGTAATTCTTCATTTTTCTTCCGAATTTTAAGATTAAATTCCATGAAGAAATACGAGAACAGAACAGGGTCATCGGAGAAACAAAAAAATTTCCCGGCCAATTTCGCCTCTCTATCAGCCATTTCATTGCCCATAATCCCTTTATGGGGAGGAATCCATATTAATTGTATTTTAATTCTTTTGTGATAAGCATATGCCAACTTGTGTCTAATTAAATTTATTATATAAGAAAAATAATCGCTGTAAACATTTTTAGAGCAATAAGTGCACTCTCTGAATATGTAAACACATCAAAGTTTCTATCAATTAACTCTTCAAAAGCACATGGTGCCATCTGTCGGCCTCCTCCTAAACCTCTGCGCCACCTTCTGATGGCTACTGCCCTGTAACTCTGTATAAAGAACGCAGTGTTGGTTTGTATGTTTTTGTCGTTTGTACGCGTCTCTTATGGACGAGACTGTGCCAAAATCGAACTGGCACAGTAGTTCCCGTTCTGTTCGATAGAGTGCACTAATGTTACTGTTTTCATCGAGCAGGCTCTATCACTCAGGATGACCCCGATGCCTCGTTCTACTTTCCGTATACTATACGTACGTAAGTATAGTATAGGGAAAGTTATGTAATGCTGCGCGAAAAAACGGCGGATTTTCGGCAGAAAGAACTCTTATTACAGTATGCATTTCTACATTGTCCAGGATATCAGACTTCTTTTTCCAATACAAGTTTGCAAAACGTTTGTATTATATTTTTATGCAGTTATAGAATTCATATAGTTTTGACAACAGTGCAATGGAAACAGTGAGTTGTTCGCTTCTTGGTTGAATTGGATGTTTTTAAATGATAGACAAGATGTTAGTAGCGCAGAAAGTGCAATGCTTCAATACTATGTAGCGGTTTCCAATAATGCAGGAAAGTATGTGCTGTTGTAGCACCACTAGTTTTCGTGTGCTTCGCATATGGAGAGGCGACGTTCTCTGTGAGCGTAAAGCTTCTCCTATTCTTCACGTACTCTTCTTCAACGAATTCTGAACGCTGTGACCTCTTGAGATTACTGTGGGCGCTCAAGCTTTCAGGCTGAGTATTTTATTTCTTCTTATTCTTTTTAGTTTGTTTACACTTTTAATCTTCATTACAACTTAATCAACACACTCACTGTAAAATTAAATTTTGTTGCCCACGAATTTTATTTTAGAGATTCCTAAACCAGTTTTAAAACATCGCGTCGTTGTTTAGAAAAATAGATGGTGTTTGATCGATTCATTATTAACGTCGATGTTTAATTTGAGCGACATTGGCAATTAATTTACGGAGGAAAAGAAAGATTGAAGACGAAGTGGAAGGAGAAGGTGTAACTTATGGTGTAGGGGCACTAATGATATGCAAACTTTAATTACTTCTGTTTTTTATTTTATTTTATTTACATTTTTATTTATTTACGTCAAAAACAGTTAAAAACTGCGTGTTACGAGCTATGGGGAGAAGTGAATTTTGTGCACGTTTTCATAATTCTGTGGTCTCTATCCTAAACCATATTCTAGTCGAATTTTGAATACAGAAAAGAGGTTTTTTTCGAGTTTTGTTGACAAAATATTCGCTCCTATATAATAAAATATATTTTCAAAGGTAAATTAGCTATAAATTTTACAGATTATTTTTTCAGTTATTATATGAATCTCATGTAATATTCCACTATGCAATACTCGAAAGAGATGCATTCAAAAGAAAGTAAAAAAAATAATCCCAAAATTTTTTTAAATTAAGAATTTGTTTAACCCTTTAAAATTTTTGTTCTGACAAAACATTGAAGTTATTTTTTATTGAATAATTACATGCCTTTGGTCAGTTAGGCCCTTGGCAACAGAAGATGAACTAATCGAATATTACATATAGAAATGTGTACCTATAAAAATGCAGCTCAGGCATCAAAAACAATCTATTTCATGTGTTTAAGTCAAATTCGAAAGGAGGTTATGGGGGTCGAAGAATTGTTTGGGAAACTTACGTTTTAGTCGATTACGATGGGGATTATGTTTATTATGTTTAAAATGAAGTGCAGATGGAATCTTATTAATTTTGCAGTAGAATTTGGCTGACAGTTGTGCAAAAAAAGTTTTAAATTGGAAGTATATCTAACTCAGAATGAATTGGTAGGTTTGGAATAAACCAAGGGGCTTTAAAAATAGTACTCTGAAAAAATTGTATTTTATTAATGTTAGTTTTCTATTCTGATCCCCAAATTGAGGTTGACATAATACAGGAGTTATTTTGTTATATTCTGCAAAAAGAATTATGACAATATATTACATATTAATTGAGATATTGTGTCACAGGTGAAACAGTGTAAACACTCCTATAATTCAAAATGTAATTTTTATTTAAAAATGGGATGTTATTTTGTTTCCTGCATGTATATGTACATTAAATACATAAAATTAAGATCTTAAGTTAGATTTTCAGGAAATCTTTGCTTTGAGTAGACATATACTTTAACCCTTTCTCTACCAATTTTAATTTTTATTTGCTTTGTGTTGGAAATACGTCGCACAATTCAAAGAAGAATATTAGTGTATTATTTCAAGTGCAAACGAACTTAAAACGTAACAAGACTTAGATCGCTTAAAATGTAACAAGACTTAGAACATAGGGTACAGCGTTTTTTAATACTTGTTAAACTCATCAGTAGCTGCAGAACCCTGCGGAACATGTATGTCCCATTGATATAGTGAAAGAGTTGAGTAGCGCTCGGGCATTCGCCTGGTGCTGATCTGAGAAACCACGTAAAATCACCGATCAGAGCAACCCGCCGGTAGAATTTTTTTATTTTTTAAAAAAAATTCTTAATTTTTAGTCGCATCAACGACTAAGGTTATTAGCGACTACATTGTTTATACAATTATAATTTTATCCATAATTATATTAACAAAAATGTTGTAACACATATATATAATTAACATTGTATGGCATCATATATTATATGTAATACATCACTTAATTATACAATATCATCATAAGTCATTAAAGATGTTACAATTTTCACAAAACTTGATCTGATGTTTGGTAGAATACAATAAAGTATCTAAAGGTTTATTTAGATTAGTAAATGCCGGAATTCTCTCCCAGTCGGCAGCTGAATTCGAGCTAGCTAGAGCCGCAACGCAACCTCTGGGGAGACGCTGTAGAGGCAGAGCATTTGTAATCAATATTTATTTTCTGTCTGGAAATTATTTTCAATTTTATCAGGATATATTGGTCATTTATTTAAAGACAGAAAAAGTTCTTTAGATAACACTTTTACAACAATATTAAATGTAAAATATATTATTCGGAACGTTTCGGAAATTACTTATTTCCATCAGGCGTCGAAACAAATAAATATAATATTTTAAACAATGGCTAGATAGAAACAGAAGAATTACATACTATTAATGTGCACAAGTCACAACGGAACGCACCTTGTTAAAAACTTTAGAAAATCTTATTATGGTATCATCTAGCGGTATGAAAGGAAGTAGATAGAGAAAGGGACATTCCAAAATCAGACGAAGATAAAAATAACAGTAAGAGAAACTTAATTTTGAGAAAATTTATTGATTGATTCGTGATTCCAGGCGCGTTAACTAGAGAGTTCGTTAGTCCCGTAAGTGTAGTGCGTGTTTTTTCTCGGGAGGTGGCGGTGATCTTTTCCCCGCTGAATGGCAAGATCCGGCACCGACCTACCGTCGACTAGCGGGGTTTTCCGTCAACCAAGTATCTCCCACCAGCTGGGCACCGCCCCAGCCGGGACAAGTTCTAAGCTCCGGACTGTGTGGTCGTCGAGACCCGAACCCAGGACGTGCCGATCAGAGGGACTGCAGGGATGCTCTGAGATGATCAGTTGATGCCCTGATCCGCCTCTCCCGGTAATTTTTGAGAAAAGATGCTCAATAATGCATTATATGATTTGGTAAATGTACTAGATCCTACCTGTGTATTTAAACAAGAAGATGTTTTGATGTGCAGCGTTCCTAATATCAAAAGAGATGTCCCTTAGCCACCTCCGCTGGCGCGGGGTATCGGGTGGCCGCAGCGCCTGTCAGCGCCCCCTGGCAGGGCGAAGAGCGCGCCGCTCATGAGGCCGTGCTGCCCCCACCCCCACCCCCACCCCCGCGCGGGCGGCGGAGCCTTCGGGAAAGGCCGCGCGACGGCGCCACGTGATACGGGCGCTCGCCGGACACGGGAACTCACTCGGGCGCCGGGCCGGGCAGACCCACCACCACCACCCCCACCCCCACCCCGCCCCGCACGGCCACCCCACTCGCCGGTTGCCTTCTCTTGCCCTTACTTCGTGAGAAGAGACAGCAGGCGACGGAAAACTGCATTTCTTAATAGTAGTTTATGCAATTAGTTTATAATGTTAAGCTTTATTCCATCAGTACATGTTTTGAAAACGAGCGACGTTCGGAGCAAGGATTCAAATTTGTACGAATGCAATAAAGCAATTTTATGAACGAATTGCATATGCTATTTTTTTGTATAACAGCATTATAAATTTATAAGAGAATGAAACTTAATTTTGCGAACAACTTTCCTGTGATGTCTCGGGTATTTGAAATCTGTGCGAGAAAACTGTGGCCGGCTGTTCCGTTTACATCTACCTCCCCGTAAGTATCTCGCTGCGATTGGCTGAATGTGTGATGCCGCAATCATTCGTGCCGTGAAATCTAATACGTCATTGTTGGTGCCATAAAACGCCTGATTATGAACGATTTCTTGCAACAATGCTGGAATACAAAAAAAATTATATTTTTACGAACGTATACAGAGTGTCCCGTTTAACTTGACAAATCAAAATAACTCGAAAAACATGCAACGTACAAAAAAATTTCAAAGGCAAGAAATTAACATCTCCAAGGGGCACATCTGTCAGACCTAAAATCAAACTTTCCGCTCGCCCCTTGAGGGTGAGGGTAAGCCAACTTTGAAATCTTAAATGAAAAGCCGGACTTTTTATGGCGGATTTTACACTAAAAAATACGGAAGTTTGGTCTAAAACATTTTTTGATCAAGAAAGACGATCCACGCATGTTCCAGACAAAAAAAAGTAATATCTCCAATGGGAAAATCTGCCTGACCTAGAATCAAATCTCCCTCTCCCGTCCCCCTAGCAGTTCATTTTTTTTCATTAAATAATTTCATTTAACGTGGTTAAATAAGTGCCGGCGATTTGAAGCCGCCGGACGTACCAATAATTGGAACGTCTCTCTCGATCAAAAAATGTTTTCGACCAAACCTATGTTTTTTTTTAGTGTAGAATTTGAATCTGCAATAAAAAGTGAGAGTTTCCATTTAAGTTTTCAAAGTTGGCTTCCGCCTCAACCTCAAGGGGCGAGCGAGGAATTTTGATTTGAGGTCTGACAGCAGTCCCCCTTGGAGATATTAATTGTTTATCTTTTACATTTTTTGTACGTTGCATATTTTTCGAGTGATTTGGATTTATCAAGTTAAATAAGTTACCCTGTGTATTAAAAATTACATTTATTTGAACTGCAATTGGATATGACCCGGTGGCAGTTGATTAACAATAATAATAATAATAATAATAATAATAATAATAAGATAATAAAAAGAATACAATACAAAACCATGCAATAATAATACTGTCTTTAATATTAAGTGTTATAACAATTATTTCAACTGTACTATGATAGGCAAAAAATATGTGTGGGTGATAATAAAAATCAGTACGAGATACATAGATATTGGCTACATTAGGTTGAAAAAAGGCATTTATCAGGTTCACTACACTTCACTGCTCTACACTTCTCTACATACACTGTTTTGCATTGAATTACACTAACCAGCACTTCACCACACTTCACAGCACTTAGTTACTCATTTAACATCTATTACTTTCAGCTTGTTCTAACTTATTTCTAAAACTCACTTAGAGGAAAGGGCTCGAAAGTCGCTGAGCCTAAACTGTTCCAACCTCTAATTGCTCTGTTAGAAAATGAGAATTTCTCAAGTTCTTAATTTTGTTTCCTTGTTCGAATTTTGTGGATATAATCGCTTCGGCCTAAATAATTTGTTTTTTCCAGTATAATCTGAATTTCCTTCCACGCTGGCTGACCTACGTACGATTTATAAAGTGCACAAAGCCTCGCCCTTGTTCTTCTCGTTTCTGGAGGTTCCCATAACTTTTTTATTAAGTTAGTTCTATAGGTATATGGAGTAATATGTGTAGCAAAGACGAAGTTATTTTATGCTGCGGAAAATGGATTTCAAATTTCAACAGAAATACGTTCTGGGGTTCCCTTAAACTGAATCAGTGTTTTCTTTTACTTTCTCGCCCTTCGTAAGCAGAGAAAGTGTTGTAATCAAGCACCGGAATGCCATTATATTGTCCATTTTTACATTCATACCTTACGAAGTTCTTCATAAGAAAATAATATCATGTAATCATGCGGCGGAAGACGGTGAATTTTATTATCTTGTATACGTACGTATATACAGAAAAAAATATGTACCCAAATAGTACATTATGAAACGATGATGTAATGATGGGTATTAATACACGAGTGTGATATTACGATACGAGCGAGGTACGAGCGAGTATCGTAAACTTAACACGAGTGTATTAATACCCATTACATAGAGTTTCATACGGTACTTTTTCTACGACTTATGGTAACTTTTATAAGTTAAACTTCTCCACTGAATCGTTTCCTGGCAGTCGACATGCAAGATTCAGCCAAGGCCACCTAGCGGACACCTCAATACCCTACACCCGCAGTGCTTTACCAGAGCGCCGGCGAGGGACTACAAAAGTTGCGGGAATAATATTCCGACTTCCGTATTTTCGCATTTGCTCTCATTTCTGGGAACGTGAACGTCATCAGAAAGAACCACCATTCACTAAATATTTTAAACTAAAGAATTGGCCGTTTTTTAAGGACAACCACACAGAAGCAGCAAATAACACAAAATGACTTGCGTTCAGATCTTAACCTCACTGAAAGTTCTCTTCAATGACTACCGCTGCCCTAGTCAAATAGGATTAAAGTGAAATGACGATCCAATTTATTTTTAATAATATTTCACGTAACAATACTACTAATAAAATAAAATTAAAACTGAGAAGCTTACTATAATATTAAAAGCAATTTTAATATACACACTCGAACGAAACATTTACTGCAACAATTCTCAACGATTAATGAAGTAACAATACTTGATCTGTAAGCGTCTCTGTGATTGGCCAAGAACCTGTATCATAATGAAATCTGTATCGAAATGACCATCATTATGCAACTGGTTGCAGCCATCCAAAGACAGCGTTATACAATGGGAGTAGAAAAATAAAGTTATGTAATGCTGCGGAAAATTGATTTCGAGATTTGAACGGAAATACGCGTTTTGGGGTCCCCTTAAACTGAAAAAGTGTTTTTTATTTTCTGGCTCTTCGTAAGAAAAGAAAGTATTATAATCGAGCACGGGATAGTGATGAATTCTCGATTGAAAAATACTTATTGCCGAACTCTGGGAACGGAAAAGTAGATAACTCTGCTTCCTACAGCAGTTCATATCTCATTTTCGTTGAGATCTCTGATTTTTTAAAACTTGCAAAAGTTCAAAGTTTTTTCGGCAACTTCCTACAATTATAATGTTGAAGACAGAAGTTATTTTCCTTAAACAAGTCTGTTCTCTAAAGACACCTTGAAATAAAGTTGTTGAAAATATGAGTAGTTCTCAAAAACCGTTACAAATTTTTCTTTAAATTTTTTCCGTGTAACTATTAATAGACGGTAAAAAATTGATACTTTCCTCATTTCTGGTGATCTATGTCTATTTTCAAAAAGTACAAATAATTAACATTTCCGAAATTACAAATAGTTAAGAACGCAGAAACTGAAAATAGAGATTTGTTTGTTTCTAGTGGTGAAGGAACTAGTGATGCTAAAGCAGCACTTACTTTCTCGCCCGTATTTGTACGCAAAGTTACCCAAAAAGTAGTCAAACTTTTAGACAAATTGTACATAACTTTAGTTCAAAATCTATCTTTAATTCAGATTTTCAATAAGCGTATTATTCCATTCACAGAATACCACTAATATCACTAAGACTAAAAGAGTTCGTCCCGGACAATTAAACTACAAATCTAATCCAAACCACTCTTACAGAAACATATTCAAAAGTCAAATTTATGGGAGAGTTATCGGAACCATTTCCAATAAAAACTGGAGTCACACAAGGTGACAGTTTGTCTCCATTACTTTTTAATTGCGCACTAGAAAAAGCAGTCTGAGATTGGAATAAAAACCTAAATAAAAAACAACGGGATTGAAATTGGAACTAAAGATCTAAAATGTAACTACTTAGCCTTTGCAGGCCATATAAGAGCCAAAGACTGGCCTGAAGCAGAAAGACAAATCGAAGAATTACAAAAGCAAGCAGCAAAAGCAGGTCTCAAAATATCCCTTCAAGAAACAAAAGTATTAACTAACAAATTAAATATAATACAGAAAGGTTACGTTTAAGTGTACTTTATGCTACCGAGAGACGTAATAAAATTAAGAAGATGTTTTTTCTTATACCTGTACTAACAATTTTCAATTATTTTATAATTTTACTGATAAACTTAACTCAATGTGATAACTCAATGTGTAGTTTCAATAATAAAATTAGGAGCTAATTTTAGTTTTCCTTTTGCTAATCATGATAAAACAAGTCTCTAACCTTTCACTTTCTTAAAGATTTTGAAAATAATATATATAAAATACCTAAAATTGATCGCAATAGTAAACGCTCTCTTTTTTTCCAATAAAGTTTCTTAATTATGTGAGTTCGAATATTAAGATGAGTAAACAGGATCTTGTCTAATTAGAGATTTACAATTTACTAGAACTTTTCTAAAGAATAGTTCAGAGATACAAATCATTCGAGTTGATAAAGGGGGTGTGTATGGGGCTATTGATAAACATGAATATATTCAAAAAATAAAAGTGAATTTCCTTAATAGGAACACATTTGTACGAGAAAACCTTCTTCTAACAAATAAATGAAATGCATTCAACACCTGTTAAAAAGATGGAAAACAAATGCATACATAACTATCTAGTGGTGCTACCAAAGTACATACTTTCTCGCATTGTTCCTAAATGCTCCGGAATATTATACTACTATACAACCAAGCAAATTTTTTTCCGCTCCGAGACGCGATCCCAAATCCTCAGATTTAACATGCCGGTATTCATACCACTAATCCACATAAGTGCGCATGGATTGAACTCGGGCAAAGGCATAATAACGTAAATGTCCGATCCATGTAAGAAAACAACTAATTCAGGACAGAATATAAAAATTCCACCGTAGATATATTTTTTTCTCTCTCATTCATATTCAAAACGTCAAATTCAACACGCAGTGCTACCAAAGCACATACATTTTTGAATTTTTTAAAATGCTCCGCAATAACGTACACTACATAAGCCAGCAAAAGTGTTTACAACCAGCAAGATTTTTTTTCTATTCTGACACGTGAACCCAGTTCCTCAGGGTAAACGTGGCGCTTATTTATTTATATATTTGATATATTTACGACAAAAACAGTTTAAAAGTGTGTGACGAGCTATGGGGAAAAGTGAAATTTGTGCACGTTTTCATAATTCTGTGATCTCTATCCTAAACCATATTCTAGTGGAATTTTGAATACAGAAAAAAGAGCGTTTTTCAGAAGTTTTGTTCACAAAATATTCGCTCCTATATAATAAAATCTATTTTCAAAGGTAAATTAGCTATAAATTTGTGCCCTTGACCCTCATCATATTCTTCATGAAAGAATAATACTTTTTGCCGCGACAATATGGAAAACGATAATTTGAATAACTATATTTCCCACTGAAATTCAGAAGACGAGCACAAAGAATGCAGTTACATTTATGTCCAGAAGCAAAACAAGGGACCATCTCAGCATTTGCTCAAAGGATCAGGGAAACTGGACGAAAAACCTGATCGAGATGGGGGCCATCAACCCAGAAACTGTGGTACAATACTTGTTACAGGTTCTTTAGAATTATACAGTCCAAATGATAAATAATTACATTAACTATCATTGTTAAAATTAATGTTACTTCCCTTTTGATGCTCGGTATACTCTCGAATTGTATGGAGACATTTATGCTGCGCTGACACCATTAATCCACGCAGGAACAGTGCGCTTCAAAGTCCGTTTTCCGGTGCACCATTACATAACGTTCTCTTGTTACGAAGAATTCGTAAGGTTAGAAAGTAATAATAATTTCGGAACCATTAGGGACATGTGAGTTGATCGCATTAGTTCTGATTAAATTTCAATTAAATGCTGATATATTCATAATTGTACTTAAATTGGTTCATACAGATGCAACAAGACGATTGATTTCACATGACATGACATACGTTTCAGAAATCGAATAACAAAATTGAAAAAATGTTTAAAAGACGCTAATTGGAAAACGCAAATAGACAAGTCCTGTATATTTATTTGCACTGGTTCTATATGTAAGTAGAAACACTTTAAATGGTTTTCAATAAAGTTTCTACAATCCTCAATTGTTTTTTCTGCAACGACACATTCATCAAATTAAAATCGCTGACTGGGATTCGAACACGGCTCTTTCCGAAGCGAAGGGCTCAGTTTAGCACGCTCTAACCACCTCGGCCATTCGAGTGAGTTGCGGATTAAATACTTATGCATTAGTCAAAACGTAATTGTGTCAGCTCTAACATTAGGAAGCCAGTAATTGAAAAACTACAAAACCAAATGTCTTTTGGGCGACGAAGAAAGGACACCGTGAAAGTGTTAGGCCTACTCCAAACGCCGGACCAGACTAATGAAGTTTCAGAACTAACTACTGCGAGAATGTCTGTGGTACTCTATAGCACCATTAGATTATTTACCGTCCGTTAATACACATGTGTAGAAAATTTAAAGAAAAAATTAGGAGCGGGTTTTTGAGAAAAATGTTTTTCGTACATTTCAAGCGTAAATTTCGCAAAACGTGCTCGTTTTATCAGAAAAGTCCACATAGCCTTTTTAAATAACTAATTTTGCCGAACAGACTTTAAAGCAAACATCTCTATCTACAATTTTGTAGTTTTAAAAATATTCTTTTGCAATTTTCAAAAAGCCACGCAATACCCGGAAATAGGACTAGAGCCATATTTTTACCGTCTCTCATTACGTAAGTGAAAAAAATTGAAGAAAAAATTTGGAGCGGTTTTTGAGAAACAAAATTTTGGTAAACTTCAAGCGCAATTTCAGCAAAAACTAGTTGTTTTTCAAAAAATTGTTCCTGACCTTATTTAAAGTGCTAATGTTTTACAATCGACTTTGTCTAAGGCAAAAATCTGCCTTGCAAAATTTTGCAGTTTTGAAATTGTTTTTTTTTCGCAATTTTGGGAAAATTGGGGATATCCACGAAAATGATACCTATAGCATTCTCTTAAACACTCTTCGCGCTATTCAACGACAAAATTTAATCAAGAAATTTGAAGCGAATTTTTTTGAAAACTTTGAAAATGTCCGAGGGGCTTCAAGTAAATTAACCCCCAAAATTAAAGCGTTGGTTCCAAATTCCAGGAGCCTCGCCGTCAGCCGAAACGGTGCGGAATATCAAATTTGAAAAAAAACAAACAAACAAAAAACAGTTGAACGGTTTAGACGCTAGCATTGACCACAACCCGACGGACAGACGGACAGAAAGACAGACGGACAGAAAGACAGACGGACGTTTTGCCGTCAATTGATTTATCGGTATAAAGAAGTAACAAAATATGAATTTTGGCTATACCATGAGTTAGATGATTTTTTTTTACTAAATTTAGCAATATAATTTATTCACTTTTTTGTTACCAGACTCCAGCTATACAAGTTCGTTTGTCAAAAATTTGCCGTTTTTCGGTGCACGATAACATAACTTTCTCTTTTTACTAAGTTTCCGTAATAACTCTTGAAACCCTAATTAGGCAAACAGTCATGCTTTTTTTCGTTCTTCAGCACTTGCATCGAAGACTGACCGAGCACAAATCGTTAGTGCATGGGTAGGCAGAGCGCACCCTGATACTTACAACTGATTTTTACTTTTTCGTATACGTACGTACTATAGACGGAGTAATATACGTTGTATAGGGAAAGTTACGATATATTTTTCTTAAATCTGTACATCAAAAAAAGAGTGTTTTATTATTTGAAAATTGATTATTTGTGCAATTATGCCTAGATTAAATTTTGCAATTTATGAGTAATTCACAAAGTATGATCAATTGTTGTTCCGAATATATTTATTATAAAAATTCTTGGTTTGTTTCATTTAATACTTTAAAATTTTTATTTAATTCCTTTGTAAATAAATGTTTCAAAAAAATGTTTGCATTTAAAAAATGGAGCATTTTTAAATAAATATTTCTATGTAAACTTCATGAGATAAACGTTTGAAAAAATATATGCGTATTCCTCGTTCAGTTTTCCATGAAATACAATAAGAAAAAAGTGGGCACTCCACGTATACAGTTCTAAACTAGTGGTGCTACATAATGACGGACACACGGACGTTTTGCTTTCAATTGGTTTTTCTGTATGAAGGACCCAAAACCCAGGAAATTTGGCTACAACACGTGTTAAGGGATTTTTTTTCTTAATTTAGCAACTGGATTTATCCAATGTTTCGTTATCAGAGCCAAGCAATGAATTTTTTCTGCCAAAAGTCCGTCGTTTTTTCGCGCAGCATTACACAACTTTTCCCAAACTACGTACACGGGAACGTAATAGGCGGTATAACGACAATCTGTTGATTTCACTGCAATTACCCAGAATCTATATGTAAGAAATATTACCTTGGCAATATTAATTTTTTAGGCTGATATCATGAAGTACATTTTCAGTGTTTATAAAAGTAGATTTCTACTTTTTTGGACCCATAATGGAGAGATTTATACAGTGATTATTATGAATGTATTTTGAATATAAAATTGTTGAAATTACCTTAACTTTATCGAGAAACTGAATACTGCCACTTCATTTAATATATAGCGTATTAAAGATTGTTCCATTTTTGTCTAAAGAAACTAAGTGCCAATAAAAGACCAATCGAAAGGAAGCATTTACCAAAAAGTAACAATCATACTCATAAATCATTCGATGTAAAAGGAATTATAGCTAAGAATGAATTCCAAGTATCTCTTATAATAATTTTAAGAAAAGTTTAGTGGAAACATAGTTTAATGAGGCATCGCACGAAGAATTTTAAAATATTAAAAATTTGAAGGAAAAAAAATAGATTCCAGAATTTCCAGTGTTTTCTCATATACTGCCCCAAATATTTAAGTGTGCCGCAAAAATTAGTTAATTTATTCTCACACATACTTCTAGTAGATTTATTTGACATTTTTCTAAAAAGGTGAGTTGGGTTGCAATATGGTGTAGGTGAGAGTTAGGTTAACTGGACCGGTTAAGTTAAGTGGTCCATGCTTTTAAATGTTGGTGGGAAGTGTTTCCTACCTTTACCACTGAATGGCATTCGCAGGATGAGAGGGCTGATAATCTAAGCCACAGTCATAAGTTGCAGGCCTTGATTTGTTCAGTACAGTAAGGAATTTTTATTCTGAAGCTTTTTTCTACCACTCATCAGCTCTTCAATTTCATTGCGATTGAGCAACAACTACAAGAAGAATATTCACACCAAATAAATTGTTAGTTTTTCTGCTCTATAATAGTGCGTTTTATTATTAATAATACGTCGTGGTTTGTGTGTTTTCGAGCATATAAAAATGTGTGCTGTTGGGTTAACTGGACCGCCAGGAGGTTAGGTTACATCAACCGGTCCAGTTACCCCCTTTATTTTTTTCGGAAATAGTATTTGTAGATTTGGAATTATTAAATCTGGAATGTTGCATCATTTGTTTGCCTTTCACTACTTTATTAATTTAATACATTACCACTTATTTCTTAGTTTTCATGGTAATTGGAGGTAAGGGATAATCCTAGTTTTGATTTTAGTGCCACGTTTTGAAAAACAGCGCGCGGTCCGTGACCCGTTCTTTCATTTATGTGGGAAGAAGGTTATGGCAATATGTTAAAGAATGATTTTTTTCATTAAAGGTCCATTAAACGTCAAAGTTAATTTCACAGCTTATTTCAATTTACGGTCCACTTAAATTTACCGGTTAGGTTAACTGGTCGTATTGCAAATATACAAAACTTCCCTTATTTGACAATACCTGTAAGCACAATGTTGTTTGTTCTCACAATGTAAGGAGAAAGCCTCTCTCAAACATCATGCAAAATTTTACGTGTATAGGTCAAATAACATTTTAGAACTATGTAGTTAAAAAAAGTGGACCAGTTAACCTAACTCTCCCTTACTGAAATTCAAACAAACCACGCAAGTACTTGAGACCGTTTCATTGAGTGTTGCCTCCACAATCTGCCGCAGATTATGGAGCACATTCCACGTGACCGCAAAAGGGTATTTTCATCATGGAACAGCAGCATCAAAGCGACCGCGCGGAAATAATTGCGGGCGAGAGCCATTAATAAATGTGATTGACAAGGGCGGCTTCCGGATTTCAATTATTGTTTCACAAAATTCTCATTAACTAACGCTTCGTGCCGTCGCGCGGAGCGCTAGCGACGAATTTTAATATTATAATTTCAGTTCTGCTCGGCGTCGCCATTAATAACGAATTACTGAAGAACCGTAATATGTTGACACAACAGTTTTCGTCGCTTTTTTGCAGTCTGCCACCGACATCGGGCGAGAGGATAGCCACGGGGCGAGAGGAAATGCTTCATTAATTATACACAGAGCATTTGCAGATCTTGTGTCAGCGCTTCCAAAAATAAATACGCACTTGCATAAAACGCGATGTGATTACTCAAAAAAAAAAAATGTTTTGGTCGGAAAAATATAACAATGACTGGTTTTCATCCAGTTTACATCTCGCCGGAAAGTTGTGTGTTATTTATTGTACTGAAATAATGCACCGAGTCTGAAAATATGACATCAAATTCGATACGCCACTGTGGTTAGTAATAAGTATGCTTTGTTATTGATATTTGCTCTTATTGAATAGAAATTGTGCGTTATTTATTCTGCATGATTATGATTTCCTTGGTATTTATTTTTAAATGTAAAGAAAATGAAGGTAAAGACATAATTAAAGAATTAAGTATGATGAAAATAAATTATTGCCAATATTTACATTCAACGTTTCTTTTCTCACTGTTCAACATGCTTAACATATCCTGAAAGCTAAATTTGGTAATAGCCAATCAATCTAATTTTCTAAACAAGTAATTCTTGCATGGAAATGAGGTAGTGTTTTCACCTTTCCAGCTTTTATAGGAGATTCGATTATCTGCCACTCTTAATAGGTTACTCAAATGGTGGAATGTATTATTACAACTTATTTCATCCCTTAAGATGTGTGGTCAGTGACACCGTTTGTTGGTTCAACAACTGAAAACCGTGGAAAAGTTTATTGATCGAATGGAAAGAGCAAAAGTAAAATGTAGTTCTTACGTTATTATTTTAGTTTGCTATTGTGATATATTATTTACATTTGTTGTGTTACTTGTATTGTATCTTGTGATAACTACCTATTCTACTGAAAGTTATTTTAATGAAATAGTTTATGATTGAGCTGTGAATATACACAGCAATTTGTAATAGGTTAACCCTGTAAACAAATTACTAATAAAATTGAATTGAATTGAAATTTAGAGTGCAATTCTCAAGCTGTTAATGAACACTTCTCTGTCCCTCTTGATAAATGTAAATAACCTTATTGTACTGTAGTATTCATTTTCACAAACATTAACCCTTATCTTGGCAACCGGGATCCATTGGACCCACAAGCAAACATTTTCAACATTTTCCTCAAAACTATCCAAGTTATTAGGAACGTTTTTGTGACTGTTTGCTACGGTGTTTTTTAATAGTTCGTGCAACCATTTCACGAAAGTGTTACTGAATAAGTTTAAAAAACAAATTTCAGCCGCAACCGGGCAAGCGGGGGCCATTGAACCCAGATCTCTTCATCTGCGTATTATATTGCATTTTCTGGTTTTGTTTGGTCGATTACTTGATGACTGCTTCATGTCCAAGGGACGCGCGGATGTTGGGTTGCGCAACATCTTTTCATCGGGAAGAGTTATCTGACACTACGTGTGAACGATAAGATCGACGCCTACGTAGACAGGGTTGCTGCGGGTTAGTACGTAGCCGAGACAGCAGTGTGAGTTTTTGAAGTCGTGTGCTGTCCAGGTTTTGCGGGAAAACTGCACAGTAACATCAATGTTGCAGATCCTGACTCAATGTTGGAAAACATAAGATCATACGTATACTTGTTGGTATTGCAAACAATTTGGTTCGTACACAAAATGTAAGAAGACAGTCAAACAGGATAGAATAACAAGAACAGTCAAAACCTGTCTGTAATGAGCATACCCAGATAAGTGCTATCTGTAATAAGAGAAAAAACAAATGTAACGTATTTGAGAGGTTTTGTTAAATTAAACAACTATATTAGAGCGTTCTGATTCATTACCCAAGACCAAAAGTACACCCGTAAGCACAATTCCGTCGCAGACCTTCCTGGGTCCGCTGTACCTCGCTTGCCAGTTTGCGTCATTAAAATTGGTTGCGCGGAAAAGGTTTAAATACTCTAAAATTACACTTGGTTTATAACATTCAAGTTCATAAAACTTAATAAACTCAAGGAGACTTTATTTTGAAATCTATTTTCTTTTCCTGGTTTGTGTGTTCACGTTGAATCTTTAAATTAATGGTAGGTAATACTAATTCATTACATTTACTTCCATTCATCTTTTAAAGGTTAACATGCCAAACTAAATGTGCAATTACGACCTAAAACAGTGTTTTTTGTTTTTTCTCATTCTTATTTTGTAAGAAGGAAAATTATTGTAATCTTCGGCCGGAAAACGACGAATTTTTGCCATAAAAACTCTTATGCCGGCACAAACACTCTTATTACATAAAATCCAATTTTCGTTGATCTCCTTGAAATCGAAAATCTTTCGAAAATGTCGGGTTGAAATTATTGGGTTTACACAATTAGAGTTTTAAGTGTCAGCCCGAGATGGTGCTTCAGAGCTGTTGACTTGAAGTACAGGAAAGATGCAAGGTGACTGAACCCGGATGAAATGCGTTCGAGTATCAGGGCGGAAAAAAATTGTCGATTGAAAAAACACTTTGCAGATTCATGTAGTAGTTGCGCAGCAGTTACAAAAAATGCTAGAGTGCATGAGCTATTGGAGCATCACTAGTTTTGTATTGTATCCGTGGGTGTTATTAAGGTACTAATGAGTTTAATTACGTATGGTAAAAGGATGAATTCATTTTTTTCAATTTTTCCGAAGTTTTAATATAGAATCCTCGAATCCACAAAAAGTACACATTAACTACGAGCTGTCCTTTTTATAATATCCTTTTAATATGACACATAAAGGAGAGAAATGTTCAGTGCGTTGTCTAAATTTGCAAACTCAATTTTTCCTATGAATGAAATACCATCGGCCTCACTGATGTATTGCAATAGACTACTTACATGTCTGTTTTTAACATTATTGTAATTTGATTATTATTAAATTGCTAACATTGAATCATTCAATTTCTGTAAATGTTTTTTAGAAATTATTGCTACTCTACCATTTATTTGATATTTGTTTCCACGATTTGTTGAAAAATTCCTTTTACCTTCTAAGCAAGACAAAAATTTGTCCTGCATATCCCAAATTGACAATTATATCTAAATATCTCATAAACGAACAAACTCACTTATAAATAGCAAACAAAAACTTGAAAATCAACTTATAAAATATATATTTTTATGTAAAATTTCCAAATTTTCGGAAAACTGCGTCATTACTTCTCAGTAAGTTCGTGTTCGACCTCTGTTTGACATCTCCCAAACCACGACCAAGCGGCAAAGGATCATTCTGAGGCGGTAGAAGTGGGAAGAGGGTTGAAGGCAAGGGCACCTGACAAAGATTTCTCGACGAGTGCGTTCCCAGCTGGACAAGAATATAGTTTGTATCCCAAACAAAACCTTTGTCTACATATCCGAACCATTCTTTTCCAGACCTGTTCAAAAATTTAACATTTTTATTTAGTTAAAAAGGTTCCTATTTTTTGTAAGATTGTTATCATAACCTAACCCATTCTAATTTTGTATTCGCATTTTCTCAATTACCAATTAACCCTATTGTGTCAGATAAATGAATGTAACCATAATCCAAACCATAACGAATGTAAACATAACGTAAACCAAAGTCCCACACCACTCTTGTTTTGCATTTCCCCAATACTTTCTCCTTGATCTGTTTGTCACGGGGGGAAAGGAGGAATGTTTTGACATATATTCTTCTTTTAATTTATTTACAAAACAAAATATGTTTATTCTTGTGAGTCTACGAAGAAATTTACTTTGATAGAGTTCTAAGAAGTACGCGCCCTTTCCAAGATCTCCACCGCTTTGCGAGGGATCTGTGAGCCTTTCTTTCAACACGACCATCTCCTGTGTTGATCACTCCTATGTCTCAACGCTGCGCTTACAAGAGGAAATGACTCGCAATGGGCGTACACAACCTGAAGGAGAATTTCTTCCTCTCTTGACCTGGCGTCTACAAGGGTCTCTTTCAATTAGATCGACGCAACACGGGACGTGGGCAATGGATAGGACAGGTAATTCTGCTAGCGAACGGTGAAATCTCTCAACGTGAGCTGGCCAGCAGTCCTAATGAAGAGGCAAACCCTTCGTCCGTACAGATGGTTTTCTCTTATCACGACGCATGTGATCTTTGAGCCTTAAGTCGACGCAAGTAATCTATTTCGTTACATCTTCCACCAGAAGTAGCGCAAGATGAAGGACGACAAACGCGCGCGAACCTCCGCCATCATCTCCACATCCGCAGCGCCCTCTCGTGCCGCAAGACGTTCTCGGCGCGCCAAGGGGGGGTGGGGGAGGGGGGGAGGGGGAGGGGAGTAATTACGCGGCGGGGGCGCCGCCGTCGAGTGCGGCCGCCGCCGGATTTATCTCCGCCCCGCAGCGCCCACGCACCCCCCACGCGCCCGCGCCCACGCCCACGCCAGCCAGCCAGCGCTTATTTATAGCCTCCGCCCCGCGCCGCACCCCCGACCGTTGCTCTGCTCGGCAACGGGGCACACTAATGGATTGATTGGGTGCGTCGACCGCTGTGGACACCACTCCAGAAACTAGAGTGCATATATGTATGTAAAATACACACACACACACATACACACACACACACACATATATATATATATGTGTGTGTGTGTGTGTATATATATATATATATATATATATATATATATATATATACACACACACACAAAGAACTTTCGGAAGGAAACTAAATTCAGATACCCTTCTAAAATTTCGTAGAACAGTTTCAGTTCCTATTCTGCTGTATGGAATGGAGAATTGGGTATTTTCACAAGTAGATAAAAGACTAGAAACCGCTGAAATGAAATTCCTAGAGTGGGTGGCAGGATTTACAAAATTAGACTATAAGACAAGCAATAATATAGGAAAAGAACTAAATGCATCTGCCATCAATGAAAAAACAATTGCATATACAGAAAATTGCTCACGGATGTAAAGAAAATGAATACCTCAATAGTTCCACAAGCAATGTATAATTATATCCCACAAAGAAGAAGAAACGTTGGCCGACCACCAAAGAGATGGAAAGATCAGTAGGTGCAACATGATTGATTGTAGTTGTTCCTGGCGCGTCAACTGCTAATGTCCCGTAAGTGTAATGCATGTATTTTCATCGGGAGGTGGAGGTGGCGGCGATCTTCCCCGCTGGATAGCGAGATTTGGTGCCGACCTACCGTCGACTAGCGGGGTTTCCCCCCAACCAGCGAGGCACCGCCACAGCCGGGACAAGTTCTAAGCCCCCAACCAGACTCCCGGCACGTGTGGTGGAGTAGTGGGAGAGGACAGAGCAAGTAAGAGGTAGGAAAGACCGCGTGCGGCCCGTTTGATAGGGTTCTGCTCTGGCATTCGTTGATCGGAGAAACCAGGCAAAAGTACCGATCAGGGCAGCCGGCAGCTAGAGTTCTCCTCCAGACAGCGACTGAATTCGACCTAGCTGAGAAGCTAGAGTCGAAAATCTTGCCACCGTCTGGAGTGTTAGCCTAGGACCTCCCGGCCAGAGGCACTGCAGTGACATCAGTTGGTACACTGAGTCACATGTCCCGATAGTAGATGCAACAGGCAATACTGCCTGAGCATGAAGAGTTCAGAGAATGATTTACCGGGGGGGGGGCAGGTGGCGATGTTCCTCCCCATTGCTGGTGAGATCCGGCGCTAACGTAAGCTTTCGGGGCATTTTCCCACCCAAGTATCTCTCCCCAGCGGGGACCTCCCCAGGCTGTTTGGATGGACTGTTTTGTGTTTCCCGACGCGTCAACAGCTTCGGTCCTCGGTCCGATGAAGTACAGGGCATGTTTTTAATCACGGGAGGTGACGATTTTCTTATCCCGCTGGATAGAGAGAGTCGGCGCCGACTATAGGTGACTTTTTAAGGGTTTTTCTAATGCAGGTATCTCCCACCAGCGGGAAACTGCCCCGGCCGTGACAATCTCTTAGCTTCTGACTGGTCTCCCGGCATGTGTGGCAGTGTAGTGCATATAAGAGTAGGAGCGTCTGTAGAAGGTGTGAGGATAGGAGAAGGAAGTGGATGCAAAGATCGCGCACGGTCCGTTGGGGTGGGTCGGGTCCGTTTGTGTGGGTACTACTTCGGTATTCGACTTGTGTTGATCGGAGAAACCACGGGAAACTACTGATAAACCAGCCGGACGCCAGAATTCTCCCCAGACAGCGGCTGAACCCGATTAAGCTATCTAGCTGGTGACTAATGTTCTGCCACCGTGAGTACTCGAACCCTAGGACCACGCGGCAAGAGGTACTGCAGTGACATCAGCTGGTGCCCTGCATCGCCTCAAGCGGTGCCGACGCCGCGACAAGCTCTGACCTCGCGGCTGGTCTTCCCACATGTGGTAAGTGTAGTACACATGTGTGTATGCGTAAGGGTAGAGCATGAGGCAAAAAAGAGGAAAAAACGATCGGGCGCGATTCGTGTTCCGTTTGACAGGGTACTGCCCCAGCATTCGTCTGATTTTGATCAAGGAAACCACGGAAAATGTCCGATGAGAGCAGACAACAGCTAGAATTGTCCTGCAGGGATTCAATCTAACTACGCTTTGTGGCCATGTTTAACATCCGCCACTTTTGGGATTGGAACCCTAAGACCTTCCAATGAGAATGGCTGCAGTGAGCGGCAGTCTCTGAACAAAACTCAGTTGGTCCACACGGATGGAGAGTTGAGGGCTTTTCCCGGCTGGGGGGAACTCCCCTGGGGGAGGAAAGCCCGCAAGCGGGCGTGGAGGTCGGCGCCGAATCTCACTATCGAGCGGGCGAGGAACAGCGCCTTCCGCAGGCAAAAACGTTACTCTATCGAGACTAATGACAGTTGCAGCTGACGTGCCAGGAAACGCCTGAACTAAAAAGTCATGTCGCTTTAATATTGTATTGTTTGTCAAAACTACTGTATTTTAATATACTGTAGTATATTAGTATGCAACACACTACAAGGATTTTATACACACATGAAAACTACACCAGAAGGATCTGATAGATCCACTGCAAATGGCCACAAGGAATGAAAAGAAGTCGGTATACATGATATACATTGCCCCGCCTCTTAAAATTTAGCCTAATCGTTTCTTAGAAAAAGATGGACATTTTACGACTGACAATGAAAATATAACGGTTGGGTTAAATGACTTCTTTCAGAATAAAAGTGGATGCAGTCATACCTTTCCAGGAAAGTGACAGTGTTACCATTCTCTCACTTTCAATATGCATTTTCTTCCTCTGGCTTTTTTGAAAACCACGGCTTACTCGAGATACAAAGTAGTCTAAAGCAAAGTGTTTCCCCACATTTGTTTCAGTCTGATTTAATATGAAACCGTTAATTGAAACCGATAAATAGTGGTGTTTACGAAAAACGTTTTTCATGTATTTAATGTTTGACATCTATTACTTTGCCATGGAATATTTTAGAAAAAAATAACTTTCCATAGAAAGAAAATAAATAAATCTTTATTGGTGACGAGGCTCAGGCCATTTAGCCTGCTCTTCCGCCTGACTGCTTTCAAATATTTAATACAATAGTACACAATAAAAAGGAGGCAATTCAAATGAAATACGTAGGCAATTTGGGTGAAGGATTTCTTACATAGAAGACAGGAGTGAAAGCGAGGGAGGAAGGAGTTAATAGAAGAGGAATGCTCTCACAGCATTTGTATGATTAAATTTCAAGTTAGGGATGTAATTAAAAATTAATTACAAATATATTATGTTGAACACTACGGAATTTTACTCAAAATTTAGAGAATAATCTTTTTCTGACTTTATAAATTAGATATAGTAGAGAATTCGAAAAACATTGTTTAAATCAGAGAAATGTTAATATGTACCACTAATTGTTTCAAAGAAGTTTAAAAGAAGTTAAGACTGCTTACGTTTTATTGAATTACTCCTAAATAAACTAGAATAATAATTTTTTTTGTAACTACAAGAAAGTTTTCCCCAAAGGCATATTGAAAGTTCGAGGAAGTTAGAGATCGCTGATAACCTAGGAAACGAACCTTATGATACAGAATATGAAATATTCAGAGATTCCGTCTCTAATGTAAACCAAGCATTGAAGCCCACGTCCATTTTTTGCGGCCAAACGCATAGTGTTTGACAATTCGGAACTAAAAGTATCGCTGAAAATCCATTTTTATTGATCAAATGAATATGGGTGTTTAGACTTCTTTCAAGAAAAGTCTTAGCATCCCAGAAGTCAAAGACTGATTTCTGAAAAAAAATTTTCAAATAAAATACTGATCATAACTATAGTTTAACAGGTTAACTAAAAATATATCCCAATTGTAAACGTTTTTTTAATCTAATCAAATGTTCTAGTTTGTTACCCATACATCAGCGTTAAAGTAGAGAGGGTATTTAAATGAAAATATACGTCTGTTATATAGCTTATTATTTGTTATAGGTTATTGACATTAATAAAACAACCCGACCCGAAACGACCCCAAACAGGGTCGAAACGTTAAGACATGTATAAAAAACAATAAATTGTTATCAAATTACCGTGTCTGTTTCATTGTCATTAAACTATAACAAATAAGAGGGTATTTAAGTTGGCAAAAAATTTTTCTTCCACTCTATCGACTTCTGATGTTTTGGAAGAGCAGAACAAACTAAATTCCTACATCTTTTCTTCATTGAAGCGAAAGTGACCTCCACTAATGAAGCAAAGTCTACACTATGCATTGAAAGGAAGAACGAGAACGCTATCATAGTTGTCTCTAAAGACACCCGACCTCCGGGGTAATTCGCGTCACTTTCAAAAAGTCCGCGGCAAATGGAGCCTTATTTTCGTGGAACCTCCGTTGTTTCTCTTGTTTCGCAGTCGGAGCAGTTTGTACAAACAGACCTACATGACGTCTGGTCCACCGTCTCGAGAGCAGATTGGAATCCTCACAAAAGAAACAGCTGCGAAACGCCTCCCGTGGGCACTGTTCCCTCCGAAAGCAGACAATGAAGAAAGGAATGCTCCGGGAAAAACAGCGGGGAAAAAAAATACAAAAACGAAAAAGATCGCGCAGCGCTAATGAGAAACGTAACGGAACGCGTTGCCTGCGCTTTGCAACTGGGCTGCGCGCGCAGAAACTCTGGAGCAGGGCTGTCCAACTGCCCACCAGCGGGCCGCATGCGTCCCGACGGATCTTTTTGTGCGGCCCGCCACTGCTTTGTGAAGTTTTATTATACCAACCAAGTACAATTCAATTGCACAATTCAGCTTATTTTTATTTAACGATATATATTAATTTTCTCGTTGTATGCACATTAACCATTAAATGTGTGGAATAAAATAAAATATCTAATATATCTATTTGTTTTAGTATAATCTCAGTAGTTAGGGTAAACATCTTAAATTATGGTACGGCCCGTGCCTTAACTGAAATTTGGTATGTGGCCCATACGCCCTTCTAATTTGGACAGTCCTGCTCTAGAGCTATGGTCCGATTAAAAGAAGTTGGTGATTAACAGTTGTTGATGCAAGGGAGCGACGTTGACAGGTTGCGTACCACTGACCACGTGCTTGCGGGACACGAAAATAAACACTTGAAATAATTACTTATTAAAGTAACCCAATCATATACTCTCATTGTGTGAACCTACAGCCTCAGAAGCACAACTGACAATCACCATCTTATTTTAATCGGACCGTAGGCGCGTCGGACAGACTCGAACGCGGCCTGCCTTCACTATCTGGAGGAGCGAGGTTCTTTTCATAAGGCGCAACAATTTTTTTGTTTTCGTCCACTCGAGTCTTAATCAAAAATAAAAGTTCATTTTTGAACCTTTTCTTACTTGGGTGTGGGATTGCCCTCCCTTAGTGTGGTACGGTCTCTGAGACCGTACCTAGCACAAATCTTATTATAATTCCAACTGCTTGAGTTCGGAAGCTGTATATTCTACTCGTACCTCTGGCAGTTTTGAATTCGCACACATGGAAGGTGTTTAAAAATTGATTGTTCTGAAAAGACACTGCACATGTCCCAGAGACCAGACACGGTGATTCGGTGATTATTTTGAACTTTCAAATTGAATTGTTTATTATTTATTAATATCAGGAATATGTTATTTAACTGTATTATAGAAGCGATAGACGAATATTATTAAGCAAATACCGCGTGCCAGGGGACCATGTAGGGAAAAGATTGATTCTCTCGAGGTTTGGAGAAGCCTTTCATCGATAAATTCTCGAAAGTTTTGTGAAATTCACAAATCATTTAAAATCATCAAAAAATAGAAGCTCTCCTAGGCCTCCTTATTTTGAATGGATGACAAATTTTACTGTTCAGAGTAGTACGGTTTCCATTTATGGAAACAATACTGTTCTGAACAGTATGGTTTGGTGACTAATAAAAGAACGAACTCGAAGTTGAGATTGATATTCTAGAATTCTATAGTCACAAATCTGTATCAACTATGTGGAGGGTCAAAGACTGGAGAAAGAGCAAATGCTAGTTTTTATTTAGTAGTTGTAACTAGTGCATATGGGTCAGGAATACGAATAGGTGTTGAAATTTATTAAAACTTGCTTTTCCAGATCTTTCAAAGCAAATAACTTTCCTGAAAACTAATATCATCCTGACAACACATTTACATTTCTTCAATTTTTCTATATCAGCATTAAGATGCTCAAATTTGGAGCTCCAAAATTCTTTGTTTTTTTAAGCTCCAATAATTTTATTTCAAAAGCGCCAATGTCAATATTAAAAGGAGAAAAAAATTCTGTTCCGTCAGCACTGAGATCTTTTTAAACAAATGTAACAAAAGAATTTCATCATCTGTACAGAACCTTAAAGGCGGCTGGTGTACAGTCGAAATCCGTTTGTTCGATTGTGATTCCAGACGCGTCAATTATTAGAGTAAATGGTCCTGTAAGTATAGTGCATGTTTTTGCTCAGGCGTTGGTCTTCCCCCGCCGGATGTCGAGATCCAGCGCCGACCTACCGTAGGTTAGCGGGGTTTTCCCCAACCAGGTACCTCCCACCAGCGGGGCACAGCCCAGCCGGGACAAGCTCCAAACTCCCGACCGGTCTCCCGGCGTGTATGATGGTGTAGTGCATATGTATGGGGGGGAGGATAGGACAAGAAAGAGGAAGGAAAGATCGCGCGCGTTCCGTGGTCCGTTTGTTAGGGAACTTCTCCGGCATTCGCCTGGTGTTGATCGAAGAAACCACGGAAAACTACCGATCAGAGCAGCCGGCCGCTAGAATCCTCCAAAAGACAGCGCCTGAATTCGTTGTAGCTATGTAGCTAGTGACGAAAATCCTGCCGCCGTCGAGACTAGAACTCTCGGACCTCCCGGTCAGAGGCACCGCAGGGGCATCTATGAGCCACCTCAGGCGGTGCAAGCCGCAGGGAACCGATCGCTCGCCTAGACAACTCTTACAGGGAAAATAACTTCAGTCCACGGTAATTGTGCTGAAAGGTTAACGAACGGAGCTTGCACTGGAATACCGTGATTGTACTGAAAACGTAACCGTTAACATGTGACGTGCGGTCACAGTGACCGGCGTGGAAAAATAAACTCGCTGTCCACTTGTCCGGTGCAACGCAGGAAGGTTTGTTTTACATTACCTTCTTATCTCTTTCTAGACAATGTTCGGGCGAGGGCTAGCTTATCTAGTTGCAGCCGTTCGCTTCTGAGAATCAGTTGAATTTCAATATCGGTCTCGTTGACCGCATCTCACCAGTATTGGAACTTTGTACTTGGTAATGCACCTTTATATTTAGTAACTAATTTTGATTTGACAGTGTATTTTCTTATTAAGATAAAGATGGTTTTATGTAGTCAATTGTTTTAGAGCCCTTCTATGCGTATTTCAATGGTAAACTGCGAAGAAAAAATATGGAGCAATGTATGACTTCAAATTCCCCCAGTGATTATATTTTTATGTTTATTTTATAAACTACAAATCTTCCAATTTTCTCTTTATTATGCCTCTGTTAACGTGAAAAAAATGTTAATTCGATGTGAAATGAAATAACGAATATAATCGATCTGAAACTTTCCGGATCAATGACCGCACGTCACCGGTAACAGAAGTCACCAGTTGACGGTTAAGATCCTGAGTTGCTTGCAGTAGAGAGGGAATTCGCGAAAGGGGAAATAGGAACTGCACACAAATAACCGCTGCATTGTTCCTTGGAGCCTCGTATTTCACTCCCGCAACACGTGGAATATACAGCAGAATCCTTTACGTCGTTGTTCGGAGGTTCCCAAGCGCACGCTTGCACAGGATAAGATTTCAAGGGGCAATGCTCAGAGAGTTATATTCAATTTGTTGCAAAATTATTCATTTTGACCTTACGTGACCGATTTTTTTGCTGGAATTTTGAAACACCACTTTGTATTTAACTTACTTTTTAGATACTATTTCCTTATTGATTAGTGAAATTTGTTGTTATTTTAGTTTTTTTAGAAATTGTTAGGATATTTTGTCCCATTGGTCTTTCTGGGTGTGATGGAAAATAATAATACTGAGAAGAAAATGAAATTTTTTCTATACTTTTTATTATGAGACAATAAAATAATCAAAAATGGATATAATTACAATTTTTAAATAAAATTTGGAAAAAACTCAATGGGTTACTTTGCATTCCTAACATATTGTGTATGTTCTTTTCTCTTTTTGCTGCACTCCAACCGCTACCTTGCAACTGCAAAAAACGCGTATCACCATAATTATAGAAAAATCCCAGAAAACAATATTGGATGCAATATAATGAATTAAATACAAAGACACATTAATACAATATAAAACATTCAGAAAAGAAGAAAACTGTACAAGTAGAGAACCTTTTTGGAGCAGCGACGAGACCAAAAATTTTCAAAATCATTTGTAACCGCGCATTTGAAAAATAATTTTAGTGGTAACATAATTAGTGGTGGGATTCACCCAAAAACAGGCGATCAGTAGCAAGACTCTGCGCCTTGTATAAAGCTTATAGTGGTCATCCAGCTTGGAAATAAATTAATCTGCGGCTATGTATTCCTACATACATCAGTAGAGTGGATCACAGGCACAAAATGAATTTAAGACAGCAGAGAACGGATGTCGGGAAATTTTCTTTTACAAATCGAACGATTAAGGAATGGAATAGATTGCCTGCAAAAACCTTTGAACCCTTTCTTCAAAGTGTTCCACAGTTTAGGAAATTAATTTAGGGTATTATTAAGTAAATGAGGGAGAATAGTGGGTTATATAGCGATGCATAAGTGTTCTATTGTGAAGTGAGGTGTAGTGCAGTGTATAGCAGAGAAATAAAGAAGGAAATGTATTCAGGTCTTAGTGAAGTGCAGTGAAGTGCAGTGTGATACTAGTGTAGTTGTGTGTGTGTGTGTTTTCTCTCTAATGTAACTTAATGTTTTATGAAGTCAGTTTTTATATTATTATTATTTTAACATTACTTTTATTATTTTACCATTATTATTATTACTACAATTAGTATACAATTTTCTAGTTATATTACCTTATTCTTATTGTTGTTGTTATTATTTTTATTATTATTATTATTATTATTATTATTTATTATTAATATTGGTATTAGTTCTATGTTACTGAGAGACTGTGTATATTTATGTTTTTTGTAATAGCTGCCACCGGGTTATGCCCAATTGCAGTTTAAATAAATCTAATCTATCTAATTAACTAAATAATTGAAAACAAAACAAAACCTTTACAACAAAATTAAACGCACAGGAAAAAATAAAACTGTCCAAAACGAGAACGAAATATGCACCATCCTGTAACAACGAGAATAAAGCATGAAATTCATGGGATCATTCCTAACTAAACATTCGAACGCAGTACGCACACACTCCACAAGAGTACAGAATGCACCAACAGAGGGTTAGATGCATCCCAGAGAACTTCTCGAGGAACACATCAGGTGGGACATATATGTCCCACTGGTCACGAGAGGGTTAATGGTAAAACATAAAATCGCTGAAGTTCCATCAAACTCAAATATTATTTAAGATTTTGCTCCCATGTCAAAGTTGATATTGTTATGACATACTACACAATATTTAAACGAGAGGTGCTAAGAAAACACACTCGCATTACTTGTAACTGCTTTGCTATCTCAAGGAGCAAAGATTAATTTCTGCTCCGTGACCCCAACTCAGATCCTCAGAGTTAACTCGCCGCCACTCATACCAATACGCCACAGAAGCTCCGTGTAGCTCCAAAGCAGGCCGACGCTTCAAAACGTAAATGTTTGCTTAATGTGTAAAATCCAAATATACGTTTGAAACTCCCAATGTCTCGATTTCCTACAGATCGATCAGGAAATATCAATTTTGGAGGAAATCAGATACGAGGTTTAAGTGCTAGCATTGACCATAGACGTATAGATGGGACAGGTAGACGGACAGGTAGACGGATAGGCATACAGACGGACGGACGCACAGGCGGACGGACAGGCGGACGCACAGGCGGGCGGGCGGACAGGCAGACGGACAGGTGGACGGAGAGGCGGACGGACAG
This sequence comes from Acheta domesticus, assembly GCA_031308135.1. Taxonomy (NCBI): domain Eukaryota; kingdom Metazoa; phylum Arthropoda; class Insecta; order Orthoptera; family Gryllidae; genus Acheta; species Acheta domesticus. The sequence continues at coordinate 2,404,106 of JAHLJT010009355.1, read as the reverse complement.
GCGGACGGACAGGCGGACGGACAGGCGGACGAACAGGCGGACGAACAGGCGGACGAACAGGCGGACGAACAGGCGGACGGACAGGCGGACGGACAGACAGACGTTTTGCCGTCAATCTGTTTTTCGGTATCAAGAACCACCAAAAGAGATTCTGGCTAAACCACGTGTTAGAGGATTTTCCTTCCTAAATTTAGCAACAGGATTTGTCCACTTTTTCGATTTCTGTGAACTGTAATAAGAGATTTTCTGCCGAAAATTCGTCGTTTTCTAAAGCACGATTAGATAATTTTCTCTTCTGAGGAAGTACGCAAAAGTGACATAAGTAAAGACTTAAGTAAAATGTAATGTCTACCTCACCATTTGATTTTCAATAAATTATTATACTTTGCAAAACATTTTTCGAATGTCATAGCACTCTTTTTTAACAAAAAAAGTTCTAAAAAGATAGAAATATATTTGTTGTCCAGTAAAATATTTTTATCTGAAATGCAATCGCATTCACATTCCATTCATTTCAGAGCTGGAATTCAAAAACGGATCTAAATGCAAATAAAAGCCGCATTCGTGCCAAGCAAACTTCTTTGCCAACATTTTCGCCCTTCCTGCCTCTGTGGCCGCCCCACGAAGTTAGCGCCTCCATTTGGAAAGCTCGCCTTCTCTCCCCCTCTCCCTTTCTCTCCCTCGCCATCCCTCTCGCTCTCTCCATCTCCCCCCTCTGGCCCTCTCCATCCTTTCCCCCTCTCCCTCTCTCTCTTCTACTCTCCCCCTCTCTCTTCTATCCTCCCCCTCTCTTCCTCTCTCTCCCTTTCCACATCTCCCCCTCTCTCTTCTATTCTCCCCCTCTCTTCTGTTGTCCCCCTCTCTTCTGTTCTCCCACAGTGCCACTCGCATGACACTGCCACTAGTAGAAGACATAGACACCGCTGCCCTAGGTTGTGCCACAACACATTTGGGCCGACATTTCAATTACATTCTGTTACGGACCCATTTATACTGTTACCATTTTAAAATACAAGCAGGAACTTCCATGAAAAGCCCAGCGTCACAGAAATTGTGAACAAAAATGTTTCATTTTCGAAATCAAAAGCATACTGCAAAAATTAAACATATGAATAAACAAAGAAACTGGTCCGGATACTGTTTAACCCTTTGCACTCGTAAGCAACGAGCATAAAACACCTACAGTTTACCTACAGCTACAGCTACAAAACACCTACGGCGTGTCAGAGATGCCACGAGAATAATGGCTACTAGCTCGTATCACTATGTAATGTAACCCGGCCTACAACACGTAAGGCACGTCTCAGATGCCACACCAAAATCCCTAATTAACTCGTAGGGCATGCCACAGATGCCCACGTATTTTCCTGGTATGTAAAATAAAGTTTTTATTGTTGAATCGACCCAGTCTACTATTCTATTTTTAAACAATGTTCACGCAATTATGTGAGAGTGAGCTGGAAAAGGGGGAATTCCGAGTATCGTCTTCGAGCTGTGCAGCCTTTTTCCATCGTCGTCTTAGACATTTCTTACGAGTTGTAGGACCTAGCAGTTCTCAGAAACCTCCGACCGCAGAGAGCATTCGTGGGTGGCGTGTCACACATGCCCCACGAGTTCAAAGGGTTAATCGCAAAGCACCAGGATAGAAGAGGTGATGCAAACATTGCAAATTCTAGAGCAACCGACGAGCTTTGAGCCAAGCCGAAGCAAGTGCAAACTGCGTCTTGTAAATGCTGCGAATGTGATGGCATGAGAAGCTTAACAAGCTACTTCACAACTAATATTGAACTAAACAGTTGCGAGACACTGCAACTTTGTAAAAAGAAATTTCAAGTAGGTGGATGGATCCTTTGTTTTCGTCCCTCTTATATGCTGGGGTATGAAAGGGCTCATCCGAGCTGACAGGTAGGTAATACTCCTTAATTTCTTGTCATTTTTCTCCCGTTCTTCACGTCGAAGTCGTCCCTATGCCCGAATAAATGTGGCTCGTGAGATCGTGCATTATAAAATCGTTTAATGGTAGGGACCCAGATGCGTGAAGATGGTACGACTTTCATGTTCTTAAAAATAAATAGTTTTATTATATCAAATTCAAGAGGGTATATACGAAGACTGTACTGTGCAAAATTATCTTTGAATATTAACAATAAAATAAGAAAACGTACCCTCAAATTTACTTCGTAAAGTAAGGGTATTTGAAACCTCTGATCAGCACTGGGGGAGGTGAGAGTAAATGTAATGCCCCAGCCAACCAGTAACTGGGAGGTCGCGAGTTCGCTTCCACCACAAAGTGCCAGGAATTCTCTGGACGTGACAGGTGTGCGTTAGAGGCGCCTGCCGGAATGAGATTCACAAGCCGACTGCTGCGATCAATTGTTTCCGGTATGAATCTATTCACTTTCAGATGAACACCAGAGCAGAACGCTATACAATCCATCAAGACCCTCGCACTATAGTTCCTTTACCCTAAACAACTTCATCACCCCGCCATCTACCGCAATGCGGAATTCCGTAATAATCCACCTCGTTGATTGATTGACTGTCAATGATTCTCGGTGCGTCAACAGATACGACAATAATTCCATAAGTGTGTTGCATGTTTTTTTTCCTTGGGAGGTGGCGGTGGTCTACCCCTGCTGACTGGCGGTTTTTTCTCAACCAGGTATCTCCCACTAGCGAGACACCGCCCCAGCCGGGACAAGCTCTACGCCCCCGAGCGGTCTCCCGGCACGTATGGCAGTGCAGGTGTAAATGTACGGAAGCGGCGAGGATGGGACAAGGCAGACGAAGGAAAGATCGCGCGCGGTCCATGGCCCATTTGTTAGGGTACTGCTCCGGTTTTCGCCTGATGTTGATCGGAGAAACCACGGAAAACAACCGATCAGAGCAGCCGGTTGCTAGAATTCTCCTCCAGACAGCGACTGAATTCGACCTAGCTGACAAACTGCCTACCCCTGTCCTCACTCGAACCTAGGATCAGAAGCACACCCATGACATCAGTTAATGCCCTGAGCCACCCCACCTCCCGCGGTAGTCCACCTCGTCATGGCCGATACAAGCTGGTGGGAAGTCTTGCAGACCGTGCAATGGTGCAGGGCGAACGCTATGGAGAAGGCAACTAGCGACAAGAAGAAAAGGAAAGAAAGTCGTTGCAAACCTCAACGGAAGAACGTGAAACCCTTGGAACGGGCGACCACTTGTTTCTCCGTGGCTCCGCCCTCCACGGCGTTTCCCAACGTTCTTCCCCGTCATATTCTCCCCTCCCCCGCCCCCTCCCCCACCGTCCCCGTCGTCCACCACTGGCTCCGCCACCACCGCCCCGCCTACCTCCACCGCCCTCGCCCCACCCTCCCCCAACTGCCTCGCCCACCCCCACCGCCTCGCCTTTTCTCCACCGCCCCCGTCCTCCACCACCGCCCCGCTCTTCCCCGCCATCTTGCCCTCCTCCACCGCCCCCGCCCTCCCCTCGCCCATCCGCCCCGCCCAACTCCACCCCCGGCCCCCCGTTCCCCCACCCACGCAGCGGCGCGCCCTCATTCCAAAGCTCTGAGGATCAATAGAGCAAGGCAGTATAGCGGGCTCTGAATATGCAAACTCTTTTGTTATATTTACAAGACATTCCCCGAGGGGCGGGCCGAGCCGGCCCCGGCCTCGCCGGGTCGGTCGGGCCGGGTCGGGTCGGGTCGAGGGCCCGGTACGCTGAGATATTCTTCCGCTCCGAAGCTCCTGAATGGAAAAAAGAAAACCTGGCCTGCAGCGAGCGATGTATCGATGCTGCAGAATGCGAGACCGTTCTCGCGTCGGTTCGTGGTTCGATAGCCCCCGCGCGTTCCTGCTGATTAAACGTACGCGTATTTCAGGATTAAGTTGATCCAACCTCAGGCTACGGGATTCTCTGTTTCCATTAGATTTTGCGGGCAATCTTCGGATTAACATGTGAATACAATATTTCGCGCCTTTTTTTTCGCTGCCTGAAATAGATTGGGTAAAATTAGACTGAAGTAGTATTTTGAATTTGCATACTATAAAATCTCTCGAGAGCCGTGAGATTCCGCGCAAACAAAGAGCTCTATTTGCTTTTATTATACAACGAAAACATTTTAATTACGAATTTCCTCGCTGCAGGAAGTAATATGAATAAAGCAATATATAGGGGAGAAGAATCATAGTTAAGATGGTAATGGGTTTTGGCAAACTATGAGAGAGTTCCTTCTACTTTATGGAAGTTCTTTGCTTAGTATTCACAAGATGTCTTCGCTTTCACTTGGTCCCCTGGTTTTTACAGCTGAATTTCAAAACACTAGTAAGGGTGAGCTCAGAGTTTTGAAAATATAAGAAGCAGAACGAAACTTTCTATGTTTTGCTAAACGAAGATCATGAAGCTGAAATTAAAATGAATTCTATTTACAATTTTAATGATAATATATTTGCAGATTAAGTGTATAATACGATTCTTAAAATTATTTGACAAGTTCTTATTACTTATTCCTTATTACTTAAAATATACTATTTGATTAAGCTAAATTTTGTAAGCCAGTAAAATTTTCCTTCATAAATAAATTAGTAATTACTGCTTACTTTTAAGGTGTGAATCCAACTTGCAAATAACAAGTTTTCGCCGAGGAAGTCGGAATCTGGATGTTTGCCTCATCACTCAACTTTCTTTGTTTGGACACTTGTCCCCAATTGTCTAATTTCATCATCAAATATTGCTCTGAAATACGAAGTGCTGCGAGTAATGAATAATTCATTCACTTTCATATTCAAGATTTTCATATCCGGTAGTACACACACGCACACACACACAAAAGGATCTTAAGTATTGAGAGAAGAGAAAAGTGGAAGAAAAACGGAAATAAGAAAACGGAATTGGGAGTATTCTGGTTGGAATGTGAAAGCGGCTAGTTATTTTGTACATTTTCTTCCATCTTGTGTTAATATTTAATGTAAGGCTGCCCCTTCAGGGAAAACGACTGAACGTCGCCGCTGGCAGTGGACAGCGCTGCGGGCGGCTGCGGGACGCATTAAACTGCGAAGAGGAAGACGCAGAGACGGTGGAGAGAAAATGAGAAGGACACTCGGCGAAATGTTCGTGTTTTCTTGCACATGCGGACGGGCTGCACGAAGAGAAAGCTGGGGAATAATTAAATATTTAAATAGAAAAAATAAAAAAAGAGGAAGAGCCCGGCGGAGCGAGAAGCGTAAATATTTAACAAGTATGTTCCCGACTACGTCTGTGAACACGAGTTGGTACATATATTTTTAATTCACACGGCCAACGAGGCTGTGACGTCACGACGCATCATCGACGAGTGCTGACCGCCTCGCAACATCCTGACTGTTCGGCGACCCTGTGTACGAAATTGTGGAGTCTCTGTGTACGAAATTGTGGAATCTCTGTGTACGAAATTGTGGAATCCCTTGGAGGGAACCATGCAAGTTGCAATGGAATATAACTTAAAACTGTTTTGAAATAATAGCATTAAAAATACCAAGACCTCAAAATAAAAGGGTTCTAACTACTTTGCTGAAATATGGGATTATTTGATTGTTTATAATATTTTATTAGGAATGGAATGTGGCTTTGTTATTGATTTTGTCTGCAAAAGACATCCATTCAATCATTTAATAATAATAATAATAATAATAATAATAATAATAATTATTATTATTATTATTATTATTATTATTATTTATAACTTTGCAACTTGTGGCGTGCCAACATAGTGAATTCAACATTTCGTCCATTCCAAATTAAAACATTGCACCCAAGAAAACAACCATGACGGTAACTCATTTTTCTATAAAACTGCAGTTAGTACCCTTTTAACGTGCGACACCTCTACACGTTAATGGCCACTCTATGCACCTAATTTAAAACATAAAACTCGCGATTTCATAACTGCACAATCGATAACACAGAAAGAAACCTACCGAGAACTAAATTTACCATTAAAACATATTTTGTTCTAGATGTTTGTTTGAAGAGTTTTCGCCATTGGGTAGCCATGAATCTGCCACACGTAACGCACCTACTTTTCTGCATGTTTGAAATATACAAAAATAAAATTTTTGAATCCGAATTAAAAACTATTTTTCAATTCTTTTGAAATAGCGTCACGTGTTTTGGTAAATATTAAACATATTGTAAATTTAATGGCCGAAATTTTGTTCTGCAGAAATTTAGTATATACACATCAATTGAACTCATTCACACTATGTAATACCCGATTAAGTCTAAAAGTACGAGTAAATATCTGGATAATGCTATTAGCTAAGCTGCGGATTTTTACCTACTTTTATTCTTCAATTAAAAATGAAGTATTTTAGGTTACTTATTCATTTTGAGGCATTAGTAGTATTATATTTTAATACACCTAATGCTTCAAAATGAATAACTAACCTAAAATACTGCGTTTATAATTGAAGAATAAAAATAGGCAAATAGGCAAAAATCCGCGGCTTATTATTAGCACGTAATCTGATAAATAGATTATTATGAGAGGGTGAATTGTTATATGTATAAACAAATATTTCTAACCTTCATATTAACCACAATAAAATGCATACAGACACTTTCTTAAATATAGTATTAAAATGTTAAATACTAATTAGTCTTCAGCCCATCAAGGCCAATATTAACGTGTCTCCCTATTTCAGCGTCCATCAGTACAGTCTCTTTACGTGTCAGTCCCTCCTCTAAACACAACAGCCAACTCTTTCAAGAACTTCTCACGTTGCTCACATTTTTATTAAATTACAAAATGTACTTGCAATGCGTCCTAATATGCTTTCATCAGGGCTCTATGTGACAGCCATATCATATCAAATACAGAAGCTGCTGTCAAGAATCAAGCATCAGTTTTTGAGCGCCATAGAAACACTTTTTACGAGCCGGAAATTGTTAGAAAATGTTTATTTGTTAAGGTGATTTTCAATTCACAGGATACATAGCTTAGGAAGGGCGTTCGTCTACGTTTTCGTAAGACGGGTTTTTACGTAAGACGGGATATTTGGGTTTTTATTTCTTGGCTCGTGGGGTCTTGTCTCTCGTTATTTCGCGTTATTCTCCGTCGTGCAGCCGTGGATCGCATGATCGAGACTGTATCGAGCAGTGCTCGCGATCGTGCGACTCCTAGCGGCACGATCGAGAACGTCGCGAAATACCGTGAGATATTTCATCCTGAAGACAAGATCCCACCCGCCAAGACATAAAAAACCCAAGTATACATTCACCACTCATTAGCCGGATACCATTCTAAAAGTTACACGTCCATCTAATTTGATCGTTTTACAAGAGCCACCCTAAAAGAAACATAATTTTTCAGCATCGGCCCGAGAAGAAAAGACGTACTCAGAAACACAATTGTCGAAATTTTCGTCGAGTAAGGTCAATAAAAGTTCGTTCCCGAAACGACATTTTTTAAAACGCCGAAGTTAAAAGTGTCACTTAACTCTATCATCCGAGCCTCCATTCAGCGCCGGATCGCCTTCGATCTCTGTCGCCTGAAAGAGCGCGTTCACAAAGAGTCCGGAAGTTTCCAGAAGTGAAATGCGGACGACGACCGCTCTGAGCGACTGGGGCCGTCGCTCATTACTGGAAACGCCGGGGAAGACCTGACGGGCGGGCGCGCGCGCGCGCAGCGAGAAATAAGGAAAGGTTTCAGGAGAATCAATTCAAGGTTTACTGCCATATTCCTCCCTACTGGTTTTTACTGCGATATTATTTGCACATTTGATTTTTATTATTCACATATGTTCTGAATTTGATTTCCTTTATTATAATATAAATGTAATGTGTACGCTTTGTGTTCTACTTTTACTGTATTCAACTTTTACTGTATCCTGCTTCTTTAGTATTGTGCTTTTATGCTTACTTTGTATTTCTTTTAAGCCTAATAAATGATTATATTATAATTTATTACATACTGGAGGGTATGTTTTCCCGCTTTCATTTAAAAACAGGTTTTCCTGAATCAAAATCTTTTTGTACAAATGCAAATTTGTTATGTATTTTTAATTGTATATTTCTTCAAATACAGCTTATGTATATAAGGACAGTAAGGAAAAATTATGAAGAGGAAGTCAAGATGTGTCAAAAGGTAGCAAAAGGGGCAAAAGGATGGCGTGCGAGATAGAATAACACCAAGTTCTAGGCGAAATGGAGCGTTTAAGAATAGTTACCTACAATATGAAATCACAAGAAAGACAAACAGAATAATTAAACCTAAGTGTTGTGAGTATTTTAGAAATGTGTATGAATCTCTCAGCCATTCAGAAAATCCAAGTTCTTTATTATATAATTACTAGCGTACCCGTGCGAGAACTCTCGCATGTTAAAACCCACCCTTTCCTTATCCATTTGTCTATCCTTTCCATTAAGAAAGAAAGTTGTTAATGAAACGATTTTTAATGTATAAATGTCACTTCTAATGTACTTACTGAATATGAAACTAAAACAACATTGTAATTGATGTTGGAAACAAATTTTCAATAAAGGTTTATTCAGCATTATAGATGTTCTTGGAACAATTCATACTTCTTTAAAAACAATATTTGAAGCAATTATTCAATCTTCCTTGAGAGTTAGCTTTTCATTTTCCTTGACAATCACAAAAATTATAGAAAAAGTTTTTACTCTTAAGAAAGCAAAGTAAAGTAGTGCGAAAATACTGAATCGAGCAAGTAAAACCCTACTCTTTGCAATGTTATTTAACTTTCCTTGATTTGTTATGAGAAACAGAGGGAGTTTGGGAGAGTTAGGGTGCCAGTTTGCTGGGGTGAGAAAATTGAAAAATTATTTGTATACTAAAACGTTGGAATATTTTCTGCGTTCTTACGTATCTCAAGAAAAGCAACTCCGAGCCGAAATATAATGAAACTAATATTTTCACTTTTGAGTACTAAATACCATTTGTTACAATTAAATACCATTAGAAACAATTTAGTAAGCTTAGACTTCACTTCGGTACATGGGGATGTTAACGAAACGTGTTTATTTGTTTAAAAATATATAAAGGTAACTTGCAATGTACTACCACAATATCAAATAAAATAGAAAACAATGCAATTGATGTTTAAAAGCAATTTTCAATAAATATTTATTCAGTATCATGGAGATTTTCTTGAAACAATTCACAACACTTCCTTAAAGACAACATTTGAAGTAATTTTTCAATATTCTTTTACAGCTTTTAGCTTTTCGTGATAGTCACAAAAATATTAGAAACGCTTTTTACTTTTGAGAAAGATAGGTGTCTGAACCCGTTGACTTGAAAATTTCATCGAATGATAACGAAAATACTGGTACAGGTTAAACACACAGTCTTCACTCTACATTGTACATCCACATCCGTCCTGAATCAGGTACACAGCACTTACAGACCCCAGTAAAACGTTAATTGAATGGTTTCACTACACGCAAAAGAAACAATCTTCATAGGTATCAAGCAACTATAATAGTACTTCTAGTTGTTGCTGGAGAGCAAATCTTGAATTAATGATTATGCAAATAAATCTCGTCAGACGGCACAAACCACGGTGTATACAGAAAGTGTAAATATAAGATTGACGAAACTGAGCCTTCTAAGCGTTTCGCCACAGAAATGGCTACCAGCAAGAAGGACTGAAATATTTAGGTGGCATTGGTGGTATTGAAGCGCCGATCCGAAAATTTAATTGAAAAACGTCCCAAAATGTCTCATCTTGTAGATTATGATGTGGAAAACGTTTCTTTGAGACCTTTGGTCTCAAAATTTTAGTTTTTAAGGACCAAAAATGCTTTGTTTAGGAGTTATTTGACAAAACCTTTCGCAAGTGCTGCGGGTTGCATTCGACTTGAATAATTGGATGCGTTTTTTTTAAACAAATCCTTCGTATATTCAAAGTCAAAGTGCAATTCATCAAGTCACCGTGAAATTCTCTATATTTAGAGACCTAATTTATAAAGATTGGTTGTGTGTGAGAGCCGGAACGGAAAGGTATACTACTGAAATAATACAGGAAAAGATTATGTATTAGTCAATGGTAATGGAATCTATGAGCTTTGCGGTGATAGGGAAGATTGGATTCACATCCTTTTAAATTACTGTGCGACCGAAACATGGAGAGGAAAATAGATGAAAATGGGAAACTGTTACATCCAACATCGAAAAGTAACGCTCGTCCAGAAGATATTAGATGATAAAAGGTCACTTCATGAAAGAATTAGGAACATTTCTGGGAAAGTTTGCGATTGTTAGGGAAACGGAAATCAGAAAATGGGAAAACAACACTGGTTAACATGAGCGGAGCCTAGACTGGGGAGGAAATAAGTAAGTTGATAAGCAAATGATGAATAATTTAATCAAAAAATTAAGTTAGTAAACCTATAGTAAATTGTAGTAATTGTGTAGTAAATTGTGTATAGTAAATTAAGTCGAAGTCACTTTCAACTGTTAAGTAATAAGTAAATAAATTTAAAAAATTAAACTGTCAAATAAATTAGCTCATTATAGGGCAGAGGGGAGTGAGTATTCGAAAGATAAGTGTAGAGGCGTTTCGGACGATCTTCTGTAGCACCATTTAATTTCAAGTGCAGAGGAGGCCAAAGACTGGAATGAGATTGCGTGACGCCAGCACCAGGAAATAAATAAATAGTTTATAAATAAAAAAAACTCGAAAATAAGCTCTTCAGACCATTTAAGCATATTTCATCTAATAAACGACTTGATTATTGTGAATGGCTAAGTCGCAAAAAGGACTCAAACGTTGCTTTGAAAAAATGCTTTCTAGGCAAATATTTTTGCTGCAGAAGCATGCAAACACTCCAGAAACAAGCACATCTTTCTATATTTATATACAACACAGAAGTATACCAGTTTGGGAGGTGTTCGTAATAATTTTGTATAAAGTACTTTGTATACATCAGTAGACGAGAACAACGCAAAGAAAAATGCACAATAGGTTACAATTATCGGAAAAGAAGAATTAAAAGAGCACGAACAAAGGAATGTACAGCAGTTACACAATTTAATTCATAGATAATTAACACGAAAAGTTGTTAATATTGCGATGAATATTAATAAGCAAAATAATCAGTATGAAAGTATAAATGGAAAAGAATGATGACGGAAGCGAGAAATAAAGACAAAACAAGCTTTGCAAACATGAAAACTGCAAGCGCCGTGGTTCATCTAAAGCATAAGAGCCACGAAAAATAAACCAAATAGAAAGGGCACATAACGACGGGGAGGAGGAAAGAAAAACAGCGGAGGAGCAGTGAGGGCAGCGAGACCAAACAGAAGGCCAGGGGGAGACGCATGCGATACAATGAGACAAGCGCAGCGGTGCCTCTGCGAGAGAGCGACACAGGCGCCGGTCGCCAGGTGCGGGGGGGGGTGACTTCCCCTACCGAAAATACACCCGCCCTCTCGCGATGAAAAACATGCACTACGCATATGGGACTAATGACCTCAGTAGCTGACGAGCCCGGAATCACGAACAATCAATCAATATTTACCACTTCGCCTCGCACCACTTCGCTTCGCACCGCTTCGCCTCGCACCGCTTCGCCTCGCACCGCTTCGCCTCGCACCGCTTCGCCTCGCACCGCTTCGCCTCGCACCGCTTCGCCTCGCACCGCTTCGCCTCGCACCGCTTCGCCTCGCACCGCTTCGCCTCGCACCGCTTCGCCTCGCACCACTTCGCATCGCACCACTTCGCATCGCACCACTTCGCATCGCACCACTTCGCATCGCACCACTTCGCATCGCACCACTTCGCATCGCACCACTTCGCCTCGCACCACTTCGCCTCGCACCACTTCGCCTCGCACCACTTCGCATCGCACCACTTCGCCTCGCACCACTTCGCATCGCACCACTTCGCATCGCACCACTTCGCCTCGCACCACTTCGCATCGCACCACTTCGCATCGCACCACTTCGCCTCGCACCACTTCGCATCGCACCACTTCGCATCGCACCACTTCGCATCGCACCACTTCGCATCGTCTTACTCTGCCCCGTCGTACCCTCCATCGTTTCCCCCACCCTTCCCCGCCCGTCTGCCTCTCGCGGTTCCAAATTCTCCTCCCCCGCCCAGCCGCCCAGCTGTGCTCCACCCTCGTTACATCGCCTCCTCCTCCTCCTCAACGCCCCGCCCCTCCGCCGCTCCGGTTCCGCGCCGCGCCGCCTGCCAGGTGATGGCGCCACGTGTTATCGCCGTTAAAGGCGAAGGCGCTGCGAGACTTGGCAGAGAGGAAAAGGCCCAGGTGCCAGCAGCGTTGCCAACTGCAGGCGATGACGAAGTCGATAAACGGAGCACACGACTCACAAATCACATAGCAACTATCAACTCTTCCGATATTAAACGCTTTGCATCGACTGTTGTGAACAGTCGAACGGTTTTGGTTCGATCGTATGCGTTCGCAGACAAAATCCAAAACAGCAGCCCGTAACGAAGCAATTAACTAATGCCTGTGTTCACTCATGGTATTTCTTGTTAGAAAGCACATACATTTCTTTGTTGGAAAATAGTTTTTGACCAGAATTTAAGACAAATATTTCACTTCTTAACCTTTATTATAAAACTTACAAAATTGTATTATACGACAACGTTTTCGGATGTAAAATCATCGCATCTTCAGGTTCTGCATTTTTCTAACTTTATTGAATGTTAATTCAATTTTAAACAATTTTCTAATTTTATTGAATGTTAATTCTAATTAAATGTTCTAGATATAAACAATTTTCTTTAATTATTTTCTTCGAACTCTTTTTAGAAAACAGTTCAAACATATTTACTTGTACATTGAAAGAAAGGACGTCAAGAAAATTGATTATATCTAGAACATTTAATCAGAAGTAACATTCAATAAATTTAGAACATTGTTTGAAATTTAATGCAGAACCTGAAGATGCGATGATATCGCATCCGGAAACGTTATGTCGTATAAAAACATCTTCTAATTTTTATAATTAAAATGCTTAAGACGAAGTGAAATATATTTTTTTGCCCAGTATCTAAGACAAATATTTCAAAAACGAATATAAGACAAATACAATTGAAATTTGCAAATGCATTTCTGTTTGATCAGCCTGACAAGTTCACGATTTCTTTTGGAAAGACCATACAATTAAAATGATTATTTTTCAAATTTCTCTGCGACTTTTGTAACTTTTTTTTTCATGATTGCAACTCTTCTTTCCTTGGTTCGATTGATTATTTTGTGTTTCGCATCAACTGTAGTCAAGAGTCCCAAAAGTATAATGCACTTTTTATACTGGAAAATGTTTCTCAGTTTTACCACGGAATGCGTTTTTCTCCACTAGATGGCGAGATCCGGAAGCGACTTACACTGGCATGCAGAGTTTTTCCCGAACAGGTATTACTCGCGCTACAAGAAGTCACTATTACTCGAGAAACTTTTCTTGAACGATGGCTTGTAGAAATGTGGGTAGAGTGGAGGTATTAGTTAAAAAATTGGCCACTAGATTTTGTGAAACAATGGCAATCTCTGGAGAATCAGTTATGCCTTCGTAACTTTCTCAATAATTTACGTTCTAACTTTCCCAGGAGTTCGAGGTATCTCCTGTGAGGATCTTCATCTGCTTCGGTCATTTCTCTAGATATTTTGGAGAAAATTCATGCAACATAATAGGGCACTAGGGAACGTCAATATTACACAGGTCGGTCTAGAAGGAATATTTAATTTTTCACGTGATCTTATTACTTTGCAATTAAGTGCATTGAAGAGAATCAATATTTTTCAAACAACTATTAATTATATTGGAGTAGAGTATGTAGTTTGCTTCCGAGGATTTCAACAGACACAGAAATAAACAGACATTACAATTTAGGCAGTTTGACAAGTATTTGATGTCGGTCTCGAAATTTACAATGCCCCTAAAGTTTTGGTAAAACAATATTGTCGTCCAAGTGGTATACTTGAACAAAAACAGGGACTGTGCGACACAGAATAATTTTGCTTGAACACTATTAGTATTGAAAGAAAAGTCATACGGTAATATTTACATTACATTTCATTTCTAATCCTAAAAGATGCTTAATCATCGCGTAATATATTCACCTCTCTTCTTGACTTTTAATTTTCAAAGTGAAAAATAATGTTCTCAATAATATTTCAGTTTTTTGAATTGATTTTTGAGAGTTGTCAATCACTTGGAGGCTGTTCTCCTTTGAAAGCAATCGCGATCATTTATGATGAACAAACATCCCTCCCATCAAACCTACATGTTCCAGATTCAATTAACAATACTTATTTTCAACCTTGTGTTTGACAAACAGACGTGGTTTTAATTATCTTTTTTTACAAAATTGCAAATCCCAACGTTTCTGCCCAGTGAATAGTAAAATTAATCTATGAAATTAAGGCGTCCTCGTGCGAAATACGTGTGGATCAACAGTGGTCCTGTCTGTGGTGGAGAAGAGCGAGTTAATCTATTTCCCAGGCCTGGAAAAAGAATTGGGCGTTCCGTGAGAATTGCTTCCTTTTGGAGCGTGGAATGGAAAGTGCTAAATTCTGAAAATTGCAATTGGAAAAAGTAACAGCAACATCCAGCAAATGAAATCGCCAAACACGGCAATAATCTCATCGCAAGGTTCCCGGAAATTAATACTCTTGTTGTAATGATACTTCGGAAGTGAGAGGAAAGTAAATCGAGGAAAAATAAAGCTGTACGTGCGTATCCTATCGTATTATGCAATGGACTGTAGTGCAAAGCAGTTAGTAAAGTGGAAAACCGAAATAAACAAAATGAAGCGAATTGGAACAAAAGAAAGTGAAAACTAGTTTCATTGAGAGATAACGTGCCGTAAATGTAATTAAAATTTTCACGTCCACTATTGCTTTCCTAATTGATCATTTAGATAATAAAAAATTAGAAAAAATAGTTTGATTTATTATAATGATTTTCTAAATATACAGTAATTATGTAGTACTTCATATATCTCACAACCAATTTAAAAATGAAAAGTTACTATTGTAACAATGATTCATTTGTTAATTAGTTCAATTCGCTAATGAGAATTTGGAGCGGTTTCTTCTATTATTTCTAATAGGCAGGTGGCGGTGTGCGGTTTTTATTTACTTTTATTAATTTTTATTTATTTTCATTTTATTTTATTAAGAAAGTCGCGTACTTGTTTGACACGAACTTCAATAATAATTGTTTTAGCTTCAGAAACGAGTCCTTAGTCTTAAACCATAAAGTGGCGAGGTTCTTTCTGAACTTCGAGTAAAGAAGTTATTAACGGCCCCCACACACATAATTAGGCTAGTTTGTCTTGCATTTGCCTTGCATTTGGCTTCAAAGTTTTATCATTTACATTGAAATATATAACGAACATTCTGGACAGAAATGTTTAGCTACGTTTCGGAGTTTAACATTTATAGTTCTAAGACTATGATGCACGAAACAGTGTATTTTCGTAGGGCACTCTTGTGTCTTCTTAATGGCAAGTGGATCTACTCATCGTCACGATCTTCATTAACGTATATTAAATGAACGTTCAGCGGATTGTTGATTATACATCCTACTCTGATGTAACGAACTCTTGTCACAGGCAACTGAATATGTTGCTCAAGATTCACATACATAACATAGAAGCACTAAGAGATTCGGTTATAATCAACTCTCAACATCGGTTGTAGTCAAGATTTTCTAGTAGTACAATTTCCAGGGGGGAAATCCTACGTTCCACAATTAATATAAAAATGGTTTAGGATTGATCGATTGTTCGTGATTCCGCGCGCGTCGACTACCGAGGTCATTAGTCACCGTCGACTAGCGGGATTTTCTCTAACCAGGTATCTCCCACCAGCGTGGCTCCGCCCCACCCAAGTCCTAAGTTCCCGACAGGTCTCCCGGCATGTGTGGTCTTGTAGTTCTTGAAAGTGTGTGTGTGTGTGTGTGTGTGTGTGTGTGTGAGAGTGTGTGTGTGTGTGTGTGTGTGTGTAAGGTGTGAGGATAGGACATGAGAAAGGAAAGACCGCACGCGGTCCGTAACCCGTTTGTGAGGGTACTGCTCCGGCATTCGCCAGGTGGTGTTAGGAGAAACCAGGACAAACTACCGATGAGAGCAGCCGGCCGCTAGAATTCTTCTCCAGACAGCGAGAGAACTCGACCTACCTGACAAACTAGTGTCAAATATCCTGCCGCCATCGGGAATGAAAGCCTAGGACCTCCCGGTCAGAGGGACTGCACTGACATTAGTTGATGCACTGAGCCATCTCTCCCGAAAAAAAAATGGATGAGATAAAGAGTATTTTGTAATATTTACGTGAACGGAGAGGGTTGAGGGAACCGTGAAACTGAGGAAATTGTTTTAGTTCGGTCCAACTCGAGGACTTCCTAATTGCTAAGCACAAGTTGAAAACTGGTGTCATTCGACCTATCTCGGACTTCTTAAGTGTGTTCAAAGGGTCATTGAGATCGAAAAAACAACAACTGTGAAGACAAAAAAAGATACCAAAGTTAATAGTACTCCAACAGCGCAAGAACCCTTGAAGCCTATACCAATATTTTTACTGTGTGGTGAATGAATAATAAAGGGAAAAACACAAATATATTGGAATTTTAAATTTGCGGCGATTTTATTAATTAAATAACAAAATCAATCTTTTTTACTGTTTATGACAATGTAATCACACGTTTATGACTCAATACTTAGAAGAAGAAGTTGCACAATCACATACAAACTTTTAATTTCATTTGAAAACTGTATGATCTGTTGAGATCGTAGTAAACCTCTGATAGTAAACAAAGCATGTTAGTCACTGGAAGTTTGTTATGAATGGAGTCAACTTTATATTCTACCGCTTCGCTCCTCGGATGTACTTGTCAAGTTTGTTCTGATATCTTTCGGAAGCGTACTAAGACAAGCATTCAACAACTTTGTAAGAAACATTTGCAGAGACCACTGCAGACCTTGTAATTTACCTCGACGTATCAATTTTAGAACATTTGGACGACTTTAAAGTAATATACTAAAGGAACAATTGTAGTTGAACAAGGCAAAGCCATTCAGAGACATCATTAAAATGCGGGTGGCATAGTCCGGAAGAAACAACAATAAAGAACAAAAGAAAGGCGAATGGGATTTGAATATCCGGGAATAGTCGGAAGGAAGGCTCGTGCTAAAAATGAAATTTTAGGTGTCTAACGCTTATACCGTTTAATAGTATGGGTATATTCTTGAGTTTAGGTCAGTGAAAGAATATGTCCATACTATTAATCAACAGAGGTCAAGAAATGAAGCACGTATACCGTTTAAGTAGTATTCGGGATTAGGCACCCATCAGCGGCGAAAAATAGGGACAGTACGGAACTTTTTGTAACAGAAATGGAGTGATAACATATTGAAAGAGAGAAAGAAGGAAGTGTAGTAACGGAATACCCAAGAGAAAGCAAGAGCGCGCGAATAAATTGAAGTAAGGTTAGTATTCCCCTTCTGATCCGAAAGAAGGATCAAAACAACTAAAAGACTAAAATAATTTAAATATCTTTTTGTCTTTGGCAGCCAAAGCAACAAAAGCGATCATTCATTATCAAAAAGTATTTCAATAAGTTATGTTATTTTTCTATGGAAAACAAGGCTGATTATTGAAACACTATTGTGTGCAATCTATATACAATTTTGACAGGAAAATCTCCAGGAATCTGCCGTTGGTAAGGACGGGCTTTGGTTTGCCAGACCGCCTGCAAGAGAGTACAAAAGTTGCGGCAGTAATTCCAACGCCACTGTTTTCACTTTAACTCTTATATATGGCAATGCCAACTCCACCTTCGAGACATTTTTAAACTAAAGAATTATCTAGTTTTAAAGGATAACCACACGATAGAAACGTATAACACATGTCTTGCATTCTGATCTTTACGTCAGTCAGATGTTCCCTTTAATAACTACTACTGCGCTAATCAAATAGGATCAATGTGATATTAGAGTGCAATTTATTTTAACTAACATTCCACGTAAAAATTACTTATAATAAAAGAAATTAAAACAGAAGAGCATAATATAACATTAAATGCAATTTTTATTTAAGCAATATAATGAAACATTTACTACAACGATTCTCAACAATTGTCATTACTTGGTTTGTAAACTTCTCAGTCATTGGCCAAAAACCTGCCCAATGAAATAGCAGCGTAATGAGTATCATTATGCAACGGGTTGCAGCCATCAAATGGCAGAATTATACAATGAGAGTAGAAAAAAAATTAAATTGATATGAGAACGATTAAAAATCGTCTCAGTAAGTTAATTGTATCGCTCACTCACCACGGGAGTGGCTGCGGTTCCTTGCACCGCAAGAAACCCTGCGCGTTCCGCAGGCGAACAGAAGGAAATGTATCTCGCGCGGTTTCCGAGAGAGGGCGCGGCGGCGGTGGCGGTTTGCGGCAAGGGAACGGGGGGGGAGGGCGAGAAGGCTCAACCTCGGGACAATTGATGGCGCAACGCGAGATAAATCCCCCGCTCACTCGCCTATCGATCTTCATCTATTCCGCCGCAGCCACGCGCCCGCGAAGCGACTGGCACGCCGCGGCGCGGGGCGAGAAAGAAACACCTCGATGATTCCCGCAAGATGGCGCCGCCCAAGTCCGATAATTCCCGCGAGTTGGCTGCCAGAAGCGGCGCGCGGGCGCAGCCGGCACGAAATTACTCGCGAAATTTCGATAATCGATACGTCCGAGCCGCCGCCGAGTTTCGGAAATGCCTGCGCCCTAACAGAAATAAATCACCGGCCTCGTTTGGAAGGAAATATTTCGTATGTTTTCCCTCTTGGTCGCTTTTTACATGCGGAGTCCAACCGGAGTTAATGAGCGCAGACGCACGGCATTACCAACACTGCTCGATATCTCTTTCGAGTTTGAACAATGGTGTGTCAAATACATCTGCATTACATAAAACAAAGAGCTAACGTGAGCTCTGAAGTACTTGTGATAATTGTCTCCACAGATGAATTTATTGGTTCTATACCCTTGAATCAATATTACTTGCTGAGGTTTTAACAAATATTTAGATTATATGGCTACGTGAAATCCCAGGCATGAACCGAGATCATTAATAAGTTTTAACAAGGCCAATAACTAAAATAAATATAGTATGAAATTAAATGTGAATTAAGTGTTTTAATAGAAATATATGATCAACTTTGGAATTTGATTCATTAACCCAACGAACTACTTAATTCGTTCCGACGTTCTGTGAAGCTTGAATGGCAAAAATATTTTCCTATTGATACTTGAGTATATCATAAAGTACAAAAATGTTCGGTTTTTACATTCGCAGTAAAACCGGAGTAAATGAGCCCAGACGCACTGCATTATCAACACTCTCTTTCGAGTCTGATGAATGGTGTGTCAAATACGTCTGCATTACATAAAACAAAGAGCTAACATGAGCTCTGAAGTAATTGCCTCCACAGATGAATTTATTGGTTCTATACCCTTGAATGAATATTAGTCCGCGAACTAAAAAGGTTTTAACAAGTATTTATATTATATGGCTAAATGAAATCCCACGCACGAAGTGCGATCATTAATAAGTTTTAACAAGTCCAATATGTAAAATAAATGTAGTATGAAATTAAAAGAGAATTCAGTGTTTTAATAGGAATACATGATCAACTTTGAAATTTAATTTTGGAATTTGATTCATTTTTCCAACGAACTATTTAATTCGATCCGATGTTCTGTGAAGCGTGAATCGCAAAATTATTCCCCCTATTAACTCTTGATTACATCATAAAGTTCTAAAAATAAAATATTGCAGAACCTAAAATTGTTTAGAAATGGTTACATTTTATTGCGGGTTATTCTGACAATCGTAAGATGCTTCTTCTAGGCTATGCATACATTTGTTGTTTATATTTGATTTATTCCTAAGTGACCTATTTTATTTATTTATTTATTTTTCGTCAAAAACATAAAAAAAACTGTGAGTGACGTGCTACGGAGAGAAGTGAATTCTGTGCACGTTTTGATAATTCTGTGATCTATACCCTATGCATATTGTAGTCGGATTGTGAATACAGAAAGAGTTTTTTTTAGTTTTGTTGACCAAATATTTGCTCCTATGAAATAAAATCTATTTTCAAAGGTAAATTAGCTATAAATTTGTGCTCTTAATCCTCATCATGTTCTTCAAGAAAGAATAATACTTTTGCCGCGTCAACATGGAGAATGATAATTTGAATAAGTATTTCCCACTGAAATTTAGAAGACTTGCACAGATAATGAAATTACATTTATGTCCAGAAGCAAAACTATTCTTTGTTTTATAATTAATTAATTGACGGACTTACAAAGATTACAGTCAAAAGCATTTAATATTTTTTTATCAACAGCAAGAATATTTTAAAAGCAAATCTACACCATTCAGAAAATACATTCCGACCCCTAACACCCAAAAAATAGTTTTAAACAAATATAAAAAAGTTATGAAGTTTCACAATTCATTTGATTCGCGTTAGGTCAACGAGTGCACTACTAGCCAAGTCAACTTGAGAATGGCAGTTGGTGCTGTGGTATCCCCCCAATCAGAGGAGGAGCTTGGGGTGACGCTCCACCGCTCCGCTAGTGGAGGGGCACAACCCCTTCCCTTCCCCTCACCAGGCGGCGGGGGATAAAACCCCGAGACAGTAGCGACGTCCACCCCACTCCGAATTAACAACACAATTCCCAGGACCCCGTACAACTAAACTGTTAAATAGTTAGGACTAGACTTCGATACAAGATTAACCTGTAAATCTCCCATAGCAACGAACATTGAATAAACCAAAATCAAATTAATTCAACTAAAACCACTACTAAATCACAAAAACAGTCTCTCCTTAAACAATGCCACCGCCCTGTACAAGACAATAATCAGACCTCTAATGCTGTATGCTTTCCCCATCTGGACGAACAGCTTCACAGACAAACATCTATAAAATTCAAATAAAAAAAAAACAAATTCAAGCAAAACAAATTCTTAAGATTAGCCACTCACGCCCTATGGTTCATCTCAGATGATCAACTACACAGAGAATTACATTTACCAACCATCAATCATCACATCACTCATCTCTCCAACAATTTCTACTCAAATATATCCTCAAGAAATCAAATAGTCCTCTTCAACCTAGCCACACTCAATGAATTTCCGACCCAAATCCGCAATAGACATCCTCTACACACCTTCCTCAATATATTTTCAGATGGAAGCTAAGCGTAGGTGCTCAATGAGTATCCTTAGCCAATTATGTAGTTAGATTGGAATTAGGTTTAGGTTAGGATAAATGTAAGCCAGAAGAATTACATGTGAAAAAGTAGTAATACTGACCCATGTATTATTCATTCAAGCTATAAAATAAAATTTAAAAAAAAAAGCAGCGACGCGGTGCTAGTCACGCCAGGGAAACTCGCGACCAAATGCATCCGTACGCGGACGAGTGCCGAGGAGTATCGCACAGCTGCTACTTGAGCGGCCCGGAGAAAACAGCTGTTATCAGCAGCTAGCCGGCTACCTGTGCCGCCGGCTTATCATTTTGGACATTGGTGGCAAGGACGCTGCCCCGAAAAGCATTTTGTTGTATTCTGTTGAGTTTGTATAATGTGGAAACAATGAAATGTATTCTGGAACTTGCGTGGTTAACTGAACCTGATCCTGGAACTACAACAGGTGCCTCCGACTCATTTCTAGCCCTTCACCTTTCGATTTCGCAACGCACTTCTATGGATTAATTGACTGATTGTTAGTGATATCGGGCGAGTCAACTACAGTGGTAATTATTCCCGTAAGTGCAGTGCATGATTTTGCTCGTGTCGTGGCGGTGGTCTTCCGCTGTCGGATGGCGACATCCGGTGCCGTCCCGCCATCTGCTGTCGGGGTTTTTACACAACTAGGTATCTCTCACCGGCGAGGCAGCGCCCCACACGGGATAAACTCTAAGCCCCCGACCGGTCTCCCAGCATGTTTGGTAGTGTAGTGCATGTTAATGTAAGAGAGTGTGTAAGAGGAGAGGAAAGGACAAGGAAGAGGAAGGAAAGATCGAGCGCGGTCCGTGGCCCGTTTGTTAGGGTACTGCTCCGGCATTCGCCTGGCGTTGATCGCAGAAACCATGGAAAACTACCGATCAGAGCAGCCGGCCGCTAGAATTCTCCTCCAGACAGCGACAGAATTCGACCGAGCTGACAAGATAGGTATCAACAATCTTACCACCGTCGAGACTCGAACCTAGGTTTTCCTGGTCAGAGGGCACTTCTGTGAATATATGTGTCGTATGAAGAGCTTCGTCTCTCTTTGAATCTAATGCTTTGCTCTTGCCTGTCTTTTCTCGTTTACTAATTTGTAATGTTTACTACTTGGCTTTCGGGAGCTACTGTTCGTTTGTGGGTTCATATATTCTTATTAGCAAACGTAGAGCGCTCGTGCGTTTTTAGAAATGTCTGGGGAGAAATTTTGTGGTGGAGCCAGGGGACTTGTGGAGAGTGGTGGTTACAGAGATGGCGGCGAGAACGGCATTGGACGCAACGCAAAAGAGCCGCTATGAGGGTTAGATTTGTACTTTCAGGCAAAGTGAACCTTCTGGAGAATTTATAAAATTTAGAGGCAGAGATGTATTGGCATAAATTTTGATACATCAGCAGAGTAATTCAAATGTATGGGAAGAAGTAGCTTGGAGAAGTATTTCTGCCTCTGTAGTTCAAATTCTGAATATCAAATCACTATTTTTATGATTATTAACTGAAACCGTTAAGGATATATATTTGTATTATTAATTAGTATCTTTATTACTAATTTCTAATGAACACAGGAAATGAAAGAAAATTGTACAGCCTTCGGCCATATGACAGATGCAAAGGGTTTGGTAGATACCTTATGTACCTTTTCCATACTTCAAAACTGAACCTGTTTTAACAAAAAAAGTCAGAAAGAGATTGTGATATGCTAAATACAAGTATTACAAGTTCTAAAATTTTTATAGTTGCGTTCAATTATTGTGCAATTTGTTCTATGGTCCGCGGTCGGCTTCCGTTGGTGTACACCGGGTTCCGCTATGACATTGGTTAGTGACCGTTGGTGATGAAAGAGACGGACTGTGCCGCAAAAAAATAACGGAGGCTGGGATCTTGGCAAGATAAAATGGGAGTTTGGGAGCAGATTGAAGGGTATTCAAGAAAAGAAAATTTGAGAATGACAGCCTTCTACCAATTCGTTCGCCAGGACATACATTTGTAGAATATTTGCATTATTTCTGAGGTATTGGGACTATATAACAAAGAAACAACAATTTTTAATAATTTATAAATATAATTAAAGATAATTTAAAAAAATGTGAATTGTTAAATTAGTTTTATATATTTTTGATCGAAGCCCACTTTAAGGTGAATATTTTAATATATTTATGGACATTTATAATTATTTTATAATCTAACCCTTTGTGGAAAGCGATGAATTGCTTTGTTAATACTATATAAGAAACAAACAGTACGTTTCAAAATCTATGGCTTATTATTGTATTAACAGTAATATTGTTATGAAAGTACATCCCATGAGTTCTGATCCGATGATATCTGATGAGTTAACAAATTAATTCAAAACTACCTGTTAAGTTGGAAAATTACAAAAGAATACCTTCGTATGCTGAACTGCTCAAATGCTAGGTCCGTTGGTCAGGGAAGGGGTTTGAGGGGTCGGAGGGGGTGAAGGCGGAGGGGTGACAGCTGAGAGAGAGAGTGGGGGGGGGGCGAAAGCCGAAGCTTTGCGCGAAGGCGAGACCGAAGCCAGAAGGGGAGGAGGGGCGTGGGAAGGATGTGAGGCCAGAGGCGTAATGAGGAAAGGGGGCACAAACAGCGAGTGTGGGGCGGAAGTCGATGCGGGTAGGAGTCGTAGGCGGAGGAAGTGGGGAGAGCAGAGGTGTGGGAGGAGGGGGGCATTGGAAAGAAGGGAGGGGAGAGGATGGGGAATGGGGGGAGGAGAGAATCGAGTGAGAGGCGGAAGTCGACGAGTGGAGAGGAGATTGCAGCTGAGCCCTGGGGGAAGGGCGTGGGTGTAGGCGGCGGTGGGTGGCGTGGGCCACAATGTGGGCCAAGGGGCGGTGGTGAGAAGAGGAAAGGGCAGAGAATTGAATGAGGGGCGGAAGTCGCTGTGAGAAGGAGTGGTGGTGGAGGACATACCCCAGGGGATGTTAGCGGGAAGGGCGTAGGCGAAGGCGGGGGAGGGCGCACCTGCAAACATAGGAACGCGTGGACGCATCCGGAATACAGAGAGATCTGCACAAGTAACGCGGCCCCAGGGGCTGACGTCACCGAGCGAATTCCTCTTCGGAAGCTGCTTGTGACATTGCGAAACGCTGTTTTTCCTACTGCCACGTGACAGGAGCAGGGCCGCCACCACAGTTAAATCGGGAGAGGTGGCTCAGTGCCCCTGACCGAGAGGTCCTAGGTTCCACTCCCGACGGCGGCGGGATTTTCGACACTGCCTTGTCACATAGGTCGAATTCAGTCGCTGTCTGGGGGAGAATTCTAGCGGCCGGCTTCTCTGATCGGTAGTTTTCCGTGGTTTCTCCGATCAACACCAGGTGAATGCCGGAGCAGTACCCTAACAAACGGGCCACGGACCGCGCGCGATCTTTCCTTCCTCTTCCTTGTCCTATCCTCTCCTCTTACACACACACTTACACTAACATGCGCTACACTACCACATACGCCGGGAGACCGGTCGGGAGCTGAGAGCTTGTCCCGGCTGGGCTGTGCCCCGCTGGTGGGAGATGCGTGGTTGGGAGAACCCTGCTAGTCGACGGTAGAGCAGCTTCGGATCTCGCTATCCAGCGGGGAAAGATCACCGCTGCTGTGTACACAGCCACCTTCGAATATGGCGCGCGCGCGCGGGCAGGCGCGCACTCTTTTCCGAAGCAACGAAGCAACAAAGTGACAGCCGCGCCAGCGGACCAGCGAGCCAGGAGCGCGAGTCTGCGCCAGCGGCCTTATAACGGGCGGCCCGGCTCTGGGTCGAGCGGAGTGCGATGAGGAGTGAGCCGAGCAACTAGACTGCGTGAGAGTGACTTGTTACTGCGACGAAGTGCTGCAACGGACTGGCGCCGGATTTGGTACATCTCCCGGATATTTGGTGACACTGCTACGACTTTGGACTCTCCTCTTGGACCACGGAATTTTGTATGGGCAAGAAAACCCAATCTGTATTTCTGTTGTATAATAAACCGACTAATTTAGACTCTGCCTCTTTTTCATATATTTCAACCGCCACCTCACGAGGGGAAAGTGCACTGCACTTACGGGACTAATGACCTCTGTAGTTGACGCGCCCGCAATCTTTAACAATCAAGAGTTCGACATATCAGATCGTTGCAGTGGAGTGAATTCGATATATTTCAATCGGCGCCAGATGGAATGTACGTCAGTGACCAGAGGCACTGCAAACAAGCTTCGCACAGATTTCGTAGCGAGCTAAACCTAAAAATTTCTCCACAAACGAAAATTCTAGGAATCTCAAAATGAAATAATATAGTATGTTCTGAGAATCAACCGATTGGTCTATTCTTGATAACTTATACTTTCACTATGTTAGTTCTTTTAGGAGTACCTGTAACTTTCCTTAATGTAACGGAAGGAAAGATACGGAAGAACAAGAATAACTGCAGTATGATGAAGCTAAGTAGTATTCAGGATAAAATCTTAATACGATTATTTTAGAATAGTATACATTTTTCACATATAGGCAAATAAGAACTTTATCATAGAGATTACATACATTTAGAATCAGAACAAGAAAACAGTAGCATTCAACAGCTTCATTTTAATATAATTGTCAAAATGAAATGCAATTAATAGCGTGTTCACCATGGTAAGCACTCGCATCAAAATGTAAAGACCGTGGTTGTTAGTTTAGCTCAAAATTCTCTGGCAAGAGTGATCTCCGAAAGTTTCCAAAGTTTTGTAACGAAACACTTACGTTACTCCGGAGAATGTATTTCTAAAGCATAAGCGAACAATGATGTCTAATTTTCTTTGCAATTCAAATGAGCATCCGATTTCCAGTGCAGCGTTATCGGGGTGCAGTGCTATTCCTGGGCACAGAGAAGTAAATAATTCATAGATAGCTACTATTGTTTAAGTAATATTGCATGAATTTGCAAATTCTTATTGGCTTTAATACCATGCAAGGTATTAAATGGTACACTCTAAAATAATGTATCATTGCAAGTAATTACCCTAAGAACCACAATGTTTGGTAGGAATAAGGCTTTTTAGACAGGTTTTTTAAATTATTCATTACACGTTACCATTAATTGTGAATTTTGTGGATATGCCATCATACTTTGTTGAGTATAATTTAGATATAACAACCTTGCTTCCGATCCTTATGTTTACACACTTAGTTCAAAGCACAGCAGATGACCCTCAACGTTCGATGTAAAACTGCCATTCAACCCATGCGAACGAATTATCATTGAATAATGTACGAAATCGAATGGTCCTGTCACAAAACCGGAAGGCACTTTAATGTTTTTCGTCAGCTATAAATATTGCACAATATAATTAAAATCTATTATTGCTCCACAGTCTGCGCTTATGTATTACAGTCATTAATTTAGGGACTCAATACATTACTGAATCACGAAGTGGGAAAATTGTTTTAAAAATCTTAGATCCCACTAATTAAATGAGATTAAAGATCACTGTCGAGGCTAATTCATTATTTATAGGTGGCTTTGGTAGTCAGGATATAAATACATAAAGACGTCTTTGACCTGGCCTAAGCCTTCTGAACTGAAAAAAAAAATCCGGCAGATCATAAAAATGTAAACACAATATAAACATTATATTTCTTTTCTCAGTATGGTCTGCAATAAAGTGTGGCTAATTTTACTCGCGGTTCTGCTCGTATATTTTGAAATTCATTTAATCACCGCTTGCATACATTTGGAAGAACCAATGTACTGTGAGCGGGCCTGTGTTATTTGTAATAGCTGTCAAGGACTGATATCAATATTCATTGGCAAAGCAGATGATTTTGAAGATTGCATTTATCCCTGCAAAAGGTGCTTAGGTAATTCATGCTTCAAATCGAAAGAACTCTTCTGTTCAAATGGGTGTGTGACATGGACGAAAAAAAACTGATGTAACACTGACGAATAAATTTGATAAATGAAACTAATGTTGTAAAAATGCTGTCAAGTTAAACATTTGATCTGAAATAAAATGTAATATGAGGCTTATTTATAATTTATTTTCATTTGCACGTTTGGCTTTAATCAACAGGTGAAGAAATGGTGATTGAAATAATTTTCTTTTGCTTGATATTCCGAAAATGGTGATAATGTTATATTTTGGTTTTGAATTTTGTACAATTTTTGTTACTTTGGTTAGATAAACATTGCGGCTCAGGAGTTAATATTTCATTGCATTTCAAAGAAGATAGCATTTTTTAAAAAAACTAATAGGGCAAAACGTTTTTCACATTCATATCTATGTTTACAACTGTATTTGTCGTTGAGGCGAAATACTGTATAATGGTGAGTTACAATTAATCTAAAAGATGAGAAGAACACCAAAACAAGTTACGAACGACTATTCTCAAGATATGACTTCAGTTATAAACCCTTCATATGAGGCATCTACAGACTTCTATTCCTTGCGCCTTTGGAATCGGGCATGTCGGTGTGGTAGCTATCCAAGACAAAAAAGTATTTTTAAGACATATCCTGGAAGTTCATTGATTTGCAGTTTGTCTACTGAATAAAATGTCCACTCGTGCTAACTTAATTTGTATTTCAGTTTGAGTTGATGCAATACCCACAATTGCTTTTGCATGAAGGACAAAGCTAACACAATGCCAAAAACTGGAATAGTTGAAAAGTTTAATGTTTTTTCCACAGAAACGTTAACTTTATCTCCCATAATTTATTTCAAGTGTTAAAGAATTTCAATAAACACAGCTCTTTTAACTCTGAATTCACGGAGTTTCTGACGAACAAAACCAATGGTCTCATGAATATCTCATTTTGATCCCCAACATTCAACGAGACTTACCTAGGGAAAGTGAAGAGCAATACGGTCAATATTTTTCACTGTACGTTCACTCATACGTTCAAAAATGAGGATTTAATTGCCAGAACCATTTTAGAATATTTCTTATGTGCACTCCATATTTAGAAGAAGAAAATAAACAAAGAAATGAAATAAAATGACAAAACATTATGGAGGTATCAATTGTTGTAGAGTTGATTAAAATAATCATACAGACCTACTTATAATTTTTCGATTTCCAATACGCACTAAACTCGCTACTACACGAATTCAAAAATTTCTTCGACGGTCGCTCCCAATTTCCACAACCTTTCACTCCCAACTCCCCATGTTCCATCTGATTGGTCGACACCTCGCGAAGAATTGTCGATTTTCACTCGAAAACCCAAGTATAAAACAAAACAAATCAGAAGGCGAAATGACACACGCATATGCCTGTCGGGAGAGAAACGCACTATCATTTGTCACGATCGTGACGTCGATTTGAGCGGCAACAAAGGGTTGCGCTGGAATCATTCATACGGATTACAAGTGCCTCTCTCTCTCTCTCTCTCTCTCTCTGCTCCGACTGTGAGGCATTCGCATCTTTTTGTGCTCTGCGCTCCCTCCCACGTGACCGCTGCCGTTCGCTTGTTGCTGCCCTGGCAATATTGTTGTTGCCGTTACTGTCGTCGCGCTGTGCTGTTGAGCGCCCGGGGTCGCGTCAACACCAGGAGGCTACGCTGTCCTCGCGAACAAAGGTCCCCGGTTCGCGACCCGAAGCGCCCGTCCACAAATGCTGTTTGACGGTTCTGATGCGAAGAGGAGGAGATGTTGCTTGTGATGAGCAGAGACCGGATTTTTATGTAATTATATATTTTTTGTCTTTCTACTTACCGTTCTCAAAATTGTAATCTTGGCGAATCATTGCTCTCCTAACACAATATCAAATTTTTTGTTGCATATTTTACATATTTAGTACTATATTACATATTTTACATATTTTGCTGTTTTCACAATATATTTTCTTATTTCATTAATTTTCTTAAATTTAATTCCATATTTTTCTGTGAAAAGATTTTTTTTCACATTTTCTCTACATCATGGGGGAAATATTGGTGTACAAAATATCATTGACACCGCGTTTTCTGATATGTAACCTTCTTTTACGAGAAAAAAATTCGATCGCCGACGTGTAACTACTACATGAAGATGCTACAGTGTATGTTTGCTGGTTGTAGTTCTCACCAGTTTGTGCAATGGCTTCTATTGTGATTAGTCTGGCTGCTAAACAACAGTCCTGGATTATAATAAATTACGGTTTTATTACTGACGAGAAAGTTGTGTGATGTGAAGTGAGCAGTTTTTTAAATGTAATTTCTTGCTAAGTAAATGGTTTTTAATTAGAGAATTTTAATATTACATATTACATCGGATTTTACATATTTATTACATATTCTGTCTGTTTTCATTACATATTTATGTACATATTTTGACGTTTAATACTACATATTTTTCCGGTCTCTAGTGATGAGAATGGACGGCGTGAAGTTGACGGGATGACCTCGTATTTTTGCTGTCACGTGATAAGGCATTTTGCTGTTGCCGCTTCCATTTTACTCTCTCGCGTACTAATATCCTCTACACTACTCGAATACAAAAAGGTTGAGCGATGCTGCAGTAAAAACGTCAATTGTTTTGCAGAAAAGTTGTAGGTCCTTGATATCGAATGAGTTATTCTCATATTAAGTGCACGAAGTATGTGTCTTTTAGTGATCGAGATTAACTTTTTGACTAGACAGTAGACCCAGGAAAAAATTGAGATAAATCACTCGAAGAAAACAAAAACACAATAGACACCACAAAAGAGCTACTGGTGTTGCAACAGCACATAGTTTCTCGCATTCTTTCTAAATTAGAAAATTTCGTAAATTCACAGAGTTCAATGAAAATAACATCTACTTCATTCTTTTAAGCGTCATTTACTCAAACCAAACACAAAAGTTTAACAAAATACTAAAGCCATATTTTAGAAAATGTTAAACACGTAAATTAGACTTCATGTAACGTACACCCAAAATTAAATTTCCCTTTCAAACACATATATCGTCTAGTTCCTTTAAATCGATCGGGGATTATTAATTTCAGAGGAAATCAGCTGAATGGTTTAAGTGATACCACTGGCCACAGACGGACAGATAGACGTTTTGCCGGCCATTCAATTTTCAGTATCAAGGACCTGCGAAACAGATTCTGCCTTCTCAATACTTAAATGAAGTAATTTATTACCAGTATGAAGAAGATTTATCCACTTTTGCCAGGGACTACCTTGTTTCTAAATTGATTTTATTTAATGAACTATTAAACATTACGTTTCGGAGAGTTCTTTTCTCCTTCATCAGTCACTATAAAATACATACATCAAGGATTAACATCTGATACAAACAGCATTTTCTACAAGTTATTAACACAACATTTTTATAAAATACCATTGTATATACAATTCATATTGTTCACCTTAAAGAAGAAAGGGGATTCTTGTTGTCAAGTTCTGCTAGTGGCGTAGATATCGTTACAGATTCATTACTCGATTATGAGTAGATAGTTATTTACGAAGACTAAAATAAAATAAAATAATCTCTGAATCTCTAATAAATTTTCTGAACAACATCTGCAGTGTATGATTCTCTTATTACCAAATTAAGATGTAACCAACTAACCATGGTGCTAAATTCATGGTTCCATGGGGATAACGAAGCGGGTTACCGTTGTCAATTATCCTCTAGCGTCGACGGGGTATTATGATAGAAGACCCTACATAAACCAGCAGAATGCTTTGCGAGATCGTGGAGACAAGTTTGAAAGCTTCTCAGTTCCACGGAAATGTAGGTTTACGCAAATGTATGCATGTTATGTAACTTGTGAACTGTAGGACATAATATTTGGAATCGAAATGTTATTTATTTTGTGGTTGAGAAAGTCCATTATTTTTCAAAAAAGAAGCGATCCCCTGTCGTTACCATGTATTAAAAAAGCAATTAAACTCCATTTGGAAGTTCTGGATCAAGTGGACTCTAGGTCTCAACAAGTTGGCTCAAAATGGAAATCCGTCTCCCCAGATCTGAATGTAGGCGATTTTTGTCAATTTCACTGAGGATTCACCCCCACCCTTATGGAAGGTTAGTGTCTTCACTCAGACTCTCCCTGACTCTAGGAGCAACGGTCGAACAGAACAGGTCAGAAACTCTTCAGATGCGCCCATGACACCGATAGAACTTTAGTAATGAATTGAACTGATGCCTTATTTTACGTGGGAGACTCAGGCCATGAGGCCTGCTCTTCCGTCTGACCATGCAAATTTTGCTACGCTCCTTTCACAAACTAGAGGAAAAATAAGGTATTACTTAGGCGCTAAACTGGCGATTTGAATTTAGCTCAGAGGCTTCATTTATGCTTGATCTTTTACAAGCAGTAAATCTACTAACATGGAACAGCCGAAGGAAGGCGTAAGATTAACCTCTCAAGTGTTATTGCACGCGACGACTAGACAAGACACGTAAGATTCTCTAATACATCTCAAAAAAATTACCTAATTAAAAATATAATTTCTTTCCCTATCCTTGAAGTAGATATTATTATTATTTATAGTATACCTGTAAATTGTATCGTAACGTACAGGTCATACCAAAATAAAATTGAAATAAAGAATACAAGAACAAAATAATATCTTCAAAGAAGACACTTCTCGGTTAAATACCATTTATAAACACAGATTAGTTTTATTATAATTTTGACTTTCTGAATCCTGAAACGTGATTTCTGGATCCTAGAACGTGAGCCAAGATGAAATACTAGGATGATATCAGATGCACTACTTATGAAATTCAATACGGCAATAAATTCTAATTTGGAATGCAATATGTTTACTGCGGCAAACATTGTTTCAATGAAATTATAAGATAGTATGCCTTTGATATTTCAATTCTAATTTGTTGTTTTTAAATTTGTTTCTGAGTTCTCCGCCTTGCTTCTCTTCACCCCATTATCATTAGCCACCCCCTTCCCCACTGCTATACTTCGTAGATTTTGCTGATACCCTAAGTTCTATATTGAATTTTTTATGCTTTCCGGAATAAAGTTTCCTGTTTTAGGACATGATACTTCCCAAGCATGCTGAATATTTACAAAAGTTATGGTGTTCTGTACGCAAAAATGCTTGAGGTATTTTTCATACTCATGTCAACCCATCTATTATAAGATCGTCACATCATTTGTTCCTTCGGTAAATAAACAAGAAAAATATCATTAAAACTCATAAGCCACCACGTTTTTCTTCCATATGTAGCTTCATTCTTTGCAAAAATATTACAGAGGTTCGTCGTAAGTTTTTGCAGAAATTGTACGCGTCGATATTGCTTTGGTGAAACAAATGAAACAAATAAAAATATACCCATTCATTATTTCGCGAAATTTACGAACTGATCAATAACATCTCGTTTAAAATCATATAACATAAATAACTTATATAAATGAATATATTTTATAAATATTGCAAATAAAATTCGTTGGAAATTGTGTTGTGAAGTAAACATTGCATATGAGAAACACTCATTTTACTAGAAGTATGCAAAATGTATTTCAGATAGAATGAAGTATAACTTGGTATGTTTGGAGCTCTTTATTTACGAAATATTACTTATACTTTTTCGTTCATAATAATGCGTAAATATATTACAAGGCTAGTTCATGATTAGACAGCATAACTTTTGATTTTCGGCTCTTGGTAAATAATTGGCAATTATCTTCGGCATAGAGACCGATTTAAAATGAAAAACGTTGCTACAGACACAGCTTGAATGATAACTCATTTTGGCATCTTTTGCAAACTGTCGCTTTAAAAAAAGCACGAAGTTGCATTATCTTCTTGTTGCTGTAAAAAGGTAAATGCTACTTAATGCATCGCTGTATTAATTTCTGTGAGAATCCATGAAGATAATTGTAAGTCGCCAACTGCAATTAATAACACCAACATGTTTGCTTTGTTATTACAAAATTTCAAGTCCATAAATTTACTGCAACACAGAAATTGTCATAATATACTAGACACAATACAATAGAAAATGTTGCTTCGTTTTCTGTTGCTATTTTTGCAGCAGAATTAAGGCAAAATTACAATGAGCACTCCTAATAAAACAATTTCAAAAAAAGTAGTCAAAATACTTTTTTTTTTACATTTTACAGCGAACCAACGATCACAGCGGATAGTTCGACTTATGGAGGCAGAAAGTGGTAAGAAAAATAGTTTCACTGAACTGAGTTGACAGAAACAAACGAAAGCTGGATAACAATCGTTATTTTTTTTCTCTCCAGAGAACTTCCAAGGGAGGGCGTTTTTGTCGTTGGCGCGTGATTCTGCGCGCCATTCCAAGCGCAAGCGAGAGATGAGCACTGTCTACCCGGTGGACGAAGAAGGCCTCCTGCTGGCGGCGGGGGACAAGTTCCTGCAGGACGACTCTTCAGGGAGAGACTCTCCCGTCTCCATCATGGCTTCCGACGATTCGATGCGTTCTTCACGCTCATTCTCACCAGGCACGATATTCAACAGCTCTCGAAACGAGGAGGGTTTGTGGAGACGTCGTTAGTCGAACAGAAAAATAACTGTCCGCGCCGATTCTGGTACAAACGATGCTCGTTTACCTACGCCACGGTGTAAGATATACAGGTGTCCGGTGAGGAAACGTCCAAACTTCGAAAATAAGCTCTTCAGACAATTCTAATTTTGTCTAATAAACTACCAGGATATTCCGAATGGTTGAACCGCAATGAGCACTCAAAAGTTGGTTTGATAAATTGATTTATAGGCAAAACTTTGCATTATAGAAGCATAGAAACACTCCTGAAACATATAAATTGTTTATTATTTACAAAAAGAATTAGTATATTTGCTCAGACAAAAAATTAAGCGAGAAATAAAAAAAGCAGTCGAATTGTGTAAATTGGGTGCTTTTTTATTTCTCGCTTAATTTTTCTTTCTGAACAAATATATTCATTTCTTTTGTAAATAATAAACAATTTATATGTACCTGGAGTGATTCTATGCTTCTATAATGCGAAGTTTTGCCTATAAATCAATTTATCAAACCAATTTTTGAGTGCTCATTGCTGCTCAACCATTCGGAATATCCTCGTAGTTTATTAGAGAAAATATGCTTAGAGTTGTCTTAAAAACTTATTTCGAAGTTTTGACGTTTCCTCCCCGGACAGCCTGTATAGGCGTGTTAACTAGCCGCTTTTGGGGGAAATTTTCTGAAGCCAGTTTGAGGCTAGTTCCTAGCTTGTCCGTACAGTGCGCACGATCGGTTTGGGTCACGGTGTAAGATATACATCTTAACATGACATCATAAACTGTGGATATTACACAGTTTTACAAAACATTTCCTACCCATTTTTTTAACTGTTCGCTCAAGAATTTATCAATTCCACCGCGAAGCGACAAATCACTGACTTGAAATTAGAAACCAGCTAGTCATAGCTGTCGAATGGACCACGAACAATCACGACCTAGCCCAAATGAGACCCAAAGATCGCAGCGCTTATATGCGAGAACTGTGAGAACTAGCCTCACATCAGCTTCAATTTTAGACTGGGAGTGAACTCACCTAAAGTATATTTTGCACCGTGACCTCCGCACACCCTAGTTCACTGTACAGTCTACTTCGTATTCTTAGTGGTTGCCAAAAAGTTTTAATCCACTGGCGTGCGAACGGACAGTATGAGAACTAACAAACAAAACAATTATCTGTCAGCGATTCGCTCAAAAGCACCCGTTACGTGGTTAAAAGTGCTCTCTCAACATGAAAATTTGTCCATCAAAAGTGAGCAATTAAAACAATGGTACATTAATTGCTGTACGCGCAATTTTTTATCGATGACAATTGATAGGTACGCAGTAAATGTCAATCTGTCTCAATGAAGGACATGACTTGGTAAATGATTTGCGACAGTGCAGCTACTCTAGGGAAGTCAATCTTTTTCTGGTCGACTAACACTGTACTTCCCTTCAAATAAACCGAAATTCAGAGCAGCATGTAACATATTTCCATATAAATTTGTATTCAAGAAGAATGTATCTACGTAAGGGTTTTAATGCAAACTAACTAACCTTTATTAACATTTACGTTTTGGAAACTTTACGTTATAAAAACGTTCTTAATAAAGTGTTTACAATGTATATCAGTGAAGTCAAGGTCTTCTGCTGGAGGCAGTGGCTCGCTTCGTGGTATCGTGGCGTGCTACAAGCTTCTCTGCGCAACTAGCCTCGGGAAATGAAATTATCATTAGTAACCCTATTCTCAGAAGGCAGTGTAACAGAACTTTACGCAGTACTTGATAAATCACAATTTCCAAACTTAATAGCTAATGCTGCTCGAATAATATGTAAGGTAACAAATGTCTGAACAAGCATTCTCAATAATGCAAATGCTCAAAACGAAGCAAGGGGGTTTGATTAAGTATTGAAAATAGAGAAATAGTTTACGAATTGGTCTCTCGGTATCTCTAGAACCTGACTTTACCAACGTGGAATAATAGAAGTGGGATAATAGAAGAATAGAAGGACTAATGGAATAATAGAAGGATTAGTAAATAAGAAGATATCCACACAAAAATCAAAATATAAATAAAAATAACAATTACAAACCTGGGAATTAACGGCAAAATGTAGCAGTTAATTAGCAATAAATCATCTGAGGGTTTTCATCGACATAACACCCAAATTTAACTTATGCGTGTGCTGATGCTCAGCTCTTACCCGTTTTCTCCACGAAGATAATTGGCAATTGATTCCAAATTGTAGCAATTAATTAGGGAAAAAAAACATCTGAGGGTATTTGTCGAGCTACAACCCAAATTTAATTTATGTGTGTGCTGGCGTCGCGTCGAGGCAGCTCTCATCCGTTTTAACTCCGAAAAATGTGACAATTAATTCCAAATTGTGACAATTAATTAGCAATAAATCATTTGACATGTTTCATTTCAGTGTGCTGACATGACTGTTTCAGCTTAACGTACCTATGAGCACCCTAACACCAGTACATACGGTGGAGGGCTGTCTTCGTGCTAACCACACGAACCCCTTATCCCATGGCCGAGAGGCTGGGTCACCGCCGGTCGGCCAAGGCCAGCAGCGGGCGGTCAAGCCATAGGACATATCTCGAATTTCTTACTTTTGGAAGGAAGCTCCTGGTGGGTATCTTGTCCACTAGGGATCTCACCTCACCCCGTGTTGTGGACAATTGCACGCCATGTCCATTACCGAAACACGTCATCGCGTAGCCGAAAGCTTAACTATACAATGCATGGGTTGAGCCGCGATGCTCCAGCTGACATCCCTACTGGCGAGAGGGGCAGAACGCATTCTTTATAGTGCCTCATTTGCACCGGGGCGAACCCCACCCAAATACCCATTGAGTTAACTGGCCACAGTCACGACGAATGCAAATGCCCGTCAGAGGACCACTCGGACTAGGTCCGAGGGGCTCCGGGCCTTCTTCCCGTCTACTCGTTGCCTACACCTTTAGGCTATTGACGTGAGTTTCGCCATGAACAGGACGACAGTCGTGTGTTCCAGTCATCGTTTCGCGCTTTATAGTAGGTTTAGGACTGACCCGTCAGGGCTTGCCCGCTTCCCGGTCCTTGTCCTCTGTGATAGACGCTGGTTGTGTGTGAATAGGACCCGGATGGCATTTTATCTCCATCTGTTTCACAAGCTCGGGACGCTCCCGGCCCCATGGCCGCAGTCACCACGGCCCACGCTTCCACTTTGACAGGTTCGAACGCACGAGCTGGTGGCCCTGACTTCGGTGGGATAGATTTCGCAACGTGCCAATCTATACATATAAAACAGGATGTTGCTATATATATATATATATATATATATATATATATATATAAGAGCAAAACTCCAAGACCATTGGACCGATCTTTATGAAAGTTGGCACTTCTACGTGATTTTCCCCGAGAAGGTTTATGTGTTGTTAATTCCTTTGTAATTCCACTGAATGGCGCCACATATTCACTACATAGCTACTACATATTCATGTTAAATGCAACCCGCAACACACTCGGCAGCATTTTGAATCTATATCGTTAAACAACAACTAAAAGAGGCGTTCTAGGGCATGAAAAACTAAATTTTTCTGAACTCTTTCTACATTTTTTGCTGGTCCGGCGCTTCCCGATATTACCTCACCTGCTCAGAGACGTGCAGAATTTGCCAGTAAATGTGAATAAGAGGGACAGAGAGCGGCAGAGATAAAGACACACAGACACAGACAGGGAGAGGGAGGGAGAGACAGTAAGAAACGGAGATGAGAGGGGAAGAGGGAGATGAAGGGCAGGACAACGTCTGTCGGGTTT
The DNA here is from genome assembly GCA_031308135.1 of Acheta domesticus. Taxonomy (NCBI): domain Eukaryota; kingdom Metazoa; phylum Arthropoda; class Insecta; order Orthoptera; family Gryllidae; genus Acheta; species Acheta domesticus. The sequence continues at coordinate 2,366,670 of JAHLJT010009355.1, read as the reverse complement.
TCTTAGTTGTTTGTATAATCGAGGCAAAGGACAGAGGTGTGCCGAGGCATTTGTGCTGAGCGTCGAACCTCCGCCCGCGCAGGGTCGCCGTCGCCGTCGCCGCCGGCGTCGGGGTCGACGTCCCCGCTTCCTCTGCCGGCGACCGCCTCGGCGTCGGCGTCGGCGTCGGCGTCGCCGTCGTCGCCGTCGTGGCGGGGCGGCGGGTCGCCGTGGCCGACGCCGACGCCGTCGCCGTCGCCGCCGCTGTCGGAGCCCGAGTCGGCCTACTTCGGCGACGACTCGGACACCTCGCGGCCGCGCGACGGCGGCGACGGCGGCGACCTCACCGAGGACGACGGCAGCCGCTTCTCCTCCGGGTGAGGCCCCGCACCCCGCGCTCTCCACCACTCCCCGGCGCGGCCGCTACCAACTGCGTCAACTGATGGGCAGCTCAGTGCGTCGACTGACGGGTAGCTCAGTGCGTCAACTGACGGGTAGCTCAGTGCGTCAACTGACGGGTAGCTCAGTGCGTCAACTGATGGGTAGCTCAGTGCGTCAACTCACGGGTGGCTCAGTGCGTCAACTGACGGGTAGCTCAGTGCGTCAACTGACGGGTAGCTCAGTGCGTCAACTGACGGGTAGCTTAGTGCGTCAACTGACGGGTAGCTTAGTGCGTCAACTGACGGGTAGCTCAATGCAACTGACGGGTAGCTCAGTGCGTCAACTGACGGGTAGCTCAGTGCAACTGACGGGTAGCTCAGTGCGTCAACTGACGGGTAGCTCAATGCAACTGACGGGTAGCTCAGTGCGTCAACTGACGGGTAGCTCAGTGCAACTGACGGGTAGCTCAGTGCGTCAACTGACGGGTAGCTCAGTGCAACTGACGGGTAGCTCAGTGCAACTGACGGGTAGCTCAGTGCGTCAACTGACGGGTAGCTCAGTGCGTCAACTGACGGGTAGCTTAGTGCGTCAATTGACGGGTAGCTTAGTGCGTCAACTGACGGGTAGCTTAGTGCGTCAACTGACGGGTAGCTCAATGCAACTGACGGGTAGCTCAGTGCGTCAACTGACGGGTGGCTCAGTGCGTCAACTGACGGGTGGCTCAGTGCGTCAACTGACGGGCAGCTCAGTGCGTCAACTGACGGGTAGCTCAATGCAACTCACGGGTAGCTCAGCGCGTCAACTGACGGGTAGCTCAGTGCAACTGACGGGTGGCTCAGTGCGTCAACTGACGGGTAGCTCAGTGCGTCAACAGAACAAAATTCATTGCCGGGCCCTGATAACAAAAAAGTGGATAAGTACAGTGGCTAAAATAAGAAAATAAAATCCTGTAACCCGTGGTGTAGCCAGAATCCATGGTTTGTGTGTCCTTGATACCGAAAAATCGATTGACAGCAAAATCGATAGGCAAATCGATCTGTCTGGCCGTCCGTGAACACCTCCAGCACCTAAACCGTATGTAGGAATTATTCCAAATTGATGAAACGCCTATCGATCTGCCTGGAGTCGACGCTTGGAGTTTTTGAAAAACATTCTTTAAAAGTTGGGGAAATTAACGTGAAGTTCCTGGGGCCTTTTGAAAATTCTCTCGAAAAAGGCTCCAAATTTTGTCTTCATATTTTTCGTAAGACTTGAGTAAAATACACTTATAAAAGTGACATAGGTCCATTGTCAGGGTTAACTCAATTTTCGAAAATTGGAAAAGTTAAAAATTTTTTCAGCGTCTTCGTACAACTACAAAATTGAAGAGAGAAAATTTTCCTTCAAATAAAATTTGTTCTCTGTATTTAGTTCTTTGATTAAGTTAATGTACGCGTTGTTAGTTAATATGCAAGTTCTCTGTTGGCCTCTCGCGGCCTTTTGTTTGTTCACCGCCATCCAGTGTGGGAAGCGTTAGTTCATCTATCAACCACGATCCTGCTTCGTTACCCGATCTTAAGTTAACGTACTGTGATTTGTTCATTTATTAATTCTTACTTAAGTATAAGCACGGAAGCTTGAAGTTCGCAAGCTGGTAAGTTAATGTCTTACGTGTTATGCTTATGAGAGGGCATTGTGAAGGAGTCCGCTAATGGACGCAGTCCTAGCCAGCTCTTGCGCATCATATCCCGTATACGACTTCAACCAATGAACTTCATACATGAATGTTTCATTACAATATTTTCGGGAATTTTAAATGAGGCCAGTTACCAAAATTATCACCTCGTAACAAATCATTTGAAGATATTTATGAAACATTACTTTTAAATATTGCATCTTGTACACCTTCATCGTGTTATTTCTGGTGTGTTACCGTTGAAAATTCTCACTTTATGTCACTTTCAAATTTTCTCGACATTTGCTCTCTTCATGGAACATGGTGGCCAGCATCATATATCTGGCTATTCAAACGAAATGCCCGTGTTGCGGTCACGTGGTTCGTGACGCAAACTGGTGGTGCGCAGAAGGAGCAAAAATCGGTGCGCCGGAGGAACTCACACACGTCTTTCCACCTTTCCCAACTTGCATGTTATCACGGTGCTTATGTTTATGTTCACGTCGTGGATGGCCACTCCGGTTGGCGCGCATTGCGAGTGGGAGAGCGATATTATCCGGGGGAAGTAGCGGTTGATGATGGGAGTCACTCCTGCTCACGCATGCGCATTCGAAGGGGGAGTACTAAATTGGTGTGCTGTAGCACTGCCCGTACCGGTGAGCGGACGATTCAAATGCGCACAGGACAGTTGCAATATGTTTAATGCGGTTGATGTGTGACTGCGCAGCAGCTCCTCGGGCGACGCGTGCGCGTGCGCGTGCGCGGGCGGGGGCGGGGGAGGGGGCGACGCGCCCGCCCGCCGCTCGCGCTCGCGCACCGTGCGCAGCGCGTGCGTCGTGGTGGCGTCGTCGTCGTCCTCGTCGGCCGTCAAGGCCGCCCCCGACGGCGACGACCACAACTACTCGCTGGCGTCGCGCTGCGCCAACGCCTCCGCCAGCGCCAGCGGGGGCCGTCGCAGGAACCCGTGGCGGGCGGCGCGGGACGCGGAGCGCGCGCGCAGCGGGGGCGGGGGCGGGGGCGGTGGGGGCGGGGGCGGGGGCGGCAGGCGGCGCTGGCGGCGCTGGGCCGCCCCCTCGCCCCCCCGCCCCCCGCGCGGCGCGCTCTTCGGATGAACCCTCTCTTGTTATGTAACATGTGTTGTTGTTGTTGTTCCAGTTAAAAAGAATAATAGAGTTTTTTCCACTTTCCCTATCGTTTATCCATCATCCACATAGGGTTTTTAACAAGGTGACTCAACAAAACTTCAAGGATCAAGGTAATGACAAAATATCGTGCCCCCCGTGACGCAAGGCGAGGGGGCAGTGGACACCGACACCCCGGTGGGCACACATGTAGTAGGCGAGCGGTCTCCTCACCCTTCGAGGGCTGGAGGCGACCACGTGACCGCGAAAAGAACTTAGGACAGCGGCAGGAGCAGCCAGTTCGTATTGAGAGTACCTCGTGAGCAGACGTGTGATCGCCCGAGACGGGTGTGTATTCCGAGGCAGTTTTTCCAATGAATATGAGGCGGAAATGTCATGTAACTGTCATGGTTGCCGTGAGGGGGCTTAATTATTTGGCGACCATGAACGGCTGCTCCGGAAGTCCAAATCACTTGCTCAACGTGAGGAGAACATAACTCAGGTCTACTCGCTTGGCTACTCGCTAGGAGTGAGAGGGGGTTACACAGGAACGTTACAACCTAACCCTAAAATCGAGAAAGGTCTTACACAGGGATGCAGTTATTGAATGAAAAGAATTGTCTTAACATATTAACAAAAGAATAATTTATTGACTCATTAATTAAACCAGAAGGTCCAAACATTAAATCAAACTACTTGTAAAATGATCCGATAAATCAGATTAAACTTAACTTGGATTAAAAGTTTCAATTGAAAGTTGAAATGTTAAAATGAACCACTTGCATAATGATCTGACAATTCAGATCAAGCTCAACTTGAATTACATTACAATGACAGAAGAAAAATGAACAAATGATGAATTTCAATTTTCCATAAGGTTTATCAACCAAAAAATACTTTAGGCAGTTCTCATACGGCTGCACCTACACCTCGTCCATACCAGAGTGATGTAGGCCATGGCGGAGATTTCCACGCAAGCTGTAGCCGTCTGTGCTGCTCAGAAGCCGGGGCGTCCTGCTCCCGGTAGGGCTGGTGGCGTACAGAGAGCGAGCCTAGCTCGCACGACCCTTTTCTTAGCGTCCAAGGATCAGGAGAGGGGATGGCGCCGGCGTGGCGCGTTCCGGCGGATGTTTGTGTGCCTACCCGAGATTACTCTCGGGCTCTCAAGAAATTGCCTTATATGGTGATGTTTTCCCTACGTCCGGCCCAGTTCTTTGTTCTGAGGCGGGTGACGCAATGGTCGGCTGACTGTGACCACCAATGACAAGTCTGAGGGATCGAGGGATCGGTCACTTCGTGACATAACGACATTATACAGGGTGTTCGGGGAGGAAACGTCGAAACTTCGAAAATAAGTTTTTAAGACAATTCCAACCATATTTTGTCTAATAAACTACGTGAATATTCTGAATGGTTGAGCCGCAATATGCACTCAAAAGATAGTTTGGAAAAATGATTTGTAGGCTTTATGGAAGCATAGAAACACTCCAGAAACATATAAATATCCTCATAGTTTATTAAACAAAATAGGCTTAGAGTTGTCTTAAGACCTTATTTTGGAAGTTTCGACGTCTCCTCCCCGGACATCCTGTATATATAAAATTGTCTCCCAATTGTTTTTTTTTTTTTATTGAAACTTTCTCTGGTACAGCGCACTTAGCTGCTTTACAGAACTGATAGTACAAAATATATATAATACAATATAATACAAAGTATAATTAAGTAGGAGGATGACCCCACTGGGCTCCTCAATGGGAAATCGCGGAGGGTATTTTAGAAATTATTGCTGGGTGCTGGTTAAATGGTTGATATAACAGGCTTATGGTATGGAGGAGCAGTTGGATTTATGGAGGGCGGAATTTATCTTTGGGAAATCTTGATGGTATGCGGTTTAGGTGCGGATGAGTGGTTTTTCCTAGTGAGAATGTCGGTTGAAAAGGGTGGTTATGAAGTTTGTTAAAGAATCTTTGGGAGAGATGGGTAATGTGCTGGGCGACTGAAGGAAATTTTAGATCATTGTGGATTTGGGCATTTGAGATGTACCATGGGGCATTTAAGGCTGTACGGAGTACTTTATTTTGTAGGGTTTGGATGCGTTTTATTGTTGAGGGCGCTGCACCCCCCCCATATTGGGGCTGCGTACGTGATTGCAGGGAGTACTAGTGATTTATATAAATGAAGCGTGGTTCTTAGGTTAAGGGATGACTTTCTATTAATAAGGGGATAGAGTTGGCGAAGGGAGGAATATGCTAGGTTTAGGCGTGAACGTACATGGGCTTTCCAGGTTAGACGGGTGTCGAGAAGGACTCCAAGGTAGGGGATAGATGTGCTGCGCTCTGCCCATTTGACGGGTGTAGATGATATATAGAGGGGGGAAGCTGGCGGGATATGTTTTAGGGTAAAGGTTTTGGCAATGCATTTTGCGGGATTTAGGTTTAGTTGCCAGTTCTCTGACCAAGTGGAGAATTCGTTTAGGGCTTCTTGGAGGGAAGTACAGGCAACTTGGTGGGAATGACAGGATGTGAATAACACAGTGTCATCTGCGTAGAGGGCTGTTTCGGTGGAGGGGTGGTCGTGGGTGAATATATTGAAGAGCGTTGGGGATAGTGGAGAGCCTTGAGGGACTCCTGCAAGAATCTTGAAAGGTTGGGATAGTGAATTGTTAACTTTGACGGCAAATGACCGGTTGTTAAGGAAGTCTTTGATGATGTTGAATAGGTAATCGGGGGTTCCAAGGAGGCGTAGTTTATATAGAAGGCCTTCGTGCCAGACTCTATCGAAAGCTTGCGAGTAATCGAGGAAAATGGCAGTGGTGTATTGTTTCTTTTCAAATCCAAGAGCTATTGATTCTACCAGTCGAAGAAGTTGATGGGATGTTGAGCAGAGTGGCCGGAATCCAAATTGGGCTGGAGGGATGATTTTTGTTTGATTGGCAAAGTCGTTCAGTCTGGAGAGGATAAGCTTTTCGAATATTTTTGAGAGGGTTGGGAGGAGGCTAATTGGGCGATAACTTGCAGGGTTTTGCGCAGGTTTGTTAGGTTTAAGAATCGGAATTATGATGGAGTGTTTCCAGGCTGTAGGAAAGTACTTAAGACGGAGACAGCCATTGAAAATTGCCGTTAGATATGCGATGGATCTACGTGGGATATGTTTTAGGATGTGGTTCGGAATGAGGTCATGGCCGGAAGATTTTTTGTTTTTGAGAGATTTGAGGATAGAGGCGATGTTTGATGGACTTATATATTTGATGGGTTCTGGGGCTAGCATGAGGGGGAGTCTGATAAAGTCGTTAACTTTGGAGTTAAAAGCTGGGTTGTTGGGTGGGTGAGGAGTAAAGGAGTTGGCAAAATGGTTGGCAAGGAGGTTTGCTTTTTCTAGGTCAGAAATAGCAGTGTTTGAGTTCGAGGATAGGGCAGGCATAATGGGGGAAGAGTGGGTTAGGATTCTAGTTGTTCTCCATAGGTTAGGCGCATTAGGCGCTAGTTTGGAGATGAAGGATTGAAACTGGGCATTTCTGGTAGAGGCCATTGTTCAGAGTTGTCTTTAGATAGGGTAATCTTAGGAGCTGCCAGTTCCTTCTGGCACGGCGTTTGGCTTTTATGAGGTTGAAAATGTGAGTGGGGAGAACGAGGGATTGGGTAGGTTTGGGGGGCGAGTGAGGGAGCGATGATGCATTAGATGCTGCAGCTATAATGGTTGACGTTAGGGTGTTGATGGCTGTATCAATTTCGCATGAATTATTGAAAAAGCATGGGGTGGGGAGGTGGGTATTTAAGTAATCTTGGAAGATGGGCCAATTGATGGGGCCGTAGAATAATCTGGTTGGTTTGGGTGTGAGTACCGGCGAAGCTTTAAAGGAAATGAGGACAGGTGAGTGATCGGAGTTAGATTCGGGAATGGGTTGTTGGAAAATTCGGTTTTGAATATTTTTGGTCAGAATTATGTCTAGAATGTCGGGGGGTACTCGGGGATTGTAAGGGAAGTGCGTGGGTTCAACCGGGGCAGCAATATTAATGTTATTTGCGTTACAAAAGTTCAGAAGCTGGGCTCTGCTTGGGGTGGTTGAGCGGCAGCCCCACGATTGGTGTTTGGAGTTCCAGTCACCTATGGCCATGGTAGATGTGGGCGCTGCAAATAACAGTTTTAGATGTGAAGGATTAATTGGGATATTGGGTGGTTTATAAATGGCGATTATGGTTATGGGCGGGCCAGAACTTTGAGGGAGAGCAATTGCTGCGTTTTCTAGGCCTGGGGTAATGAATGGGGGCAGTGGATAGTGGTTAATGGATTTGTTGATAAGAATGGCGACACCGCCTGAACCTTTGTTGGAAGGTCTGTCTGAGCGGTAAATAGAAAAACCCGGAATGGAAAATTTTGAGTTGGCAAGGAAATGGGTTTCGGTTATTACGGCTATTTCAATAGAATATTCGGCAAGTAGGTGGGCTAGGTATAGTTTCTTTTTGATAATGCCGTTGGCATTCCAATTGAGTAGGTTGATATTCTGGTAATTAGTTGATGCCATTGCTCAGAAAGGGAGTAAGGGTGGACATAATTATATTTTGTATTAGGGGGATCAGGGAAGAAAGTATCTGTTTGACAACATTGACTACAAATTGATTTTGGGTATTGGGCTGTGGATAGCCCCAGGAGGGTTGGTGAAGAGTTGGAAGGGGAGGGAAGTTTTTAAGGTTGAGGGGAGGGGGCGAGGGGATAGTTGATGCGGTAGTGTTTAAGTGAGGGTGGGTGTAGGGATGTGTATTATTTATGTGGGGGTTGGATGGTTGGGAAGACTCGGCGGGGCATCCTCTTGAAGATGTGGGTTGTCGAGACATGACGAATGCTAGTTGCTTTTGCTGAAAAAAAGTACAATTTCTGTCAGCTGCTCTATGCTTTCCTTTACAGTTCGCACAAATAAGTTCACCGTTGGGGGGCAGGGTACACATAGTAGAGAGGTGGTCTTTGCTGCACTTAACACATTTGGGAGATTTGTTACAGTAATTTCTGGTGTGACCAAATTCCTGGCAGTTTTTGCATTGCACTATTGTTTGATTTCTTTTCCTGAGTTCCACTTTTACGACGCAGTGTAGCAAAGTTTTAATTTGGAACAGTTCTTCAGAGTCCTCATTGTTGAGTACTTCTATTGCACAGAGCGGCATTGGGGATCTATCAGCTTTGTACAGGCGGGTGACTTTACTTGGGATAATCTCTTTTTCAATGAGGGCATTCTTGACTTCCTCGTCGGTAAAGGAGGTATGCAACCCCCTAATTATAGCACTTTTTCGCCTATCCTGTGGGTCGCTATACGTATGAAATTCACGTTTCTGTTCCTTTAAAAAGTTAATTATGTTTCTGAAGTCTGAACTACCGAGAGTATTTATTCTGATCACTTGCCCGCGATTGGATGTAGAGAAGCTGTTAGTACAGATTTTGTTCAGTTCATTTAGGAGGGTTTTGAAATTAGCGGGATCTATGTTGTGAACAAAGATAGGTGGAGGCTTCGGTTCTGACTGGAGCGGTTGATTGGGGGGTTCTGGGTTCTCTGCAGCATCGTTGAGGTTTGCTAAAGGAGCATATCTGTTAGGCGAAAGCACTGAGTTCCGGTAAAAATCGGGGCTTACTTGTTCCACTCGCTTTCTTTTTAAAAAGTTAACGTCATTGGAGGATTGGTAGTTTTGCTGCGGCGCCTGGATTTGCGTATGCGTAGCGAACTTACTTGTGTTGGGCACAAATACTTGTGGATGTCCTTGCCATTGTTGGTGGCTTACATGTGGGATCTGCTGGTGGTGCGAAGGTGGCTGTTGTTGGAAGATTTGCTGAGGGTCGGGGGGTCCGGGCAGCCACTGATGAGTGCCCCCGTTAATTGTGTTCAGCGCCCCTGAGATCGCCTCAGCGAGCGATGAATGCTGCATATCCATTAGTGATGTTCTGGTTGTTCACACTGGTCACACGCACTTGCTGGGTAACGTGGACGGAGTCACACGCCACCCGTAATGTTTTTCTCACTGAATGAGTTGGAAACTGCACTCCGAACACACTTGTAGAACAAAAGTTAAGTCACAAAATACGCGCAGACAGCGCTGGTCTAGAAGCCCCGGCGGGCTTATCGCTACTGATAAGCTCTGAGCTCGGCGAGGTCTGCACAGCACGGCGGTCGAGCGCGGAATGGTCTCCCAATTGTGATTCTACTTTCCACTGTGGCGTCATGCAAGCGGAATGAGACAACACAACCACGAGCTACATGTACAATATGTTTATTTACAAATGTACAGCTCTAGGTTTATGTTCGCTAGTACCTCCGAGACTCCCACGCGCCTGCTCCCCGTCCCATGGTCTCGTGCACCCCCACCTCGCCGCTTTACAGCGCCGGTGGCCCGACACCCGTGTTTCGCACACGCCGTGTCTCTCGGAAAGCACACCCGCCTCTGAAGAGCATACGCGTCTGCTCATGAGGCGCTCTACGAACTGCCTGCTTCTGCGTCTGTCGCAAGTTCTTTTGGCGGTCACGTGATCGCCCCCAGTCCTCTAAGGGCGATGGGACCGCTAGCCCAACGGGGTTCCCACGTCCACTGCCCGCTCGCCATGAGTCACGGGGGGGGCACGGCATTTTCAAGTGCTTCTGTCCGTCCCTAGTGGCCGGCAGCCTGCGGGCCCAGCCGTTTGAAGATCTGGTGGAAATGTAAAGACGTTACACCAAAGAGTTTTTAAAGCCGCTGTACAAGGTGAATCAACAAAACTTAGGGACAAGGATATAACTTTTACCAATGAATATGAGGTGGAAAATTCACATAACGACGTTATACAAACCAAATCGGCGCGTAATTGTAATGCAACTTTCCATGCATGCGTGTTTTGCAGCTCAATCAAAGAGAATTAAGAGTGGCTGTCAAATATCGACGTCTGGCGGATAAAAGGAGAGTCAAATTCCAGACGCACTTTGAGGACCACCCACGAAGGTCTCCAGACCCGCCTCGGGAGGAGGCTTCCAAGGAAGCCTGGGGCGAAAACTGCCTAAGGGTGCGGAACTGCCTCAGGGAGTCTCCCCGACAATAGTCCCATATGATAAATGAATAATAACCGGCTCATGAGGAGTTGCCTCCTACGTGGCCGATGCGACATGTGCCACTGTATTGTGGTGAAATTTCTGACCTCGTGTACATTATCAAAGAATTACGTATCACTTTCGATCCTCTAGATACCTTAAGCGTGTACAACATTTGTTTCGATTGATTGTTCGTGATTCCGGGCGCGTCAACTGCTGATTAGTCCCGTAAGTGTAGTGCGTGTTTTTCCTCGGGAGGTGGCGGTGATTTTTTCTCCGCTGGATGGCGAGATCCGGCGCCGACCTACCGTCCACTAGCGGTGTTTCCCCAACCAGGTATCTCCCACCAGCGAGGCACCGCCCCTGTCGGGACGAGTTCTAAGTTCCGGACTGGTCTCCCGGCATGTGTGGTAGTGTAGTGCATGTTACTGTTGTGTGTATGTGTGTGTGTGTAAGGGGTGATGATAGGACAAGTAAGAGAAAGGAAATATTGTGCGCGGTCCGTAACCCATTTGTTCGGGTACTACTCCGGCATTCACCTGGTGTTGATAAAGGGAACCATGAAAAATTACGGATCAGAGCAGTCAGCCGCTACAATTCTCCGCCAGACAGCGACTGACCTCGACCTAGCTATGTAGCAAGTGTGGAAAATCCTGCAGCCGTCGGGAGAGGACCTCTCGGTCAGAGAGACAGCAGTGACATCAGTTGATGCACTGAGCCATCTGTCCCAGTCATTTGTTTCGAGACAGCCCGTAAATCCTTTAGGAAATCACCGACGCCCCTAGCCGTGTTGAAACTGCCCTTTGAGAGCCCTGTGCAATGCATTAGCCTTCCGGTCCTATGCAACGCTGAGGTTCATAGACCCAGACAGCGCACACACAGGCTGTATGTGGCCCAGGGCGACACTTTGGTAGAAACTGTTGCAGAGTTGGCGAGGACACGTCGAACCCATTGCCAGCGATTTGCTCCACCTGCCCGCAGGCGATCACCAACTCCTGTTGAGGTTGCGAACGCAGCTCGAGTTGTAAGAAAGCTTCTGAAAAGATCGTGCAGCAGAAACTGCTACATGTCTTTTTGAACCACTGATACAAGGAAAAGTTCCTTGTCTGGAAGAAAGGATAGCGTTTTCCCACTTATTCTGATCGTTAGTCGTGCATTCGCGTAGCCGCTTTCGCCCTACACGGCACTGTGTACGGAGAATACAAACCCACAAGCTCTGGAAACTATCAACCTTAACCCGGCAGGAGGCGCGCCAAATTTTGTAACAAATTGGGACGCGAGGGGGTGCATCAGTCACCCCACAGTAAAAACAGTCAAAAAACCCCAGAGTAAAAATGTCAAGAAAACAATTAATAACAAACTATTTTGTTTCTTTAATGAATACGGGTTTATTTCCAAGTATTTATACATAGTTTAGAAACCAGTACAAATACAATTTTAATTTTTAAGAATGTTCTTTTTGCAAACAACTTTCACAAATGTGCTGCATGTGCAATGCATATGTTTACATTACACTTTGAACAAAAGAATGTAGTTTTCTCGTAGTCTCGAACAAAAGCACTTACCATGGTGTATATTTCGACAAAAAACCTCTCTCTGTGCCGTCCTGGAGAGAACTACTGTGAACTGCGTGGCAGGAAGAGAAGACAAAAGTTGCGCGAGGTGACTCGGTGGCCCCCACGCAGCGCGCCATCGCTTTTGCAACGAAATTTCCAGGAAAGGACAGGAAGGAGTTGAAAGAGAAGAGTCGAGATATGTGCACAAAGCTTTCCTCGAAAGGTATTGAGCTCGCAATATTATAAATAAAACTAAAAGTACAGTGAGCTCCAAAACAATGCTGGGGTGACTCAGGCACCCCGCGCACCTACTGCCGGCTTCACGTAGTAATATAATTTTCACTGTACTCGATACGCACGTATTACTAGCTTCTGTACTGACGAGGTGATCCTTTATGAAACCGCTTGGCTGCTCTGGTTTTTCAACAATAAAATTCTGCCGCGTCCTACGTGGAAAGGCGTCTGTTTCTCAGAATTCGTCGACAAAATGCTATGTCGCCTCCGCGGCTTCCAATATCTGGCGCGATCTCCCGGGCATCTTTGAAAGCATTTCAGTCCTTCCTAAGAGTTTCGTACAAAAGAATGAACTCCCATTTCTCTCTGGAAGTCAGAGCCGCGGTTTTTAGGGAAAATACAACCTTTTTCTCGAAGGCGCGATGTTTGAAATGTATGTTCTTCGCTGTTAATTAGCGTCAAAGAATTTTTATAAATGATTGAATTCCAGTGCGAAGCCAAATTTCAATTAATTCAGCCTCCTATGTGCCAACATCTATCAGAGAACATCTAACAAAGACTATCCTACGTCTAACAAAGCTGGGGAAAGGGCTGGGAAAGACGTTTGTACGTGATACGTGGTAGATTGGAAGAGCCGCAATCTTGCCATTGCACACAAGCTACCATCCATACATGAATATCCCTTCAGGATTCGAACTGGACTTTGTGACTGCAATCACTCAGGAATTTCTTGCGCGCTGCAGCCAGTTCGAGAACACTTGGTAACGCCCACGGCTCAACCGATTGCTACATCGTTGTTTTCTATGACTGTTCCACTCGGGGAATTAACACCAATTGTGTTTAACTATACATACAAAATGCCCCAATCAGAGTGGTGTATCTCAAAAAGTTGATCGCTTTTTCTATCCCATTTTTCTTACCACTTCTCCCTTCTGGCCAATCATAAACTGTGACTCATCTATCTTAGGAGGACGATATATATAGATTGCTATGTCGATGTCCAACAAACCGCCTAGATACTACCCCTTGCTTCCCGAGTCGGGGATTTATCGATTATTTCCAAAGCACTCGTGGTATTACCTACGAAAAGTATTAAACCATTCGAGTTACTTAGTAACTTAGCCTCGAAATAAAACCAACTCTGATTAATTGAACGAAATTTTGCCGCGAAGTCCCTACCTCTGTGTGGCCAACGAACTCTTGAGTCTGCTACAGGCACTCGAATCACTCGCGATGTCACGCTGTTTTTCATTGCGGCATAATTAATGTCAGCCTGCTTTGGTGGCACTCCTTGTTGAATTTGACGTTTCGAATATGAACGAGAAAGGAATAAATGTGTCTACTGTGGAATTTTTTATACTTTGTCCTGAAATGTTTTTTTACATGGACAATCGGCCATGTACGTGTTTATGCCTTTCCCAGAGTTTGGTCCATGCGCGCTTATATAGCGTAGTAGCATCAATGCCGGCAAGTTCAATTTGAGGATATGGGATCGCGTCTCGGAGCGGAAAAAAGTTGCTGGTTTATGTGGTAGTATAATATTGTGGAGCATTTAGAAACAGTTCGAGAAAGTACGTGCTTTGGCAGCACCACTGATTTCTTTTTAATTTTAAACCTTCTCTATGATTTTGCAGCAAGAGAGTGAAGAAAACCCAATTATTTCCGAAAGCATATTGATCATCAGATAGTTTACAAAATAATTTTATTTATCATATAGTGCGTATCAGATGCATTACTGAATGAAACAAATCGTCCGGAGAAAACTTTTCCCATAGCAATTATTTCAATATTATCCAAAATTGTATACATACAACAAAGGTGTGTCTAAAAACAAAATTTATGAAATATTTAATTGAAGGTTTCAAATCAATTTTAACATATTTGCCTGGATTAGATAATATGATCTGAATAATTGCAAAATTGTTTGTACTTCATATTTCTGTTTATTGTAATTACTTCCATTTATTGAAAATTGTAAAAAAAATATATCTCTAGTATAAATCAATAGTGGTCCCTATTGACCACAGATGTTTTTAAAGTGACTTAACATAAAATAAATTTTTAAAAAATGTGTGTATTTCAGTGAAAGAGAAAATGGTGATATATGAAATGAAGAAGAAAATGGTGAAATATGAAATGAAGAAGAAAATGGTGAAATATGAAATGAAGAAGAAAATGGTGAAAAATGAAATGAAGAAGAAAATGGTGAAAAATGAAACGAAGAAGAAAATGGTGAAAAATGAAATGAAGAAGAAAATGGTGAAAAATGAAACGAAGAAGAAAATGGTGAAAAATGAAATGAAGAAGAAAATGGTGAAAAATGAAATGAAGAAAATTGTAAAAAATGAAATGAAGAAGAAAATGGCGAAAAATGAAAAAAACGCTATAAGAATCTGTCCGAACCTCTCCTCAGTCAGTTTCGCCTTTGAAGCTGGATCCCTTTTTCTAGTTCCCGAAGGCGACGCGGGAGCTGTGGCGCTGGCGGGGGCGGGTGCAGCGAAGTCCGCGCCTCGTTTCTCCGCACGGCGGCGCTGCGGTCGCTCAGGGCAACGGAGATCGGCGGGGGGAGGGGGAGGGGGTTGCCACGGGCGACGTCCCCGTCTGACGTTTATCTTGCGGGCGACCGCCAGGACGTTGCCTCGCAGAAAAGGAGGAAGGGGGAGGGGAAGGAAATGTTTCCGCAAAATCCTCTTAAGTGACTGTGACGTTTAGTAGAAAATACGACGATGTGGGTTGTATTTCTAATACTCAGGTGTGACTACACAAGTACGCGAATGTTTAGGTGTGTTTAACTACTCGCTCAGCTGTGCCCTTATAATGTGGTTGTGTATCTAGAATTATTTAGACATTTAAAAGGATCTCAGAATACTTGACTTACTTCATTTCTTCTTGGATGGATAATTTATAGGAATACTGACAATTCATTACCATTTCCTAAACTGTTATTTATTACGTTCAGATTTGAAAAAATTAAAATCATCATTCACTAGTGAATAAATAATTTCATTGCTGCGAGTTTAATTTTATTGTTAATAAAACTTACGTGTAGCGCATTGTTAAAATGTATTTGACAAGATCATTTAAACAATAAAATGTGTTGAATGAGACAGAAGATTCAAGGCTATTTACCGAAGTAATACGGCCACGGTTTACTCGCGAACAACATATACTCTAATGATAAGTAAATTACTTTCATTGCACTTATATTCTTTATTTTATCTTCGTGTTTTGTTGTATCCTCGTGAAGGTTGAGCGACGTGCTGCACAAAAACTGCTCCAGAAGTTTCATTTCGTTATATTAATTAAAAAAAAATTAGAAGAAAATATCTCTCAAACATAAATGGAGAGACAATAGATTCAGTAGTTACAGAATAGTACCAATATTAGTATATCTCATTCTCTTTAGTGCATTCACCATCTTCATTAATGAGATATGTAGAATAAATAAATGTGTATATCGTCGTGGTAACCGCAATAGATCGTGTGTAAATAAATCACTTTTTCGTTTATTACACCTTTGTGATCAATCTAGAGAACTGCAGCAGTTGCAATAGATCGTAAGATAACGGACTAATGAAAAACCGAATATCAAGCTTGTACATTTGTGAAAGCGACTGCAACGACAGTGAGAATAAAGAACGTTTTCCGTTCCTCCGAAAAACTTCGGTAGTTTTGACATACGACCTATTGTGGTTATGACTACGATACATTTTGCGATACGTAGAAACAGAACAAAATGGAAACTACTATTACAAAGACGAATGTTATATATAATGCCACGGAACCTTCATAATAATCTTGTGGCATTTGTCAACTGTGAATGTGATTACTGGCTATTAATATCATATAAATGTAGATATTTAAAGGCAATATAAATATCTGTAATATTTATATTGCCTTTAACTGCGAGTATTGGTACGAGTAAATTTCATAGGTCAATTCATAAAGCCTTTTCATTTAAAATTCTATAGCTAAATTTAAAGCCATTAGATTAATACTTCTTAATTAACTCATTCCCAACGGTTATTAAGTACATGAATACATAATGAGAACGCCAATTCACGCCATCAACAATTTCCAGCAGATATGGTAATATGTTCATTTCGCCACTTCATACGAGACCATCCCCTAATGCAACGTTTTAGAGCAACTTCTATTTTCCCTGTGAAGAGCAATTTATCAAATATCTACTAACTAAAGGTTTAATGTGAAAAATAAACATTGTATAAAACTATCAAATGTCTTAAAAATACGATTAGTATAATGACTCGTACGATTATGACATAGTAAGAATAACAATACAACATGATTAATGATACTTTTAAAACTTGTGGTTGTGATTTGATTCAAAAATATTTTTTTACGAAAAACAAATTATCGAATAGTGACTTGTTAGAAATTAATGTAGTAATAATTGTTTCAATTCAATTGATATTACTGAAAACTAAAACCACATTCTTTTATACAGAGTATTGAATGAAAACAAATCGACCTTGGAGGCGAGGGCGGGGCGTGGGGTGTGGCGAGGGGCGGGGTGAAGAGCGTTGAGAGGGGAGGGGTGAGCGTGGCGATGGGAGGGGTTGGCGGGGCGGGGCGAGGGGAGAAGTGGGAGGGGGCGGGGAGAGAGGGGTGGGCGGGGCGATGGGAGGGGTGGGCGGGGCGGGGAGAGGTGTGGGGAAGGGTGGGCGGGGCGAGGGGTGAGGTGTGCGGGGCGAGGGGAGAGGTTGGCGTGGCGGGGAGAGGTGAGGGGAAGGGTGGGCGGGGCGAGGGGTGAGGTGGGCGGGGCGGGGAGAGAGGAGGGGTGGGCGGGGCGGGGCGATGGGAGGGGTGGGCGCTGCGGAGCGATGGGAGTGGTGGGCGGGGGCGGGGCGAGGAGAGGGGTGAGCCTGGCGATGGAAGGGGTGGGTGGGGCGGGGCGAGGGGAGAGGTGGGCGGGGCGAGGGGAGAGATTGGCGTGGCGGGGAGAGAGGAGGGGTGGGCGGGGCGAGGGGAGGGGTGGGCGGGGAGAGGGGGGGTGGGCGGGGCGAGGGGAGGGGAGGGGACGGAGGGTCGAGGGGAGGGCGAGGGGGGAGGGCGAGGCGGGCGGCGTGGGCGGCAAAGGCCTGGGGTTTGATGACGCACGGGCGTGGGGGCAGAGAGCGGTGGGTGGCTGCGTCGCCCCGCGGGCGGGGACGGACAAGCGCCGCCGCCCCGGCCGCGCCCCCGTGCGTCGCCCCGAGGGCGGCGGCGGGGCCTGCAAGGGCTGTCCAGGGGCTCTCCTTTGGGCGAGCGGGGAGGCGGGCTGCACAGGGCACAAGACACCACAGCAGAAGCCGCGCCGTTAAGGGCGCAAACAGAGCGACACCGGCTATTCTGAGAAGAATATTTAAATAAACATTCATCACCTTTAGCTAGTACAATAATTAATTGATTCAATTGTACACACAAGTTTAAAGCTCGTACATTTCATGTTACCTTCTCAGAACAACTTCTGTTGTTAACCACAGATGACGAAGGCTTCGTCTGACAGACTAAGCAAATAGCTTCCCCACACTCCCTGTTTCTGAAACTCTACGTACCTTCATTGGGTGACTAGCCAGTGAAATACTCGTAACCTTGTGCGCCAGCCCATTTCCTTTTAACGCCATTTCCGGTGTACTCCAACAAGCATCGTCCAGTAGACTACATCTTTGTCTTGTAGCATTCAAGTTTAGTTCTGAATATTTAGCAACCTTAATAGAACGTCGGCGATCATAACAAAGGTCGCATGACGAGGCAATACTGAGGATGCTTGTCAAAAACTATAAGTGGACAGTGCCAAGTAAGTGAATGCTGTGAGTCAAGTTATTTATGTGTATCTATAAAAGCATTTAAAATGTATTTTGTAACTCCGAATCCTACATGTTCAATCCATTAAATTTTGAGTTTCGTTGTAAAAATACATTTTTCTTTATTTTTACCGAAAGTAAAAGTTTGACCCCATTCATTGTTTTTACTACAAGAACAATTGCGACACCTTTCGATGAAGTTATCAGAAAGATATTATTTTAAAACATGGCGGAGGAGTATTTGTTAAAACTGAAGCCATGTCTATTTCGGCTATTTTTTATGTCAGGAGGTAAGTTGGTAATACAAATGCAACAAGTTCAAATTTGCATTTAAAAACGTTCGGAGTCATTTCTTAACACATTTCTGCTAGAACAAAATAGTATCGATTCTGTTCTAATTAATGGAAATTACACAGAAAACGTTTCTCGTTTTTCATCCCAGTACTTCGAATTACCTAGGTAAGTAAATGTGAATTCACAATTCTTAGAAATTAAAGTAACTATAATCCGTCGCGCATTTGTTATTTGGAGACTTACACTTGCATGAAACGGAAATAATTGTACGCGTTCAAATATAAGCCTCAAAAACAAACTAACAACGTTGTATTTCTCCGAAAACCAAGCTCACAGCTTATAACGAATACAACTTCGAGACCTCACGTCGTCTCAACACTCCACCGCAGAAAAGTTATTCGTTCCCTTCGGGGAATCGGCCCTCTTCGAAGACGTCTGAGGTTCGCTGAAATAATTTCAGCGGTACCGTGAAACTTAATAAGATGCCAGTTTGAGCAACGTAATTGGCTGACGATCTAATTAGGAGGGCAGAGAGCAGAGGCGCCCCCCACCCCGCGGACGTCTGGGCCTCCGCCAGCGGCAAGTCGGGGACAAGGCGCCATGCAGCAGTGTTGCCAGACGTCCTAGGATCCTGGTGGTGCAAATGGACGATTTTAGAATTTTGAATTTCTCCCCTCAAGAAACTACTTTTTCTGACAGATGGCTATGTAAATATGCTGCACGTAAACATACATGTCCTACAGAGGACATAGTGCTCCGTGGCCTCTGTGTGTACAGTTTGCTGTTTGCAGTTTATCGTGAACACAAGTGTTCCAGTGTGTACATTATCGGTGATGGAAAGAAAACACATTCGTGTAATTTATTTGTACGAGTTCGAACTCAATCACACTGCAACCGAGGCATCTTAACATTAATGTTGCGTTTTGTGAAGGAACGACAAGAAGATGGATAAGTGGGTTCCTCATGAACTCACAGAAACAGACAGGATGAGATGATTGGAGATCTGACACCTTTACTAAACACGTTGAAGCCATAAATGCTGACAAATACTGCCAGAAAATAGACAATATGCACAAAGAACTGTGTACTAAACAGCCAGCATTAGTTAAGAGGCATGGAGTTTCGCTGTTACTTGACAACGCCAGACCTCGTGTAGCAAAACAAACTGCTGAAAAACTCGCTATATTGGGCATTGAAATTCTCTCTCATCCTCCGTATTCTCCAGACATCTCACCCACAGATTATCACCTCTTCAGACGTCTAGATGCATTTTTAGTGAGCATAAGCTTCAAAGAACAAGAACTAATTAAAAAAAAACAATTTATCAAATTTATTGACTCACCATCTCTAGATTTGTTTAAAAAGGAACACCTGCACATCTTTCACGTTGGGAGAAGTGTATGGAAGTGAATGGAAATTATTTTGATTGAATATCTAATTTTTTCAGTATTAAGAAGTATTGTAAATTGCAATTTCTTAACGGCCGTTACATTTTAACCAATCCAGCATTTTTACCAAAATGTTAAGATACCATGCCAGGATTTTGTCTGTGGTAAATGATGTACAATTTAAGGTTCGCACAATATTTTTATTCAGTAATTTAAAACGAATACCAATAATACAAATAAATATTATACTGGTGAAAACAATACTATAAAAACATTAATGATGACATAGGAAGGTCTTTTTCTAGCACATATTACAGTAGAAAAAGATAATCTTCATTTTAGTTTACCGATATAAAATGAATCGATATCTTGTAAAATTTAACGATCTTCCTGTTAGCGTTAAAAACATAATAGATTTATATGAACTATTTGAAAAATTAAATCAATTGACATTGGTGCCAGGAATTTTAGTGAAAGTACCACGAGTTTTGAAGGTTGGTGTTGGGATGCACATTTAATCATCTGGCAACGCTGGGCGCCCGCCGCTAGCAGAGATCGCAAGCAACCCCTCAAGAGTGGAGACGAGAAATTTGTACTCGGCTTTCTCTTTGTTTTGGTGTGCGACAGATTTCAACGGCAAAGCTAAATGATTTATCTCTGTTGATGTTCTCTTCAGAGCTGTCGGCGCCATTAAGCAGCGGTTGTGTTTTGTGAATTATTTCCCTTCTGAGAAATATCCGTCTTAGGAAATGATCTCTGTGTTTTATGCCAATGAAAAATGTAGGAAATGAAAGAAGAATTTTGGCTACCGACAATGTTTCTTACACTCTCACGAGATATACACAAACGATCTGTGAACGACTAAAAGTGAAATGGGGGGTTTTGTTTGGTTTTGGTTGGATTTTATTCACACACACACAACGCCAACAGGTTCGTGTAACCACATGTATGTGGCACATGTGCTCTGCTGAAACTCTGAAACTAGGGTGGAAGACGTGCGGTATCTGGCTTTGAAAGAAGAGCAAATTGAAAATTGGGGCATGAAAATCTATACCGTTTTATATTTGTTGAAGGGTTCCACATTTCCTGTACTGTGGGATTATAGAAATTAGGAAAACATAGATGAAAGATCATCCAACGATGAGAATGATAAGCGAATTGAATCGGCACTCTCCATTGAGAACACGGGAGTTGAGAACGGAGAGAGCGGGAGGGAAGAAGAGAACGATTCTGTGGGAGATGGAAAACTCCTTGATCAGGATGAGTAAGATTACATAGAGCACAGTACATTACACAGGACATTATTATGAACGAGGTATGACATGACCTGTTCACTATTCACAAAATCAGTAAGCTACCAAGTATTCACTGCCTGAGCATGAGAACAAAGGCCCACCGAACAATGTTTTCTGGGTTTTCTGTTTCCGTATAGTGAATTTGAATACATTTCTATGAGATCTCACACATCCAAATTTCGCCGTGCATTGTATCCTTGCTGTTAGGAATGTGAAGTTATGATCCAACTTTCCAAGCCATTCTTCAATCTCACTGATTTTTGTGCCTTGAAGGGTTTTTGCATAATTTCATTTAATTGTAGATTATTTAATGACGTCATACATTTATTAAAAACAATCTGAGTAGTAACTGCAAGTGTAGGGAAGATTCCTTTCTGGGCAAGGCATTATTTACAAAATATACTTTTAGGAGAGGTATCAATACGTATTTAACGCCAATGAAACTGGAAAATTATAATTAATAGAAAATTAAATAGACGAATAAATAACAAACAATTTTCATTAAATAAATAAATAATTACAATAATGTTATATAAAATAATGGAAATTATTTATATATGGTATATAATATTCAATTTAGAGATTTATATTTTTTCATTTCTGACCAAAACTAGATTTATTCTTCAATACCTACAAGTATCCACCATGAACAACTGCCATCAACTCAGAATAAGTAAAACCCGTCTCTTGTGCTCTTAATAGAAGAGGAATAGTGAAACTGGTGCGCAGCAATAAGGCGTTTCTGATCAAAACGAGATAAGACCCATTTGTTCATCTCATGGGGGACAAGACGATGGAGTGTTCGTTTCCTGAAATGACTGGCAATGTAAGTAATAAAGTGGTACTCACCGATGGTGGTGAGCACGGTGAGCGAGTAGAGGAAGGCGCGCGGGAAGTTCCACTCGTAGGGGGCGAGCGCGCGGCGGTCGTGGCCGCTAGCGGTCCCCGCCGCCCCCGCCCCTGCCGCCGCCCCCGCCTGGTGCTGCTGGTGTTGCTGCTGCTGCTGGTGCTTCATCTCCTCGTGCAGGCGCAGCACCACCTCGTCCTGGAAGCGCGCGATCTCCCTGGCGGCCAGCAGCGTCCAGTTCTCGCGGTACAGGATGTTGAGCGAGACGGTGATGTCCCAGATCTTCTCCACGGTCTCGCTGCGCTCCTTGTCGATCTGCTTGGCCCAGGCGGCGGCGGCGGCGGCGGAGGAGGAGGAGGGGGCCGAGGCGGGGGCCAGCGCCCCGCCCCCGCCGCCGCCGGACGCCGCCCCCGCCGCCGCCGCCGAGGCGTTGGCCGCGCGCCGCGTCGACGCCGCGTCCAGCAGCGACGCGCCCACACCTGACACCAAAAACACACGCCCTCAGTGAACAACGCACGCCCTAGTCAACAACACACGCCCTCAGTCAACGACACACGCCCTCAGTCAACGACACAAGCCCTCAGTCAACGACACACGCCCTCAGTCAACCACGCACACCCTCAGTCAACGACACACGGCCCTCAGTCAACCACGCACGCCCTCAGTCAACAACACAGCCCTCAGTCAACAACGCACGCCCTCAGTCAACAACGCACGCCCTCAGTCAACAACGCACGCCCTCAGTCAACAACGCACGCCCTCAGTCAACAACGCACGCCCTCAGTCAACAACGCACGCCCTCAGTCAACAACGCACGCCCTCAGTCAACAACGCACGCCCTCAGTCAACAACGCACGCCCTCAGTCAACAACAGAGCCCTCAGTCAACAACGCACGCCCTCAGTCAACAACGCACGCCCTCAGTCAACAACGCACGCCCTCAGTCAACAACGCACGCCCTCAGTCAACAACACAGCCCTCAGTCAACAACGCACGCCCTCAGTCAACAACGCACGCCCTCAGTCAACAACGCACGCCCTCAGTCAACAACGCACGCCCTCAGTCAACAACGCACGCCCTCAGTCAACAACGCACGCCCTCAGTCAACAACGCACGCCCTCAGTCAACAACGCACGCCCTCAGTCAACAACAGAGCCCTCAGTCAACAACGCACGCCCTCAGTCAACAACGCACGCCCTCAGTCAACAACGCACGCCCTCAGTCAACAACGCACGCCCTCAGTCAACAACACACGCTCTTAGTCAACAACACACGCCCTCAGACAACAACACACGCGTCTCCTCTGTACTGCGGTTTTTTCTAACGCTGCCCCTCAAGACCCGCCTTCACGATGGAATATATCAGGGTATTTCGCGACGTTCTCAGTCGTGCCGCCAGATATTGCATGATAGCGACCGTATCAAGCAGCGTTTGCGATCATGTGACTTTCAGCGGCACGAAGGAGAAAGACGCGAAATGCCGGGTAATATTCCACAGAGGTCGTAGGAACTTGGAGGGGCAGAGTTAGAAAAATAGCATTTTACTCATTATTTATTTAGGTACCCTTTGCACTTTCAGTGCTGTAGGATTAGGTATGCGAGAGGTAGGTAGGTATGCGGCAGGTACCCTTTGCACTTTCAGTGTTGTAGGATTAGGTATGTTAGAGGATGTTAGGAATCCTCTTCAGCCGTTTTTCCGGTTTCTCCCCCTTTCATAGTCCTCTGAATACAGAATGTAAGGGGTATCTCAGTTGATCATATATTTAGAAATAGAGTGAAGACGACGTGGCAAGCTTCATGCTTCAACCGGACACTTTTACCTAATATTTACTGTTAATAAAGCCCAGTAACATATTGTTACTTTGGAAAGAACACTGAGTGAATCTTAGGATCGCCCTGAATAGATCAACGGATAAAATCTCCAGCCAGTCCTTTAGGTTAGCAAGCGTGTGTCCTAACCACTACGCTTCCACGACCCCTATCCACTACTCATTCATTTTCCTAATATTGTACTATTATATAGACTTAAACCTGCTTTGATTGTAGTGCAGGGATGTCCAACTTAGAAGAGCTTGTGCGCCACATTTCAAATTCTAGTTGAGCCGCTGGCCGCACTGTATTTTAACATGGTTTTTACACCAACTACCGAGATTATACTGACGTATGCTGTGTATATATACTATATTGCTTTCTTTAAAATTCGAACCTGCCGCGCTGTCAACCATGTGACGATCGCTTTCTTTAATATTCAAATCAACCACACGACACAAGCTTATAAAAAGCTTTAACCTCAAGTAAAAACTATTAAATGTTGTTTTCTGTTTTCATTACAGAAACCTAACGGAGTTTTTATGTCTGAATTCTTAATTACTTTAACATTATAACCATTATATATATATATATATATATATATATATATATATACACACACATACATATATATACAAGATACGACTTTTATTCAACATACTTCATGATTAATATATATGCAACGAGAAAATTAATGTATCATTAAATAAAAGTGAGATGAATTGTGGAATTTCATTGTGTTTGTTATCATAAAATTTTTCAAAGCAGTCGCGGGCCGCACGAAAAGATCCGGAGAGCCGCATGTGGCCCTCGGACCGCAAGTTGGAAAGCCCTGGTATAGTGGTTATGATGCCGGGCTACTGACTGAAGTTCGCGGGCTCAAACCCGGTGAAAGTATGGGGGGTTGAGGTGCCAAAAATTGACGGTATGCATGCTGACGCTTGTCGGCACGTACAACAGATACCGGGAAAGGCACTTGGTCGATCCTGGCAAAATTAAAACCTCTAGGAATTATCACCAGACAGAGTTTAGATTGGAACTACTGGATAAGATTGCGGATCTTGCATCTAGGCCTGCGCTACCTGGTATTCAATTCAAACGTCAAAATTGGGGCACTAGCGCCCCTGGGGAAAAGCAATGGCAAACTACACTAGGTACACTTGGCCAGGACAAGTCTCTCAAGAAGGCGCTAGGGGCATCGGGATTTCCAACCAGCCAATAAGACTGTAAACCAATGAGAGAGATATCGACTTAACACAACCAAACCGAAGAACTAGGAGTCACTGATGTATTTAAAAGTCCGATAGGAACAATCGAAATAATGAATTGCGGCTGAAGATGGCTGAAGAATGGAATTATACCAAGAAATGAATTTCTTGTTTATATTCTTTCCTATAAAAAGATGGTATTGAAAAAGTATTCAATGACATACGTCTGATAACATTAATACACAAGATTTGAGTGTCTTATTACCCGTTTATCGTTTTATGTCGTTAGTAACAACAAAATCAACATATTACGGCATTAGGCCGATATAGAGGAAATAAGAACCAAGTATGTTACTTATGATAAGGAAAATCATAATAACAAAAATTATTTTTGGAGTGAAAAATGTTCTCATGAGCCACATTTATCTGCGACTCATTTGTTTTAATTGCTCTTAACGGACGGCGAACTGAAATTTTAATTGGACGCCCACCCCATCAGGAACTTTTCCTCTCTCAGATTCGTTGCGTTAAGAAGATATAACAGTACAGTATTTCCAAATCTTATTAAATATATTCTGTATGTAAAATACCACATAATGCTAAAGGAGAGACAAATATTTCATTTTAAAATTGATTAATTAATTAATTAATTGCATAAAGATATATTTTAAAATGTAGAGTTTGAAATAATAAACGAAGCAAATATTCACCTTCCCAAAACTTCAATATTTCTGTGTTTAAAATAACTCTAGAAACTGAATATTTCAACTCTACCACATAATTAAATTGATGCAATTAATATTCTCATCTTGTTTAAAAGAATTTTACTTAAAACACTTCAAATAAACTAAACATTCCTAAACGTGAGCGCATTTACAGCTCTCGTGAAAATGTGCGATAAAACGCAGTGTGCGTTTAGAGGTCGTTCTCCCATGAAAGCGAAAAACCTCATTATTGCCAATTCGCAATTAGATTCGTGAAATGAAGTACGTTGTTTAACGGCGCGCGGCATTTCACACATATATTGGGACGATGCTACACGAGGTGTCAAACACCAATAACTTGCTGAATGTTGCTTTCGTTCAATAACGATTCAAAGTACCTTTCATACTAGTTTACTATAACCCCTAACATTCCGCTACTCCCTAACCGTATATTCATGTCCGAAAATGTAGCCAGAAATTTCATAGAACAATGGAACAACAAATGGAAGGCTACTTAAAATGGAACTTCAAAACTTATCACCTTTTAATTTAAGAAGAAAGCAGTATCCGAAAGTTAGAATAAATACTATAGAACTCCCTGAGGCTACAACTGTCAAATATCTCGGATTGCACTTGGACAACCACTTGACATGAAAAACTCACATCCAATACAAAACGTAAAGGAGCGCAATTAAAAAACGGAAATTGTCGTGGCTACTTAATAAAAGGCAGCTGTTTCTTTTCAACGAAGTGCTATTATGCAAATCTGTTATAAAACCCACTTGGATGTACGGTATAGAATTATGGGGTTCTGCCTGTGAAACGAACATTGAGATTGTCAGAAGATTCGAAGCAATAACATTAACCCTTCAACGCGGTGCCGAAGGTGAGCGCGGTAGCATTTGAAGGCGGCTTTAAGTGAAAGGTGCGGTCGTCGGCACCGCGGGGACAGGTAGCGAGCTGAGCGCATCCGGCGAGGCCTGCTGCGGGAGCGTCTCGGCTCAGGGGGCGTTGCGCTTCCCAACTCTGAAAACGTTTCTCTACCCTGAGAATGCATCGCATCGTATCAATAATAATAATAATAATAATAATAATAATAATAATAATAATAATAATAATAATAATAATAATAATAATAATTTGTTATTATAATATGGAAAATGAGGAAATGGAAAGTTAAATTAAATGTGGAATAGTGTCATTCGTTTTCGTTTCATAGTGTCAGTCATTCATTCATATTCAATATTTATTAATAATAGAATGTAAATTTAATCATTTTCTTTACAGATACTCCTAATGATAGCTTTTAAAGCAAGTATCAGGGCAAAGTCCAACTTTACAATCTGGGCACAATAATGTAGGCTCTGGACGTCTCCCATTCTTGTGACACACTACACATCGTTTCTGATGCTTTATCTTGTCACCTTGAGGTGGAATTCTGTCAAGAAAGTGTCTTCCTGTCAAGCGATCTAAATCGCATATCAAACGATGTTCACGTACTTCTCTTCTGTCATATGAATGTGCAGATAGCAATTGCTCGACCAGATGAAAGCGAAATTTCAAAGAATTGATTCTTGTCCTAATACGATTCTTTTCCCAAATAATAAAAGTATACAAGACAGTGACATTTAACAATCTTGTGAACATGTTCATATTCCATTTCTTACTTTTCTTCCTTTCAATAAGGTACGTTTGCAAGTACTGATCTTTCAGATCTAGCCCTCCCATTGATTTAGTGTAATCAAGAACGCACGTGGGTTTTTAATTCCTTCTTTTCTCTTTGTAA
The DNA here is from genome assembly GCA_031308135.1 of Acheta domesticus. Taxonomy (NCBI): domain Eukaryota; kingdom Metazoa; phylum Arthropoda; class Insecta; order Orthoptera; family Gryllidae; genus Acheta; species Acheta domesticus. Next base: position 2,339,570 of record JAHLJT010009355.1, on the reverse strand, counting down.
TTACTGTTTTGAAATCATCTTTATTGAAGGTGTTTATCATAGAAACAGCCTTTTTGTCCATCCATTTCAAAACTGAAACGGGGCCCGAGTGTTGGGCGATGTACTCTCCTTGCTTGAGAAGAATTTCATCCTCAATATCTGACCCGGACAATGTAACACAATTCGAGGCAACCATTTTAAAAATTAGTCAATGAAAAAAATACGATAATTTATTATAAATTTTACATTCAAACTTGTAGCGACAAATTTTTTCAGATAATGAAATAATACATACCACTATTTCTGACAGTCGCAATAAATTAATATTATACGTATTACATAGAAGACGATGTATTGTCAATTAATTGTTTCTATAAAAACACCCACAAAGAAATAGAAATACTTTAATCGATATTAAAACATTTGTATTGAAAACAACTCAAAAACAAACCGAAAACTCGCCATAACTCACTGCCAGCGTCTATGCACCGCACAGCCAAGCGACTAACGTCTGTACACGGCACACCGCAAATGAGAGGGAAAACAGGTAAAGATCCCTTCCGTCCTCAGACGGCTTACCGCGAATGGAAAGGAAAATCCATGCCGTCCAGGTACGGCACCCCGCGTTAAGAAGAGAAAGGAAATTGCCGTCTTCAGACGGCATACCACGCTGAAGGGTTAAGAAAGTTATCCGGAGTACCGGGGTTCATCAGTAACAAAATACTTTATAATCATCTAAAGATCTCAACTTTTGCGGACGTGAATAGTCCGTAATAGTTGAGATCTAGTTACCGGGTAGCGAAGGGACACAGAGAGACTTGAAATAAAGTGAAGAGTTGGGTACGGAGTAAAAATGGGAACATTCTTAAATGTGTCTATTTGTATTTAATTTTATTTTATACCTTTTTATTTTTTATTTTTAATATTTTTGAAAAGTATTTGTATTTCTTCTTTTAATGTTTATATTTGTAAATTTTTGCTTAACTACCACCGGAAGTACGCTCATTTGCAATAATAAATTATTATTATTATTATTAAGCAACGATAACGATAAGTATGATGATGGGAAATTATTGAAATTAAAAAAAACTTACTTCGTGTAACACATTGTGACGTCACGACTTCTCTTTCCGGGTTCACTCGCACTCGCGATGAAAAACCCAGGAACATTTAGACGGGTAGAATGGAATCGTCATCAGTAGAGACCGTATTTTTATGCAATTACATATTTAAGGTCTTCCTACTTATCGTTTTCAAAATTGTAATCTTGGCGAATCATCGCACTCCTAACACAATATCCAATTTTGTCCTTATATATTTTACCATGTTTAGTACTATATTACACGTTTTACATATATTGCTGTTTTCACAATTTATTTTCTCACTTATTTTTTACGAAAAGAAGTATTTTTTAAAAAATGAGCATTTTCCCCTACATTATAGGTGAAATATAGATGTAAAAAGTGTAATTGACATCTAGTATTGTGACCTGTATCTTATTTTTCGAGAAAAATTTGCGAAGTCCTGGAATACAATTGGTGAAGCTTTTATTTCTGACGAGAAAGTTGTATGATGCAAAGTGTGCATCAACTTGTGCTCTCCAAAATGTTTTTAAAACGTTTGTATTAATTTTAAAATTTATTTAGGACATTTTTTCTAAATGTAATTTCGTTCTATGTAAATATTTTTCAATTACAGAATTTTAATATTACTTATTATATCCGATATTACATTTTCTTACAGTTTTCATTACATATTTATGTACGTATTTTCTTGTTTAATGCTACATATTTTTCCGGTCTCTAGTCAACAGTACCCCATATCGCGCTTTGAGCTGCGGAAGGCGCTCGCTAGAACTCTGGGACAACACCCTTCGGCAGTTCCCGTCTATCTAATCAGATCCACTATCTCCGCCAGCGAACAACGGAAGGAACTCCTACAATACCAGACGACGGTTGTATTTGATACTGACGGCGACTTTGGAAGTCGCGAAGAACACTTGATTTAATTTGATTTGATTGTTTTCGTCGAAAAGTAGTAAAAACAGTGGACGGCGGATGGGGAGAAGTACAATCTGCGCAAGTTTTCTTTAGCTCCAGAACCCCTTTCCTACCCTTTTACTAAAGACAGTTGAGTGCTGAATAAAAGTACCATCAAAGCGAGGCTGGCAACTTTTGAAAACTACAACTTCGCATGTCTATGTTATGGAAAACTTATTTGCATTGGAAAATGGTCTATAAATATAGCTTTGATAACAAAATAGCAATCTATCCTTAAATGTATCTCTCCCAAAACTAGTGAAAAGAGTGCTTAGAGAAACATTAATGTATTAAAAACTACATTTATAACAAAAAGCAAAACAAGCAATCATTTCAGCATCCGTACAATGGATCAAGCTGAATATAACCAAAAAACTTAACCAAGAATGTTAGCCAGGAGGTGTCAAATTGGAATTGTTTAAAAATACAGCCCAAGGGATGACAACGGGAGAACGTGAAGGATATAATTTTTAAAGCCAGATATTAAAAATATATTACATCAGTATCATAAATTTAGCTGAGCGATTTGAATTATTGTCACAGGGTAGCAAACCGCTAGAAAGTTGTGGTCTACGCGTTTCGTGATGCAACAAACGCTGAAATCGTGATCCCACGCTAATATTTCAGATTTCAGTCACATGTTTCTCAAGAGAGTCCAATTCAATAAAAAATTCTGTAAGATTTTCCCCCCGGTGCTGTATATTTCTTGGGACGTTGAAGTCGAATTTTAGGTTTGCCACCTCGAAAAAGTGTTTTCAAGGTGTGAGACAAACTAGGTCGTCGCTGTGAGTTAAGAGGGCGGGAGATTGCTATTTTCTCACTTTGCTCAGTGATCCAAAGCGTCGTCATTTTTCAGCCTGGTCTATCTAAGCAGTTTTCAAAACATTAAAGTTAACACATGGATTTTGTAGGAAATACCAACTTTCATTTTGTAAATATCATCTGTTTCAATAAATCGCATACAGTTTTTGAAATATAAGTACCTGCCAAAGTGACAGTACGTGTAAAAAACTGAAAAAGACAGTTTTTCGCACATTTTGCTGCAAAGCCGCCCTTTTTTGAGGTATAAAACATAATATTTCAATTTATCACCGCAAAAAACATACAGAATCGTTGAGAAAAAAAAGGTTCGGGAATTTTCTCTAGGGTTACCTAGTGACTGGGCTAATTAGCTTGGTCTGTGTTGAGAAAAAGAGGGAGAAAGAGAACAAAAGATGAAGAAAAAAAGAAAAGAAGAACATGAAGTAGAAGAAGAAACAGAAGAAAGAAAAAAGAAGAAAAAGAAGAAGAAAGTTACTAGAAGCAGAATTTATTATGACGTAACTAATCACAAATTCTGCACATTCTTATTTCTGGCTTAAGGGGACCAGGGAGTTCTATGCTAGGCCACACTAACATAAGTATCCATCTTTTTCTCTCTTCCCAATTGCCGGATGGTTTTGAATATTTTTCTGTAGTTGAAGTGCATCTTTATGCACATTTTGTGTAATTATTTTGTGATATTTGTACGAAAAAAATTTCGAATGATCATATATGCGAAGTTTGCAAAATTTGTAGCTCCAATATCTGTAGTAATGTTAAAAAAAACTGAAAATAAAAAAAACACCCTGTCAAAATGTGCATTTGCGTATATTGAAACTACTGTGAATTTTTTAATTGAATTGGTTGATTAGTTTCTGAGAAAAAGATACTTTTATTTATTTATTTATTTATTTATTTATTTAGTCAAAAAACAGTAAAAACTGTATATGACGTGTGGGGAAAGAAATTTATCTGCGCACATTTTCTTGAGGGCCAGAATTTTATTTAAAAAAAAAAAAAAAAAAAAAAAAAAAAAAAAAAAATGACTTATGACTTAACATAGAACTCCCGGGTCCCCAGGAGGCCAGAAGCAGTTGGTGAACACTAAGGTTGGCTCACCTGGAGCTGTGTGGTGGTAGCGCTGCTGCTGCTCAGCCAGAGCAAAAAAAGAAAGAAAAGGAAGAAGAAGAAGTAGAAGAAGAAGAAGAAGAAATAGAAGAAGAACAAGAAGAAAACAAGAAAAAAGAAAAAAAGAAAACAAGAAGAAAACAAGAAGAAAAAGAAGGAAGTTGTTAGAAGCACAATTCTGTGTGCATTGTATTCACGCAACTAATCTCAAATCCTGCCACAAGGAGTCCAGAGGCAAGTGCTCGTAGCGGAGGTTGGCTCACCTGGCGCCGTGTGGTGGTAGCGCTGCTGCTGCTCGAGCCAGAGCAGCGCGACGGAGCCGAGCAGCGTGTAGAGCAGCAGCAGGGCGCAGATGGCCAGGTTGCAGAAGACGCCCTGCACCAGCCCCTCGCCCGCCGCCGCCTTGCCGCCCCCGCCCCCGCCCCCGCCGGGCACGCACAGGCAGCGGCCCTCGCGGCCGTCGGCGGCGTCGCCGGCGGCGGCGGCGGCCAGCGCGCGGGGCGGGGCGGCCCCGCCCCCCGCGCCCCCGCCCCCGCCCGCCCCGTCCGCCGCCCCCGACACGCCCCGCTTCAGCGACGCCGTCTTCTGGTTGTTGTTCTTGGCGAGCGTGCCCTGTTGGTGGTACTGCTCGTATCGGTAGTGTCTACCGCCCGGCTTATCCATAGTGGCATAGATGGAATTGTCCCAGAAAATTTTGGCGCCTTTTTAGAAAGCCCGCGCGCGCGTAGGACGAACCGCCGCGGCAGACATCGCGTCAAGGGCGGTTACCACACCAAACGCACGTTGCACCCCCCACACACGCAAACACACACACACACGAACACACCTTCGCGATTCGATTCACCGCACATTCACATCCACGCTTTCACTTTGCTTTGCTTCTCCGAATCGATAACATACAATTGGAGACGTCAGGCGGATTCGAGATGAGACAAGTAAACTAAAACGAGATTGCCACACACAGGTACGCTGTCGGTTTGAGTCACTCACTTCACCAGAGGCACTCGGTCACAGTAAACGGGTCACTCGCGGTCGGGAACGGGTCGGCGCTCGGTCGGGTGTTCCACAAGGTGCGCGATCGGGCCCTCGAAAGCGCACGGTCGCACTGAACGGGTCACGGGAACGGGACGGCGCTCGGTCAGGTGTTCCGCAAGGTGCGCGATCGGGCCCTTGACAGCGCACTGAACGGGTCACGGGAACGGGTCGGCGCTCGGTGAGGTGTTGCACAAGGCGCCTTCACAAGGCGCGGTGCGGCGCGGGGCGGGCGGCGTCCGTCGTCAGCCGAAGTCTTGCCAGGCGGCCACCATGGCGCGGGCGGCGCGCGGCGGCGCGGCGGGCGGCGCCGGGGCGGGCGGGGGCGGCGGCGGAGGGCGGCGGCGGCGGCGCGGGAGCGGGCGCGGGCGGTGGACAGCGTCATCGCGGGCGCATGGCTCCCCGCCGCATCAGCTGCAACAAGAGGAGAGCGGCGTTCATTACAGCTCCAGGCTCGTGTTGAAATAAAACTAAATTGCACACCTCAGAGAATCAAAGAATAAAATATGATAAGAAATACGTATGTCATTCAATAGTTAAAGAGACAAACTGATCTAGAGAAAAAAGTTGGTAGGACAAGTTTGGTAATTTTAGGAATTTTAAGATGGCATCACTGGGATGAGCCCTGATCATCTGGTGGATCAGCATCGTTGTATTCATAACCTCAAAATTCAGTTGAACGATGGCGAGTCAACTTGAAAACCCCACATTGGTTGAACAACGTTCTGTGATTCGTGTTTTTACTTGATGAAAGTGAAAAACCAGCTAATATATACTCTACATTGACTAGAGTGTATGGGAAATGTATGAACTGCGAGAATATTTACATGTGGGTACAACAGTTCGAAAGTGGTCGAGACTCGGCGACTGACAAACACAGTTCTAAATACGATAATAAGATGTTTATTTTTGGGTGAACTTTGTCAATTTTCACCTTTCTCAACACAAGCATTCAGGCAAGAATTCTGCAGTGTAAGATTCATTAACAATTGCATTGAGAGACATGCAAAAACCGAGTAAAATACATATTTCAGTACATGGAACTTCAGATCATTCGCATTCACAAAAACTTGCAACTTTATCTGAGATATACATTGGGGCACTGGAGTGAATTCACCTATTGCGGCACTCCCGGGTTAAAAATCTTACGTTATCCATTGATTAAAACTAAGCAAATATTATGACCGAATTTGTATTTGATTTCCACAAAAAGTATCCATATTAAATAAGCGGGAAAGAGTTTATGGTTTAAAGACAAATATAATTCAACGAAATATTACCACCAAGAACAAGTTAAAAAATCAGTTTGGCACCTTTCAAGTAGAAAATGCAAATGAAACTCCTACAAGACAGACTATTTCTCCTGTGAACAGTAACGCAAAGCTCGCAGATCACAGCTACACGCAGCAGCTCAACGGAAGCAATCCGCAACATGTGTTGCGAAGTTGGGAGCTGTTCTTGGCGCTCCGGCAGTTAGAACTTTCCGCAATACAAATAAGCACATAGAGATTATGTCTGGGGCGCAACGTACAACCGGCACTAGTCCTCGCGACAGCCCCAGAGACCCGCCGCAATGAACCGGGAAACCGTATGCAACCCCTTCGCTACAATTTACTTTCGAGTTCAACGTGCAGCTCCTTCGGTTTCGCTTGTAATAACTAGAGACCGGATTTTTATGTAATTATATATTTTTTGTCTTTCTATTTACCAAAATAGAAATGTTTTAGATACCGTTACTAGTCTATATTTGAACTAAAAGATGATTTTTCGTAAAATATTATTAATAAGAATTAAAAACACGAAAACAATTGTAATCCACGCGACAACTCGCGTTCCAATTTTGAGAGCGACCACTGAAGGATTAAACTTCTTCACCACATTGATAATCGTCAATGACTCTTTCACAATAGTCTGCCACGTCGCTAATGTTTGTCCGACATCATTGATATCAACGCCACTTCATTTTACTCTCCCGTTTCGTCCTTCTGAGAGACCACTGCGTCAATTCCCTAATCGGAGGCATCAGTCGCGATCGTTATTATTCTGCGTGCAACATGGTGAATCAATTTTGCAGTTCTTTTCAACACCTCCTCGAGTGATTTAAAGGCTGCGTCAAAAACTATATACCCAACGAACTTCGCCTCTTTCTTCCTTAACGCATTAAACAAAGCTGCGATGATAGCAAAAGCTTTGACATACTTCCCGTAGTTTCTTGCCCCATAAAAGATTGAAATTGCGTGCTATTGCCCGGCGTAGGTAAATCCTCAATGCTTCTCTAATGATCTAACTTCCTGACTTTCGATAATCTTAGGCCATGTTCCAATTAGAATCAAACTCGGCATGCAAATCGAATACAAGCACGCCCGTGTTAAATATCCAAAATAGAGTATGAAATCAAGTCCAGTCTACTGAACCACCGGGAGAAAAGGCTCAGGAAAGGTTAAGCAGTCGTCCCAATACAGATACCACAATTAATCGCAGCGGAGCATCTCTTGAAGAGCGGTCGCCCTGCCCGGTCCGAAATCTGTGCCGGTGACCGGTGGAGGGGGCGGGGGCTTCACCCCTTCCCTCCTGCCCCCACACCGAGTCGGCGCTTCGCTTCGGGGATCGCTTTTTTTTAACTATTTTCCCTCCATAGCACCCCTGAGGAGGCGGGAATTTATCATAGGTAATACCACGAATGGTTTGGAAATTGTTGACAAATCCCCGGCTCGCGAACCGAGGAGGGGATTGATCTCAGAATTTCCAAAGTACGAGTGCTATTTAATAGGACTATTCCACGAGAGAAATTTCGTCCAACAGAGTTCCAAAATGCGCCAAATATTGAAAATATCTGGAAGACATGTTAAAATCAATGTGGTTAGGTTACAGTACATTACAGCGGTTAATTGGACATCGGCATAGCGATCGATGTATACCGCCTCTGAAGTAGATGAGACAGTTTATGATTGGCCAGTGGGGAGAAGCGGTAAGAAAAATCGAAAAACGTTTTGAGATACACTTCCCAGATTGGGGCTTTTTCTATGTATAGTTAAACACTACTGGTTTTAATTTCACGAGTGGAATAGTCTTGTTAATTAGTGTACAAGTAGACTGCTGCCTTGCGGCTTAAGCAGTTGATTTTCTTAATGAATAACTAAAACTAACTTAATTTTAGCCTAAATCTAATTTATAGGTTACTAACGTAGCACTTTGGAATACCTAACTTGAACATATTTATTACTTCCTCTCTCCGGTGCTTCTCCGCCTGCCAGGTGAGCGACGCGCCGCAGCCGTGTTATTTTGCATGTGCTTTTCGAAAGGAAAACTTAGCAACGCTGGGGGCATTAATTCAACTTAAAGAAATCATTAAAAAAACAATATAAGAACGCACACAACCACTCGCCCAGGACGATCACCTCCACCTCCCGATGAAAAAACATGTACTACACTTACGGGGCTAATGACCTCCGTAGTTGACGCATTCGGAGTCTCTAACAATAAATCAATCGAAATTTTGGTTAAAAATTGATTTTCTTCGTGCACTCTGTTCATCATAACTAGCTTATTTGGGGTAAATTGTCCAAGAAATATCAATTTATCGCAGCGTGTTGGTCTGACTAAGGTCATCTCATACCATTGTATTTTATTTGTTTTTTTGAAATGTGAGGAAATTGCATGTTTCATGTTCATCCGGAGTTTAGGAGACTACGGAGACAAAATAAATGAAAACATTCCGTATTGCGATAGAGAGGGAAGTTAATAATTACTCGCACTTCCTAACGTATTTTGACATTTGCGTTGACGATAAGAAACATTTATTTGAAATTTGTTCATTCTGGGGCTGCTTTACTGACAAAATCATGAGATTACATCTACAATCATCATTTAAATACACGAGTAGTTCGGTATAACTTTCCTCAGAACAGTAAATATTAAATTTGGACGTCATTCATAAATTGTATTATTTACGGCTTTTCTCACATCTTTTATTTACGATGTTTTTACGATTCCAACGTATCATAAATGTCGCAGATGATTTATGATATAATTCACAAGTTTACGAACATTTTCATGAGATGGAAGACCTTCAAGTGGACATTAAAAATCTCATGTTTTAAGTGAAAAATTCTAGAATAAACGTTTGTAAGTCACAGTTTAGAGTAAAAATCAGCACATTAAAAGTAATAAAAGTTCACAATTTGTACTGACATCACGTAAAATAGTTTCTATTTAAATATTTTGTTTGGACCATTATTATGCCCACTTTAGAGAAGGATACTGTGGAAGTCAACTGTTATTTAATACAGGTATACGCGAAGTTTACAGAAACAGTTATAAAATGACAACATTTTAGAAATATCGATCAAATAAACATAATTTACACATGACCAAAATACCAATATGTGCGCGTTAGTAATCATTTGCTGCAGCTATTACACTCGTGAATAATCAACAAAACTTGCACACATTGGTCTGCTTTACATGCACACTCATTTATGTAAAATGTTTCTAAAATTATCTCGCAAAATAAAAATTATATGTTTATACAGTGATATTTTCAGAAATATTTTCAAGGCAGAGATGCATTATTTATTGATATGTTCCTGATAATTAATACTACTTCATTAACTGTCCTCGAAGGTGTACTAGTTTTCTTTTATTTGGAAACGAATGAATCTCTATAATAAATTCTTTTTATCAATTTTATAATTACCACCATTTATTTGTCCTCTCCTCAAGTGGTATCATTGCTTTCGAAAATATTCATAATTAAACTTTTACACAACAGTCATAATTAATGATGTATTTACGATAGTAATAGTTCTAATCAGCATTGCTTACAGATGGACTGTTGGTACTATCAAAAACCATTCTGCCCAATCTGCTTGCAATATTTTCCTTGCTTCAATTTGGAGTTCATCTGTTTGCGCTGGCTGCCGCCGCTCACTTGTTTCGCCGTGGGGGTGGGGTGGGGGGGCGGTGTCGCCGGGGCAGGGCCAGCGGCCGACACTGCCTCCCGCGGGAGCGCGCCACACTCGCGTTAATGAGATCGAGCTTACGGGAGCCCTCGGGGCCGCCGCCGGGGCTTCGCGTTGTCCGGACGCTCATCTGCCTTCTGGACACCGCCGCCCCCGCCCCGCTCCCGCCCCCGCCTTCGCCCCCGCCTTCGCCCTCGCTTTAGCCCCCGTCTTTGCCTTCGCCCCCGCCTTCGCCCTCGCCCAAATCTTCGCCCTCGCCTTCGACCCCGCCCTCGCCCGTGCCACCGCCATCCCTTTCCCCGCCCTAGCCTCCCTCCGCTTTCGCCTTCGCCCCCGCACAGGTCTTCACCATCACCCTCGTCTTCGCCCTCTCACTCGTCCCCGCCACGCCCCTGCCGTCGACTTTCCCGCCGCCCCCGCCTCCTGCTTTTGCCCGCGCAGATTCGCTCCGTGTTCGCGCGTCGTGGCGAGGGCGAGCCTTCCGCTATGCACGCTCCGAGGGTTAGCGACCGTCCGTTTTGGGCGCTCCGTGGGGCAGCGCGAGGCTGTGCCCTGGTCGCAGCCGAATGTGCGTTTCCCTTTTGTGCCAAAGACCTGACGACGCGACGGGATGTTTGCGAGTCTCACAATAATAACATCTAGCGTTGTCAGGTGATTCTGAAATTCCGGATTGTGGTTCGTATCAGAGATCCACAAACTTTTCCAGAAAAACAACGCAGAGCTGGCCATTTTCCTTACTAATGCAATGGGCTTAAGCAATTGAGCAATACTAAAATAGTAACCGTAGACTAATAAATATACAATGAAAATTAATAGTATAAACAAAAAAATATTTCTTTTTTAGTAGTAACAGTTCTTATATGTAGAAAAAAGATTTCTTTTTAGACATGCATGGGCAAACTTAAATCATTAAAGGAATGTCTGAACAAAATTGAAATAGTACATTATGAAACGATGATGTAATGATGGGGATTAATACACAAGTGTTATGTTACGATACGAGCGAGGAACGTCCGAATATCGTAAACTTCACACGAGTATATTAATACCCATTACATCGAGTTTCATACCGTACTTTTTCTACGACTTTTATAAGTTAAACTTTTAAAATGCATAGTTTGGCAGTTGATTCAGCCAAGGCCATCTAGCGGACAGCTACCTCAATCTACCCTCGCATGCTGCCGCAAGTGGCTGTGGTTACCTGTACGCCTGCAAGGGAGTACTGTGCTAGTCAAATAGGATCAAAGTGAACTTATGATCCACTTTATTTTAAATAATATACTACGAAAAAATACTAATAATAAATTAAATCAAAACTACTGAGCATAATATAATATCAAATACAATTTTAATGTACCCAATCGAACGAAAAATTTGCTCAAACGATTCTCAATGATTAATTAAATGTCATTACTTGGTTCGTAAACTTCTCTGTGATTGGTCAAGAACCTGTATCATAATGAAAACTGTATAGAAATGACGATCATTATGCAAATGGTTGAAGCCATCAAATGACAGCATTATGCAATGGGAGTAGGAAAAAAATTAAAACTCATTTGTTCCTTTTTGGATAACACGTATTTCTTATTAGGAACATATACAGATGCATTTTCAACAGCTTGATTCGGTCTTAGAAAATCAGGTTAATAATTTGATAATGATCCAAATGCTTTAATCACTTACAGAACACATTAGACGTCTGAAAATTATTTTTTTATAAAAGTTTGGAACGAATTGTCCACATTCTTCGTGAATTTTAATGATCATGTTTACTTCAGTAACACGCCTCCGTTCTTTCAATGTCTTAGACATAGTTTAAAGGAACCTGACCTACACGATAGTAAAGGCCTGGGCAAGGTTTCCCCCAGGCACGTTCTGTTTCAGTGAGACATGTTCTCAACACATTTAAGTGAGAAATTTCCTAGATCAAATACTTAATTTTGTCTCCAGAGATTGACACATATTTATGAGTACTAGAGCATTTACGGCATGAAGCCTCCGGTATGTGATGGTGAAGGTAATGGAATTGCGAATATATGTATATAAAATATGAGACTTATGGCACTATTATGCTGTAATATGTTTATCGTCGTTGTTCAACACATACATTAGCATAGTTAGTCATACATAGCATTAGACCAATTGAGGATGTTCAATTGTACTGCAGGGGTACCCATCCCAGATTTTTATCTCTGAGAGAAATAGAAGTGACGTGAAAGTAATGTGAATTCTATAGGTGTTCAGATGAAATGGTGGCGGACAAGGTGATGACAGGAGCCGAGTCCGACATTTTGAAATGAGTACGCCGAAGTTGCGTACATTATTGTTTAGTACGACTTAATTGGAAACTTCAAATTATACATCCTTGGAGTCAATATGCTGGGCGGCAACCATGTTCATACAAGCCGCTCCAGTGTAATGGTTTCTTTGCTGTATCCTGTTATGTTATGTTATTTCGTGGTAACTTCTTTGCGAAGCACGTAGCTCAAAGAATCACTTTCCAATGAATAAACAGCGAAGGGAAGCATCTGTTTCAGGCATCAATGCGAAAAAAGTGTTTTTACAATCGGTTATGTGGAACTAGTTTCTAGGAGCAACAAAATTGCTGCTGAAAAACGCTCACAAAATTGTTTTCTAACAAGCAGCGCGCTCCCGCTCAAGAACTACAAATAAAACACTACTGCATCACTGCAATTATTTAAATAGTACAAAAAAATACAATGTTCGCAAACAGCAATTTAGAAGTATAGCATATTTATATGATACGACCGTTTTTTGCATACCAAAAATATATAAATTGCAACATTTTTTTACAAATATGAAATAGCGGTCGGCCACCCGTTTGGATCCTAACTGTTGCATAGCGTCGAAAGTAGTGACGCAGTGAGCATTCGGTCGCCGCTGGATGAAAACAGAATGTCGAATGCAGAATGATCGCTTGATTAGGAGGAACAGAAGCAAATATTTGCATTTTCAATGAAAATCGAATTTGTTTCTTCGCATTTATATTTTTCTCGAGTTTTCGAGTTTCTAACGAAACCATAGACACCTCTCAGGATTGGAAATTCCAGAGTTTTCTTTCAATTTGTGCGTAAATTGCGGCTTCGTTGGTATGACGATTGTCGAATCGGGATGTTATACCCAAGTTTGCGGGCTCAAACTCGATTGAAGCCGTGAGTTATTATGGGGGGCGAGAAAGTTCTTCGTACGACGTGCCTTTCTTTGGAGGGGAAGTAAAACTGGCTGTCCCATGTCGTAGATTTACTGTAAGATCCTCAAGCGTAAATGAAGCCTCTGAGCTAAATTCAAGACACCTGTTTTGTCACCCAAGAAATTCCTTCTTTCTCCGCCAGTTGGTGAAAGGAGAGTAGCGGAATTTGCGTGGTCAGACGGAAGAGCATCCCAAAGTGACTCCACGTAAAATAAGGCTTCATCGAACTGAATTTGAATTGAATGGAACTGGAAGGGAGGAATGCAGATGAGGAGGGATGACGTGTTGGTGCAGCAGCGAGCGCATGCGTCGCCGCAGGCGGGGGCGGGGGCGGGGGCGTGGCCGCGTCGTGTCTCGTGGGGAGCGGCGTCGCCTGCACCGGGGCGTGTGATCCTCGCAGCGCTTTGCGCAAACAGCCGCCCGCCCCTCCGGCGCGTCGCCCGCGTCGCGCACCGCCCCGTGCAGCAAAGGCGCTGGCGAGCGTTTGCTTCGGACGCGCCCGCGGCGCCCCCCCCCCGCCACGACCCTTTCCCTCGCCCTCGACGCCACCGTCCCCGCGCCGCCCCCGCCAGCAACCTGCCCCCGCCGCCGCCCCCGCGCCCCTCCCGCCCTCCTCCACCGCGGCCCCTCCGCCACCGCCCCCGTGCTGCTGCGGGCCCAGCCGCCCCCGCCACCGCCCTCGTCGCCCCCGCCGCCGCCCCCGCCCCCACCGTCGCGCCCGCCGCCACCACCGTCCCCGCCGCCCCCGCCGCCGCCAGGCCCCTTTCCCTCGCCCTCGACGCCACCGTCCCGCGCCGCCCCCGCCAGCAACCTGCCCCCGCGCCGCCGCCCCCTCCTCCGCCCCCCCCGACGCCACCTCCCCCGTGCTGCCGCCGGCCCAGCCGCCACCACCGCCACCCCCGCCGCCGTCCCCGCGCCGCCCCAGCCACCGCCCACGCCGCCGCCCCTCGCCCCCGCCCCCCACCAGCTCAGCGCCCCCGACGCCACCGGCCCCGCCCCCGCCCCGCCGCTGGCGTCCCGACGGACCGAGCGCTCCTGTGGCGCGCGTCTCCAGGAACTTGTGCAGCTGCACGGCACGCACAGGGCTTGCCTCAGCGCGTCGAGAGGGACAGTGATCACCATTTGCCAATGAACTGCCTGTGACATTCACGTCACTCATTTGCCTGTGACATTCACCCCCCCTCCCCACTGTGTCGTAACTTCTTCTGGGGCGTTAATCTGCCGGTCACGTTCAGACACAACCACGATGCTTAATACCATAAAAAAGCAAATACCACATATGTAATTCCGTTAGGAATATGAAATTTCCAACTACATTTTCATTGCAAAGGTGATCACTTTCGATCTCTTTACTGACATACTCTAAAAGTATATAACCGTTATCCTGGGAAAACTGCATACATCTGACGAAATGCAATTTCGAAACAGTACTCAAAAACATAACACAAGGAATATTTCTTTGAGCATTCACTATTTCACACTGCGTACTTGCAAACGAAAAAAACATAATACTTTATTTCAATTCAATGGAATTGACACAGAAAAATCTTTCACGAATTGATTGGTGTCTTGTTCATTTATAAATGAGCCAGCTACATACCTCAACGAGACATACTGTTCACCTTCTGAAGGAATGAATTTTTGAAAATGATCTTTCTAGAAGTAAGCCGTGAACTGAAAACGTCACACAGTGCGCTTTTAGAGACATAATCATCTGAAAAACTATTGAGGAGCATTTCGAAAGTAAATATTTGACTAATATTGAATATTTCACCGAGCATACTTGCAAACAACAGAATGTCAATATGTCACATCAATTTAATCTACCTGCAACAAATCAATATCTGGTGAATCGATTGCATTCATTGCTCACTTATATGCAGGTGGCTCAAAATAAATACTCGAATGACCTTCTTACAGAATGCAGAGGGTAAAAAAGAACCTCTTCCCATGGAGTAGGGGTGGGAAGTGGCATATAACCAACTTACACACAATTTTGACTTTTTTTCTGATTAGTAGACAAAGCATCTTGCACTGGAGTTTACCAGACACGCAACAGGCAGCTCTTTGACGGCAACGAACGTGTACTTGCCAAACACCAGTGCGCGATGAGTCGCCTACCCATCACGGGCAGATATCACACGTGTAACTTCAGTACATGAGGTATGCCACCACGTGATAAATGATTAGTTCGTAGCATTCACCCGGAGACAGTCAGTGCAATTGATTCAGGCCCTTGAACTAAAGCAAGCTGTGTACAGTGTCCCAAAGACCAGGTACATGTGTCTCAGAGTAAACATTACAAACTTTTAGGGTTATCTAAAGGAGTCGAAAATAATAACTTTTTGCGAATAAGCTTAAAGCGAGAAATTCCACATAACGGTATAAAACATGTTATATTTTCCCCTAATATTAGGCAACTGCTTATGAACAGGTGTTCGGCAGGTTGCTTTCTGACGAAGTAAGGCGGTTCTAACCTACCGATCATGTACAAATTGCTTATAACTCCATGGCATGTAATATTCTATTTATGCTCATTAGCAAAACATCTATTATCTTCAGCTTCTCTACGTGCCCTATATTCTTTGGTCGAGAATTTTGCAACATTTATTCTGAGATGCCTAAACGGAGTGCGAGTGGGGTATCGTCCTATTAGGTGGCGCGTCAGACAAGGAAGAAATTTGCGAGACCGCTCTCTCTTCACCAAATTGCAATTGACAGCTGACGTAAACCCACTGCCCATGGACGTTCATTAGCACAACTTCTGCTGAAAGGTCAAATCGCTATTGAGACATGTTGAAACGCTTGCCAGAAATCGAGTCAAAAACCAAAATATTCTGAGATGCGTTTCAGGTCGTTAGGTCCACGGACAAAAGGTCTAATATTTGTTAGGTCTAATGAACAGGACGTCTATAGTGAACCACGTATAATGAGACATAAGGTCTACGCAACAGAGGATAGAATACCAAAAGAGGTCTACAATTAGAAGGTTCAATTAATAAGGTCTAATAGACAAACACCGAAGGTATAATATATACAAAGATATAATAGCAAAGATTCTAATTATTTATTTTTAAACTTGAAACCAAAAGTCTACGTTTTAACAATGTCAATTAAATTTTCAAAATTTTCGAATTTACGAATTACCAAACTTATCAAGATCGTAGTGATATCAACTTATACCTTCGGTCTTTGAGCTACAGACTGAATATTTTAAACACCTGTATCATTTTATGTATATTACGTACTTCCTGAATTAAAGTGCATCATTCCTATTGTGATTTCATTTCAGACTGTAACATACTGACGTAATGATATGTGAACCACATTTTGTCACGCATTTCTGTTACAGCATAACATATTCAACATTGGTGTCCGATAGACCGAAGTTTACACCAAATTGTTGGCAATAACACCAAATATTATTAGACATTTTTAAAAATTAGTCCAAATTTTCATTAGACGTGTTTTCATAAGTCTTCTGACATTCGACTTTAAAAATTAGAGCTTCTGGCATTAGACTTAATATCTTTAGACCTAACGACCTCTAACCCTGAGCTGGTATCTTGGTAACTTAATCTCGCAAATCGGTATGTATTGACTCAAGGTTTGCAAGATATTGCAGCAGAACTGTGATACCAACTCCCGGAGCTAGTCTACACGTCAAATAGTGAAGAGGATGTAGATAAGCGAGCGAATCTGTGTAACTGGAAACTCCGATTACTAGCCGCTGTCAAAGGGCGATCGACTCCCCGAATGAAGCAATCGAGTTGATGGAGTTCAGACACGTTCGCGGCGGTGCGGACGTGCTTTGTACGCAAAACGGAGGTTTCGCTGCTTCTGCCGTCAACCGCGCAAACATTCGGCAGCTTCTGCAGCTCTGGCGCTCCCTCAGTGGTCCGATAACGCGACATTTAAGAGGCGCAAACGTCACAGATGTCAGGCCTTTTTCCGTTGACAGAGTGGCCTCTGGGTTGGAGGAAGAAAGTGATTGACTTTTAATTGGATCGCGTGGCGCTGACACGGGTACAGATCGTAGCTGTCTTTTGCTGATTTATCCATGCTGTGTAATCGCTTAGGAAGTGTGTTTGGATACAAAATACCGGCACACGATAAAAATCTCTGAATCTGACAGAAATTGACAAGTGAATTGTAAATTAATTTCTTTCAGAGTTCGTTCAGTGAAACCAGAGTTTGTAAGTAATATTTCTAATGTAAGTGTAATTTCTACAATAATTTTTCGAAATTATTTTTCGTTTTTCAAATGTTGCTAATTTCGCGTTTTTTTTTAATTTCGGGCCTCAAGAAAATGTGCGCATGTAATCTCTTCCCCCATATGTCATATACAGTTTTTACTGTTTTTTGACGAAATAAATAATTAAATAAAAAAGTATAAATTCTTGTGAGGATTCTTTTCCTGAAGATGTTCGTGACATTTTCTCTACCAAAAACAGATAGTTGGTTATTATAGTTTCTACTTTCTATTAATGAACTGAGATGTTTTTAAACATTTGAAGCGTATTGCAAAATTAATATTTTTCGTAAGTTATTTTCGGGCATGTCTTTAGTGCTCTCCTATGTCAGTAAAGCTTATTAAAATTATATTAAATACTTTATTTTGTTGCTCTATGTTGAAGAGCTGCACACTTCTTTGTTTTCCCTGTTTTTTCCCGGACGCTTAAGGTAAATGCTGGGACGTTTTTTCTTTCACTTTGCGAGCTCAGGGGCAATACATATCTAAGTTGTATTTTATTTCATTTACTTAATGTGCTGTTCAATTTGTATACAAACATGTTTATGTATTACGTGTTTAGGTGGAAGAGGGAGCCTGATGGCCCGAGTCTTGTCACGTAAATAAAGTCACTATTATATTATTATTATTATTATTATTATTATTATTATTATTATTATGTATCATCATCATCTTCGATAGCGACATACAGCACTGAACTACCAACGACTAGCGGTGTTTTCCCTATTCCAGGTGTCTCCTGCCAGCGGGGCACCGCCCCACCCGGGAGAAGCTCTAAAACCCCGATAGGTCACCCAGCATGTGTGGTAGTATAGTGCATGTTAGTGTAAGTGTATGTAAGGGGGTGATGATAGAACAAGGAAAGATCGCGCGCGGTCCGTTTGATAGGGTACTGCTCCGGCATTCGCCTGGTGTTGATCTGAGAAACCATGGAAAACTACCGATTAGAGCAGCCGACCACTAGAACTCTTCTCCAGACAGTGAATGAATTCGCCCTAGCTGATAAAATAGTGTCGAATATCCTGCCGTGGTCGGGACTGGAACCTAGGACCTCCCGGTCAGAGGCACTGCAGTAACATCAGTTGATGCACTGAGCCACATTTTCCGGTGATGCTGGAGTAACATTCTCTTAGTATTCATCAGAGAAACCATGGATAATTGCGAAAGTGCAGCCGGCCATCATCGTGTTCCTCAAACCCTAGTGTCTCAATGCGTAAATTGATGTCATCTCTCTCGGTCCATAATTTCGATCACACACTTCTTTAATCCGGGAGTGTTCGCAATAGGTAGACTCACGTCAGTGCCCACACTGTATCTCTCAGATACAGCTGCACCTTTTTGTGAATGCGAATGATCTGAAGCTCTGGGAACTGAAAAACGCATTTTTTTTAGTCTGTACATGTCCCCCAATGTAAATGTTAATGAATCCCACACTGCAGAAAACCTAGCTAAATACTTATGATGGGAAAGGTAAAAATTGACAATGTACATTAACAAATCATTAAACATCTAATTATCTTGTTAAATAATATTTAATGTAATTTACACAAATGATATTTGGAATGTTCTAAACCAACATATTTTACATTATTCTTAAAAATATTTAGAAAGTCGTGGTCTTTTTCCCCCATTTTTCAAGGTTCGCATTCTTTCATTTCCCAACAGACGTCTCCTACATATCTTCTATATCTTGGGGAAAATGTCGTGACAATTTAGATAGGAAAAAACATTTTCTGAACAGGCATATGTCAGAGGCATGGGGCTAAAAATAATGTCATGGTGCACACTGCTTACACCAGGAGCACAAAATGCACTAGTGTCAGTGCATGCAACCTAGCTGACAGATATCGCGCAGCGCGGTGACCAAATTTCCATATGCCCACGGGAAAGGATTCATCAGAAGGATAAAAGTAGTTTATGCAATTAGTTTATAATGTTAAGTTTCATTGAATGAGTACATGTTTTGAAAACGAGCGACGTTAGGAGCGAGTTTTCAAATTTGTACGAATGCAATAAAGCAACATTATTATAAACGAGTTGGATAAGCTAATATTTCGTATGACAGCATTATAAATTTATAAGAGAATGAAACTTAATTTCGCGAACAACTTTCCTGTGATGTCACGGGTATTTGACAACTGTGCGAAAAAAACTGTGGTCGGCTGTTCTGTTTACCTCTACCTTCCCCTACTTCTCTCGCTGCAATTGGTTGAATGTGTGATGACGCAATCATTTGTGTCGTAAAATCTAATACATTATTTGTGCCATAAAACGCCTGATTATGAACGATTTCTTGCAACAGAAAAGGTCGTTTATAATGCTGGAGTACAATATATATATATATATATATATATATATAAAGCTAGGCGTACTCAGGTAAGTTCAACGAAGGAATACATGGAATATCGGACGACTAATGCATCGCAGTAATTCACCAACATAAAATTGCCGTGGCTTGGATCTCTATTGCGAGCGCTCCCGGGTTAATGCTGCCGCATTGACCACTTGCAGCCCCATTTCTCCGCGCGGGATCAACTTGTCCCTTTCGCCCGCGCGCCCGGGGCTGTTTGTGGGCCCGGGCCTCTCCGAGGGCGCCGTCTGCTAGTTGGCCCGACTTCCGCGTCTCCCCTAATGAGCGCCACCGGCCAGAGGCTGCTTCCGACTCCCCCGCGGCCCCCCCGGCCCCCCCGCTCCCCCGACCACCCCGCCCCGCTGCGCCGCCGCCCAAGAGGGACGCGAATCTATCGGACTCTGAAAATTCTCTGGTGCTCTGGATAAACGGAATCATGATGTAGTGACGTTTCCAGATATAATTCGCAACATTCCTGCCACATGAAAATAAAGTCAAAAACACATCAGGAAATTGTATCCATACTTTGTATTTATTACTATTCTTCTACATCATGACTAAAGATGTTATGAGTTGGCTTAATATAAAATCTACTACAGGTTGCAACAAGCTACCTAAGGAGCAGATCTAGGGACCGTCGGTGCCTCTACAATAATAATAATAATAATAATAATAATAATAATAATAATAATAATGATGATAATAATAATAATAATAATAATAATAATAATCCCTAAATTCATTACTGTACATATTACGTGTCTTTTATACATAAAATCTACTCAAAGTCGCAACCAGATTTCTAAGGGGTAGTTCTAATAACTGAGTTTCCTCTACAACACTTTGCGCAAAATACAGAGTGTTCCAAGCAATGCGATATTATTATCATCATCATATTATTTTAATGACAAATCTGTTAAATGAGAGTATTTTTTCTCCCACACCGTCACTCGTTTGCTTCTCTTTATCACTTCTCACTCAGGGTTCTGAATATGATCTCGTTAATTAGTACTCATAATCATAAAAACCAGTAATAGGACACCAATCACGATATCACGATTCGGAAGGTACCAATTTAATCTGGGATCGTCACGCTTGCAAGAACTTTTCACTCCATTACAACCAGCCGTGGTTGGTATCTTTGTTTTTGTGTCACGGTAGGGCAGTGAAATGGTTTCCGTAAGCTTAACACTAGTTATCGCCTTCTCATCTGTCGAACCCCGACATTCCCAGTCCAACGCCTAAGCATTTTTGCAGCTGCTCCAACCAGCCCTAACACGATCACGTATGTTCAACGAGAAGTCTTTCATTAGGGGCGGATTCAGATGATCTAAAACATTGCCAAAAATATCAATAAATGCCCATAAAATGTTCTAATAATGTCCTAAAAACAAAAGAAAATGACGTAAAACATTTGATCCAAACTATTTCAGATGTACAACTCAAGCAGTTGGATACGTTACTAATGTAATCGAGGCTATTTCCGTTTGTTCAAATCAACTGAGATTGCTAACTTTTCGTTTGGACTGTCAACTCAAGCTGTTGGATATGTTACTGATGTAGTTGAAGCTTCTTTCTTTTGTTCAAGTGAGCTGAGCTGGCAAACATTTGGTTTGGACAGTTCTTTAAAAGAAAATCTCTGCCTTTATTAATCGCGAAATCGGCCGAACTGACAATGGCGCCGATAGGCGTCACAGGAACCTTAGATTACATAGCACTCACAACGGCTGACATTAGAATATGTGAGCGAAGAAATTGAATAGGCTACTCAAGAATTCTGTGGTTAACATTTGTTGCATCTCGTAAACATTGTTTGAAGCAAGTGCCATTAAAATGATATTAAAACCAATCATTGAAATCAACGAAAAGTGCATTCAAAATGAAGTAAGAAAGGTAAAAAACTGATGAAAACGCAAAAAAAGGACATACAAATGGGTAATTTCTTTTTGTCATAATATAAAATGAACGTTAATAATAACGGCATTGTTCTGAGGTAAAAAAAGATATTTGATTAAAATGAGATGTAATAATGAGCATGGCCTCCTCGACCACTACCACTGCCTCCTGCGCCTTCCCCTGTAGCGCCGCTGCAGCCTCCACCCAATTAAACCTCGCGACTCCAAAGGCTAAGGCGGAGCGGAGCCAGGCGGAGAGGCTGGGCGGGGCATGAGGTGGGGAGGGGGCGGGAAAGGATGGGGTGGGACGTGGAGGGATGGGGACGGGCGGGGACGGGCGGAGAGGGACAGAGCGGGGAGCGAGGGGAGGAGTGGGGCGGGGAGGGGAGGGACGGAGCGGGGATAGATGAGCTGGGTGGCGTGGGGCGGGGAGGAGAGAGGAAGGTCGAGGAGGGACGGGAAATTGCAGAGCAGGACGGGGGGCCGGAGAAGGGTGGCGACGGGTCGTGCGGGGCGGGGCAGGGCGGGCAGGGCAGGGCGGGGCGGGGCAGGGCAGGGCAGGGCGGGTCGTGGCGGCGCGAGGCAGGGCGTGGCGGGGATGGGCAGGGCGTGGCGGGGATGGGCAGGGCGTGGCGGGGATGGGCAGGGCGGGGAAGAGCGGGGCGGGGCTGGGCAGGGCGGGGAAGAGCGGGGCGGGGCTGGGCAGGGCGGGGAAGAGCGGGGCGGGGCGGGGCTGGGCGGGGCGGGGCAGAACGGGGCGGGGACGGGAAGGGCGGGGGCGGGGGAAGGGCGGGGAGGGGAAGGGCGGGGTGGGGAGGGGAGGGGCGGGGCGGGGCGGGGCGGGACGGAGCGTGGCGGGACTTCGTCCTGCAGCTCGTGGGTCCGTCGCCGAGGGACTCCGACGGAGGAAGCAACCGCTGGCAAGCGGAGGGTGGGCTCCATCGTTCGTGCCCGGTGGGCATGAGCATGCTAAGACAAAAAATAATTCAATTGATGTAACACGCGTCGCACAGTACGACTCGCTTCGCCCGTCGTTCGACCCTCTCCGTCCTGGACGTGACCGTGGGCGGCGAAGTGGACGTAGGGCGCCCAACTTCACCCGTTGAGTCCTGCAGTCTCCGCGAGGTAGCGCAGGGCACCTGACGACCCCCCCCCCCCCGCCCGCAGAACTTGCAATGTTTCGACAGGTCAATCGAGGAGCCTGCAACGCTCGCCATCCAATTCCACGTTTTCAACATTTCGTGGGCGAATTATTTGATGATAAATGCAGTTCAAACCTCGCTGTGATGCTTCGAAGGATTAACAAATTTCAGTTTCTATAAACAGGGGCAATAGAGACAATTTTTATACATCCACATATTATACATTTAATCTTTATCTGCCTGAATTATTTCTTAAAAAATGTCATTACACCACTGTATAATTAAAAAAGTTTTAAATCATTAAAATTAAATAAAAACAAAAGAAATTATAAATATTTTTTCCTCAATTTAGAAATGCACATGGTGACACCTTTTAAAATGTTACGAAAAACAACATGAAGCTGTAACTGCATTTCTGCAAGATGTTACGGAAGAAGTCTCAACTATTTGCAGCTTCGTACAGCGTGCCCATACGGGCACGCTCGGCTGGTAAGTGTTCGAAAAATAATGGTAAGAAATGGTAAGATACTTTTATTTCAATTTTTACTTTTACGATCAATACCTGGCGAATGCCGGAGCAGTACCCTAACAAAAGAACTACGGACCACACGCAATCTTTCCTTCCTCTTCTTTCCTCACCTCTTACTTACATTCACTTATACTAACATGCACTACACTACCACATACGCCAGTGGGGGAGCTAACAGCTTGTCCCGGCTGGGGCGGTGCCCCGCTAGTGGGAGATTTCTGGTTAAGGAAAACCCTGCTAGTCGACGGTCGATCGGAGCCATCCAGCGGGGGAAGATCACCGCCACTCCCGAAAAAAAGACGTGCATTACACTCACGGGACTAATGACTAATCAGTCATTGACGTGCCACGAACCACAATCAATCACGAAGCGTGCCTCTGCCCCAAGTAGGAGACTTCGATATCACTGGTTTTAAATTCGCGGTTGTCGATCTACTGCGCGGTCCCGGCATTGCCGGCGGAGCGGCGTCGCAAGAGAGGCCTTGGTGTCGAGCGGGCTCGCTCAGGAACGGCCAAAACCCGTGCCAGTTCGCTCTCGTTCAGATTCAGGAGCAACTTGCCTCATCTCGGTGAAGTGCTCGCAGGATCCAGAGGACACGCGAAGCGAAAACCTGATACGTCCTAATAGATCAATTGTAGGACCGGGAATCCAACAGCCAGGACCCGCCTAGCTAAAGTTTTGGCCCTTTGCGGTCGGCCTCCGCCTAGGCCAGGGCTTCCCAACTGGCGGCAATCTTTTTGTGCTGCCCGCGACTGCTTTGAAAAATTTTATTATACCAACCAAATTCAGTATAATTGTACAATTCAGCTTATTTTTATTTAATGATGTATTAATTTTCTCGTTGTGCATTAATTATTAAGTATGTTGAGTAAAAGTTGCTCCTAATACGTATATATGTTTCTGTATAGTGTCAGCAGTTAGTGTAAAAACCATCTTAAAATACGGTACGGCCAGCGGCTTCACGAGAATTTGATATGTGGTCCATAAGCCCTGCTAAGTTGGACAGCCCTGCTCTAGGCGAAGCGACGTGTGGCTCTCCCTTGCGGCGGACAGCTCGCTGGAGTGGCGCCGGCTGCCACATTCCGTCGAACCATGAAACGCTTTTGCGGTGTCCAAAGTGCACGATTCCTTACACCCTTGGGCCGCGCGGCTTCCCATATTCAGTGGCGAAGCTAGGTGGGGGCACGGGGGGGGCGGTCCGCCCCGGGTGACACAATTTTAGGGGTGACACCAATTCAAAAATTTTGTTATTTTAATGATTTACTTAAAAATCATATTTTTATTAAAACATGCACTTGTTCATTACTTATACTTCGTTTTGGGGTTTTTAATTAAAAATTACATTTAAATTATTCTGAATTAAACGCAGTTTTTAATATAATATAAATAAATGTAATGTGCAAAAATATATTTATTAAATCGTGTATCAACTATTCATTATTTGTTTTTATATTTAATGGAAGGGGGGGGGATACCATTAGTTTCGCACCGGGTGACACCAACTGAAGCTACGCCACTGCCCATATTCTTCAGGTTCCTCTCTCTCTCTCAGACTTCAGACCTGTTGGTCTGTTGCGACTCGTTGATCACTCCATCTTCTTTTCACTCTACCAATGTTTCTTCTCCGTCAAGGTGTGCACAAGGGATGTTAAGGAAAACCATTATTCAATATTATGGTCTTTCCGTGTACTTCTATATTCTCCAATTTTGTCGTTTAGAATGTAAATTCCATCATTCTCCAAGACTCCTTTCAATCTATCTTAACTTGTTACTCTTAGGATCGACCTCAAATATCTCATTTTAGCTGCCTGTATTCTGCCACAGTATTTGGAATTTAAAGCCCAGTTTTCATTTCCATATACGACAAAAGGTACTGCCATAACTATCTAAAATTTTAGTGCTCTTTTAATGATGGCACTCAAAAAGGTGAATCTCGGGATCTTTCAACATCAAGTTTCCTGAGGCATCATCAATCCCTTAGAAATCTAAAACTATTTACTTGTTCAATTATTTTATCATCTAAAACAAGCTTGTATATTAATATAGACATACAAAATTTCAATTATTCATCGAACTTTGACGAGAAATAAACCGCGACACGCACTTTAATAAAACAGGTCATTAGTGACCGGTTCAGTGTTTTGCGCATTTCTGAAAAACTAACAATCTGTTCGAAAAACGGATTTCACCAATGAATTTGCTTTGAGAATTTAAACATTACTGTTTTTCAGCGGATGCGATATTCCGTCTAAAATCGCCAAATTTCGTCAATCCTTTGATCGACGAAATTTCGCGTTTTTTGCTAGCATTAAAAGAAGACAGAATATGCACTTTTCTGCAAAATTATAAAAATTATTTTTATTAAGGAAGTAAAATACTATTTCAAACTTCAATATAGAGTTACAAAATTCCGTTATTGACCACATTTTGACAAGAAATAATTCCCGAGACGCACTTTAATTAACAGGGTCATTAGTGACCCGTTCAATTTTTCGCGCATTTCTGGAAAACTAACAATCTGTTTGAAAAACGGAATACACCAAAGAACTCGCCATGCGAATGCCAACTTCACTGTTTTTCAGCGGATTCGAGATTCCGTCTAATATCGCCAATTTTTGTCAATCCATGGATCGACGAAATTTCGTTTTCTTGCTAGCAATAAGAAACGTAGAAAATGCACTTTTCTGCAAAATTATACAAACAATTCTTATTTCGGAAGTTATATATTACTTCAAAATTTAATATTGAGTTACAAAATTTCATTGTTGACCGCATTTTGACAGGAAATAAACCCTGAGAGGCACTTTAATAAAATGGGTCATAATGTGAACGGTTCAATGTTTCGCGCATTTCTGGAAAACTAACAATCTGTGTGAAAAACGGATTTCACCAATGAATTTGCTATGAAAATTTAAACATTACTGTTTCTCAGCGGATTCGATATTCCGTCTAAATCGCCAATTTTCGTCAATCCCTTGATCGACGAAATTTCGCGTTTTTTGCTGGCAGTAAAAAAAGACAGAAAATGCACTTTTCTGCAAAATTATAAAAACATTTTTTTATTGAGGAAGTAAATACTATTTCAAACTTTGATATAGAATTACAAAATTTCATTGTTGACCGCATTTTGACAGGAAATAAACCCTGAGAGGCACTTTAATAAAACGTTTAATTAGTGACCGGTTCAAAGTTCGCGCATTTCTGGAAAACTAACTATATGTTTAAAAAAACGGATTTACCCAAAGAACTCGCCATACCAATGCCAACTACACTGTTTTTCAGTGGATTTGATATTCCGTCAATATCACGAATTTTCTTCAATCCATGGATCGACGAAATTTCGCGCTTTTTGCTGGCACAAAAACTAGACTGAAAATACACATTTCTTCAAAATTATACACTGTGATAAAATAATGAATTATTTACTTTACTTTTAATTTGCTAGCTCAGTTTTTTTTGGTTCTATACGATGACACCACGCTTACCTGCAGGCTGGTTCTCACCGGGTTGCCTTCTATACAGAGAAGCCTGAAGTCTGAAATTATTTATATTGCAAGGAATTGCATCAAATTTGGCACAACAATAATTTCATTTATTGAAATTGATTGAATTTAGATTAACAATATTAATGTGATTTATTGCATGCATCTGGTTAATACGGTACCGAATTGTCTAAGCGTTGTAAATGAGGCCCCGCAGTTTGTATCACCCTTGGCTTCCGCGCCGAAAATCCCTCTTCGCGCCGGTCGTCGCCAAATTCATCTGCTTCTCTCTTGATGTTTTAATTTACTCCTTGCAAGAACTGTTCCACTACTGTTCCAAATTCTATTGTCCCTATTACATATAACACGGCAATGTCCCACTCAAATTGATCAGACCACCTTCGCCGCAGCTACCACCACGATGCCTCTCAACTAACCAAAACTCTAGTTCCGAGCCCCCTCCTGCACGTAAACAAACATTCGTTACCTAGTAACCGGTTCGCACCGTCCATGGTAGCGCGGTGTTTGTTTTCCTGTAATATCGTCTCCTGTATTATTTCAGTAGTATACCTTTGGGTTCCGGCTCTCACACGCAACCAATCTTTATAAATGAGGGCTCTAAAGAATGAGAATTTCACGGAGACTTCACGAATTCCATTTTTGACTTTAAAATATGGATGATTTCTTTAAAAATCGCATAGAAATATTCATGTAAAATGCAACCCGCATCACATGCCAACCTATATCGGCAAATAACTCAAAAACAAAGCGTTTTAGAGCATTAAAAAGTAACGTTTTGAGGCCAAATGCCTCAAAGAAAGGTTTTTTACACTATAATCTACAAGATGAGACATTCTCCGATCCGTTCAATTACCTTTCGGTTCCACGCTTCAATACTATCAAGGCCACCTCAATATATCAGTCCTTCTTGCTGGTAGCAATTTTTGTGGCGACACGATTAGGAGGCTTAGATTCGACAATCTTTATTTACGCTTTCTGTTAACACCGTAGTCTGTGCAGTCTGACGAGGTTTATTTGCATAATCATTAATTCAAAATTTCCTCTCCAGCAACAACTAGAACTACAATTATAGTTGCTTGATACATATACCTATGAAGATTGTTTCTTATACGTGTAGTGAAACTATTCAATGAAGGTTTTTTCATGGTCTTTAAGTGTTGTGTACTTAATTGTGGAAGGATGTGAAGAGTGAAAACTGTTTGTGTTTTACCTGTACTAATATTTTCGTTATCATTCGATGAAATTTTCAAGTCAACGGGTTCAGACACGTAGCTTTCTCAAAAGTAAAAAGCGAATATTTTTGTGACTAACACGAAAAACTAAAACCTAATTGACAAATAATATTGAATAATTACTTCAAATGTCTTTAAGTAAGTGTTGGGAATTGTTCCAAGCAAATTCTCCATGATATTGAATAAATATTTATTGAAAATTTCTTTTACACATTAATGGCATTATTTTTTTATTTTTATTTGTACTTGAGTTAGTACATTGCAAGTTACCTTTATAGATACAAATAAAAGTATAGCAGTATAGATAGTAGTAAGAAGTATAGATACAAATAAACACGTTTCTTTAACTACTTTCCCTCTTAGAATGAAAATAGAAGGATAGGGATGAGTGTGGGGTCTAACATGCGAAAGTTCTCGCACGGGTACGCAGAGGTAGTGGGGGAAAACTTGTGCTATGGCACAACACAAAGAACAAACTTTTTAAAGTAGCTAAAGTAAAATAGCTTGAAATAAATGGAAAACAAAAATCAAAACGCGCTAGCCTACAATACTACGGGAATCAATTAAAAAACAACTAAATTTAAAATTATAAAAAGAATAGTGCAAGTCACCCGACAACTGCCAACGACTGCAGTCCAAACGCACGATTTAAATGTTGGCGGTATCTGGAAGTATGTACACCAACGCCCAACTGCAAACTCATATTGTTTAAAACACCGTTTGATATTAAGGTGTCGGTTCGTTAAGATATTAAAAGTGCAAACATAGTTTGAGCAACATTCCCATGTACCGAAGTGGGCTTACTAATGCCTACTAAATTGTTTCTAATGCTAACAAATGGTATTTAGTACTCAAAGGTGAAAACTTTAGTTTGATTATTTTTTGGCTCGGAATTGTTTTTCTTGAGGTATGTAAGGACGCAGAAAATAATTCAATACTTTTTAGCATAGAAATAATTTTTCAATTTTCTCACCCCAGCAAGCTGGCACCCTGACTCTCCAAAACCCAGTCGGTGCTTCATAAGAAATCAAGGAAAGTTAAATAATATTGCAATGAGTAGGTCTGTTCTTGCCCGATCCGGTATTTTCGCACTACTTTACTTGGCTTTCTCAAGAGTAAAAACCTTTTCCATTATTTGACTATCAAGGAAAGCAAAAAGCTAACTCTGAAGGAAGATTGAAAATTTTCTTCAAATGTTGTTTTTAAAGAAGTATGAATTGTTCCAAGAACATCTCTCTATAATGTTGAATAAACTTTAATTGAGAATGTGTTTCAAACATCAATTGCATTGTTATTTTGTTTGATATTCTGTAAGTACATTAGTAGTTCCTCTCCTTTATGGAATTGATAGACAAATGGATAGGGAAAGGGTGGGATTTAACATGCGAGAGTTCTCGCACGGGTACGCTAGTTTTGTATATTACAACACACTATTTTTATTTAGGATGTAAAATACTATTTTAATCTTTAATGAGTGAGAACCTTCGAAAACAAACTTGGCTTTGCTGGAAGATATGTGCAAATTGTAGAGCTTTAGAAAAACACATTATAGGAGTATGTTAGTGTATACAAATAAAATATAATATTTTAAAGTAAAATACATTACACAAAATATAAAATCAGAAAAAAGTTTTTAGTTTACTTTTATTTAAAACTTTATCAAATCGAGAGAAATTTATCTATAATAATTTTCCTAGGGCACTTAATCATTTTTAACATCCTTTACTGTTGCATCAAATTCTCTCTTTCAATTTAACGTTGTTGAGTCACAAAAAGTAATTTTTGGCTTCAGAATGAGTTATATCTCCGCCCAAGCGGAAATAATTAACTTAAGAGTGAAATTAAATTTACTGTTTGCTGTAAGCAATTTCAGGAAGTAATTAATTTTTGAAGGAATTCATTTCCTACGCTCTTTTAATTGGCAAATGGAGTAAAAAATGTGTAACCGATTTTCTTTCTGTCTCATTTGTTTTGAAGAGAGAAATGACTAATGAAACGTGTTTGGTAATGTTTCATTTGCATCAAGTATGAAGTGGAGCAGAGTATTGCTTGTGCCATGGTTATCGCCGAAAGCAAAACGAGGTTAAATGAACAATGTGGTACGATCAATTTCTACGCAGAAATGCTAGAAGCGACTTAGTACATTTTATTATTTATCATTTTCTTAGAGAGTAGTGGCATCATTACTCTGATTTTAAGATGAAAATGCTGTTTTCTGCATACCAAATTAACTGATCACGTAATTTCCTTCTTAGCACCAAAGGGATATATTTTCCTTCATAACACATTTCATTAAAAAAATAATTGTTTTAAGGTTTTTGGTATACCGGTAAGACACTTTGAATTTCTCTTACAGGCATCCTCCATTAAAATTGCGTAATATGGAAGAAATAGCTTAAAACCGCAAGTGGAAAAGCACTGTTTTAAAAATGAAAATTGCTTCGTTTTGGAGCCCAGCTTCAGACAACCCTTGAACTGAATGCTAAAGCATTCTTGACCCGCCATGACAAGCCCCATTAACACATGAATTTACTTTTACATAGATTTCGAGGTTTCCCTCAATTTTGACCACCCACGCATTCCAATGGGTGCGATAACTCACAAGAGTTAAATCTGCAAAAGGGTAAGGGAACTGTTTCTGTAGAAAAATATTAAGAAACATAATTCGGGTCCTGTCTGTCACCCACATGTTTAATTGAATTTTCACCGACAGATTTCCCGGACGTAATTCCCATGCCCTCAAATGACACTCGCATTTGCCCAGCACGTACTTCCTTTGACTATCATTTAATATATAATGAGTATTTGAGTGCTCAAACAATGAACACCAAATTTACAATTCATCCAAAGTAATTATAATTCATGTACTGAGGAGTATAACTTTACAGTAATAATTTAGGAACTCATTCATCATATTGTCGATTTGGATTCCCAAATGATGAATATTTAATTTACAATTTAAGTTAAGTACCAAAGTAATGAAAGTTCATGAACCGAAGAGTATGATTTTACACAGGGTGATATTCCAATTTACAAATAATTTTTTAATGAGTGCTTGAGTGTCCAAATAATATACATCAAATTTACAATTCACCCATAATAAAGTTTATGCAACGAGTACCATTTCACAGAAGGTGATGTAACAATTCAGAAATCGTTTTACCTTTTAACATAATATGTATTTGAGTTCTCAAATAATGAACATTAAATTTACATTTCACCCAGACTAATTAAAGTTCATGTAATGACGAATATGGTTATATTTCATCTACAGCAATGATTGGATAATTGGATACACAAATAAACGCAACGTAATGAATATAGTACAACGTGATGACGAAATGTTCAAATTCAAACTGTCCCATTATATATGTTGAGACTAAATTGAAAATCTATATAGGAGTTGTAAGGCTTTTTGCTTCATACTCAGGATCCGGTGTCGCCTTTAAACACAGATCAATCCGTCTTTTTTAAGGTGCTCAGGATTTGCTTTTTTCTTGCTTTAAATTAATTTAGATATCAATTGGTCTTCTGGTTTTGGAAATGTGACTGAACTGTCAAAGCTCGACGAAGGAGGTGTGAAAACTAGTAAAGTGACTGAAGTTATAGAAGCGAATGCCGTACGCAGTTTGCCAGCTTTCAACTGGAGGCGTTGCGGAGCGGAGAAAGGAATGGGACACTTGATTGACTGATTAATTGATTCGTGATTCCCAGCGCGTAAACTACTTAGGTTATTACTCCCGTAAGTGTAGTGCGTGTTTTTTCATCGGGAGGTGGCCATGATTTTTTTCCCCGCTGAATGACGAGATCTGGCGCCGACGTACCGTCGACTAGCGGGTTTTCCCCTCAACCAGGTATCTCCCACCAAAGGGGCACCGCCCCAGCCGGGACACGCTGTAAGCTCCCGACCAGTCTCCCTGCATGTGTGGTAGTGTAATGCATGCTAGTGTGTGTGTGTGTGTGTGTGTAAGGGGTGAGGAAAGGACAAGGAAGAGGAAGGAAAGATCGCGCGTGGTCCCTGGCCAGTTAGGGTACTGCTCCGGCATTCGCCAGCTGTTGATGGGAGAAACCACGGGAAACTACCGATCAGAGCAGCCGGCCGCTAGAATTCTCCTCCAGACAGCAACTGAATTCGACAAGCTAGCGTCTAAAATCCTGCCGCCGTCCGGGGATGAGACGGGATTAGAAGAGGATCGTGGTGAAGGGAGTTGTGAAGGCTTGGAAAGTGACAGAACTGAGAAAACTGAGAGAAAAGTCTCTTACGCGTTTGGGCAATTTGCAAGTGAAGGCGTTGCGGCGCGGGGAAAGGGATGGGGCAGGGTGGGGTGGGGTGGGGTCTGTTAGGCGCGGGGATGGCTGGTGATGGATAGCGGGGCGGCGGGGGGCGGGGAGGTGGCTGGCGTTGTGGGGATTGGCGAGCGTGAAGGGGAGGGGCGCTGCGGGAACAGCGACAGTGCTGGCCTCCGTGCGGCGGGGCGCGGAGTGGCTGTGTGCTGTGCGGCGGGGCGCCTGGGCGCGCGAGAGGCAGCGGGGGCGGGGGCGGGGACGGGGACGAGGGCGGTGACGGGGGCGAGGCGCGCTGGTCGGTCGAGCCGCACGGGCGCAGGTGGCCGCCGGCGATGTGGAGGGAGCTGCCACTGTGGGTGCAACCTACTCTGTCCCAGGGCACACCACCTCACACGACGCAGGCAAACAGCTGTTGCCGACGCAGCCCTCTAACGGAAATGTTGTACAGTTCGAAGCCTACGGCGGTCGGCTGCTCTTTCGTAATTATCCATGGCTTCTCTGATGAATACAGGGGAATGCTACGCCAGCATCACCGGGAGAGGTGGCTCAGTGTATCTACTGATGTCACTGTAGCGCTTCTGGCCGGGAGATCCCAGTTTAGACTCCTTCGCCGGCAGGATTTTCGACACTACCTTGTCAGCTAGGTCGACTCCAGTCGCTGTCTGGAGAATTCTAGCGGCCGGCTGCAGTGATCGGTAGTTTTCCGGGGTTTCTACGATCAACACCAGGCGAATGCCGGGTCAGTACCCTAACAAACGGGCTAAGGACGGCGCGCGATCATTTCTTCCTCTTCGTTGTCCTATGCTCACCTCTTAGACACTTCCGTGCAATACACTACCTCACATGGCGGAAGACCCGGGGTTTAGAACTTTTCGCGGCTGGGGCGGCGCCCGCTGGTGGGAAATACCTGCTTGTGAAAACCCCGCTAGTCAACGGTGGGTCGGCACCGGATATCGTCATCCAGCGGGGGAAGGTTACCGCCACCTCCCGATGAGAAATCATGCACTTCACTTACAGAACTACTGACGTCGGTGGTCGACCCTCCCGTAATCACTAGCAATCTATCTATGCCAGCACCCTATGTAATGAGCCATATATCGCATCTATCAACTTACACAAAGACTGTCACACATAGACAAGCACCGCACTATCATATTATCTGAGAAATCAGACGAGAGGTTAGTGTTGGTACCTGCTGAGGCGGCTGGTGGAGATATGTGCAAACCCCTGCAATTTGACGCTGAATATCACAGCTTTTATATGGAGAGGAACTCTGCCCCGTCCCGATATAATATGCACAACATTTGCGAGGCAAATGACAATAGCAATAAACGTGTCGCGAATAAAACATAATAAACGGTCGACAAACAGTAGAAGCCCGTTTTAGCTGTCTACTCGTGCGTTTCAATCCCTTTTGTGATGTTAGGTCAGTTACTTGGAATGATGTCCAATCGACCTGAAGTAACGAACCAGGAAATTAACTGTGTAAAGTAAAGATTTCTATGGAATGAATACAAAATAAGTATTGTAGATTTTTAGCCGGTTTTAAATCCAACGAAATCTCCTATGATTAAATGTTTAAAGTATTAGTGTTACATTACATATAAATATTTTGACTCTAGGATTCGGTACTGAAAAGATTAGATAATTCCCTTAAAATATAATAGTTGCTATCAATTGTCTTTGAGAAAAGTAATGATGTCTTTTTTAATCAATGAGGAAAATTTATATCACATGTGGAAAGTTAAACTTAACCAAAAGAAATGTTAAAACGTACAGGATGATATGCATGCACGTTAATGAGATATCCAAAACCTATTGTGTTTTGGATTGACATGGTGGAATAAGTTATTTAGATGTCTTGAAGTTGTTGCTGAAAATTTTATCAAGAAATTAGGATTGCGAAAGAAGGAACGCAAAAACTATTAGCTTCTTAATACAACGCAACTGAACACTTTCACGAAATTACGAACAATAAATAATTGGGGAAATGCTTAACGACCAAATTTTTATATTCGTGTTAGCTTAATAGGACTTGGTAAGTAGTATCAATATCATTGCCTATAGTCTTTAGTTTTGTTTTTGGTTTGTAATTCTATGTTTATATCATCTTCATATCCGTTTCCTGGTTTTGGCAACTCTCATTGATATAAAAAATGTGGTCAAAATATCTTTTAATTTTTACTGCAGCCTTTGGAAAGCAGCAAGTAAAGGGGGAAAATAAATAAATAAATGACACTAATAATACAGACCTTTGTATAAAAATATCAAAACTGAACTCGCTAAGCTACTATAATTAATTATGGACCGGAATTTAGAATTTAGTCACAACTAACTATTCTTTTCTCATCGCCCAACATTGTAGTCATGGTGTATGTTTGTGTGGTGAAGATGTATGAATGTCCCTCACAGCCTGTGCAGTTCCTTAGTATCCACATTATGTAGCAAATTAATCAATTATGTGCACACTCATTTGGAGGTTGAAAGGTAAGTAACTTTACATAAAATTTAAATGTGTTCACTGCATCTAGTGTATAATAATTGACATGTTTATGGTAGCTAAATGTAATAGTGTCCTCTCTCCCAGTTTTATATAGCCTTAAGGATGGAAATATATTTTCTGAAACGTTGTCAAACCATGATTTAATTAATTTTGCTCCTACTGTAGCAGTAAGGCGCATTAACCTGACTCCAATATAATATTTTGGTCGCTAAGTATTCTCCAATAAATAATTTGTAAAGAAATCCCTTCTGGGCGAATCCTTATTTTCACGCTATTTCCACACTTCAAATTTTGCCTGTAGCAAACAAGTGAAGTCCTACTCCACTCACTCACATTTTGAGATACCTGTCCCCGATACCAGCGCATTGAAAATCACGAGAAAACCCCAACAATTCCCCGGTCGAAAATATCCGCTTGTTATGTTCTTTAGAGATCATGAAGTTGTTGATGAAAATTTCATCAAGAAATTAGTATTGCGAAAGAAGAACGCAAAAAAGATTAGCTTCATAATACGACGCAACTGAACAGATTTTCATGAAATAAGAAATAATAAATAATTTGTAAAGAAATAATTTCTTGGCGAATTCTTATTTTCACGCTATTTTTATACCGCAAATTTTGCCTGTAGCAAAAAAGTGAACTCCTACTCCACTCACCCACACTTTTAGAGACCAGTCCCTGATACCGGGTCATTGAAAATGACGAGAAAACCCCAACAATTCCCCGGTCGAAAATATCCGCTTGCAGCTCCAGCGCGGGCTGGGGAAGTGGGCGTGGCCGGCGCTGTGTTGGGCCATTGTGCCGCCGCGCAGCGCCACCGTCGCCGCTCGACGCATTTCCCGGACAAATCCACCTCCGCTGCGCCCAACCGCCGTGACGACGAGGCTGGCGGCGGCGGGGGCGGGGGCGGGGGCGGGGGCGGGGGCGGCGGCTGCGCATGTGAATAGCCTCCCCGGCCCTTCCCTTGCGCTCGCTCGGCGAGAAGTGCCCTCGGGGAAGCCGGCAGGCCGACCGGCCAGGCCTTTCGTCTTCATGCGTTCCCGCGGGCCCTTCACCGCTCGCTCCCTTCACCGCCCGCCCCTTCACCCTCCACCCCTTCACCGACCACCCCCTTCACCGCCCAGCCCTTCCCGCTGCGCTGCACTGCGGACAGCTATTACGGGCTGCCCCGCCCACACACACACACGTGTGGGACGGGGTAACCATGTGCAACCACTGCGTGAGAGCAGACAAGGTGAAACTGCAGGAAACTAGCGTAGCAGTCTGCTAACTAGAAGACCTTCGAGAATATATAACCTTTTGCACTCGTAAGCAAGGAGCATAATACACCTTCTACAGCTCGTGCGGCGTGTCAGAGGTGCTATGAGAATAATTGCTTCTAGCTCGTAGCAGTATGTAATGTGACACGTCATACAACTCGTTGGGCAAGTCTCAGATGCCACACCAAAATCCCGAATTAACTCGTTGGGTATGGCACAGATGCCCACGTATTTTCCTGGTTTGAAAAACAGCGTTTTCATTGTTGAATCGATCCGGGCTACTATTCTATTTGTAAACAATGTCGACGCAATCATGTGAGAGTGAGCTGGAAAAGGGGAATGCAGAGAATCGGCTCCGAGCTCTGCAGCCTCTTTCCATTATCATCTTAGACACGCCTTACGAGTTGTAGGACCTCGCAGTGCTCAGAAACCTCCAACCGCAGAGAGCATTCAGGGGTGGTATGCCACACGCACCCAGAGTGCAAAGAGTTAAAGGTTTCATTAACAGAAACAGAATTGGAAAAAGGTAGAATGTACATATAAATGAACGAGTATGTACGGATGTGTGTCGCACATAAACACAAAAACTACTTCACCAATTGGTCGTGAAGTTTTCATGCATTGTACTCATTACTAATGGAAGTGTCTAAAGAGTGGTTTGAATAAAATCGGACTTGTGAGAGCGTTATTGATGAGGATTTATTCGTTTATGACCACTCAAGCGCCCCTGAACTCTATGCAAACTGCCGTACAGTCAAGAATGAAACGAGTTTTGACAGCAGACAAGTATTCTTTATCTGCGATTGTGAGACATCAGCCGGAATAATTACTTGAATATCAGTTAAGTAAATCAAATTTCTCCAAGATAATGCCATAGCGAAAGCTTGCCCAAATTTGAGAGAGAACGTTTTAACATTAGGGTACTTGACAACCACGTCCAAACCACGACAGAACAAACCCAGACTTGAGAGAACGTTCTTTTATTTATTACAATTGTTTGAAGAGCATAGCGTAAAAGGTACTTACCAATCACTTGATCAGTAGTGTACGATGTGTAATTCACTGCAATAGCGAAGCATCGCCGGATACATTAGTCACAAAATTATTGTGATGTTCAAGAGAAAATGATGACAGAATGAATAATGAACAGTAAATAAAAAAAATAAATTTTGTTAAGCACCAGCGAAAATACTGATGAACAAAACCTCATGGAATAGTTTTCCAAAAATTATCACACTGCTCAAAAGCAGCAAACAAAAACATATTCATAAAATACTCCAACAAATTAAATATTTTAACCCAACAGTCTTCATGAAGACAGCAATGACATCGTAAATGCGGAAACTCAGTACAACAGTTCTTTACATACCAAGAAGTTTAAAAATGTAGGTCTTCTACAACCCAACATGTGAAAAGCAGATATTTAATGTCGGGTGGTCTCTTAATTGGATACTTGCTGTTGCAAGACTTCAGCACTTGACACACTGAGTTAGCAAAGTTAGTAGGTAAGTGCATTACGAGAGTATGCTGAAAACGCAATAAAATATTTCTGTTTTTTGTTAAAATCAAAAATGTTTATTGTTTCTTTCCAGAGTTCCTCAAAATACAACGGAACGATAGACACGTCTCAAATGGACGGAGACTGAATAGGTTTCTTTCAATTTCTGTTCGCATGGGAAACTAATAATGAAGTTATAAGTTGAGAAAATTTGTGAGAAAATCACGATGTCTTTGCGACGCCACACGAAACACACACACACACACACACACACGAGCGCGCATACGGACACTAAGAGGTCGGAGTTTGAACCCGCGACACATTGTAATGAGACCTATTGCAGGGAGTCTTAGATGCTCTTGTAACTTTTTCCAGTCAGTTACCCTACAGTCGTTTTACAGGAATTAATATCTGTTGAATGCTTTTTAGTGAGGTCAAAGATACCACGCACTTACATGCTAAGTAGAAGCCTGCTGATAAACAACGACGACTCATGATACTGAAAATCAGCGGATATTTTTATTTTTCATACATTTCCAGTGAATGGAAAAACACTGAATTAGACTAAATTGCACTTCATTAGATGGAATCAGGTTCAATTCAACATGCTTGTTTTTCATACCTCGCCAGACGCCTAATGAAGCCTATCTGGAGTGAAAGGGGGCTTGTAAGACGACGGCGTTCAGAAACGCAGACGAAGTCGGAGGCGCAGGACGGAAGGCAGAGGAGCTGTGAAATGTGAGAGGTCGAACGCGGTGCTCATGGAAACGAGGACGACGCACACAGAGGTAAAGAGCAACTCTCCCTCAAACCGGAGACAAAACTGGAGAGTGTTAGTATGTAAGGCGCTACTGTCACTGGGTACAGCTGCAGGTTAGGCTTGCCAACATCTTCACATAAAAATTGGATCATTGATGAGAAATACGAAAAATGCCTTATAAATGTTCTATCATTCATATTACATACATATAAGAAACCGTTGAAGGAAGCGGGGACATCGACGGTATGTTTTGTAACATTACACGCCTGCTTGTGTCTCGTAAACCCATGCAGCGGCCACGCAAGTTTGAAGTACCATAGGGAACAGTTCGTATTTGAGTTCCAGTAAGAAGGTGCTGCAGGAGAGCGCGCCACTGTAATGGTCTCCACTACGGTGCATGGGAGTTAAGAGGCCCTGGCAAAGAGGGCGAATGCGGACGAGGGCGGAGGGACGGAGGGCGGAGGCGATCGGGGGCGGGAGGGGATGGTGGCACTGGAGGTGGAGGGGTGGGGGCCAGGGCGGGGAGAGGTTCAATGGCATTACACCAGTACCTCGTGTGAGGGCGCGGCGGAGGCAGTAATGAGGTAGCCGCAACGTGTTCGCGGCGGCCAATTACTCTGCTTGTCAAGCACCGCTAAGAGACTCGCTAAAAGGGCAGCGAGCCCAGCACAGCAGAAGGGAGAACGATACGGGTCTCTTCTGGCACATTCATACACGTACAAGTTGAGACCCAAAAGTCATTAGGCTGTTGTAATAAAGCAAAGATAAATTATAAAATTAGTATAATTATTGTTCGTCCTTTGAAATACATTTGATGCACGTGTTCGGACGTTCCTCCAACTTCTTCGTAGGCGGTTTTGTTGCCAAGCTTCAGTGTCACTGTACTCTAAATGAAGTGTTTTTCCCCACCCATTCTGCACTCTTGCCTTTTTAGTGGCCGAATCATAAGCAAAACTATGTATCGTCACCAGTAATTATGTTTTCTCGAAAATGTTAATCTTCCCCCATCAAGAGGAGGTTCTGGCAACAAACCCCATCGTGTTTCTGTTCTGTTCCCCACTCGTCACAATTAATTCGCGCACTAATCTTTGTTTATCCTGGCTTTTGAGGTAACAATTCGCCACGCTGACTGCTTAGCAATACTTCAACTATCAATCATTTGGAATTGACGACAGTTTTCTCTCGGCATTATTCCTTCTCCTTCCTCATACATACATACATACATACATACATACATGCACACACACACACACACACACACACCTCTACACTGTACACATCTCTGAATATACATGTCGCGAGAGATTATTGCCTCGAGACATGGCTTGTGCTCGCTTGTGTGTGTGTGTGTGTGTGTGTGTGTGTGTGTGTGCATGGGAAATGATTTTGAAAATGGAAACATTTTATTGCGTTTTCCGCATACTCTCGTAATGAGCTTTCCAACTAAATTTGCACATTCGGTGCGTCAACTGCTGAAGTCAATCAAAAGCAAGAATCCAAGGAAGAGGTCACGCGCCATTTAATTTTTCTCGAGCCTCATTTTAGCAGGCGGTGCCCCGCTGGGGACATTCGTCGAGGGGGAAATCCCCTGCAAGTCGACGTGTACACTGGGAGAGGTGGCTCAGCGCATCAACTGATGTCACCGCAGTGCCTCTCACCGGGACTTCCTAGGCAGGATTTTCGGGACAAGTTTGTCAGCTCGGTCGAATTCAGTCGCCATGTGGAGGAGAATTCTAGCGGTCGGCTGCTCTCATCGGTAGTTTTCCGTGGTTTCTCCGATCAACACCAGGCGAATGCTGGAGCAGTACCCTAAACAAACAGGCCACGGACGGCACGCCATCTTTTCTTCTCCTTCCTTGTCCTATCCTTTCCCTCTTACACACACACACTAACATGCACTACACTACCACACATGCCAAGAGACCGGTCAGGAGCTTAGAGCTTGTCCCGGCTGGGGCGATGCCCCGCTGGTGGGAGATACCTGCTTGGGGAAAACATCGCAAGTGGACGATAGGTCGGCGCCGGATCTCGTCATCCAGCGGGGGAAGATCCCTGCCACCTCCCGTTGAAAAACATTCACTACACGTACGGGCCTACTTACCTCAGTAGTTTACGTTAACAATAAATCAGTCGAAATTTTGGTTAGAAATTGATTTTCCTCGCGCACACTGCTCATCGTAACAAGTTTATTTGCCCGAGAAATATCAATCTATTTCACCGATACTTTTTAGTTCGAAGCGTGTTGATCTGACTGACGTTACCATTGTATTTTATTCGTTTCTTTGAAATGTGAGGAAATTGCATGTGTCATGTCCTCTCACAAATTTCTTCCAATCATAGAATTCTTTCGTTGGTAATGGTAATGACTAGGACCCGGATAATTATGTGCTAAAATTTAGGAAAATATGTACTTATATATGTGTTGTAATGTATAAAAATATGTACAAAAAGTAAGAAATATGTAACATTTTAATTATTACTAGCGTACCCGTACGAGAACTCTCGCATGATAAAACCCACCCTTTCCCTATCCATTTGTCTATCCTTTCAATTAAGAAGGAAAGTTGTTAATGAAACATGTTTTTTTAATGTATAAGTGTAACAACTAATGTACTTGCAAAATATCAAACAAAAATAACAATACAATTAATGTTGGAAACAAATTTTCAATAAAAGTTTATTCAGCATTATAGAGAGATGTTCTCGGAACAATTGATACATCTTTAAAAACAACTTTGAACAAATTATTAACTATGATAAATAAAATAATAAATATGATAAACTATGATAAATTGAAAACAATAGCAAAATGCATGGCCCAGAAATGGAATAACACATGGAAGGAATGTAAAGCAAGTCAACTCCACAGCCAAATTAATAACTTTTTTAATATTACAACTTCTAAAAAGCTCAACCGAAGAGGACAAGTCGCACTGTCCAGAATAAGATCAGGCCACACAAAATTAACACATCTCCACTTAATTTCCAGAACACCCCCTCCACATTGTGATACTTGTAACACTACTTTAACAATTTACCACATAATATAAAACTGCTCTAAATTCAATAATGAAAGAAAATTTACTAATCTAAATAAACCTTTAGATACCTTTCTGTATTCGACCAAATACCAGAACCAACTGATCAAGTTTTGTGAAATTTGTAACATCTTTAATGACATATGATAATGTACAATTAAGTTATATATTACATAAAATATATGTTGCTATACAATGTTAATTATATATAAGTTATGACATTTTTGTTAATGTAATTATGGATAAAATTATAATTGTATAATTGTAGTCGCTAATAACCTTAGCAGTTGCTGTGACTAAAAATAAAGAAATTAAAAAAAAATTATTAACTCCTCCTTGAGAGTTAACTTTTCGCTTTCCTTGATAGTCACAAACATAATAGAAAAGGTTTTTACTCTTCAGAAAGCAAAGCAAAGTAAAGTAGTGCGTAAATACCGATGGAGCAAGTACAACCCTACTCTTTGCAATATTACTTGAATTTCCTTGATTTGTTACGAGGAATAGAGGGGGTTTTGGAGAGTTCAGTGTGCCAGCTTGCTGGGGTGCAAAAATTGAAAAATTATTTGTATATTAAGAAGTATTGGATTATTTTCAGCGATCTTACGTACTTCAAGAAAAGCAATTCCAAGCCAAAAAATAAACTAATATTTTCACCTTCGAGTACTAAATACAATTTGTTACCATTGGAAACAATTTAGTAGGCTTAGACTTCACTTCGGTACATGGGAATGTTACTCAAACGATGTTTGCATATTGAATATCTAAACGAACCGATACTTTGAGTTTAATATCAAACGGTGTATTATTTACAATATGAGTTTGCATTTGGGCGTTGATGTACATACTTCCAGACATCACCAACATTTAAATTGTGACTTTGGACTGCGAATGTTGGCAGTTGTCGAGTGACTTCTCCTATTCTTTCTATAATTTTAAATTTACTTGCTTTTTTTAATTAATTCACGTAGTATTGTAGGCCAGCGCGATTAGATTTTTGTTTTTCATTTATTTCAAGCTATTTTACTTTAGCTAATTTAAAACGTTTGTTCTTTGTGTTGTTCCATACACGTTTTCCCCTACTACCTCCGCGTACCCGTGCGAGAACTCTTACATGTTAGACCCTATGTTAGATCCCTATCCTTATATTTCCATTTTAAGAGGGGAAGTAGTTAACGAAACGTATTTATTTGTTTAAAAAATATATAAAGGTAACTTGCAATGTACTTACACAATATCAAATAAAATAAAAACAATGCAATTGATGTTTAAAATAAATTTTCAATAAAAATTTATTCAGTATCATTGAGAGTTTTCTTGGGACAATTCACAGCACTTCCTTAAAA
The DNA here is from genome assembly GCA_031308135.1 of Acheta domesticus. Taxonomy (NCBI): domain Eukaryota; kingdom Metazoa; phylum Arthropoda; class Insecta; order Orthoptera; family Gryllidae; genus Acheta; species Acheta domesticus. The sequence goes on along the minus strand of JAHLJT010009355.1, from coordinate 2,296,827 downwards.
ACAACATTTGTAGTAATTATTCAATATTCTTTGACAGCTAGCTTTTAGCTTATCGTGAGTAACAAAAATATTTTGTGTCGCCACAAAAACTGCTACCAGCAGGAAGGGCTGAAATATTGAGGTGGCCTTGATATTATTGAAGCGTGGAACCGAAAAGTTAATTGAATGGATCGGGGAATGTCTCATCTTGTAGATTATGATGTGAAAAACCTTTCTTTTAATTTACCTAATCTAAAAATTTACCTTTTAAGGCTCTAAAAGGCTTTGTTTATGAGTTATTTGCCGATATAGATTGACATGTGATGCGGGCTGCATTTTACATGAATATTTCGATGCGTTTTTTAAAAGAAATCATCCATATTTTTAAAGTCAAAGTGGAATTCGTCAAGTCTCCGTGAAATTCTCTTTCTTTAGAGCCCTCATTTATAAAGAATGGTTGCGTGCGAGAGCCGGAACGCAAAGGTATACTACTGAAATAATACAGGAGACGATATCAATTCGTTTTAATAAAATGCTTTTGCTTAAATATTGATCTGTAGACTTAATATACTCGTAAAGAGGAAACTTAAAACACAATACTACTCATAATTCTGTTATTTACAGTGATCTCCGTGACAATGAGAAACAAATATTTGTTTTAAATACTTAGAAAAGAAACTTTTCCTAATATCTGTTCAAGGACGTTGCACCGACTAACGCAGAAAGTTACTGGTGTATATTTACACTTTGTCCCATGTCACTATTCATGGATTAGGAAATAAAAACAATGCTGGTTGACATTTAATCAACTGACTCTTAGATAGCACAAATTCCGCTTTCTTTAATAATGTTCTTACCCAAGACGCTATTGCTAGGCGTCTCTGAAAAGATACACCAAACTTTGCCGGTGGTAAATTCTGCGTTCCCACAAGGTAACAGTCTGCGTTACCACAAGGTTTAATCCAATCACCGTGAATTATTTTCTGTCCTTTTCTTATCGAACAGCTGCAGTGCCACATCACGACTTTACTTGAGATTTACACCTCACAGAAATACTTTACAATCAAGGGTTTAGGCTCGCGTGTAATAAACGGGGTAAGAAAACTGTCGACGGCGCTTTCTGAGTTGAGTTCGTGCGTGTAATTTTTGCCGAAGAGTATTAAGGTGAAGGCAGATCTGTGGAACATGCGTTGTTGGCGCTTGCTAGACATTTTAATACACCAATTTCCTTTCCGAACAGTGTTTTTTCTCTGTTATACCCGCGCTGAAACCTAGATACTGGAAGATTTGGAGTGCAACAATGCCTTGCCCTTTTGTAGGATACTGCATGCTGAAATATCGACATTTTTAGGCGATGCAATAGCGCCAATTTAAAGAGGAGGCTGCAGAAAAATTGCGTTTGACAATGCTGAATTGTTTTTTTGAGTGATTCCTTATCAAAAACATATAGAGTTGAAGAATTATACAAAAAGAATGCAGAAAAACGGAAATATTAAGAAATATTGAAAAATATGTACTTTTTAGTAAAATATCTAAATATACGTACTAAAAAGTCTACGCTTTTTGGCACTAATCGATATGAAACGTAAATATATCGTGGTTTTGACTTGTTAGAGTTAACTTACGGAAATATGTAATTACATAATTATCCGGGCCCTAGTAATGACTAAACATGAAAACAATTCAAAATCGTGTACAAAATAAAAAAAAATCAAACGGGAAAGTTCTCGAATACGTTTCTTTTCCATGTAATCGTCTGAGTTTCACCTACATAAGAGCTGCACACGTTTCAATAAGATACTAAACGGATTTCGCATATGGCCAACAGTAGCAAATCTACGAGTCTGCATATTTTGAAAAACTTATACATTGATTAAGGATAAAGTAATGGTAATCATTAGGGACGGATTTTAATGTAATGTCATTTTTCTTTTCACTTCAGAACAATGTCGCTTAGTAGAGAAATTAATTTTATGTTATGACTAAAAGAAATGGCCCATTTTTATGGATCATTTTTTAAATTGTTTTGTCTATTTCGACTAATAAGACATTTTTTTTATTTTCCCCCCTAATTTTAATGTATTTTTTGCTGATTTCATTGATTTTAATATAATTTTAAGGGTACTTGCTTTAAACAATATTTACGAGATGCAACAAATGTTTCCCCACAGAATTCTTGAGAAGCCTATTCGATTTTTTCGCTCATAAATTGAAATGTCAGCCGTTGAGAGTAATATAAGGTTCGTGTAACGGCTAACAGCGCCATTGTCATTTCAGCAAATTTCGGGATAAATAAAGACAGATTTTCAGGAAAAGAACAGTCCAAACGAAAAGTCTACACGCTGAGAGCCCTTCAACGAATTGAAGTCTCAATTACATCAGTAAAGTATCAAACAGCTTGAACTGTTCATCTGTACGGGTTTTGACCTCATTTTTAAGTAATTTTTCGAGGCTTTTAAGTCATTTTTAAGAGCATTTTATTAATAATTTTTGGCAATGTTTTAGGTCCTCAAATCTTTCCCCGGGTCATTCGTAAGTTAACCTTATTGAAATATTCTTCTCACATGAAATATATTATTATAGTAGTTTACGAAATTAGTTTATAATGTTAAGCTTTATTGCATGAAAACAAGCGACGTTAGGAGCGAGTTTTCAAATTTGTAGGAATGCAATAAACAAAATTATAAACGAGTTGCATACGCTGTTTTTTTTGTATGACAGCATTATTAATTTTTTAGAGAATCAAACTTAATTTTGAGAAACAACTTTCCTATGCTGTCTTCGGTACTTCACATCCGTGCGAGAAAACAATAGTCGGCTATTCCGCTCACTTCCACGTGCCCCCAATTCTCTCTCTGCGATTGGCTGAATGTGTAATGACGCAATCACTCGTGCCATAAAATCTAATACATTATCATTTGTGCCGTGAAACGCCCGATTATGGACGATTTCTTACAACAAAGTTGTTTATAATACCGCAAAACAAAAATAATATTTATAACACGTAAGATACTTTTCATTAATTATTTTTAATTGGATGTATAATGTAGTCAACGAACACCGCTCGCGTTTTGGGAACGACTTCCGCCTCCCGAATTTCCTGGCAATTTCGAAAGCCCTCTCCTGTTACCTTTGAGAGCGCGAGTAGAACCATACGCGCGGCGCTGAAATATGGAGGCGGCGGGGGCGGGGGCGGCGACGGAGGCTTTCAGGGTTCCCGAATCCGCTTTGGGCGCCGCCTACGCGCTCCCCTCGGCGGCTTCGCAGCCACTCCGCGGCGACTCGCGGACGGGGGCGGAGCAGAAGAGGAGGAGGAGGAGAAAGACGAAGAGGAGAGGGATAGGAAGATGTGGAGGGTTGACTGACTGTGTCCGGGCTTTTCGACTACTGCGCTTATTACTCCAGTTCGGGTAGTGAATTTTTTTTATCACGGGATGGCAGTGATCTTCCCCCGCTGGATGGACAAATCCCGCGCCGACGTACTGTAGACTAGTGGGGTTTTCCCTAACCAGGTATCTCCCATCAGTGGGGCACCGCCACAACCGGAACAAGCTCTAAGCTCCCGACATATGTGGTAGTGTACATGTTAGTGTGTGTATGTAAGGGGTGAGGATAGAACTAGGAAGAGGAAGGACGACCAATGAGAGCAACCTGTTGCAAGACTTCCCATTGCTGACAGCGACTAACTTCGCCCCAGGGAGTAGAAAGTTCCCGTTGGGGCTTGAACCCTAGGACGGACTAGCGATGGTGGCTGCGAATACTGCAGCGATACTCAATCTGAGCTAATCTCAGCCGGTGGGTTGAAGAGGAAGGGAAAAAGAGGAGAAGGTGGAGGGGAAGGTGGAGACGAAAGTGGAGGGTGGAAGGTGTAGAGGGGGGAAGGTGCGGAGGGGGGAAGGTGTGGAGGGGGAAGGTGTGGAGGGGGAAGGTGTGGAGGGGGAAGGTGTGGAGGGGGGAAGGTATGGAGGGGTGAAAGTGTGGAGGGGGGAAGGTGTGGAGTGGAGAAGGTGGAGGAGAAGATGGAGAAGGTGGAGGAGAAGATGGAGAGGGTGGAGGACGAGGTAGAAGAGAAAGTGGAAGACGGGTGGAGGAGAAGGTAGTCGAGGCGGAAGCGCCAGTGGAGGAGGACGTGGAAGAGAGAGTGATGGAGAGGGTGGAGGAGAGGGAGCGGAGGAGGTGAGGGGGAGGGGCGCGGGGCGAGCGGGCCAGCCTCAAAGCGGCAGCGCCGGAAGGGCCCGCGCGCGCCCTCCCCTCGGCCGAAGCCATAACCGTCCTCGTCATCGCGCCCGTCCGTTACGGCGCTTAACGCGCGCTTATTGACCGTGACAGCGCGCGGGCGGGCGGGCGGGCTGGCCGGCGCCTGGGCGAGCCTCACTGGGGCGACATCCCGAAGAGCTGGCCAAAAAACGAGCACTTTACCCAAATTTTATGAAACTTTGTATACAACGGTATACAGAACTGGATAATTTGATTATGATCCAGGTACATGACCAACCACAGAGAAGTTTACAAACCAAGTATTGACAATTAATCATTGAGAATTGTTCTAGTAAATGTTTCGTTCGATTGTGTACATTAAAAATGCTTTTAATATTATATTATGCTTTTCAGTTTTAATTTATTTTTTTATTAATATTTTTTGTAGAATATTATTTAAAATAAATTGGATCGTGATTTTACTTTCATCCTATTTGACTAGGGCAGGACTCCTTTGCAGGCGGACTGGTGGCCACAGCCGCCTGCAAGCGAGGGTAGAGTTAGGGAACTATCCACTATGTGGCCTTGGGTGAGTCCTTTATATCAGTGGCCACGAAACGGCGCAATGTCAAAGTTTAACTTATAAAAATTGTAGAAAAAATACCGTATGAAACTCCACGTAATGGGTATTAATATACTCGTGTGAAGTTTACCATATTCACTCGTTAGTCGCTAGTATCGTAATATTACACTCGTGTATTAATATCCATCCTTTCATAATGTACTATTAATGAAACTAGTTAATTTTATTATCTACTTTAATAATTATTCCCGAGGTAGCGGAACGTCGTTCCGTCGCGTCCCGCCAGAAATGAAGCCCTGCTTAAAATCCCCTAAACAAAACCTTTCTTTCGGTTTTTGGCCATCTTTTCGGATGTCGCCCCACCGCGCGAGGACGGTCCGTCGTCCTAGACGTCGCCCTCCGAAGGGCAGCGCGCGCGAAGGGCGAAGGGAATCCACTTTCTTCCCTTTGTGGCGCTCGTAACCGTTCGCGGAAGGGCTCCTCTCGAGCGAAGTTCGCTACTTTGAACGCAACGCGCAGATGAAGTCGGGGCGACGGTTTTGCTTACCAGGTGAGAGTCCCAGAGCGAAATGGGTACTAAAATATCGGACATTTAGTCTGTGGTCACGGGGGAAAAGTTTAAAGTCAAAAATCGTAATTTAGAGAAAACGAGGGTTGGAGTATTGAGCGAACACTTTTTCCTACACTCAACGCTATTTCCCAACGCTTTTTTCTCGTTACGCAGACGTTTGAATTCGATAGTTTTACTAAAATGAAATATAGACACTTAATTTGTAGTTTCAGAACTGAACTCAGTTTCGCTAAAAATTGCCTTAAGAACTTTTACCCCGTGATCACAGTAGTGTTGATGGGGGAAGGTTTTATTCCTTTAGATGAAGTGGGCATGCAAAAATCATGAAGTTATACTCATTTGTTGATAAAAGTTCCCAATCAGTTTTTACACAGTCAGATTTCCTTATTTTACTAATGATTGTAGGAAGTTTGTTGATAAGTTTCCAAATTTTTAGACAATCAAATTTTCTATTTTGGTTTTATTTTATTTTATACTCACTTGCTTTTTCGAGTCTCATGTTTATTTATCCTGATCTAATTCGTGTGATATCAACTTGTTTGAACGCAGTAGACAGTTTTTTGCATAACACAGTTCTGACATAAAATTTCGACGATGTTAGAACAGTTTCGAACATTTTTTTTATTTACATGTTTTATATAGGAAACCACACAGTAACACCTTCCTAATTTCTCATCGTGCCTAACAGTTACAAACACGTGGATCTGTTTATTTGAATGTTTCATCGTCGTGTGTTTTGATCAATAGCCGAACTTTTTGTATATCTTCCCTACTACTAATATCAATTTTTTGTATATCTTCCCTACTACTCTTCCTTACTACTAAATAAAAATCTTGAAGTAGGGAAGGAATACAAAAAACCTGCTCATACTGAACACATGATTACTTCTGATAATTTTAAACGAATGGTTCTTATTAACACAAGAAAAAATCATAGCAGAACAAAATTTTAAAGCGTGTTGTCTCATACTAAACATTCAATTTGCAGAACCTAATGTGAGTTATATGATAGTGCTGCATTAAATAACTGAAAAATTCGAATATGGTATTTAAAATATGTACTGAATATGCAAAATTAGGACGTTTACTTCACTATATGAAAATGAGCATGCGAGGAAATTGAATATGATATTCCAAATGGTAATAGGTACACGTTTGAAATACATAAATTATAAAACATTTGCTATGCATATTTTGAAAACAAATCCATCTCCCCTCACACCTATGTACACATTTCATACATTTAGTCTTCACAAATTTTATTTACCTTCCCGGAGATTAGAGCAACACATAACAGTACCTTAGTATTGGAGCTATTCCACAATCAGTCGAAAGGAAATGGCACTCGTGTAATTGACAAGTTTTTTTTTTATTTGGACTTTTTTATTTTTTAAAAGATGTTCCAATGAACATCACAGTCTGCCATATATACATTGTCCATATGGATACGTTGGTAAACAATATTAATAATACTGAAGGGCGATTGTTCAAGAGTACAGCATTTATAAAATAAAATACGTACACCGGACAAAAATGTTTAACAATAATAATCATAATTGAAATTTACGATGACATGCTTTCCTGGTTTTATACGAGACACACGACTACCTAAGGAAGGATTGACATTTGGAACCCAAAACATTGTATAATAAAAGTACAATATTATGAAATAGAACTTTTAATAATATTTTAATTACTGTAATAACTGCTTACTATTTCCCCCCCTTAATTATTAAGCTGGATTTCGCATCCAGGTCGGCGCTTTAGTGCGCTACCGGAGGACGCGCCTTCGTAATCTCAAAACAAAAGTCGAGGGATTATTTTATTTAACCCTAGATTACAAAAGCGACCTGTACAAAGCACTATTACAAAGGAATAGTCTGACAGTCTAAACTTCATGGATTGAAAATGTATGATATGGAGTTGTATTTTTAAAAGGTTTTTATAGATACACCTAAATAACTTGACTGTCACAGCAGACACGTACTTGGTGCTGTCCACACGTGGCTTTTGAGAAGCATTCCCAGTAGAATCTCGTCATGTGATGTTTGTTATGATCGCCGTCGTTCCATTACGATTGCTACATGTTCAAAACAAACCTTTAATGCAGTAAAGGATTTCGTATTGATCGTTCACAATATTAGGCAATACAGCGCCCAAACGAAACTGATGTAACTTCAAACGCGTGGTCTACTGGACGACGCGTGTTAAAGTTGTGTACACCGGAAAGAAGCAGGCGTACAAGGAGGTTGCGTGTATTTCACTGGCTAGTCACACGATAAAGGTACCTAGGATTTGAGAAACGGGGAGTGAGGGGAAGGGGTGGGGGAAGCTCAAGGCACTAGTTGCTTAGTCTGACAGACGAAGCCTTTGTAATCTAAGAACAAGGGTGGGTCTACAGCTATGGTCATTAGGCCCGTTAAAATATTCGATGTTATATTACGACAGATGGCGAAGATCCTCCCTGTTTGTCTGAAAGTCTGCGCCATTCTGTAGCACCACTAATTTAATAATATATTAATTTTCTCTTTGTATTAAGCATGATGAATAAAAGTCGTATCTAATATGTATTTGTTTCACTATAATCTCAGTAGTAGGGGCAAAAACCATCTAAAATGACACTAGAATTTGATGTGTGGCGCGTAAGCCCTTCTGAGTTGGCCAGCCCTGCTCTAGGAGCGGGCGGGGCGGGCGGAGACGTCGGGCGGCAGAAGCAGAGGCGACGGATCGGAGGCCGCGTAAAGAGAGATTATGTAAGAACAAGCAATTTTGACAGCTAGTGCTGGCAACATAACCGAAGATTCTGTGAACTCTCCTTCCTCGATTGGTTCGTTTGCAGTTGGCTAACTTGTAAATGATTTCGACGCTTCCTTTTGTGATGTCCTCGTCCGACGAAAATATAGTGCGCCACGAGAAATAATTGAAATGAAGTGCAGAGCTATGTGCTCTTTTGTAAAAAATTATTTCTTTTATGCACATTATATGGAATTTACTCTTTGCGTGATAAGTATTATTTTTATATTAAAACCGAGTCTTGAATGTAAGGTGCGTACTGGTGCACGTGTTTCTGAACAGCTGCCGCGGCGGAGGGATACTTCTCTGAATAACATGTCATGTTCACTTGTTTAGAGAACAGTCACTTTTGCTTGTTCTAACGCGAATTCTTCTATATCGCGCCCGCAATGCATTACGGGGCGGCTGCGGCGGCCCGGCCCAAGGGGCTCCTCCTCACTGCGATTCTTCTCACTTTGCCCCTCCAGCCCCTGCGGCCACGATGGAATATCACACGCCAGTTCGCGGCTTTCTACTTCGTACCGCTAGAAGTCGCATGATCGCAAACATTGCTTGATACGGTCGCGGTCATGCGACTGTGAGACACGCGAAATATACATATCCCATCGTCAAGACGGGCCTTGAGAGGCAGCTATGGAAAAATTGCAGTATACAATATTTCCGTCGTTGTCAAGAGACTTCGATAAAGCACTGAGCGTCAGTAACCACTATAGTGCCATTTCTACATAGCTGCCCCTGAAGCCCCTATGGCCACGATGGAATATCACACGGCATTTCGTGTTTTTCTCCGTCATGCCGCTAGAAGTCGCATGATCACAAGCACTGCTTGAGTGCACACTGCTAAATTGTAATTTAATGTTTAATGAATCAGCCAGTTTATATATTTATATTATTATTTCAGAAATCTCAGACTATTCGTTCGTATTACATTTTTTTCACTCATCCGTTGCCGGGTTAATATTAAAAAAGAATAAGTTAAATGAAAGTAAGTTAAGAAAAATTATTCAAACTAATATAAAAGTGGTTGCGTAAAGAAAGTGAAGGACAAATTGAAGTAATGTACATTGAAAACACACAAGAGATGTGATATTTAGTTCTGAAATCAATGTCGTCCATTGGAACCATAAATTACGTACTACGATACCCCTGCAACGCATGGAAATGTGGTGCAGTTTATATTCTGTTACAAATTCTCATTCGATGCAATCAACTTACTTCCCACGATATCATCTTCATCCTGTCACTGTTTTATGTGTAGTGAATAAATCATTTACTGCTTGGTAGTGGACAGTCATTTCGAGTGTATCACAGGAACTACGTAACGATAATTGCTCCTTTTGGGTACAGTTCTGCCCTGCAAATTACACGATGATATAACGCACGGTCATACAAAACATTAATGTGATTTCATTATTCATTTGTGTGGTCATAGTTTTTATCATGGTTACTCTTTGTTATAACACTTCTCTCGTTTAATGTTCTCAGAGTTTTTAATAAAATTTGCAATGGTGGTCTCCAATTTCATTTTATTTAAAGTAAAAAGGTTCTATCTAACATTTTTTCCAAAAATGACTTTATGTGATATCTGTAATGGTAGTGATGAGGTTTACATAACCTTTAAGTTACATTGATCTGCGAAGCTTATTTTCTGAGATACAGATATGAAAAAATGTTTCTATCTGCAAAACGTATGTTCAAGTTCGGGAAAAAAGGTTCTATCTGCTTCACCGCGCAAACCAATCTGTTTACATGTATGTGGACATTATCTTGTTGGCTGCGCAAAGTGTCCAGGTATTGTAAGATCTTTTGAGAAGCAGATTTAATTGCAATGTTTTGTGAAAGTGAAATTGAAGATGCTGTTTTTGAGCATTCTTGTTCTGAATACGATCCTAATGCGGCAAGCAGTACTGAAGAAGACGGGACACCGAGGCAAAATAGTGCTGTAAGCACTGTTTGTGTTAAAGCAAAACAGTTCTGTAAGAAGGTAAACATATTTTTATAAATATCGAACTATTTATTCTTTATCGGGTTTATTTGGTAACCATCCAGAATTTATAATAGTTCGGCAAAATTGAGCATTTGTATATTCCTTACGACGCCTGAGTGAATGTCTTGCTAAATCAACGAATTTATAGGTTATGCGACACAAACTATTTGTACTCCACTTCACATGTTGATATAATATTATAAAATTGCTTACCTGTAAATTCTGTTTATACCCCGCATTATTACGATTTTACTTCTTTTTGGTTAATACGTAAATGTATTGTTAACACTTCGTTTGGAGCGCATGTATCCAATAGACCCAATCCGTTTTAAGAACTCAATACCTCGCTGTGTTGTGGCTGTAACTTTTCGCAATCTGGTGACATCGTGTAATAAGAAGGATTGGAAAAAAGTGCAAGGGTCGAAGAAACATCAAGCTGGCTTAGAACATTTAAATTACAGAGGCAAGTTCATCAAGCTTAACAATTTAACAAAACTACAAATTGTGGAAATGTTTGTCGCCACAACTGCACTCTAAATATTGGTTTAGTGGTGAAATGTCGTTGGCATTTAAAATTAAATGATCACAGGTGTTGTCATTGCCAACAATGTTATTTATTCCAAGAGCAGCTTTCGATGGCTTAGCCATCATCAGTTTTATGCTGTCATCTGCAGAAAACTGATGATGATGGCTAAGCCATCGAAAGTTGCTCTTGAAATAAATAACATTGTTGGCAATGACAACACCTGTGATCATTTAATGCACTCTAAATGTCACTCCAGAAGAGCAAAGGAGATTATTTATTTCGTTTTACAAATTGGAAGGTCATTCTGAAAAGGTCAGCTACATACTGAGGACATTAGATCTTTTCCAGAAAAAATGAAACCCAACAGAAAATAGTCTAAACCTTCGAAAGAAAGAATTGTTTCTGTCATTCGTTTACAAGTTTTATGTTTCAAATAAAGAAATTATTGTGTGTAAGAAGTTCTACCTCAACACTATTTCTATAAGCCAGAAGATGGTATATAATGCACATTTACACAAAGATAAAATAACAAGAACACCAAAATTGGACGATCGAGGTAGCAAAACTAAGGACAAAATACCAAGACGTGAAAGACAGAGTGAGGGCACACATTAAATCTTTGCCTAAAACAGAGTCACTATTGTAGAGCTAGTACTACTAAGGAGTGCCTCGCCTCCAACTTAATATCACGAAAACGTACAACTCCTACAAGGAATGTTGTGTAAACGAAAAATGTCAATTTGTAAAATTATCTATATATCGGAAGATTTTTAATGAAGAATTTAATTTGGATTTCTTTCAGCAAAAGCCGAATAGATTTGATATGTGTGAGGAATACAGAATTAATGAGTTGGAAAATAATATTTCTAATGATTTAAAATTAAAATACACTGAAAACGTAGATAACAAGGAAAACAGGAGAAAGGAAAGAGAGGAAGATCATAAGATCAAAAATGAACATACAATTGCAGTGTCCTTTGATTTAGAAAATGTGATGGGAATTCCGAGAGCAAACAAGTATTTTCTTCTATAGGAGAAAATTAAATTTATTCAACACGACAGTTCATGTTTTCCCAACCAAAGATGTATATTGCGCAATTTGGACAGAAATTGACACAGGCCATTCTGGAAATGACAATGCAAATACTTTTTCCAAAATTTGGGAAACGGCATTTCAAAACTCACCTAAGGTAAAACATATTATAATGAGGAGTGACAGCTGTGTACCCCAAAACAAGAATCAGATAATGTATCTGGCAATGAAGGACTTTTAAAACAAACACAAATCGATGACATAGTTATGAAATTCTCTACTGCTGGTCACTTGTGTATTCAGGAAGTACACTATGTTCATTCCCAGATAGAGAAAGCACTGAGAGCTAGTGAATTCTGGTCACCGATTTCTTTCATGCGGATACATTTGGCAGTAAACAGAAAAGAGCCACTTAATATTATTCAGATGCAAACAATGCATTTTAAGGATTTCCATAAAAGCAGCAAACATCTTTATTTTAATAAATACCTTTCAAGTTCCGCAAATAAAATTCACTCAAAGACTAGCTGAAGTAGAGTATAAAATTAAACATTCTGATTCACAATTTTACACCGTAAATGTGCGACCATACATTTCTACAAGATGGGTGGCGAAAAGTTCTTTTTCCATCTATCCGCCTGTGCAAACGCACGAGGCGAAAGAGAAGTATTTAAATAAGGAAAAGGTAACCGATTTAGCATACATGTTGAAATGGATGCCAATTCTGGATCAAACCTACTTCAAAAAATTGCTAAAAAAACAAATATAATATTCCATTGCGGGTTCACGGGTTTTGGTCCAAAAAATAACGTATTCTAGTTTGCCGACGTTTCGGAGTTTATTATAGCTCCATCTTCAGGGCTGGACAAGTTTTCACAACACGGTTATTAAAATATTTCACAGTGATAATTACAATTATAATTTAAAAAATAAAATTATAAAAACATTGAACATTGAATATATAATTACAAAGAAAATTACAAATTAAATACAAAGAAAATTACAAATAGTTACAAAGAAATAGGACACATACCTTACTATGCGTGGGAAGTTACATAGAGAATATGAAAGTTCACATCATGAGAAACAAGCCACACAGGACAGCATGCCTGCATGCTCCTGAATGAACTAGTGTATACCCTGGGAGCTAACCAATGGCTATCAAGAACCCAGGGTATACACTAGTGGTTAGCTCCCAGGGTATACACTAGTTCATTCAGGAACATGCAGGCATGCTGTCCTGTGTGGCTTGTTTCTCATGATGTGAACTTTCATATTCTCTATGTAACTTCCCACGCATAGTAAGGTAAGTGTTCTATTTCTTTGTAACTATTTGTAATTTTCTTTGTATTTAACTTGTAATTTTCTTTGTAATTATATATTCAATGTTCAATGTTTTTATAATTTTTTTAAATTATAATTGTAATTATCACTGTGAAATATTTTAATAACCGTGTTGTGAAAACTTGTCCAGCCCTGAAGATGGAGCTATAATAAAATCCGAAACGTCGGCAAACTAGAATACGTTATTTTTTGGACCAAAACCCGTGAACCCGCAATGGAATTGTCTACAGAAAATGGTCATGAAATACAGCAGAAATATAATATTATGGCTACACGACATTTTATTTTAATAATTTTGTAATATATCATTTCAAATTTAATTGTAATTCAGTAATTTACAATAGGTTACTTTTTTCAACTTCTAGTTGGCTAAGTGTAAGTAATGACATGAAATTAAAATTGAGCACTATACATAAGATTTTTACTAAAATGTAAGCACATTTCTTTCAATTCATTAAAATTAAATAAATGATACAGTTACGTGTATATTTGCAATTATTTAAGTAATATACCAGTCAAATGTTCCTACCAACAAAGATAGAACCTTTTTGCTCGAACTTGAAAATACATATTGAGAGTAAAAAGGTTCTATCTGTAAAAATAAGGTCTTGGTTTCTACCAAAGTTACAATGCTTTTAGAATAATTATCAGTCTACAGTTTTGTGCTTGGATGTCAAGTACACTGACAAAGTTTCAATACATTAAATAAAATAGTTTTTGTTTTAGAGAGGGACAAAACTTTGAAATGCTCTCCTGTAAAATTTACTGCGGTGCAGATAGAACCTTTTTATTTTAACTCTCTCCTCCGAACAATATGAACAATATCGCACTACACTCTCAACTCCGTTCCAGACCAGTTTCGCGCGCACGATCAGCTGGAAAGCTTCGCCGCCATTTGCTGCACTCTCATTAGCCGAGGGGCTTCCCGTTCTCGGGTCCAGACAAATGCTGACCATCCTTCCCGTTCCCGTTAAACTTCGCGTTCCCGTCGTGTTGTGAACGCCTGAGATGTCCGTCTTTCAACTTTCTTTACGCTCCCGTTCGCGTTGCTGCTGCCGTTCACTAACTATTGTGGAACGCCCTTTAGGGATGGCGGCTGGCGCGCCCTGGTGGCACAAGTCGTTCCAGACTGAGCGAGGAGCCCTCAAATGATGCCCTCTTTACTTGGCCCGTTGTGCAGTTTGGCGTCACGTAGTATCCTCCGCCCTGCCAACGGCCACGTCACAGCCTGAGCGCACATGTTGGAAACCGTAGGAACTGCATGCGGCCTCGCCTCTGGCTTGATCCGGAATTTCACTCCCCGTTCCGCCCTCCTTCAGCAGCGGGCAGCGCTCAGAATTCCTTCCCATTGGGTCAACTCCTTCCCATTGGGTCAACTCCTTCCCATTGGGTCAACTCCTTCCCATTGGGTCAACTCCTTCCCATTGGGTCAACTCCTTCCCATTGGGTCAACTCCTTCCCATTGGGTCAACTCCTTCCCATTGGGTCAACTCCTTCCCATTGGGTCAACTCCTTCCCATTGGGTCAACTCCTTCCCATTGGGTCAACTCCTTCCCATTGGGTCAACTCCTTCCCATTGGGTCAACTCCTGCCCATTGGGTCAACTCCTTCCCATTGGGTCAACTCCTGCCCATTGGGTCAACTCCTGCCCATTGGGTCAACTCCTGCCCATTGGGTCAACTCCTTCCCATTGGGTCAACTCCTTCCCATTGGGTCAACTCCTTCCCATTGGGTCAACTCCTGCCCATTGGGTCAACTCCTGCCCATTGGGTCAACTCCTGCCCATTGGGTCAACTCCTTCCCATTGGGTCAACTCCGTCTCATTGGGTCAACTCCGTCCCATTGGGTCAACTCCGTCCCATTGGGTCAACTCCGTCCCATTGGGTCAACTCCGTCCCATTGGGTCAACTCCTTCCCATTGGGTCAACTCCTTTCCATTGGGTCAACTCCTTTTAATTGGGTCAATTCCTTTCAATTAGGTCAACTCCTTTCCATTGGGGAACCGAACGGTTTTTATTCAAAACAAATAAAACACGTATTCACTTATGATTTAAATAAACCTATATAACTTATTTCTGTTAACTGGAGAAATAATTTTTTACCTGCGAGAGCGCAGCTTTTGTTTAAAGTTAGTGGGGGAAGCACCCATCACGTAGATAGGATTAAAATTTACTATATGGAGATATTAAGTTAAAATACAGTATATTTTGTTACAGATTGTCTTATTTATTTTTGGTTGATTCGTAACTACATGGTCATTTGAAATCGCAGATTATTCTATTTTATTAATGTTTTATAAAAGACAATAAAGCACTCAAATTGATATCAGTGAGATTTCATTCCATCATTTCAAAACTTTATCAGAAAACTTTTAATTTTGTAGAAAGGATTATTTTTTGATACTGCAGTAAAACAAGACCATCTATGTAAAAGGGGCTTATATAAAACATGATTGGCTGTTATCTCCATAAAAAAGAGCTAATGTTAATATTCATTTCGCATTTTTTATCTGAAAAAAATGCAATATTTCAAAATCTTAGCTTTATTTCTACAAATTATAATAGAGACTTGAATTTATAATGCTGTGTTCAGGGATTCAATTTCCCCATAAATGCCAAGTTCGCGATCTATATTACAGGCAACAGCAGACGTGTTCACGAGTTAGACTTGCTTAAAGCAAGGCATTGCCAAGGATCAGCTCCTTTACACCCAAGCCACTCTCACAGGATTTGCGGGAGAAAATCTACTGTAATGCACTAAAACCACTTTCTAAGAGCTCACGAATTCCTGGAATTCCTAGGGTTCACAACGACCACAGTTTTCTAGACAGCATTCACGGTTGGGAACTAAGTAAACGAGAAATAAAAATTTAGAAGTGAAGTTATGAAGGGAATGCAGGTTCAAAAATTAACCATAGATGAATTGGAATCACAAAGGCTGAAATTGTTCAGTCACGTGAAAAGGCTTGATTGTGGGAGATGGCCCAAAAAGATTTGTGGGTGGTTTTATTTAGACAGAAGAAAAAGAGGAACACCCAGAAAGGATTGGCAGAATTAGGTTTTTAAAGATGTGCAAGGAAGAGCTCTAGAAGGGAATGAGTGGAATGATAGAGGGGTATGGAGATTGGGATGCGAGAGACGGCCGCAAGAGCCGTAAAATACTCGCAAGAAGAAAGAAATGATATTTCTTTATTAATCTGAAAAAAAAATGCAATATTTCAAAATCGTAGCTTTATTTCTATAAATAGAGGCTTGAATTCAAAATATGTTAAAGAATTAAATTTTCACATCAATATCAAGTATGCGATCTATATTGTAGGCAACAGCTGACGTGTTCACGAGTTACTCTTGCTTAAAGCAAGAAATTACCAAGGATCAGCTCCTTTATACCCTAGCCACTCTCACAGGATTTGTGGGAGAAAATCTACTGGAATGTACTAAAACCACAAGTCTCTCTAAGAGTTCACGAATCGATGGAATTCCTAGTTTTCACAACGACAAAGTTTTCTCTACTTAGGTTTTTATTTCTTGGAGTGTAGGGGCTTGTCTTCAGATATGGATGGAATATCTCACGGTATTTCGCGTCGTTCTCCGTCGTGCCGCTAACAATCGCATGATCGCCAGCACTGCTCTTAACAAACGCGATCATGCGACTCCCAGGGGCACGACCGAGAACGACGCGAGATACCGTGAGATATTCTCTCGTGAAGACACGCCCCCACGCGTCAAGAAATAAAAACCCAAGTGTAGACAGCACTCCCGTTCGCCCCTGCTTCTCCCCGTTGGGCAACTGTGCGTCGGGGCATAGCTCCACAGATCCTCCTTCGTGTCGAGGTTTCAACTTGCGTCTCGTGTCGCGCTAAATTCACCATGAGAAGTTTCGAAATTTCCACCGCCCCCTCCCCCTCCCCTTCCCCTGGGGCAACGCGAGCAGCGCATCGCGGTCACGTGACGCGGCGGGGCGGGGCGGGAGCCGTGGCGGGGCGGGGCGGGGCGGGGCGAGGCGGGGCGGCAGCGCGTCTCGGGCGAATCGATATTCCTTTGCGCCTAACTATTCCTTTGTGCGCCTTTGTCTTGTTATCGAGGATCGGCCGCGTAATCTGATCTGCGCCGCCCGCGCCCTTCGCCCGCGCCCCCGGGGCTTTGAGGAGATTCCGCGCCCCGCCCCCTCGCCCGCGCCTCGATCTGGACCAGCGAGTGGGCGAGCGCCGCCCCTTCGCCCACGCCCACGCCCCGAACTGGACCAGCGAGTGGGCGAGCACCGCCCCTTCGCCCACGCCCACGCCCCGAACTGGACCAGCGAGTGGGCGAGCACCGCCCCTTCACCCACGCCCACGCCCCGAACTGGACCAGCGAGTGGGTGAGCACCGCCCCTTCACCCACGCCCACGCCCCGACCAGGACGGGGGACTGGGTGGGCGCCACCCGCTCGCCCACGCCCCGAGCTAGACGAGCGTCTGGGTAGGCGCCGCCCCCTCGCCCCCGCCCACGCCCCGAACTGGACCAGCAACTGGGTGGACGCCGCCCCCTCGTCCATGACCCCGCCCACCCCGGGCGGACGGGCGGGCGGACGGGCGGACGGGCGGACGGGCGGACGGGCGGACGGGCGGACGGGCGGACGGGCGGACTGGCGGGCGGACGGGCGGACGGGCGGACGGGCGGACGGGCGGACGGGCGGACTGGCGGGCGGGCGGACTGGCGGACTGGCGGGCGGGCGGGCGGGCGGGCGGACTGGCGGACTGGCGGACTGGCGGGCGGGCGGGCGGGCGGGCGGACTGGCGGGCGGGCGGACTGGCGGGCGGGCGGACTGGCGGGCGGGCGGACTGGCGGGCGGGCGGACTGGCGGGCGGGCGGACTGGCGGGCGGGCGGACTGGCGGGCGGGCGGGCGGGCGGGCGGGCGGGCGGGCGGACTGACGGACGGACGGACGGACGGACGGAGGGGCCGAAGCGCAGCCGGCCGAGTGACAGGGAGAAGGGCGCATTTGGGGTCGAGTCGGAGGGCAGTTGGGCTGTTCGGTGAGGAGGCGGGTGCGAGGCGCGTTGGTGGGGAGACGGGTCTGGAGTAGATGGAGTGAGAGAGTGGTGGGAGACACGGATGTGAGAGCGGTGAGTTGACGAGGTGGGTGAAAGTGTGGAGAGAGAACGAGCGAGTACGTGAACGAGAGAGGTCGGTTGAACAGTCCGCGCAGAGACTGGTCTCGAATGTGTGAAGATGGGAGAGAGAGAGTAGGGAGTGAGAGGGGGAACAAGAGGGGTGTGAGGGATAAGTTCATAAGTTTGGCGAAAGGATGACAGAAAGAGCAAATGGACGAGCGTGGTTGCTGCAACGGCCGATAGGCATGCACAGGAATCCTCAGGGTTGTGGGGCAAGCGAACTGGTGAGCGAGTGAGAGAGGAAAGACGCTGGGTAATAAATTGAATTGAAATGAGGCCTTATTTTACGTGGCGAGTCTGGGGCCATGAGGCCTGCTCTCCCGTCTGACCACGCAAATTTCACTACGTTCCTTTCACCATCTAGCGGAGAAACAAGGTATTATCTTGGGCGTCGGAACAGGCGATTTGAATTTAGCTCAGAGGCTTGATCTTTTACGTGCAGTTAATCTACTAACATGGGACAGCCAACTTTACTTCCCCTCTGAAGGAAGGCGTTCGAAGGATTTTTTTCACCCTAAAAATCCACGGCTTCGATCGGGTTTCAACCCGCCAACTTGGGTATAACAATCCTTTACGCTAACCGTTAATCGACGCCGCGAAGTATATGATAAATATAATGAAGGAGGTGACCAAGAGCAGCTAGGTCGAATTCAGTCGCTGTCTGGAGGAGAGTTCTAGCGGCCGGCTGCTCTGATTAGTAGTTTTTGGTGGTTTCTCCGATCAACACCAGGCGAATGACGCAGCAGTATTCTATCAAACGGGCCACGGACCGCGCGCGATCTTTCCTTCCTCTTCCCTCTTACACACACACTAACATGCACTACATTACCACACATGAGTGGTACTACACATGGTGGGAGAGACCTGGTTGAGGGGAAAATCCCGCTAGTCGACAGTAGGTAGGCGCCAGATCTCGCCATCCAGCGAAGAAAAGATCATCGCCACCTCCCGAGAAAAACACGTACTACACTTACGGGACTAATGACCTAAGTAGTTGACGCGCCCGGAAACACGAATCAATCAACGTGACCAAGAGATGCGTTCTTAGCGGTTTAGCAAACGCGGTTTTGGGGGAGGGACACCGAATGACAGAACAAGCGAAAGGCGGAGTCTGTAGAGCAGTGGTGTAGCTTTCGTTGGTGTCACCTCCCCCCTTAAATTAATTATAAAAATATCAATTGCTGCATTGATTATACATTATTTTGTTAAAAATACTAACATATTTGCACATGATATTTATTTAAAATATATTTAAAAATTCTATGTAATTGAGAATAATTGCAATATAATTGCAATTAAATCATAATCTATGGTTATGATTTAAATGTATACTTATTAAATTAATATAAATAATTTTTAACTAAACTATAAAAATTATGTAATTCCAACAACAAAATTTTCAAACCACTAAAACTAAGAAAACTAACTATCAATATATAAAATTTTTAAGTAAATTATTTAAATTATATAATTACTACTATAAAAGAATGTAATTGGTGTCACCCCTAGAATGGTGTCACCCGGGGCGCGCCGCTCCCCGTTAGCTACGCCACTGCTGCAGAGCGTGCGCGGGCAGTCGAGAGGGCGGGAAAATGCCGAGGAGGGAAGGACGACGGGGATGGGGAAGGAGGCGGAAGGAAAGACAAGGAGAGGAGAGGAGGTCAAGAGGCGAGATGGACGAGCGGACGGACAAAGGCGGTCAGAACTTGCTGCTTCCAAGAGAATACGCTGAGCCGCGGTCGAGAGCGATTCTCATGCGATGGACCTCGCGGACGGTTGATGCTGACGACGATCCCCTAGTGTGGCCCTGAGCTCGACAGTCAGAATGCGCTGCTGTAGGATTTACAAGCGGAGGCTATTGATTTTAACTTGGGGAGAATGGTCCAGGAGGTATTATTGACAGTCGATTTATTTTTTAAAGTTTATAGGTATGAATCAGCAAGTGATAAAAATTCTTGTTACAGCCAAAATTTCGACACTATGTTTGGTCTCATTTTCATGGCTAAAAAGACGGAATAAATGTAAATACAACTAAATAAAATATAGGGACAAAAGGACACCACATTAAGTATATAAAATACGTTTATCCTTCTTAACCCTAGAGTGTTCGTGTTGTTGCACGTAGTGCAACTTGAATACATTTTTGCTTATGTTTCATAACGGAAAATTTCGGAGCTGGAGAGTTTTTCAAAAGCAGAGTCTGTCATCGAATGACGTTTGAATAATATATATCAATCAGTTGGTCCATCGTTTACAAAGCAAATGTTTTAAATAACAGCTTTATATATTAAAAAGAATACAGATTTCACACAACGTTTCGGAAACAGTTTGTTTCCATCATCAGGTGACAAATAAATAATTGTAATATTGGAAACCAACTGTTTCCGAAAAGTTGTGTGAAATTTGTATTCTTTTTAATATATAAAGGAGTTATTTAAAACATTTCTGTCTTGTAAATGATAGACCAACTGATTGACATATATTAGAAATATAGACAGAAACGAAAAATATTAATTACAACGTTGGAATAATCTCTGTCAACATAGCGACAGCAGTTTCTTCTTGGTACTCCCTTCACCTCCACTACCAATCTTTCTGCATTACGTTCTCTACCTACTGCATTACTACACGACTGTTTAATGTTTTTTTTTTGTAAAAGAGAAAATGACAAAAATGTATTATAATAATCATAAACTTATTTTAATGTGCTTAAAGTACATTTTTTCTTTGGATATTCATTTTCAACATACGCGGCATTATTGCCACACAATGCAGTGATGCATACATGAGAAGTTCATTGTAGAAAAGCGACATGATGGGAGAGAAAAGATAACGCGGATTGATTTACTTAATGTTAATGTTACAAAGTTCTCTACGTTCAATAAAATGGATTATTCATCTTTATTAAAGTCTGAAACAATACAATTACAGATATGCAAAGGTAATGCTATCGTAGTTTCGAATGCATTCATAACACGATGTATTGGATGGCCTTTAGTCCCGGATATTCGATTTATATGTGATGTTCTCCCTGCTTTTCTGTATGATGTACTGTGGAAATAATGCGCCAAATTATAAATAATGCGAGAAAGTATGCGCTGTTGAGTACCATTAGTTCCCTTTTATTACTACGTTCATTGAAAATCACAATTCTCTCCTGTATTACCTTAGTAGTACAGATGAGTTTTGCGGTAATCACACGCAACCAATCTTTATAAATAAGTTATCAAAAGAAAGAAAATATCACGGAGACTTAACGAATTGCACTTTAACTTTAAACGTATGAAGTATTTGTGAAAAGAAACCACCTAAATATTCACGTTCAATGCAAGCTACACTCTGGTAGCGTTGTTGAAATCTTTACCATCCAAAACGAAGCCTTAAAACCAGGAAATTTGAGGCCTCAAAGAAACATTTCCCACAAAATAAAGCACAGAATGAGATTCCTTTTTGAACATTCTATTACATTTTTGTTGGATTGGCGCTTCTCGATTCTACTAGACTTATTAAGAGACGTGCAGAATCTGGAGCTGTATTTGAAATTAAACGAAGAACTTGATACTCCACGCGATTCAATTGCATGGGTGTACTTCTCTGTTCGGTGAAATAGTTAAATAAGAATAGTTTCTATTGATAAAGATGTATTGTACTGTTACGTTTAAATACGGTTCAGTGATAAGGATAAGGAGGATAAGAGGGTATTGAAGAAAAAAAAATATATATATATCATGGGCTTAATATGAAAATAAATTTACGAGGAAGAGGGTGGGGTTTAACATGCTAGAGTTAGAAAACGGGGACTCTGATGATTAAAAACAAAAATTGTTGTCAGCCCAGCAGAAATAGATTTGCTTTTTCAAAATAAAACATTGATTTAAATAAAGACGTAAATTATATAGCATATTGATAAGCATACAATTGACTTAACTTTAAGCAAGAAATTGAATGCCGTTCAAATGGGAAGTGAACCAAAAGACATTAAAAAAACCAAAACATTGACGAACGAAGAAAATTAATAAAAAATAAGTAGACTGTAATTTAACTAAATATTTGGGAGTTACTGAAAAGAGATGAACTGTATGAAAAAACGAATAGATTGAACATACAATTTTAATTTGTAAACGTGTGATATGTATGAAGAATATTAGTGGTATTTTATAGTTATGTTTTGGGATGCTGGATTTTAACGAATATAGTCTAAATATTGTTTATTGTTTTTTATCTGAATGCAGTCGTCGAGCCAAACGACAATGCAATTCGCATTACTCTATTTCTATCCTTCGTTGTGCTATGTCCATTGACCGTCCACAGTGTCCAACATAGATGCAGACCCAAGCGGAAACAAATGTTTGTGAACATTAAGGACATTTAACGCAAATGCGGAAAACGAAAATATTTAATTTAGAATTGATTTAGCGGAGATGGTATTAAATGAACAGAAAGGATCTAAACCAAGGGATACTTGTGCAATACAATGC
This sequence comes from Acheta domesticus, assembly GCA_031308135.1. Classification (NCBI taxonomy): domain Eukaryota; kingdom Metazoa; phylum Arthropoda; class Insecta; order Orthoptera; family Gryllidae; genus Acheta; species Acheta domesticus. The sequence continues at coordinate 2,274,183 of JAHLJT010009355.1, read as the reverse complement.
GTACAAATCTGGGCTTTGGTATCGTCTATTTCTATGTCACTAAAAACTGTGTAAACACATAATGAAATGAAATTGACATCTATATTCCTCCAATTCCATCCCTCATCAAGCAAACTCTATTAAACACTGATAAGAGGAATTGTCGGAACAAAGTATTTGTAAAAGTAACGAAGGAAAGATGAAATCATGCAAAATAGACGAGAAGATTGATTAAGCAGAGACATAATTTAAATTAAAAGCAAATGGTGTAAGTTTTTGCTATTATTTACTACATTTCTGCAATACAACTAATATAAATCTGTAGTGCCATTGCTGTTTTCATTTCACTTGTACGCACATCACACTTCAAAATGTACACACACACACACACACACACACACACACACACAGCAAACAGCAATAGTTTATTTCCATCTCTCGTTGTATCTTTTCCATTCAAAGTCAACTAGTCCAGCGCTGATGTAGAGATTCACATCGTAAAGTAATAGATTCCCGTAGTAAAATTAATTGAAGAAAGATAAATTTAAAGTTCAACAAGAAGACTGAAATTATTTATCAGCTATATATGATCGAAATTAAACAAAACGATGTTATTATTTTGTATTCCACACAATTTTATTACATTGCAAGACAGCGAATACAACTCGAGATGCCGTTGTTATTCCATCCCACTTGTGCATTGCAAACCATGCGCTCTCGCACCGCGAGACGACACCGCCATCGCATTGCTCTGCTTTTTGCCCCATGGCGCCGCGTCCACTGACCGCCAGAGCGCGCTCCGCGGCCACGCCCCCCTCTCCCAGCGCGCCCCCATCGCCGCCCCCGCCCCGCCCCGATGCCGCCGCCTACCTAACCACCCGCCCCCGCCACGCCCGCATCCACGGGCCCCCGCCCTCTTCCACGCTCCCCAGCCCGCCCCCGCCAGCCTTCCTCCCCGCCCCGGCGCCATCGCCTGCCTCTGCTCACCCCCGCCCCGCCCCCCAGCCTTCTTCCCCGCCACCGCCCACCTCCGCCCTCCCCGCCACCCCCCACATCTCCCGCACGTAACGCCAGCCAACCGCTTGCCCCCGCCCGTCCCCATAAGCCCCGGCTCACCCTCTCCCTCCATCTACCCTCCCCGCCCGCCCACGCACGCCCCGGCCCACCCCGCCCGCCCCCTGCTTCCGAACTCCCCGGACCGCCCTGCCCGCCACCCCCTGCATCCCCGCCCACCCACTCCGCTCGCCCCCGCCCGCCCACAGCCCCACCCACCCGCCCCCGCTACTGAAACTCCCCCCTGACGCCCTGCTCGCTACAGTCCACCCCGGGCCCGCTCCAACCTGCCCCCCCCTCCATGCACAGGCGCGCACCCCTCCCCAAGCGCCACCTCCGCGGCAGGCGCGCGCGCGGCTTTTGTCCGCAACGAGCAACTCCAACAGCGCGCCGGGAGTCGTAATGCGCTGTTAGCCAGGTCGCCAAGTTACGACCCCCACCCCCCACCCCGTTCTGCGGAGGGCGTGTCGCCTTGACGGCGTTGCGATGCGATGCGCGGGATTTGATTGCTGTTTTACCAACTCGTGCCGCGAATGTTCAGGGCGTGGCATACATGACATTTATTTTTGTTCCGTTCCTTTTATGGCTTTTCTGAGACGTTGAGAGGATGTTTAAACGTCGTCTTTGGGTCCAGGATATATTTCGTCCTTTATTAGTTACAACTGTGTCGTTTGGATTGCCCTGCACTGTCAGTTGTTTTTGAATCATTCTTAAGCCTGAACAGTCTACTTCGTACGTGTCAAGAGTTGAAAGAATTATATTACTTATTACTTTTCGTGATACTGAGCTGTTACCTGTATCGGCTTAATGGATCTAAAACAACGAAATACTTAACAGCTGATGCCCGATTAAGGATTTAACAGTCCACTGCCCGTTAAGATCAAAAGAAGCAAATGCGTTGTATCTAAAAATGGCAATATGCGCGTAACCTTTCTTGACCCACGACTCGGACAAATGCGGGTGGTATATTACTTACAAAATCAACCACTAGACTTTATGAAGCAATGTCAACCTCTGCATAATCAAAGTCAAAACTACATTTTAATGAAATTTATCACTGGTTAATCTCTTGTCCCGCATGCTGACTTCGTTTATCCAAAGTGACAAATATTACTTTATAGTAATGAGTAACTTACAAACGGTGTCTGTTTAAACAGTAAATGACAAGAAAAACTTTTTTTAAAGAATTAAAATGCCAAAAATCAATTTTTACACGAAGGTCCGAGTAAACCTGGTGAAAACGTTAAAACAATAGTTACATAGAATACGATAAATTTTCGCTCATGTTTTTGCGCAGGATGTACTCAATTCCTCTACAACTATTTTCACCCTTTTGTGAGAAACTTAAAACTCAATATTTAAACTTTTGACAAGAATGTGAAGCAGGCGACCAATCCCACAACTGAGAATCCGATCAGTTATGCGACGTCTTATCTGTGCCCAACAATTACTTAGTATCGCAAAACGATAATATGTACAATTATGTTTCACTGAGCTTGCCAGTCGATATGTCCGTCGGTTCGCGGCCAACAGCCACCCGCTCGGCCGGAGACTTGTTCTCTCTCGCCCGCCCGCCCGCCCACCCGTCCTCCTGCTTCCCGTCCTCCCATCGGCCCATCCAACCCGTCCGCTCGCTCACCCTTCCGCCTCTTCGCCCACCCGGCCGCCTTCCCCTCCTCCCGCCCGTCCGCCCCTTTCCCTCCCACTTGCACGTCCTTCCATCGGCCAGTCCAAACCGCCCGCTCGCTCGCCCACCCCCTGTTCACCCACCCCGTCCGCCCGCCCTTCCTCCCGGCCTCCCCGCCTTTCCCTCCCTCCTGCACATCCTCCCACCGATCCGTCCAACCCGCCCGCTCCCCCATCCGCCTGCCCGCCCACCCATCCGCCCAGCAGTCCGCCTCGCCATCCTCGTCCCGTTTGAATTGAATTGGATTGAAGCCTTATTTTCCGTGGCGAGACTCAGCCCATGAGACCTGCTCTTCCGCCTGACCACCCAGATTTCGTTAGGCTCCTTTCACCACAGAAAGGTGTTCCTTGGGCGACGAAACAGGCGATTTGAATGTAGCTCAGAGGCTTCATTTAGGCTTGAGGATTTTATACATGCAGTAAATCCACTAACATGGGTCATCCGGTTTTACTTCCCCTCCGAAGGAAGGCGTACGATGGACTTTTCGCCCGGAGGCATCTGTGAAATTTGATGAATTTTCTTGAAAACTTCACTTTTTGGTTTTCATCGCTATAAATAAGATTGCACTTTATAGATTATTTTGAGTCAGATTCGTCTGAGGTGCATTTAAATGCCTGAAATGATGATTTAAATGCCCATGCGCCCTAAGTGCCACGCCCCCTTTCTGCACATTAAGTGTTATTTTCCTAAAATTAGTAGAATAATATTTGAATTTCCCGGTGTTTTTTTGAAGGAACTTGTTGTAGAGTCCTTGAAAAACATCTGAATGCTCGAAATTAGTGAGGGAAACATTATATTGTTACATTGAGTGTCATTCTTGAATAAAGTGTCCTCCTTGTTCCTCCTTGTTTCGTAATGGTAGTGTTCTTGTAGAAGTTTCATTAGCGTTTTGTGATTTTATTTTAATAACATTTTTTAGTTACTTCGAGCTTCCTTCGGTATTTATTCAATCTTTTCGCTACAAGTGTAATTTTTGGTGAAATAGTTATAGGTTAGGTCGTAGCTGTTTCAATTTTTTGTATAGGATAAAATGGAGAAGAAATACCTAGTCATAAAAATATGAAAACTTCTATCTTCGGAAGTAAAATAACTCCTATGTACAGAAGATTTGATTTTGATGAAACATTAGAAAACTGCACTAGGGAAGAGCCAAAATGCTAATGAATCACTCCACTGTGTGTTTTGGTTCATTTTTCCAAAAGAAACATTTGTTTTTAAAAAAATGGATTATTGTATCACAGAAGCTATCTATGAGTTTAAACATGGGATGCCAAATTACTCAAAATGTTCAAGATTCAATTATAGGAAGTCCATCTAGTGAAACATCACAGAAAATAACTGTAAAGCGTGGTCTATGTAGACTCAAACGCATTGTTGAAGCTAGTAAACCATCTGTGAAATCTAGCAGGAAAAACTTAAATTATCCAAAATTAGAAATAAACAATTCAAAAGATAGCTGAAGTCCCCATTTAGGCTGCTGGTAGTTTTTAAGGTGATTCAGAGCCACAAAATTCATTTACATCTTTAAATTCATTTTTCCACGAATTAGTTTTTTTTAGCAAATTACAGTATTTAAAACATCCCTTGCACAACAATTTTTCAAATATACTGTTAAAATTTTTACAGTAGCATAGTATATTAATAAAGATAGTTTTACTTCTGTGTTTAAGTAAACATAGAAGTAAGGGAAAAAAATCAGCATATTTGCTTTTCAAACATTCACAATTTTTTAAATAAAAACCGTTAATATGATTTATGTAATATAAGAACTTTTCTTCTTACAAATCTGAAGTTTGTGTGGTTAAAATATTAAAGTAATCTACAAATATTTGGACCAATTAGAGCGTTTTTTAACAAAAGTTGCAAAAATATTAAAAAAAAACTTTTTTAAAAAAAACTTTTTTATAAAATGCAAAATAACTTGGTAGAATTGTTACTATTAATGTGTTCATTATGTGGTAAAATTTTGAGATTTGAAAAAAAATTCCTTTCAGAAATTCTATTTTCACAGAGGCCACTCCTTAAAAATCCACAGCTTCGACCGGGTTGGACCCGCGAACTTGGGTACACGCTCACCGCTACACCACCGAAGCCGATTTAGTCACCCGCCCGCGCGCCCGCCTTCTCCTCCCGCTTGCTCACCCACACGCCGTCCCGCCCTCCCACGCGCCCGCTCGCCCGTTGGCCCGCCCGCCCGCTCGCCCACCCGCCCGCTCTCCCGCTCGCCCGCCCAGTCCAGTTCAGTCCCACATACATGCCAGCATGGCGCGGCGGGTGTGGCGGGGTAGGGGAGGCGGGGCGGGGCGGGGCGGGGCCAACGCAACGCAATTTAATTACGAGCGCGCGACGTTTCTGCGTCCGCGCCGCTCCGCGCCCGCCCTGGCGGCCGCGACGGCGCGCGCTCCTGCGCCCGACGTCACCGCATTACAACGCCACCCCCCACCCCACCCCGCACCACGCCGCGCCCGGCGGGGAAATATTCACGCAGTTGGCAACGGACGAAATTACCTCCGCAGCGCACGCCGAGGTAAGAAAATCTAATTTTCGTTCGCCAATGAAACGGGAACACAAGCGCCCGCCCGGGGCGCCGGATGGCGGCGTCGCCGTGGAAATCGCTGCGGGCGGTCGAGGGGCCGGGGGGAGGGGGAGAGGTGGGGTGGGAGATGTGGTGGAGAGGGGGCGTGAGGCGAGGGAACAAGGGGGTGAGGGCGTGGTGGGAAGGGGGCGGGGGGAGGTGTGGGGACAGGAGGGGCGGGGAAACGAGGGGCTTGGAGAAGGGCGGGTGGGGAGGGGCTAGGAGGGGACGGGAGGGGATGGGCGGGGAGGGCGTGGGGCGGGGAGGGGAGGGGAGGGCGTGAGGCGGGGAGGGGAGGTCCTGGGGGCGGCTGGGCGATGGAGAGGGTGGGGAGGTAGAGTAAGGTGAAGAAATAAGGAAGTGCGAGGCGCTAGATGAGGGGAAGCAGATGAAGAACAGGACCGAACAAAAACGGACACGAAACCACGCGAAGGTTTGCTGTGGGGTGGGTCCAACGAGGCAGCTTGGGAGGGGTGGTGGAATGGGAGGGCGCTGCTCGCTGCGGGGGATTTGGCGGCGGTGTGATGGCGAAGGCTTCGTAAAATGAAGAAATATAAAAAAAAATTCAGAAATGAAAAATAAATCTGCGAATGAAAACAAATGAATGCTTTGATTAGCTAAATGCGTTGATCGATGTTTCTGAGCGTATAAACTGCTACAGTCTTTAGAACCGTAAGCATAGTGGATGTTTAATTCCTGGAGGTGGATATGTTCTTTCCTCCACTCGATGGAGAGAACGGCGCCAACCTAAAAATACATGTCCCCAGATGGGATAAACACTAGGCTGCCGATTGCCCTCCTGATAAGAGTGACACTGCACTGAATGTATGTGTATGTATGTATGTATGTATGTATGTGTATGTGTGTGTATGTGTGTGTATGTGTGTATGTGTGTGCGTGTGTGTGTATGTGTGTGTGTATGTATAAGGAAAGATCCAGCCCGACCATGGCTCATTCTTCTTTTGGGATTAATTGGGGAAACCACGAAAACTGCCTAGCAGAGCAGCCGGCTGCCACAATTCTCATCCACACAGCGCAGCGGTTGTGTTCGACCTGATTGTAGTATAAGTTATGTATCTGTATCATCAACTGTTTCCCTTATACACAACGTTTTTCTTTGTCGCGGCTTCGGTGTAGACCGTGGGTTTAAATATCAAAAATAAAGCTTCAAACGCTTTCCTTCGAAAAGAAAATAAAGCCGGCTCTTCCATGTTAGCAGATACACTGCATGTAAAAGTTCCACAAACCTAAATGAAGCTTCTGAGCTAAATCCAAAATTGCCTGATTCGTCGCTCGAGTAATACCTGCTTTTTCCGCTAGATGGGAAAAGAAGCACAGCGAAATTTGCGTGGTCAGGCGGACGTGAAGACCTAATAGCCAGAGTTTTGCCATGTGAAATAAGGCATAATTATTTGATTGAGATAAGTGAAATTTCTTTTCTAGTATCTCATACAATTGTTCCATGAGCTCCGTGGCAAAACATTTGCCATTACAAGACAAGAGGCCTCGCGAGATGTGGTAGATGGTGAATGAGGAGGACCCAGAGGCGCATCTGAGTAATCAGGCTCCCCTGGCAAGCATAGAATTTGCGGCTCAGTCAACTTCTAATTAGGGTTGTTATTTGTTTTAGCGGGTATACTCTAAACAGCGCCCCCTATGAGTGGCGCCCATGGCACGTGCCATGTCTGCCAAATCGTGGATGCGCCTCAGGAAGGACCGGATGTAGAGCCAAGGTGTTGTGAAGTTCTTTCCCCACCGTTACTACGAAATTTCCCCAAATAACCTCTCCAATACGACAAAATTACCCAACTTGAAACGAAAAATGTTCTCCAAATTATGGTGAAATGACATGAGCCCATTTTGGCGATTCCATTCGCTTTCCCCTTAAATTCAAATAAACCATTTCAATCAATATCGTTCCTTGAGCTGTTCGAAATCTTGTACTACCATTATTATTGTTTATGCCATTATTATTATTATGATTATTGTTTTTTCCCTCTTTTTTGATACATAAAAATGAGAGAAAATAAAGTCTCTTTTTATTCATAATAATAGAGAGAGTAATATTTCTATCTCGAATCGGATGAAAATAATTTCCCCCAAAAGTCCCCAAACCTTCCCCGTCCATTTGTTCTCCATTTTTTCTCCTCAGCGGAAAAATCGCCATTTGGGACAAAATTCTTCAATCTGGCAACCCAGATTGTGACTTGTGGAGTGGGGCACGTAGGGGAAGCAGAATTGCCGGGACAGGTGACGTTTGGGGCTGGCGAAGCAGTAGTCTACACACACACACACCCACACACACATACAGGCAGACTGTGCAGTGGCGCGTGTTTCTGCACCGAGAGGAGAACACTCATCACGTCAACGTGACAGGCAAGGCAATGGTCGAGTGCGAACTTCATCATCCCTGCATTTAAATGATCTAATCATTACACAAATACTCAGCGGCCTGTTTCGTGTGTGAGGACGGAAGGATGTAAAGATGGAACAGGATTATTTTGGTGTGTGGGAGGGTGTGGTGTTTAGCCTGGTAGAAAAATCTTGAGGTTAACTCATGAAAAAAGAAGGGGAAAGAGGAATTTCACACGCGTTGGAAGGTATACATTGAAAGAAATAGTATGTTGAAGAAATGTTTTTATAAATGTTGTACGTGTTCCAATAATTGTATTTTAAATCCAAGCAAATATTGACTAATATTTTAGATTCACTTTTTTTTCACGAGAATGCAAGCTATGAATATGTTCAATCTCGCGAACAATTACAAGGAAACTCGCCAGCAGGGTGCAGCCTCAAATTGTCTTTCCCCCTCGCGGCCAACATTCTTCGGCTGCCCCACCTTCAAAGTTTCTCAGGGCTCTAGCACGTTTATACAAAAACATAAGAAATGAAACACAGATGTTCAGGGAACAAAACGATTCTCGTCAAGCCCTCTTTGCCGCAAGCGCCGAAGCGCCGCGCACCCCGTATTGTACTGCAGCTGGGGAAGGGGCGTAGGCCATTTACCCACAGCCGCGCCGGCGCGCCGGACGCGCAGCCCTTAAGCCATTAGCCGTTTACCTGCGCCTTTCTCAGTCTTCGGCGGCCAGACATATTTACAAACATTCCAAATATCGCTACGTGCCTCCAGCTCCAATACAGGCGTTAGAATTCGCCGACAACGAACGCATCTGCTAGGCAGCCGCGCCCGCGCCCGCGCCCGCCTCTTCTCTCAACCAGCATCGCGGTTCCCGTGAGAAAATACCAAACCTTGCTAATGAGATGCAGCCATCGCGGGCACAGCCAGTGTCGCCCATAGTCACGTGACACACTTCAAAACATAACAACGAATAGCGAGCATCTCTTGTGGCACACTACGTCCCACTGTACATCATAGGCTAGCTGCAAATGTCACGTGACTCTCCCCCCTCTGCTTTTGGAAACATACGCTTCAATAAATACGGCAACTTCGCTCCCACGCGCCACTGTTATGTCAAACTACCATGTCAAACTCTTCAATGTCATTTCTACTATGTGAAACTATCAGTCAATTTCGCTGCTACTACGCAGGCACTTCAATGTCATTTCTACTATGTGAAACTACCATGTCAAACTCTGTCACTGCTATGTCAAACTTCTAAGTCAAACTACTATACTGCTGCTACAATTACTGCTCTGTTCACTACTATGTGAAACTACGCAGTCACTCTTCAGTCAATCTCACTGCTACTACAACGCAGTCACTCTACGTCAAGCTACGCAGTCACTCTACGTCAAACTACTATTACTGCTGCTACAATTACTACTCTGCTCGTCAGACAGCCTGCGAACGAGTCAGCTGTCTTTGCTCTGCCTATCAAGGCTCCTACGATCAATCAGCGCGGCCAGCAGACCGCGATCTACGTTCGGGCCACCCGTGAATCGGACTTCACCTGGTCCAGTCAACAATACGGGCCGCTCCAGCAGCCGAGTACGCGCCCGTGGTGACATTCAGCCTACCAGCCGCAACATCTGCAGCCCATTTCTACCGACGGCACACACACTCAGCCGTCTGACCTGGGTTGGTGTTTGCTGTGCCTTCATCAAACTGTAAGTGTAAACTTCAAGAAAGAAGAAACCTTTAATCATAAACATTCATTGGTCCTCCGGCTTACTGCCTAACTACTTACTTGTAAAACTAATCAATATTTCAAGAATTAAACTTCATTTATTCACAAGTGCATTGCCTTTCATTTGCCCCTAAGAAACAATCCCCTGAAACCTGATCTGACCCTGTATGTAGTCGCTTCGCAGAACGGACCTCACTCCGCGCTGCATCCACTACAGAATACGTTTTTTATTTCTTTTCAATCTCTCATTTTGTGCATTTTGTAACACAGTGTATTTTTGGATGGTCATTAATTTACAAAATATTAATTGCCGTCAGAATCTCATTTAAGTTTAATAGATGTGTATAATTTGTACAAGTGAATGAAACATTTTTCGCAGAATTGAATTAAAAAGTAATTACCAGAAAATGTATCGCGTACAATTTTATCTAATGGTCATCTTTATTTTATAAACATAATATAGAAAACGGGAGAAACAATCAATCTACGGCACAACCATCAATACAGTAGCTTGTCAATTTCATAATTAAAAATAATTGTTATTTAGGATGCAAGAAAATTACTACTTTCTATTTATGTTTAATTATTTCGAATTAGCTTCAATAAGCGTCGTTATCGACAATTATCACTTTTGTCAAAACTCTAAAGAGACTAGGAAGATAAAATATTACAACTAGAAGTGCAATGTTTCTCGGTCAGTATCCAGCAGTATCTTTAGTCTGTAGTTAAGTTGAGACCTCACTGTGGAATGATACCTCATGAACCATCAAGGGATATAAATCTCTCCCTTACACTATTTCTTAAGGACAGCGTTTGATCTAAAATTAATTGACCTGCTTCATAGTGGTTTCATAAGGTAAGATAAACATATCAATCCTCACCGGCACACATCAATACCGGCAGGGAAGAATCCCAATGTAATCCTAAAATAATCACACAATGTGCCTCGCAGCAACACCAACCATTTAAATCTTCCCTATTATAAATGTTTCCTAGGGCATTACTTCGGAGGAATTTCAGCGGCTATGTTAGTCCACGGCTGTAAAATATAGGGAGGGTTTCTTAATAAATATCACGAACATTTTGGGGGTCCAGAGGCGAAGAAATTGATTACATTTGGCCAATGAACATACAATGGGATACAATCCACGGCGTTACACATGTATCATTTCCCGCTGTTAGGCAACCAGTCACTGCCCTGAGGAAGCCTACGACATGTTAGGTGAAACTTCGGCCACCCTGCCAACGACGCGGCGTCACCCGGAAGGAGCCGGAGCCGAGAAGTAATATTAGGAAATACTCGGCGGCGGAGAGCAGTGATCAATCAATTCAACGTGTTGAAAGCAGAAGGAAAACCAAACCCCAAAAGCATTTTAATCTGCTTCTCGTATCTCTCTAAGGTGCGTAGCTCATAATTGCTTATTCAGCTGTTTCGCTCCTACGATGACAAACTCGTTTTTATTTCCGGGCGTACCAAAACATTCTAATTTGTTAGTTTTCTTTTACAGGAGTGATCCGCGCCATTACCTGGGATTTTAAGGAAATTTCGTAATCCAAGTCCCCCAATGGAAGTTCTGTGAAGTTGCAGCTTAACAGGTGAACTTGGCTGTGAGATATAGTTTTTTTTAAATCTACGCAAAGTCTGTACAAACCTAATACAACATTTTCACAACTTTGGTATAAAATATTTTCTTCTTCGTTGTAAGCAAATAAAACTGGGTTTATTGGACGACTTCTCCAGCTGTATTCATTGAAACTACAAGAAACAGCATCCGTGTTTTAATAATGCATAAATAATTAAGAAACCAACGTTGACAGACAATAATAGGCCATATTATTACAACCCTCAATAGGAATTTATATCAATTTTCCTTGTTTTGACGTCATAAAACAATAGGGAAGGTAAATATGTAATAACAGACAAGACGTTTCTCATGCCAACTAACAAAAGGAATCGAGATGCAAAAATATCCAGGGGCGCTATTCAAGGTTCGGCATTCTGACGTCAAAAGCGCATGCTCGCCCACATTCTCGCCCGCCCTCAAGCGTCAAATAACATCAGCCAACTGCACGCGGTTACAGCGAGGCGCTTCGTAGAGCAACACAAACAGAGCTCTTCCTGGAAGTCCCTCTGGACTCGACCGCCTTCCCTCAACACTCCGATTCGCTCACTTCCCTCCGACCGGCCGCCCCCCACTCACGCGCATCCACCATCTCGCCCGCCCTCCCCCTCGCCCACTCTTTCCTCTCGCCCGCCCGCCCGCCCGCCCTCCCTCGCGACCGTCCTTCCCTCTCGTCCGCCCTCCTTCCCTCTCGCCCGCCCTCCTTCCCTCTCGCCCGCCGTCTCCCTTGCCCACTCTTCCCGTCCGGCCTCCCTTGCGCCCCTCGCCCACTCACGCCGTCCCTCTCGCCCACCCTCCCTCTCCATCGCCTTTCGCCCTCCTGCATGTCCGTTCGCCTTTTCGCCCACCCCTTTTCTCGCCCTGGCGCCCGCCCGCTGGGCCACCCGCGCGCGAAGAATCGCCCCTGAGGCTGCGCCCCTGAGGTGCCCTGGCGGGACAGGAACCTCAGTCAACAACAAACGGCCAATCAAGTTCATTTTAAGAAAACACAGCGTTTCAGAATAAATGTTACTACAAGCATCTAGGCGATGTACGGAGGTCGCAAACTATCATTTATTGCCAGTGAACATATAATAGGAAATTCTTTATAAGAAAGTTAAGTGTCTCATATTCCCTTACATGTAGGCAACTATCAGGCATAGGTGTTAGACAGGACACATTCTGACTTATTCGAAGGTCTGACAGTGATACGATAATTATCTTCTCACTACAACAACAAAAATAGTTGATTCAATATTTTCATTGTTTTGAATAGATTTGGTTGAGTTAAGGACATTCAAAAGAAATTTCGAAAACGAAAGTTGAAATTGCATATAATCTCATTTTTCATGAGCTCGCACTTATGTCTCATGCTAGGAGAAACACTATCGTGACCAACAATTTGGACTACAGTCTTGCAACAGTTTACTCCATCTGCTCTTCCCGGCCCACTCGAATCCTCTGCCATGCCATTCCTCGCCCGCCCGAATCTCTGCCTCCCTGTTTCAGCCAACGCACTCCATCCCTCCGCAGCCCTTCCCACATCACCGCTTCTCTGCCTCTCCCCACGCCGCCCTCCTCCATCCGTCCTCCTTCCACCCTCGCCCTGGCCTCTCCTCAGCCAGCCCTCCCCCTACCCGCTCCGTCCGTGACAGTCGCCCCCCCTCCCTCCCCCGGTCTTCGCCTTGCCTCGCCGCCGCGAGGCACGGCAGCTATGTTAATGAAAAATCCCGCGCCGCCAGCGGACGCCCAGCGAATGTCGCGCAACCCCAAGGACGGGCCACCGCGGCCCTGCGGTCAACCCCCCCCCCCCAACGAAGCCAAGGAATGGCGACCAGAGCGGTCCTGTACACGTTACATTCACCTTTTCAGATTGCAAGGTAGGGCGCATTTAACCCTCCTACCATATCTGCAATTAACAATCAAGTAGCATACCTGGAGTCTTTTTCGACCCCAAACTTGACTGACAATAGGAAGTGATAAACACGAATGTGTACGGCAATATAGTAAATGTAAGAGATTACTTTTATATAAATATACATTTTGTAAGTAATTTTCAATAACACAATAAATATAATTTACTCATATTAAATATTTCATATTAAGAATAACCTCTACCGTACGTATCCTTCATTGTTGATACATTATGTTTTAGAAATATTTATAATAGTTTATGAAAGTTATTTAGAAATAAATCAAATATTGACGGTATCAGACATTTTTTGACGTTCATGACAGTATGTTTGAATTGAGAATGGGGAAATAACAGGCAATACCTTAGGCCAAACCAGCCGCATGTAACGAAAAAATATTAACTCTCTTATAAAATTCGGAAAATATGTGGAAATGGTTTGGTACCTGCTTAATAAGTTCGCGAAGGCATATCTAGAAGATTGAAATTATCCAGCAAATATTTCAGAAAATATTAACAAATTAATGATGATGGGGTGCAAAATGATATGAGACGAGTGTTAAACATATGATAGAGACACAGATATGATATGAGTGTTAAAGAATTCCTTATATTAAGTTCTCCACAAAATCACCTTGTAAATAAATAATTTGCATTGTTTTTAATTTGTACTTATTCAAATACCAGTTCGTGGTAGTAATGTTTGTACGAAAACCTGAAAATCTTTCAGAATATTTTTCTGTTAAAGAATCTCGGACACCTACTACTAATTCCTCATATTTTGTTTCACATATTTGCGCATTCAACACTTTTGCAAAGTCCAAAAATGTTCTTCAGATATATCCGAGCAATACAGCACAAATTTGAACCGAGTTTTTCGAAACGCTTGGATCTTTTGACACATTTCTTATAAGTTTTTTCGATTTGTCTTGCAAATTTCAATTGTTTTGTTTTGACATTACTGCGACCTCCAGCTGGGGCGTGCGATCACTCACGCTTCTTCTCTGTGCGAAACTGTACACTGATCCCCATCCACTGTACGGCGATGGAGCTTCTCACACCATGCAATTGTTTGCTACGGAGAAGGCTGTAGCATTCCCCCACAATGACTTACGGTCCAGATTTGTACTTGACCACAAACAAAATTGTACAATCTTACCAGTGGTGATCTCGGGGAAATAATGGTAGTAGATGAACGTTAAAACAAAAAAATGTGTAGACAGGATTGGAAAATCAACTTACACGGTATACTTTGAAATAAAAAAAAATCACAGTTTGTGAAAAAACAAGAAAATGGAAAGGGAAAAAAAAGAAACACATCAAATTATGCACTGACCAAAATAAAAAATAAGCACAGTGAAATTATCGAAATACCCTTTTCAAAATAACACAGTCACTTATATACACTTTGAAAATATTCATAATTTCCCTAAGGATCCGTCCTAAGATAACAATACCAGCTACAAGATTTTGTATCAATTCATGATGGTACGTGGTGAATAAGTGATGTCTACTCGCGGAGCATTTAAATAAACATTTTTTCCTAATTTCTCTCTCTTCTCAAATACGAAATAATACAATTATCTTCCATGTTAAATTACATTTAGCTTAGTTCACCAACTCTTGCTTTCAGAATGTTAAAATGTGAAAAGAACACAACAATTATAATTCTATACTTTTTAGTTTACACTCAATTTACTGACATATAACATACACTTTTACTTTAATAAATGAAATATTTACAGGAAATTTGCCTTGACTAGAATGTATAAAATTAGAGTTTTTAACACGCTATTCTCACCAATAAGAATTTGAATTTTTCTAACAGAAATGTATAAATTTTCTGTCACCAATTCACTGCTACACTTGGGTGAAATTCTCTCCCTCCCCTTCTGAGCTATAAATACTACGCGGCGCGTGCGACCTTGGCAAAGTGGCGGGCGCAGTAACGGAATGACATTCTGTCTCTCTGGCGATCACAAAAATAATATTTTGAGTGAGTCGACTGCGGAGCAATCAAATCACCTGGTAGCTGGTCCTGAGGTTTTGCACATTTGGAGAGCACATGCGCCTAATAAACATCTCCAAATTTTTAGGAATACATATAAAGAAAACGTAGACCTTACTTTGTGCATCGAAGAGACGGATGGCGTGGGTGACGAATACTCCTTTGGAGAACTGATATTCCTGGACCGCTCCTATTCTCGGATGGCAGCTTTCGGGCGTCGTCCTTACTAATCTCACGTTGTGGTGTAGTTCGGCTTTTGCTCTCGCCGGCAGAATGCAATTCTGGGATCCAGCCGTGCCCGTGGAAATGATCTCCGTGCCACGTGTCGTCACAGAAACGTAAGAGGCCTGGTACTCCGGTCACAATCAGCTCCAGTTGAATTCAATTTTATACAGTTTCCGTCACCATGTGATGCCGTGGTTAGGAGGGTGGTATATCAAATGTATAGTTATTTAAAAAAGGATAAGTAAAAGAACAAAAAGAAAAGGCTGTGGAAGAGAAAACGTAGTATCAACGTAATGCTTCTACAAGTGTTAAGATCTTTCACATTCAAAAACTTGAAAATTTGCATTTATAATTTAATGAATAACAAGTCACCATGAATAGCATTACAAATAGAATAATTACCTCTTCTTAAGAGCCTTTCTGAAGTGATTTTTAAACAGATGGTAACAGATTTCCGTTCTTACGTCTTCACTTGTGACGAAAACGTCTGTTCATCGAGCTGCCTTCAGTCAAAATGGGCGATCTATTCTTCGGAATCGATGAGGTGGTGAGTGCAGGTCGATTTGAGGTGTCGATTCTACTACGCTAATCATTTTGATACGCTGTTTAATGTTGCCAGTGTCAAATACTGCGAAAGTCAATAGTCGTCTATCTTGGGGTAAAGGGCAAAGTACTTCTCATATAACAAAACGTGATCGGTCACATTACTTCAGGCAAGAACGCAATATTTCTCGTATCATATATTTCGACACAGATGACTTGTTCATGAAAAAAGTTTACAATTAATCGCACCTTCCAAACTTCAAGGTGACGCATTCCATTTACACGAATTCAATTAACAATTGAAATAGCTTTCACCACAGCGTCTTGTTAAACGGTGAATTTTATAATTTTGTTGAAGTTAAAATTGTCTTTTTTCAATAAGCAACAAACCCTTTTTTCTCTCTTAGAAGGCGCAGCATCTGTGCATATACTGATTAAATTATAATACATTTAATTGTAATTGATGGCATATTTCTCGGAAGTTTTCGCATCTACAACTCCACGAGTCTTTCCTATGAGGGTACCCAGCGCAAGAAGTTTTTCGTATTACTTAACAACTTTAGTTTAGCACGAATAAGATATAAAACTTGAGATAAATCAGTTCTATTTCAGTGCTTTCATTTAAAGAGATTCAAATACAAACATTTTTTAGAATTGTGCGAAGTTAATGCGTTAAATTTTGAGCTAATTCGTTTTTCCAATCTATGACAGTTCATCTAAAAAGGGTATTTTATACAAGTATACTATGAAACGATGGTGTAATGATGGGTATTAATACACGAGTCTGATATTACGATACGAGCGAGGAACGAGCTAGTATTGTAAACTTCACACGAGTGTATTAATATCAATTACATCGAGTTTCATACGGTACTTTTTATACGATTTTTATAAGTTAAACTTTTACACTGAATCGTTTCGTAGCCGTTAACACTTCAGGATTCAGCCAAGGCCACCTAGCGGACAGATTCCTATCTACCCTCGAAAGCTGCCGCAGGTGGGTCTGGCCACCCGTCCGCCTGCCAGAGAATACTGCGCTAGTCAAATAGGATCAAAATTACTGTCCAATTTATTTTAAATAATATTTCAAGTGAAAAATTACTACTAATAAAAGGAATTAAAACTGACAAGCATAATATAATATCAAATGAAATTTTAAAGTACATAATCGAAAGAGACATTTACTAGAACGAATCTCAATGATTTAGTGTCAATACTTGGTTTGTAAAATTCTCTGTGATTGGTGAAGAACGTGTATCATATGGAACCTGTATAGAAATAAATATCATTATTCAACTGATTGCAGCCATCAAAAAGACAGCATTTTACAATGGGAGTAGACATTTTTTAAAATTTTGCCCTTTGAAAAAAAAACCTCTGCATCACATCAGGGTATCAATAGTTGAACTAAACCTTGACGCACTAAATAAGAACTCTGGTCCCTTAGCCCTATTCGAGCGACTATTGTCGTGAATGTTGAGCGTATTATGTTGCAGTGCACGGACATCTGTAGATCTCCGCATAGACCGCTTTGTTCGAAGGACATGTATTCTTGCTTCGTGCGGACCATCTGGCGGAAGCTACCAGCGCTTCCTGGTGGACACACATGAGACGCGCTCTGTGTTGGGGAGGGGGTGCAAAGTTGCCCAGCTCGCGTCCGCACAGCAGAAAGTATTGTAAGGGATGTTGGCTATTGACGTGAATTAGAAATTTTTTTGTATTCCAGCATTATAAACGACCTTTTCTGTTGCAAGAAATCGTTCGTAATCGGGCGTTTTACGACACAAATGATGACGTATTAGATTTTACGACACCAGTGATTGCGGCATCACATATTCAGCCAATCGCAGCGAGAGAATCGGGGGGAGGTGGAAGTAAACGGAACAGGCGACCACAGTTTTCTCGCACGGATATCAAATCCCCGAGACATCACAGGAAAGTTGTTCCGCAAAATTAAGTACGATTATAAATTTAGAATGCTGTTATACAAAAAATAGTGTATGCAATTAGTTTATAATGTTAAGCCTTATTGCAATCGTACAAATTTGAAAACTCGCTTCTAATGTCGCTAGTTTACACAACATGTACTCATGTAATAAAGCTTAACATTATAAACTAATTTGATAGACCCAAAGCTAATTATGGAGTCGTAGCTTTTAGTTCAGTCAGAAACCATTTACTAAGAACATTGGACCCTATACTCTACTCTGCACGTCGCCTAAGTTTGGGTGCCTTCAGGACCAGCTCATGTACTAATCTATTAGTTGAAGCGGGGCCTCCTTCCTTTAGACCTCCGTAGAAAGTTCCTATGCCTAAAATTTTGCTTACTCGACTCATTGTTGTCCCCCAAATACCACACTTAATTATATCTGTAACCTCTCCAAGTCCTTCTAATATGCAAATCATCCTAACTATCCTAAACCGCTGAGTGTTAGACTTGCTAAGTACCGTGTTGAACTTGGCGTTGAATCTCATGATATCATGAAGAGTAAACTCAACCCCCTTCCCCTTTAGTATCATTTCACCCTGTCAATCAATACGGAAGCAACGAAATTTATAAATCCTGATAACCCAGAATCTATCATTAAGCAACTAATCCTGGAGTTTAAGCACAAATTTGTAAACCATAGCTAATTTTTCATGGACGGATCCAAGCAACAATCAAGATGTAGTGGAGCTGTTATTTCCATTAACCCCTCCCCCCTTAAGTCTCAGTAATGCCTCCTGGATTTCTATTCCATATTCTCATGTGAAGCTTGGGCTATTATCAAAGCTATTGATATTAGCATCCTAAAACCATCTAACTCAGATATTGTTATTTTTTCTTATTCACTATCTGTTCTATCCTCCTTCCGCAACCGACATTCATTAAATCCCCTGATCCAAGAAAATCATCACAACTTCTTTAGAGAATATCGCATTTTTTTGGCTTCCTTCTCACATAGACATCCAGGGCAATGAAGAAGCGGACGCAGAAGCGAAAGCAGAAATCTCTCTTCCCTAAATTGAAACTGAAGCTGGTGGATCACTTCCTGACCTTCAAAATTACCTCTCACTTGCGGTTAAGAAGCTTTGGGTTCGAAATTGGAAAATGTTGCCTTCTAAATTACATGCAGTCAGGAAGAATACTGAGGAATCCCCTATCACGTCAAATAGTCTTCACAGAAGACATCAAGTGGTTATAACCAGACTGCGTAAAGGTCATTTTAAGCTTAGCCATAGATACCTGACGAAGAAGACTACGCCTGATCTTTGCCCAAATTTCGATCTCCCAGTATCGACTAAGCACCTCACTGTTGATAGCCATGCAATGACGACTGACAGAGCAAGTCTCAACAATAATAATGATCTTCATTGTATATCAAACTCCTACTCGGGCCACATGAAGATTATTCAACTCCTTACCAAATTTAGTCTGGTAAATTGTATTTATGAATTGAGTGCTTTATTGATGATTTTAACTGTAATGTATGTGTGTGTTCCATGTAATTGTATATGTGTTTGTCACTATTGTATATTTTTGTAAGTACTGTATTTTTGTAACTGTGTTCGCCGATGACTGAGCTGTTTCTGGGGCGATCATAAATAAATAATTAAAAAAAGGGTTATTTAAAAGATTTCTATATCACAGCACATGTTTAATTATGTGTTACAGTAAACCCCCATTGACACGATTTCCAAAGGATCGAAATAATCGAAGTTCGTGTTATAAAAATTCGTTTCAAGTTGAACTATAGACTGTCTCTTGGAAAATTCTTAAGTTCATAAAAGTTCGAAATTCGTGTGAAGCGAGTTCCGCTAACGAGGGTTTACTGTACAACCAAGTGACTTTTCGGTTTTGTATATTTCCGTGAGTCCTGTCCCGTCCCGTCCTTTCATCACACCGCTCGCCGCCCGTCCTGTTTCGTCTCCATTTCCATTTTCGTTCTCGGGAGAGCCATCTCTGTGACCATTAACAGCCCTTCTCTATTATCTCCGCCGACGGCGTTGCCTTCTTCGACTTAGCACTTGCGAGGGCGGTAGACTTCCACTCCGTCAATACTCGCTCTCTCTCTCTCTCTCTCTCTCTCTCTCTCTGTCGCTCTCCGCCTCGCTCTCTCTCTCTCTCGCTCTCTCCCCCTTGCTCTCCCCCTCGCTCTCTCGCCCTCTCGCTCTCTCTCCCGCTCTCTGTGTGTGCGCGCCGCGGAGCTCATCACTCCAATTGCGAGAAGTGGCGCGCTCTTCGTTGTAGTTACGACTGCCATTACTCTGCCGCCTTGTTGACACCGCCCCTTCCCCTGCCCCTTCCCCCTCCTCCTCGCGCCGTCGGCGCTGCTTCATACGCCGCGCAGGAGATCAGTTAGGAAGCGGCTCTTCGGTCGAGAGAAAACCTCACTCCATCGAGGCTATTTCATTGTCCTGATTTCCTTCGGGGGCGCTAAATTACTACTTCTCGCCATTACTAGATTCCTTCCTTTGCGGCAATAAAATACCTACGATCTTTATTTCTGTGAACCGAATAAGACCTTTTAAATATTTTGTGATTTTTATTTTCGTTGAATATTTGGACGGATGTTTCATGATTGATTGATTGGTGATTCCGGGCGCGTCAACTGCTGAAGTCATTAGTCCTGTATGTGTGGTGGAAGGTGGCGGTGATCGACAGTGTAGGCCAGCGGGGTTTCCCCAACCAGGTATCTTCCTCCAGCGGGGCACCGCTTCACCCGGGACAAGCTCTATTCCCCGACCGCTCTCCCGGCATGTGGCAGTGTAGTGCATGTCAGTGTGTGTATATAAGGGATGAGGATAGGACAAGGAAGAGGAAGGAAAGATAGCGCGCGGTCCGTAGCCCGTTTGTTAGGGTACTGCTCGGGCATTCGCCTGGCGTTGATCGGAGAAACCATGGAAAACTGCCGATCAGAGAAGCCGGCCGCTAGAATTCTCCTGTAGTCAGCGACTGAATTCGACCTAGCTATCGAGCCAGTGTCGAAAATCCTGCCATCGTCGCGAGTGGCAGTTAGGTCCACCAGGGCAGAATCACTGCAGCGACATCAGTTGATGCCCTGAGCCACCTCTCCCGGCATGTGTTTCGTGAATTTTTTTATGATGTAAATTGGGATGCCTCAGATTTTTGTTTTGGAATTTTTATAATGCACTTTCCTTCCAGTTATTAATATTGTTATTCCTATGCTTCTTCTGTAAAAAACAAAATAACTTTTTTATGTTAAACTGATGTTTCCGATATTGAAATTCCGATGGTCTATGAAACATAGCATTAATGAGTAGATAGTATTACAATTTGAAGGCAATATTGGATATTGATTTTGACATCTCACGTTAATAACATATTAAACTATTTTATTAAACTCTGTTTTATTCATAGTGAAAATTTTTTATACGAGTTCTCTTTTGATATATGCATTTAACATAAGTTTAGGAAGCCCTTTTGCAAACATTTCTTAGTTATGTTGAAAATAATCCAAACAATTTAACTTTGTAATAAGTTTTGGTTGAGTAACACTTAGGCGATATCCCATCCCTCCCGGACTGGGTATTCTCTGACAATTTACTCTCTAAAAGTAAAATGGTTTATCTACGGAGTCTACCTATTAAATCAATAAAATATTTACATTATTTATTGATTTCACCTTCGTTCATTTCTTTATAAATTTTGCTTTGTTCAATAACTTCTATTGACATGCCATTAAATTAAAATATTAATTTATTTGATCTACGTCGGTTCCATGGCGCTTACAATTCGTGAAGACGTTGAAGCTGCGACGAGATTGAAATTTCCCATGGAGAGTCTTGAATTCCAACGGAAATATTCTGTTCTTGTGTCTTGATGCTAAGATTGTAAATTGTTACCCTTTAATCCGAGTCTAGTAACAAACTTCCCCAAACAGTAACAAAATGAAGTAAACAAAGCTGATATTGTCGGCCCCGTGACCAAGATATCTGTCAGATACGCTACGTGCCCAGGCATCAATGCATTGTGAACTGGCCTAGGCGGTACGTATCATGGCATAATTTTCAGCTGTTTCTATGACAAGTGCCTATTCAGAAAATGTAATAATTTGTATTATCTATGATCGAGTGTCACAATTTCTTTCCAAGGACAAAGAAGATGTGCAGGAGCAATGCCTTGCCTTGTACACTTATATGTAGCTGGTGTGGGCAGGAGACGTCTGGCGGAAAATGAACAAAAATGTAAATGTTGCAAAATGGAAAAAAGAAAGTCTTCCTATATATTTTTGTAAAAAATGTAAAATATATGTTTGTTTTGAACACGCCCACATCAACTTTTTGCAAACTGTATTATATATTATTTAATAAGATAATAAGACGTTTAATGAATTTGCCGTGTACTTTGTCAATTTTTATCTTTCTCCCAATAAGTATTCAGAGAAGGTTTTGTACAATGCAGGATTCATTAACAATTGCATTGGAGGACATATAGAAACTAAATAAAATACGTATTTCAAAAAATAGTTCTTCAGATCATTCGCGTTCACAAAAAGATACAGCTGTATACGAGAGATGCATTGCGGGTACTGGCGTGCGTCTACCTATTGCTCCAGGGCTAACCTGCATATTTCCTTTCTTCGCATATTCATGTTTAACTCGTCTACTTCCCTATTGCTCTTCCTCCTCGGGCGGTCGTCCGTCCGCCGCTGGCGCTGGCGTTTATGAAAGAACCGCACCGCCCTGCGCGCCCTTTGAGAAAGCGAGATTGCCCTCGCCCGTTGCCCTTCCCGTCCCTTGCCCTTCCCGCCCCGTGCCCTTCCCGCCCCTTGCCCTTCCCGCCCTTCGCCCTTCCCGCCCTTCGCCCTTCCCGCCCTTCGCCCTTCCCGCCCTTCGCCCTTCCCGCCCTTCGCCCTTCCCGCCCTTCGCCCTTCCCGCCCTTCGCCCTTCCCGCCCTTCGCCCTTCCCGCCCTTCGCCCTTCCCGCCCTTCCCACCCTTCCTGACCTTCGCCCTTCCACACCGCATAGCTGCCCTTGCCACCAACTGCGGCCTCTTCTAGTTGCTCTCCACACATTGCTCTCTGAGTTTCACCTGACGTCTCCATCCAGGAAACCAACTCCCCTCTCATCTGCCTTCCATTTGCGTTTGCACTTTCTATCCTCGCAGTGTTTCGCTTCTCTCTTCCTTCCAGTTAAACTCGCTTTCCCTTTACGTCCTCCTCTGCTCTCTTCTTACTTCCAGTTTCACTTCTGTCTCCATTCTCTGACCATCTCCCCTCCATTTCAGTTTTGGTACCTTTCTCCTCATACCAAACACGTTCACTCCGTTCTCGCAGTCAACGCCTGTCTCTTCACCTTCGCTCCCGTCTCTTCTCTAGTTTACTATCCCTTCCCTCTCTGCTGTGTCCCTCTTTGCTCACATTCTCTGCTAATCATTCGTCGTCTTTGTCGCATTCGAGGATGCTCTCTTCACTTTGCCCTTGTCTTCTAACGCTGTTTCGGCGATCCTGACTTCTCTCTGCCCGCACCGCCCTGCGCCATGGCCTCCATGTTCTGCGAACTTCTCTTGCGACATTATTTTCTTCACCATTATCTTTAGCCGTATATCACAGGCACTGCACCATCATGCTCGCACTGTCCTCGTCCTCCCTTCTAGTAACGGAATTTTTCTTCCTCTTCCTCCCCGGCGCCTTCCGCACCCCCTCGAACCGTCGTACCGTCATACGATCAAAACCGTGGATTTTAGCGAAAAAATCCTTCGTACGCCTTCCTTCGGAGGGGAAGTAAAGCCGGCTGGGCCATGTTAGTAGATTTACTACATCTAAAAGATCCTCAAGCCTTAATGAAGCCTCTGAGCTAAATTCAAACCGCCTGTTTCGTCACCCATGTAATTCTTTCTCCACCAGTTGGTGAAAAGAGCGTAACAAAATGTGCATGGTCAGATGGAAGAGCAGGCTTCATGGCCTAGTCTCGCCACGTAAAATAAGGCATCAATTCAGTTCAATTCAAATTGTACACTACACCATGACGACGCCTCGTCCCCGCTGTCCAGAGCCTTTCTCGCCCCCCTTCTCAATCTCGCTGCTCTTCTCGTATCAAACGCCCTTCCCCTCCTCGCTGGTCTTCTCGTACCAAATATCCCTCCCCTCCACTCTGCCCTTCTCGTACCAAACATTCCTCCCCTCCTCGCTGCCTTCTCATACCAAACATCCCTCCCCTCCTCGCTGCCTTCTCATACCAAACATCCCTCCCCTCCGCGCTGCCTTCTCATACCAAACGCCTCTCTCCTCCTCTCTGCCTTCTCGAACCAAACATCCCTCCCCTCGTCGCTGCCCTTCTCGTATCAAACCTCCCTCCCCTCGTCGCTGCCCTTCTCGTCCCAGACGCCCCTCCCTCCCTCGCAGCCTCTTCGTCGCCGCGCAGAGCAACGCTCGGGGGAATTTTTATTCCGCCGCAGGTCGTGCAGTGCGTAAAAAAGCGCGGCCCGCATCTGAATGCCTCGCCCGTAACGCCAGACCGCGCGCAGGTGCGGTCGCGTTGCGAAATTTTTGTCCTGCTCTTTGAGCGCACGTTTTCAACCTCTTCTCATTTTCCTCGCCGCGGGTTTTTCCCCTCTTTTTTTCTCTCGACACCGTGTTTGTTTTTGAGGAGAAACAGTTTCAACATTTTTGGGTTGAATGGGAAGGTGCATGGGAAAGAAACTTAACCATCATTCGGGCAGGATTTTCGACACTATCTAGTCAGCGAGGTCGAGTTCAGTCGCTGTCTGGAGGAGAATTCTGGCGGCCGGCTGCTCCGATCGGTAGTTTCCCGTGGTTTCTCCCATCAACACCAGGCGAATGCCGGGGCAGTCCCCTAACAAGCGGGCTATCTTTCGTTCCTCTTCCTTATCCTATCCTCACCCCCTACACACACACACTTCCACTAACATGCACTACACATGTCGGCACCCCGGTCGGGAGCTTAGACTTGTCCCGGCTGGGGCGATGCCGCGCTGGTGGGAGATACCTGGTCAGGGGAAAATCCCGCTAGTCTAGGGCAGGTCGGCGCCGTATCTCGCCATCCAGCGGGGGAAGATCACCGCCACCTCACGAGGAAAAAACACGCATTACACTTACGGGATTATTTATCTATGTCGCTGGTGCGCTCGGAATCACAATCAATTAATCATTTGGGCAGACGTTTCGCGAATCCTTATCTAACGTGAAAACTTACAATCAGATTATCCTCAGAAGAAGACTAACTCTCTCAGAGCATTGACTTGCCATATATTATATTTAGTATCTGTAAACTGTATAGTGAGTTCCCGGAATAACAAGTATGTCCCTTTAATATGTGTTAAAAAAGATAACTTGAAACATGTGGTCGAAAAAGTTTAACGGCGATATTAACACTTGAGTACGCGTTTCTCAGAACATGACTGCGTATAACTTATTTACACCTTTCTCTCGACTCACTGTTTGTTTTTGAGGAGATACAGTTTCAACAATTTAGAACAGTTGGTTTAAATGGGAATGTGCATGAAAGAAACTTCAGCATCATGCAGGTAGACGTTTAGCGAATCGTTATCTAACGTTAAAACTTACAATCAGATTATCGTCAGAAGAATAACTCTCTCTCACACGCAACACTCACCGTGCTGGATACTCGGACTGATTTGAGATTTTACCAGCTTATTCAGCACCTTTCAAAACCCCTATATACAAATTTTTACGTGCTATGAAGCATTGCAAGTAGTGTTTTTGCGATATTTAGTATTGGAGACATTTCTTGACCTTACCGACCGTAGAAGGGCGGAAACGCTGCTCGCCTCTGGTTCTGCGGACGTTACTCATACACCGCGCCTGCACTATCGGCCTGTCGGCAAGATCTCAGTTACTTGGAGGGCAGGCGGGGTGACAAAAACGGGTGTTTACTTTGCAGATTCAGATGGAACGAACGCGCATAAAAATCTGACACCGGCTGATAGACGCCGTGTAACGTTCCTAGCGCTGCCGAAGCAACGGCTCGCCCGCTGCCGGAAGCGCGAAGGTGACGAAAGGTCCTGATACAAAATGCCAATAAAACACTATTTATAATACTCCATAGCACGTAAAAATTTGTATGTAGGGGTTTTGAAAGGCGCTGAACATGCTGGTAAAATTTCATGTCAATCTGAGTATCCAGCACGGTGAGTGTTGCGTGTCAGAGCATTGACTTGCCATATATTTATTTATTTATTTGGTCAAAAATAGTAAAAACTGAATATGACGTATGGGGAAGGAGATTATCTGCGCGTATTTTCTAGAGGTGCAGAATGGAAAAAAAGCCCCAGATGAGCAAAACTTCAAAAACTAGAACCAGATCGACCGGAGAATATCCATTTTGGAAGAAATCGTACGTATGGTTCAGGCGCTAGCAGTGTTCACAGACGGACGGACAGACAGACGGACGTTTTCCTTTCAATTGGTTTTTCGGTTTCGGTTTCAAGGACACACAAAACAGGGTTTCTGGCTACACCACGAGTTAGGTTTTTTTTCCTTAAATTAGCAACTGGTTTTATCCGCTTTTTCGTTTTCACGGCCCAGCATTGAATTATTTTTCTGCCGAAAATTGGCCATTTTTTCGCGCAGCATTATAGAACTTTCCCTATACTATATCACTCCGTTTATACGTACGTATACGGGAAAGTAACTAGATATTTTCGTTCCTCAGTTATAGAAAACATAATTGCAACGGTAAACGAACTGTTGATTTGATTTTTCTGCATTGCTAACAAAATGTATTATTAATTTTTTTAAATAAAATATTTTTAAATAAAATATAATTTTTACTTTCCCGTATACGTACGTATACACGGAGTGATATACGTAGTATAGGGAAAGTTATGTAATGCTGCGCGAAAAAATGGCCAATTTTCGGCGGAAAAAAATTAATTGCCGGGCCGTGAAAACGAATAAGTGGATAAAACCAGTTGCTAAATTAAGAAAAAAAATCCTCTATCTCGTGGTGTGGTCAAAATCCATGATTTGTTGCTTCTTTATACTTAAAAATCGATTGACGGCATTCCGTCCGTCTGTCCGTCTGTGGTCAACGCTAGCACCTAAACCGTTCAGTCAATTTTCTTCAAAATTGATATTCCCCAGTCGATCTGATTCTAGTCAAAGCTTTGTGATTTTGAAAAAGATTCTTTAAAATTTGGGGGTACTTTATATGAAGCCCCCCGGGGATTTTCAACATTTTCTCAAAAACGGCTCTAAATTTTTTCTTTAAATTTCTTGTATGAATAGAGGAAAATACACTTTTTAACATGGCATAGGTCCGATTTTCACGTACAGCTCTGAATTTTCGAATATTGTGAAAGTTTGAATTTTTTTCGGCGTCTTACTCCAACTACAAAATTGAAGATAAAGATTTTTCTTCAAATAAAATTTGTTCTGCATATTGAGTTCTTTAATAAAGGTCATGTAAATGTTTTTCACAATTTTGGTAGTTTTCGTGCAATATTGCGTGCAATATGTGCAATTTTAAAAAATTACAAAAACAAAATTTTCTCAAACACGGCTCCAAATTTTTTCTTTAAACTTTTGGTAGGGATAGTGGTAAATGTACTCTATCAATGACATAAAAGCCATTTTGGTATATCGGTTGGTTTTTTCAAAAATTACAAAAATGTAAATTTTTTTACTTGTCTCTCACGTCGTTAATATTTACATTATCGGCGATTTTTTTACATTATTATATTTACGAGTATATATGCTTTAAATAATGTCAAGTAAAGTTTCTCGAAAACACTACCGTTTTCTGTGAAAATTGTAGCTCAAATGTCGGCATTTTCAGAAATGCTCAAACGTCATTTTCTCGTATATGGCTGCAATTCTTTTTGAAACTTTTGTAACGGATAGTGCTAATTACACTCATTAGTAGAGCGTGAAGTTTATTTTTGAGTTTTTTTGTTTTTTTCAAAAATTATATAAATGTAAATTTTTTGAAAGATCTCTCACATCTTTAATATGCACATTATCCGCAATTTGTAAAGATGATTATATTTGTGAGTGTAAGTGCTTCAAATAACTTCAAATAAAGTATTTTGAAAACTCAAAAATTTTCTGTGAAAATGAGCTTCAAATTTCGCATTTTTAGTAGTGCTAAAACGCCATTTTCTCTTAAACGGCACATAATTTTTAAAAGAAAATTGCCATTTACGGCTAGGTTTTTGTGTTCTTTAATATTCTAAAATTAATGTTTCTGTTCTACCAACAGGAAACCGAAAAATTAAGAAAATGACAGAAAAATGTACTTTTGGCGATGATAGATGGTAGCTGGCAAGAAAGAGTATGTGGCAATTCCGAATAGCTAGCGAAGACCCAGGAAAATAGAAAACTAATCCGGGAAAGTCTGTGCCATTCTGGTTCTTTTTTTTGACACATAAATAAATAAAATAAATACGGTCATGCTTAATTTTTTCAAAATACGAGTAGTTTTTCTTTAATTTTGTGACAAACGTAATAGGCCGCTGTAAATTTACTGAGCTTCGGACAGCTGGATGCGTCGTAAATTAGAATGTGCAATTTTGTATATTTTTTCTTTCTTCGTTTCTTACATTCGAACTTTGTTATAGACTTACACATTAATATTTTAGAAATTGTTTATTTTGAAATATTTGAAATAAGTAAAAAGAATTAATAGCTCTCAGAATAGCGACAATGCAGGGTCTGCAACAATGGAATTCACTTTGCACTCGCGAATATCTGTGAATTAGTGTCATTGTTGTGACCTAATGGAGCTGTATGAAAAGGAGTAATAATTGTCTAATTTATGTTGATATTTGCAGGCAAATATTTAGTTTTGCACCAAATGCTGTACCATTTGTAGTGAGTAGAGAATTTGTTGCATGGTTTTAAAATACTCTTCCCTAATCATGGCCCAATGGAAGGCATTTCTATATTTCCAGGGTATCAGGCTTCTTTTTCCAATACAGGGTTACAAAACTTTTGCATTCTATTTTTGTGAAGTTGTAGAATTCACATAGTTCTGACAACACTGCAATGGAAATAGTGAGTTCCAAGCGAAGATGTTAGTATCGCATAAAGTGCAATATTACAGTACTACTTAGCTGTTTCCTCTAATACGGGAAAGTAAGTGCTGTTGTAGCACCACTAGTTTTTAATAAAAATTAACACTTGAATATGCGTTTCTCAAAACATAACTGCGTATAACTTATTTACACCTTAAAGGGAAAGTAGTCGTTATTAAAACTTTCTAAGCGCATTTTTTAAAAGAAAATATCATTTTTGCATAAAGAAAACTTCCATTTATGATAGATGATCAGGTGATCAGGTGATAATATAACTCATAAAACAAAGTTGAAGTCTGTACATAAAACAAAGTTAAAGTTTGTACAACATTTCAGATAACTCTTCGTCTCCAACATCAGGTACTTTTTGGCTAAAATCAAATTTATTACATTTAAGTGCAATTCATTACTTCGCCGTTTATGTTCATCGGGCCAAATATTGTAAATATGCACCAAATATTGTACCAAAATATTGTACCGGCACCAAATATTGTAAATATGATAAAATTAGTGAGATTATATTATAGTACACAGGCGGTTCATTGGACATCGACATCGGGATCGATGTATACAGACTCCCAAGAAAGATGAGCCACAGTTTATGATTGGACATTAGGGAGAAGCTGTAAGAAAAATCGGATAGAAAAAGCGATAAACGTTTTGATACCCCGCCCTGAATGGGCAGTTTTGTATGTATAGTTAAACGCTATTGGTTTTAATTTCACGAGTGGAATAGTCGGCGTTTTTACAGGAAGGCTGGGTCGCGCGCCGCCGTTCGAGCGAATCATCCGTCGATTTTGCGCCGTTTCGCTTCTTCTCTTCTCTTTTAACAAACAAGAGACTATTAGGTCTCAATATATTTTACGTACACAATATACGTATATATAATATACACAATATACTAGTGGAACCCGACAAACATTATTCTGCCCTTCCATCTCCCTTTCCCTCTCTCTCCCTCCCTCTCTCCCTCTTTACCTCGCAGTCTCTCTCTGCTCCTGTCTGTCTGACTGTATCTGTCTCTGCCTCTCTATCCCTCTCATTCTCATTTTCTTGCAGATTATGCACTTTTCTGATCATGTGAGGTAATATCGAGAAACGCCAAACATATGTTAGAATGTTCATGAAGGTCTCATCCTGTAGTTTACGGGACTAGAAACGTTTCTTTGAGGCCTTCGGTCTCAAAATTTTAGTTTTTAATGCCCTACAACGCTTCGTTTAGGAGTTATTTGACGATACAGATTCAAAATGCTGCCGAGTGTTGCAGGTTTCGTTTGACGTGAATATTTAGTTTTGTTCTACAGCGCCTTATAGAGGAGTTACAACAGAATTAACAGCACATAAACCTTCTGGGTGAAAAAACACGTGAAAGTGCCAACTTGCATGGGGATCGGTAGCACGGGGTCGGAGTTTACATCTTATTCTCGTACAACCATATATTTCTTGAGTTTTCTTGAATTGCGACAATTTGTCAACAACACGAAAACGAGTTCATTTCCATTTTTTACTCTGTGTCTTAAATAATTTCATACATTAAATGGTTCAATATTTCTATTTATATTGACGCTTTATTAACACCTTGGTTAGTTTCTTTTTTGTAGTATAAACATAACATACTCCAACTACTACTGTTTTGTGCACATATTCTCTAATAATCTGTACACTACTGTTTCAAAAACGAAACCAGAGCCACATTATTGTTTACTCCGTGTCTTAAATAATGTCATATATTAAATGGTTAAATATTTATATTTATATTGACGCTTTATATACATGACAGTGGTTAGTTTCCTTTTTGTAGTATAAACGTAACAGACTCCAACTACTATTATTTTTGTGCAAATATTCTCTAATAGTTTGTACACTACTGTATCGAAAACGAAATCGGAGCCATGTTATTTTTTACTCCGAGTCTCTAATAGCGACAAAAGGCCTTGATTCAATATTTCTATTTACACCAGCGCACCCTATCGCCAATGTTTACCGTGCGTTTCGTTCGCTGGTATTTACCGCGCGCTTCATTACATAAATTAATCACCCCCCCTCCCACACCGCCGGGGTCCCACCGGGGGAGGGGGGAGCGCAGGGGTGCCACCCGCGCGACTAGAAAGGCTCGATCCAATCCACGTAATGCGCGCCTACGAGGCGGCGGCCGCGCCGAGAGTTTTAGCTGAGCGCCGGGCGAACAACGCGGCGCTCTCACAATGCCCAAAATTCCTCCAAACGCTGTTAGCGAAATTGCGCCCGCGCGCCGACGCCTAGAGGTGAGAGGCGAACACCCAGAAGTAGGGGGAGGGTCATGTGGGAGAGCGGGTGGAAGTGTGGGCAGGAGGGCCGGTGGGAGAAGGAGGGCAGGGGGAGGGCCGGCGGAAAGACGGCTGGGAGAGCGGGTAGGAGAGCGACTGGAAGAGCGGTCCGGTGAGAGGTTTAGAGAGCGGCTGGGAGAGCTGTTTAGAGAGCGGTTGGGAGAGCTGTTTAGAGAGCGGTTGGGAGAGCTGTTTAGAGAGCGGTTGGGAGAATGGTTTAGAGAGCGGTTGGGAGAATGGTTTAGAGAGCGGTTGGGAGAATGGTTTAGAGAGCGGTTGGGAGAATGGTTTAGAGAGCGGTTGGGAGAATGGTTTAGAGAGCGGTTGGGAGAATGGTTTAGAGAGCGGTTGGGAGAATGGTTTAGAGAGCGGTTGGGAGAATGGTTTAGAGAGCGGTTGGGAGAATGGTTTAGAGAGCGGTTGGGAGAATGGTTTAGAGAGCGGTTGGGAGAATGGTTTAGAGAGCGGTTGGGAGAATGGTTTAGAGAGCGGTTGGGAGAATGGTTTAGAGAGCGGTTGGGAGAATGGTTTAGAGAGCGGTTGGGAGAATGGTCGAGAGAGAAGTTTAGAGAGCGGTCGGGAGAGAGGGTTAGAGAGCGGTCGGGAGTGAGGTTTACAAAGCGGGTAAGAGCGAACAGGAGAGGGGATGGAAGAGCAATTGGGAGTGAGAATGAGAGCAAATGGGAGAGCGGTTGGGAGAGTGGTTAAGAGAGCGTGTAGGAGAGTGATTGGGAGAAAGCGGCTGCGAGAGCGGTTGGGGGAGTGCTTGGGAGAGCAGTTGGGAGACTAGTTCGGAGAGTGGATGGAAGAGCGAATGGGAGAGAGGGCAGGAGGGCGGCTGGGAGAGCGTGCAGTAGAGCTGGAGAGTGGGCGGGCGGGAGAGCGGGCAGGTGAGCTTGTGGTGAGCCGACGGGGGCCGGGGGAAGGGCAAGTTGAGGAGCGGCCGGTGGGTCTGCAGTGAAGGAGGAGAGTGGGGGATGGAACCAAAATTGCAAAGTGGAACCCCTTTGTCCACGTACTCGTCGGATAAAGCAGATGAAAAGGAGGAGACAACAAACGTTGGTTCATCGGGAATAAAACATTACTGATATTGCCACTCTTCGCTCAGAGCGGTGTAATGAAGTTGGCATGCTGAACGATTGTATGGTCTCTCAGTGGTGAATATGTAGGCGAGAGCACCTCATTGGAATCTCACTTCAAAGCACCGCGAGCTTTCAGTTGTTTGACGTCTGTTGTAGCCGTCAATTGCGATTGGTGGAAAAGAGTTTATAGAGGCGCAAATGTATTAGGAGAACTGGAGCATTGTTGATCCATCTCTTTAAAAAAAGTTCTCATATTCAGGAAAGTATCGCCTGCGAGGAGATATGTATGTACCACGCAGGCATTAAGGGCTCGAACTCTTTCTGCAGAAGGATTACAACTTCACTTTGAGGATCGTTCGGCAGGCTCATATTTGGTAATTTTTCTACAAATATTCTATCATTTCTCTCTCCTTGTAACTAAAAATATCCATGAAATCCGGGATGAATCAGAAAATATAACGAAAGTCACAGGGATGAAATTACAAGAACAATACTAGAAAATGCGACTAGTATTATAGAAAGGTATGTGAAATAAATATAAAACTATAAAATATAGTAATGTAAGAAAATATAGCAGTATTAGTTATAATTATATTCCTATTCAATATAGTACAGTTATCCATTGCGTGGTTCATGGGTATTGGTCCAATAAATGAAATTTATGTCAGTTAGTCGACGTTTCGGTGTTTTATTTCCCCATCCTCACGGCTGAATACATTTACAACACGGTTAGATGTATACACTAATTACACAATATCACACTAATTGCGTATTATACTGTGTATAAACACAACTACACAATGTATAAAAAAACTAATTACCTGCAAGTGTGTTCGAAGCACACATTACCAATCTCAAATTTTATGTACAATACCATACCAAAATTAATTTTTTTTATATAATATTAAATTGAAATGCATACGACACATACCTTGCTGTATGCAGAAAATTACACAACCATAATTATACTTATAATAATACTTAGTATAATTATAATTATACTGAGCGCCACCAAAGCTGGCATGACCCATTCGTAGGGTCATCCTAATTCATACTAATTAATGAGTTGGTGTTCAAATCTGGGAGCCAAACACTGACTACCAAGACACCAATATCCGGTACAGCTTGAGTCAAAATATCTGCCCACCATTCATAAAAATTAATATATACATCAGGTATGCTCAAAATTTGTGATACGAGTCTGAATTGGTAACACTATAATATTCTGAAATACATAGATCAGAATGATTAGAATGTCTATTGTTGTAGGAAGCCCACAAAAACAAACTGAAAGTCAATAACTACATGAATTAGTTATCACTACTGTGGTCAAGTCCCAACCAGTACATATTACAAAACATAATAAGTAGTGATTCCAACTATTCATGTAATTATTGACTTTCAATTGTGAAAAGGGAGTAAAGTAAATACTATGAAAGAAGACATTTATCGGAAAGAGAAATGGGCTGGGGCGAAAAATCTAACGGAATTCAATAGTGGAAAGCCGAGTAAATCGGAAAGAGTGAACAAATAAAGAAACGTCTTCTTTAGAAGCTATGAATGGAGGAAAATGACATTTTGTATGTTTTAGCACAATATATGATAAGGATCACTTCTCGATGACAGAATTTTGGGATATCTATTATTAATTTCCCATGTGCTCAGAGTTGAAAAAACCTTTCCCAGGAACTCGGAAAAAATAAAAAGCAATGAAACAGTTCCGTTCAAAAAATGCAAATATTTTATTCTGTAATTCCGCCTGTTCTCACACATGTCCTACCAAATGAATTGTCATAGTATGGCATTGCTTACGGCACAGATGACATCATGCGACATCAAGGCTCCAAGGAAGAGGATACAACTTGTTTCATATTTTTGGTATTGGTGGTTGAAAAAAAACTGTATACATACAGTAGTAATATGTATACTATACTATGTATAGTATACATATTAAGGCAGTTTTCTTGTTAAAACATTTCATTCAGAGTGCGTGCTACTTTGGGGAATCCATTTTATGTTAAGTTCATAAGCATTTCTGTTAATGAGAACCACTAGTAAAAGCTTTTCTCTGTAAGGTTTTAAAAACGTGTACCTGAATTTGCCCTTCCGAGCAATGTAGAAGAAGAGAGAAAAAAGTCTTTTCCCATTTTTCAATTCAGATAGTACTGAAGCCACAAATAAATTACACAGGCATTCACAAAAACAAAAAAGTTCTCAGACCCAAGGAATTGACACACGTTGCTCCATGGATTCCGACCCGCTGAATCTGAAGCCAGAATTGCGCCACCACCCTTCAATTTTACAAACTTTTAGATCATGTAGAGGGGACGAAAATGGCTGCTTGGCTAACAGCGGGAAATTTCATGTAACGAGGTTACACATTTTCTCCTGCGTAGGCAACTCCTTATGTAAAGGTACGAGCACGTAGAACGCTGGCACGCCCACGCCGGCATCGGCTGGTGATAAGCAGCGCTGCTCGACCAGCAAGGGCGGACACATAGGACGCCGATTCGACAGTGCCGATATAAAATAAAGATACATTTATTTACACTGCAATTGGATAGAACCCGGTGGCAGCTAATTACATAAATGAGGTAATATAACTAACATGCAAATTAAACAATAATAAAAGTAACAGAATAAAAATAATGATAAAACAAAATTTAGAAATAATAACAATAATCTAAAAACTGACTGATTGATAAAATATTAAGTTATATTAAGAAAAAGAAACTTCTGTAATCTAACTCCGCACTGAATATTTATACAATTAAAACCCACATTGCACTGATACTGCAATACATTTCACTTCACTTCACTATCACCCTTAAAACAGTTTCTTCGTTCTTTGTCTCCTCAGCACTGCACAACACCTCACTTCACAATACAACACATACGCATCGCTGTGTGTCCAACTATTCTTAGTTAACTCCCTTATTTACTTAGTAACACCCTTCATTAATTTCCAAAACGGATGAACGCTTCGAGGAAAGGGTTCAAAGGTTTTTGCAGGCAATCTATTCCATTATGTTATTGTTCGATTTCTGAAAGAAAATTTCCCGACATCTCGAGCAGCGCTGCTATTTTGTGCCTGTTTTCCTGTCTACTGATGTATGTTGGAATAACTTAGCCACCAATTACTTTCTTTCCAGGTTGTATGACCGCTATAAGTTTGATACAAAGCGCAGAGTCTTGCTACTAAACGTCTGTTTTTGAGTGAATCCCACCCTACCATTTTCTTGTCCCTCAAAGTAAATTTAGCTGCACTACGCTGAATCCTTTCTAAATGTTTACACTGCATAATTTTGTGCGGATCCCAACAAATTATTCTAGCGGTTCCTTCTAGTACTTCACTTCCATGCGTGTGAGGTAGAGAGCGGACTCTGACCATGCATTTATCGAAATTATTTCCAGTGGCAGCCAAGAAGAAAATGTACTGTTTTTATGAATAACAGTAAATCAAAATATGTAACCAGAGAACAGTAGTGCTACTGAATGCGCTTTTTGACAATTATTATAGTCGAAATTAACCTGATATAGACTTGTTAATTTAAGAGAATTATGAAATACATGCGTGTTTTACAAATCACTTTTATCGGTAAATAAGGATTTGATAACTCTTCCTATAGCCTATTCAATTGGATTCTTTTGACACTTCATAAAATAATGTATTTGAGGTTATGTTGATGTTTACTTGTTCATAAACGCACACATTTCTTTCCACATTTGTTTGCGTGTTACTTGTCCCTCTATTCCACATAGCGGGGCTCAGAAATACCTTCAAAACCAAAAAAGTACTCTACCCATATCGAATCTTGTGAATACAGGCTCTAAAGCCACGTGTCGACTGAGAACCAGCGCCTGCAGCCAGGACTGGCCGGCGCGGCGTTGACAACTGAAGCCGATGACCTTCGGCGAGCGTGCGTCGTGCCCGCCTCCATTTGAGAACATGGCGCTGAGTGACGTCATTCGGCGCTGGATCCTGCCGCGCGGGAAACCAGCGTTCTACGTGTGTGTACCCTCACATCTCAACACAGGAGTTTGCGTAACAATCAGTCATAAATAGAGACCGGAAAAATATGTAGTATTAAACGTCAAAATATGTACAGAAATTTGTAATGAAAACAGTAAGAATATGTAATAAATATGTAAAATCCGATGTAATATGTAATGTTAAAGTACACTAATTAAAAAGCATTTAGGCCCTACTTAGTAAGAAATTACATTTAGAAAAACTGCACACTTTACATCATACAACTTTCTCGTCAGTAGTAAAAGCTTCATCTCTTGTAATCCAGGACCGTAGTTTAGCAACCGGACTAATCGCAATAGAAGCCATCGCACTAACTGGCGAGATGTACGACCAGCAAACATACGCTGTAGCATCTTCATCGAAGTGTTACACGTCGGCGACCACAAATTCTTCTCGGAAATTAAAGTTACAGATCAGAAAACGCGGTGTCAAAGATATTTTGGACACCTAGATTTCCCCAATAATGTAGCGAAAATGCTGATTTAGAAAAAAACAAAGAACATCTTTTCACAAAAAAATAGAAGAAATTGAAGAAAATTGATAAAATACGAAAATATATTGTGAAAACAGCAAAATATGTAAAATATGTAATATAGTACTAAATATGTAACGAAAAAATTCGATATTGTGTTAGGAGAGCTATGATTCGCCAAGATTACAATTTTGAGAACGGTAAGTAGAAAGACAAAAAATATGTAATTTCATAAAAATCAGGACTCTAGTGATAAATGTCATGCGTGACTCCATAGAACACTGTTTTACACATGCTCGTTGGCCAAAAGTTGTCAGTGTCAACCTCTCCAAATACCCTACAAGTTTGCAACATTCAATATGAGAGATAGTGAAATTAAAACGTAAAACCCGTCAAATTTCTTAAAATTTAGTTGGCACACTTACGAGAATGTCCCGGAGTACATCAGTAGCGTTTCAGAAATGAACGCGTCTGTCTTGAGTGGTGTTCAGAAACCCAAAGCACGTGTGTATCTCTCATATATGATCTCATACGCATACATACGAACTTTATTAATTTCAATGGACTCAGAATAGAAAAAGCAATTTGCAGAATTATATTTAAGAAATGAAAATTACATACTTTCTATTCACATGTATAAAAGGAGTGTGCAGAGTTTCTATAAAACAGTTGCTAAAATGAATGTTCAATTACATACACTGATACGTTTTTCATACATTAATTGTATTTTAGAGGAGATACGTTTTCACAAGCCTGAGTAAATTTCTTCTATTCCACTGTAAACGGTACTAATTCCATTCCCAAACTTTTGCCTCAAACAGATTTTTGGTTCCGATTATAAGTTCTCTTTTTCCGGAATTTTCACTGTTTTCTTTTACTGTTCAGTAAACGACCATCAACACTTTGAACAATCCAAATTACGGAATATATGTTAGCAGCACGTGTTTCTTTACAGTTGGATTCTTCTCTTCTCGGACCTCTCACCTACAAAGACCAACAACGCCCAAAGAATACTGCGAATACGGTTTTAATACTGTCTCTTTGAGTGTCACATACGTTCACATACAAAAAAACAACTTCACCAAAAAATGGTTCATAAAAACGAAAAGGCCTCTCACAGACTGTGCATTGCTTTCGTAGCACGATACCTCCTCCTCGGTGAGAGAGAAACCTCATTTCCGCGGCGTTAGCCACCTCGCCCAGCTGTGTGTATGTTTATGCATGTGAATATGTGTGTGTGGGAGTGTATGTTTATGCATGTGAGCACGTGTGTGCACGTGCGCGCGCGTGTATGTATGTGCGTGTGGGCGTGCGTGTATATGTGCGTGTGTGTGCGTGCGTGTGCGCGCATGTGCGTGTATGCGCGTGTGCGCGCGCGTATGTTTGTGTGCGCGCGAGTGTCTATGTGCGTGTGTGTGTGTACGCGCGTGTGTCTGTGTGCGTGTGTGTGAGAGTGTGTCTGTGTGAGAGTGTGTCTGTGTGAGAGTGTGTCTGTGTGAGAGTGTGTCTGTGTGAGAGTGTGTCTGTGTGAGAGTGTGTGTGTGTGAGAGTGTGTGTGTGAGAGTGTCTGTGTGAGAGTGTGAGTGTGTGTCTGTGAGTACGTGTGTGTTTGTGAGTATGTGTGTGTGCGCGTGCGCGTGTGTGCATGCGGGGGTGGTGTATGTGTGTGTGTGTGTGTGTTGCCCTGAACGCAGTCGCGTCCGCAGGTGCGGCCTTTGAGAGCTCCGCGCGCTCGTAAACGAGGAAAGTCCCCCAAAGGGCGTGCAGGGAAAGTCAGAGGTGGGTGGAAGGGCGCAGGGAGTGTCGCCGGCGAGGACCTCAAGGGCCGCCGCGCGCACAGGGCGCCGAAGGGCCAGCGCTGGGCGCGGCGCAGCGGTTTCTCCTCAGCTGTCAAACTGCCGCTTTAACACAGGATGAGGAAGCAGGGAAAGGCGCATTCTTTGAAGGGTGATACTACTGGTGACTCTGAACAAAAACACTCCTAATAAACATAGGCCCTTTTCTTAACCGTTTCAGGGTAAACTGCTCCAGTTGTAGATAACCCTCTTAATGTAGCACGGTCTCTTGATTTTCTTCAAAACGTTAAACCAGAATACGTGGGGGATATCCCTTTAGAAACACGAGCTCGTATGTACTTTCAGCTTGACGGAGTTCCTGCACATTCCGTACAAGTGACACAGTAACTCTAAGAAATGTATCCTGGTCTTTGCATCGGTCACAATGTGGAGCCATTGCTTGGCCACCGAGGTCACCTGATCTTACCCCGATTGTGTTTGGGTTGGCTTATGAGCGAAGTCTACAAGCGCAGAGTGGACACGAGAGGATCTGCTTGCTCGAATTGTAGATGCTTGTGCTCAAGTAAAGGAATGCAAAAATGAGCTCGTATCAGCAACACAACACCTGCCTACAAGAGCAGTAAAATGCATTAAAGTTGACGGTCGACTGTCTTTTGTGAGGAAATTTACACCATTAAACAAACTATAACATACCACTACTATCACCTGCTCTTTTCCCGTACCCAGTTGCTTTCAGTAGTTTACCCTGAATCGGATCCGAAAAAGAGCATATGTTTATTAGAAGCTTTTTGTTCAGAATCATCAGTAGTATCACCCCTCAAAGCATGTACCTTTCCTCCTGACTCATCCTGTATACTGTGATTTTTCTAACTTTGCCTCTCAAGGCCCGTCTTCATGAAAGAATATGACACGGTATTTCGCGTCTTTCTCAGTCATGCCGCTAGATATCGCATGATCGCGACCGTATCCAGCAGAGCTTGCAAACATGGGATTTCTAGAGGCACGTCGGAGAAAGACGCGAAACGCCGTGTGCTATTCCTTCGTGGCCGTAGGGACTCCAGAGTTCGAAAAATCGCACGCTCGGGGGAAGCATCCAGAGGTGTGTGCGTAAAGGGTCCGCGCGCATTGTAGGCGTACGGGATGTTAGCGCGGTGCAGGCAGGCGTACAGAAATAGGTGCTTAGTCGCGGGGCGGTGTAGGCGTCCAGGTGCGGCGTGCATCGATGCGCGCGGCGTCGCGTGGGTGGAGAGGAGCGCCAGCGGAGGCGCGCGCTGTCCCCCGCGAGGGCGGCGGGGAAGGGAGCTGCAACGAGGAGGGCGCCGTCACAGGGCGCCGCCCCGCCCCGCCCCTCCCCGCCCCGCCCTCCCTCGCGGCGGCTGTTGACCCAGCGGCCCCGCCTCCCCTCGCACCACTCTCGCGTGGCGACTGCCCCGCACCCGCCGGACCCCGCCCCTCCCCACCTCCGTCCTCGCCACCCCAGATGCCGCCCCCAACGCTATCATCGCCGACCCCGGTCGCCCCCGCCCCCGCTCTCCCGCCCCCGCCGTTGCCCCCAACGTCGCTGTCCCCGCCACCGCTCTCGCTCCCGTCTCTGTCGCCGCCGTCCCTGCCTCCGCTCCTACCCCCGTCTCCGCCTTCCCTTCTGCCCCCGCCCCCGCCACCCTCTCCTTCCCCGCTGTCGCCCCGCCCTCGCCGCCGCCGGGTCTTTTACCCGCTGTGACGGCGCAGGGGCACCATCTCCTACCGCCGCAGCGACGCTGCGCGGGAGGTCAAATCCCCACGGCGCCTCAATTTTTAGACACCAGCCACACAGCGACATCGCAATCAGCAGCCGACTGCAGAAGTCCAGCGGGCGGTTGCTTCTCTCACCACTGCCGGGCCATGCGGGAGAAATACCCTCATTGTACCGTCCGCTTGTACAGACAGCGTCACACACTTCTCCGCGTTATACTATCAAAACAATGGCGAACAATAGTAGTAGCGGCAGCAGACAATCGGACAAGGCATTTCCCCTCACGCAAATCTCTCATGTGAGTGTTCTAGTGCTCTGCGTGCCAGAGAGTGTGTGTTGTTCAGCGTTCTGTGGCTTTGAACCTTTCCCGTGTGGATTCACTAGGAGTTCGTTCACACGTGTTGCGTGTTATGGCGAGCCGCCACTACTCCACACTGTACCGGGAAAGTCACCGAAGGCAAACGGCTTGCTTCGGCAAGAATAACATCCCGGCGGCGCAACCTCCAAAAACGTGCTGCCGCATGCAAGCGAGGACCCAATATAAACAGGGCCCCACGGGGAACAGAGAAACAGTAGCAGTGGTAGTAGCAGTAGCAGTAACGGGAGGAGATGCGAGTCAGAGACACGTGAGGACCGAGTGAAGTACTGCAATGCATCAGGAGCCTTCTCGATAAAGACTCGCTCGCAGAACTCCGCTGCCGCCGCCGCCGCCGCTGCTGTCGTCCCAGACGCACCTGGTCCACGGAATGTTGAGGTGAGGGCACCATCCCCCAGATCGACTTCTTAAGCATCTTCTTCACCTAATTCATCGTTTCCCCTCCCTCTTCTTTAATATTTGCAATTAATGGTTCGTAGATTTTAATAAGACTTCTTCTTGAGAAAAACTGCCCCTCGTTTCCCCATCTCATAAACCCTTCAAG
Source organism: Acheta domesticus (assembly GCA_031308135.1). Taxonomy (NCBI): domain Eukaryota; kingdom Metazoa; phylum Arthropoda; class Insecta; order Orthoptera; family Gryllidae; genus Acheta; species Acheta domesticus. The sequence goes on along the minus strand of JAHLJT010009355.1, from coordinate 2,233,171 downwards.
TCAACCACAGTACTCCAAAGTGACTCAGGAATACGCTGAAGCCAGTCCCGAGAGTGGCATGTCACAGCGTCTATCCTTTCATAGTCCGCAAGCCACTTGTGAGAGAGCTATTGGAAAGGCATTTTAGAGGCCATGAGCCCCGCCAATTTATAAATGACACACCGCTTTTTAAAGCACTATCGCTGTGTTAAATCTCTTCACGGAGCAACCCCTGCAGAAAATCTCTGTCCTTCTTGCCTCCTCCTCTGTCTTTAAATATTAGAAGTAACCCAACACAAATGACAAAACGTAATAATGAAAAAAAAAAACAGTATTTGGAAAATGCAGTATGTGTATTTACTTCTTTCATTTAAGATTAACTTTATCAAAACTCACCCCATTAAAATCCTCTGCGAAATACGTACTAAGAATTGTTTATATTGTGGATGGACTTTATGAAGTTAAGCAAAGACAGCTGCTTTTAAAAACACTGACGTGCGCAAAGATTGACTCCCGCCAAAGAAAATAAAGAAATCCGCTAATGGAAATAAATGTAGAAAAGACGACTTGGTGTTGCTCTATTTTGGGAATCGACAATCTCCTAATTCGCTCCCATCACCGGCCCTCTAACGCCAAACTCACTACAACTATTAACAAACTATCGAATTGTGCTAAAAATCGTATCGTTCAAATAGAACCAAACTCTGCGAGTTACGAGGTCAGATTCATTCGTCCGATTTTAATTTTAAACCCTTTATAGACATTTCCTATTCGAAAAATCTTTTCGGAAGCATGTCCTCAAATTATACGTAAACTGACAAAAAAAAGTTTTCTCTTGCTGCAGTTGCTCAACCATTACGATACAATAGCGGGAATGCAGAGAATTATATTAAACTAGATGGATATTCGAAAGGAATTAAAATTTTTGTTCTTCTAGCAGCGTCGGTGCCTCTTTCCGCCTCGAAGGAGCGGGCGTTTGGGCGGGCGTTTGGGCGGGCGTTTGGGCGGGGGTTTGGGCGGGTGTTTGGGCGGGGGCTTGGGCGGGGGTTTGGGCGGGGGTTTGGGCGGGGGTTTGGGCGGGGGGTTGGGCGGGGTGTTGGGCGGGGTGTTGGGCGGGGTGTTGGGCGGGGTGTTGGGCGGGGTGTTGGGCTGGGTGTTGGGCGGGGTGTTGGGCGGGGTGTTGGGCGGGGTGTTGGGCGGGGTGTTGGGCGGGGTGTTGGGCGGGGGTGTTGGGCGGGGTGTTGGGCGGGGTGTTGGGCGGGGGTTTGGGCGGGGGTTTGGGCGGGGGTTTGGGCGGGGGTTTGGGCGGGGTGTTGGGCGGGGTGTTGGGCGGGGGGTTGGGCGGGGGGTTGGGCGGGGGGTTGGGCGGGGTGTTGGGTGGGGTGTTGGGTGGGGTGTTGGGTGGGGGTTTGTGGGGGGAGGTTGAACGGGGGTTTGTGCGGGGGTTTGGGCGGGCGCTTGGGCGGACTGGCGAGCGCGCGGGGGGGCAGGGGAGGGCGGGCGGCCGTTAGGGGCGCCGCCAGGCCGAGATTTGGCAGCGCTCCCCTTAAAACGCGGCGTTGGCCTTTTTATGAAAGACACGTCTTGAGGGCCTCTTTATGGCGCCGTAATCCGCGGGGTCGCGGCCGCGAGGGCGCGCGGCGGGCGAGTGCCAAGCGAGTGCCAAGCGAGTGCCCCGTGGGCGGACGCGGCGGCCGGGCCGGCTGCGATCGCATGGAGGCAACGCCGGCGCCCCCGGGCCCTGCAACTCTCCATCAACACCGGAGGCAAAGCTGGAGAGTGCTACTGTAGGAGGCGCTAGTACAGCTGCAGGTTAGGCGCGCCAACTTCCGCGCAAAAAATTGCCTCATTTGTGAGAAATTCTGCGGTTGCTCGTGGTTCGCCAAATAACGAATGTGTGGAGTAGAAACTTAACAGATTTTCATCAATAACTTATCGGAAGAACTGTCGACCCGTAATAAAGGTTATTAATAACATTTGGAGTATAACACGCCCATAGTCCGCAACATAACGTGGCCGACTGCTAAGAGTTACATCAGTTGTGGCGACTGCTAAGAGTTGAACCTTGCAAAATGAAAACGTTGGTAGCACTGTAAAGCTTGCGCAGCTACCTTACGGCGATTGCTTGCTATACTTCCCCAAATATGTTTGGACAGAGAAACAGCTGATATGAAACGAGAGAGGATGAACAACCAACGAAGAATAGTAATTGATATGATGAGTAGCAAATGCGTATAGAATATTACTAAAAAAAACAGTGATTCGTGATTCGGGTTCAGATTGTAAATATTTTTGCGATGATGCAACTTGTGCTTAGTGAAGTGACGAGTGCCAAAACTAATGAGAAGGAGAAAGTGTGTTTTTGTTTACCAATGGCTAAAGAGGTAATGCATGTTAAATATCAATTATTATAATGCGATTTGTTTGACCGTACTATCTCAGTCTATCGGACTTCGGCAAATATTAGCGGATCGCACCCAAGCAGCAATCGGACAGAAAGTAGATAAACAAATTAGACGGATTTAATTGTAAGGAACAAAATTCTTATTACAGTGTATACAATAAAATATATAAATATTGTGGCACATGGTGTATAATAATGAAGCATAATTTATTAATGAATCTATAATTTGAACCGTCCCTAATCACGATTGATTAGCTGCATTGAAACTGCTATCGTACAAAATAGTTTCCGCGAAAGCTTGTAATAATTCGGGTTTGGCCCAATACACAGCAATACCATGCAATTCAACCGATAAAATGCAAATAACGGGCTAAACGAAATAACTGTTACTTTGTGTAACAGTTCCGAAACGTTAACTGCTAACAAATAACAGTTTAGCTGTTAAGGGCACATCCCTAGTGCGGAGCTGCCGTAGGAAATGGCCAAGCCAGGCCTTATCGGAGTTGCCAACCCCGCCCCACAAACGACAGCCTCCGTAAGCAGATCTACCCCTTTGAGGGGAACAGAGGCGCCTGAAATGGGCCCCCTCCCCCCCCCCGGAACCATTTCCGGGCGTCGCGTCGGCGGAGCCTGTTTCCTGCGCGACGGATATCGACGCCCGCGGACCGCCTGAGCACCCGCCCTCCGCCCGTTTCCACCACCCGTTCCCACCGCCCCAATTCATTCTGTTTTTGCGCCACCGCATTCCACTCTGGCACCCCCCCAACGCCTCTCCCAACGCTCCCACCACCGTTCGACTGCTCCCTCCACATTCCGGGAGAGGTGGCTCAGGGCATCAGCTGATGTCACTGCAGTACCCCTGACCGGAAAGTCTTAGGCTTCCCCTCCCGACGGCGGAAGGACTTTCACACTATCTTGTCGGCTAGGTCGAATTCAGTCAGGTTGTTAGCAATGGGAGACACACCAACTGTTTTTCATCGGTTTCAATATTTTCAAGATGATAACAATTTTTTATGATGTAAATTTTGTTCAAAATATTACGTAATTTAAGTGTTTGTTATAACTTGTGTTATTACAACGTATTTGTTTGTATAGTAAAAAATCGGGATTATTTATAATAATAATAATAATAGTAATAATAATAATTTTATTTCCTTGTAAATGGTCTGTTGTCCGGTGGCAAGTCACAAATGCAATAATCTTAGAATATTCTAAGTGTAATACAATAGTAAAACAAAATTATAATAATAAACAATGATATTAATAATACAATAATTAATAATACAATAATTAATAATACAATAATTAATAATACAATAATACTCCCAGTTTCTATACTATTAAGAATTTTAATAGTAAATAGTCCATGACAAGTAATACAATAGTTATTTATGTATCTGGGGTGCCAAGTACGAGTCTCCGCCGCGAGGGCGACCCCTAAACCCAAGAGCCTCCGGCCCAAGGGGTCCGATGACGGACCTTTGTAATAAAGAATACCCAATGCATCGAGAGTAACAGAGGAATCATAATAAAACTGTACTACCATACCATTTCAATTTCATAAAAACATTGTAATTTATTTATTTATTTCGTCAAAAACAGTAAAAACTGACGTCAGACGCAATTATAGAAAAGTGTTTGTTGAAGAGATTGGCAACTTTTTCCGGATTACTCGTTTCTCTTTCATTATCTTTTAAAATAACATTCTCTACATGGTATCGAGATGATGTGGTTGTATTTTTTACGATATCCCACATTGCTTTAGTTTTGTTACTAGTGCTCAAAATGACCTGACTATTTTTCATTATTTTTGCCTGAACTATTACTTTTCTTAAAATTCTTTTGTATTCTCGAAAGTATACATGGAAACCGGGTGATACGTATGATGTTTATAAATAAAGTAAAGCGTACGTGTGGTTTTACATGATTTTCTAATTCCTTGTGTAATCCAAGTATTACTTTTGCTTGAAATGTTTAATTTTCTCTTTTTAAGAGGAAAGCACGTGTTAAAATGAATTGAGAGCTTGGAGAAAATAAATTGTATTTTTCATTTGTGTCAATTTAATACTTGTATTTCATTCAGCGACTACATGTTCGACATACCTCTCCCAAAAATTTGATCGTAATTCCTATCGAAGTTTCAAAGCAACAAACTATGACCGAGTAAAGTTTCCCCGAGATTCTCCGACAACAGATGTTCCATGAACTACTTCTTTGTTGTTTTTCAGTTGACCTAGTTTATCGAGAAGCAAGTAAAACACACACATAATAGCTTTCAATAATAAAATGTAAGCTCAAGAAAATCTGCTAAATTTGGGATGTTCCTTTTTCAATCCCTCTACAGCGTGGTATCGCATGTGATAAGCTAGTGCTGCTACGACATATCATACTTTCTCATATTATTTCTAAATTTGCAATTTTGATAATTCATAGTTCAACGAAAATCAGACCTGCACCATTTTTTAAGCATGTGTACAAAATGGGGCAAGTGTGTTTCGTTGAAGTATCTGTATTTTCGAATATTGCATCAGCTCAATTTCTTGGCGTCCAGAAACATCAAGCATCCTCCATATTGAAGATACAGATTTTTGATCTGAATAAAATTAGTTGTGTAAAATTAGTTCTTCGGTGAGGCCATACACATTTTTTTAAATGAGGAATAATGTTCTACTATATGAATTATAGACAATTTTAAAAACAAGACAGACGAACGGACGTACAGACACACGTTTTGCTTTCAATTGGTTTTTCGGAATCAGAGACCCACAAAACATGAATTCCTGCTTCACCACTTGTTAGGGGATTCCCCCCCCCCTAAATTTAGCAAGTGGATTTATTTACGTTTTCGTTTCCAGAACTTTGTAATAAGAGTTTTTCTACCGAAAAATTCACCATTTTTCACGTATTACATAACTTTCTCTCTACTCCGTAGCAAGAAGTTAAAAGAAGTTCTAAAGACGCTTGTGAATGTGAAGTAAGAATATATAAACACAGATTGTAAGCACAGTATTTAATTTTTAAAGTGAAAATTAGTGGATCATCGCAAAAGCATACGCGCGGACGACTATGTACCACCTAATTTACAAAAGAGCGAAACTGGAGAAAGAAGCAGATGGTAAATTGCTTGTGAAAGCACACTACCTTTTTCAGTTTAGTTTCAAACTGAAACACTATCAAACACTGAATTCCGCAGATATTCCATTTGCAAAATTATGTCCTTTCTGCAGTGTAATACAAATGTATAATTTGTATTACAAATAAAGAGTAATTACAAATAAAGAATTTTCTGACGAAAGTTCGCCGTTTTCCGGCGCACGATTACTCTCTTCTTACGAAGAAGGCGAGAAAGTAAAAATCGGCGCCATTTTGTTAATGTAACTGTAATAACTACCAGAATCTGTATGCAAAAAATATTACCTAAGCAATATTAATTTATCAAGCTGATATCATGAAGTGCATTTTCAGAGTTTATAAAAGTAGATTTCTTTTTTTTTGGACCCAACATGGAAAGATTTATACTGTGATTATTATCGCTGTAATGTGAAACTAAAATTCTTCGAATTACCCTCACTTTATCGTGAAGTTGAATACTGCCACTTCATTTAATATACAGCGTATTAAAGATATTTTCTTTAGACAAAAAAGGAACAAAGTACCAATAAAAGGCCAATCGAAAGGAAACATTTACCAAAAAGCAACACTCATAATCATAAATCATTCGATGTAAATGGAATTATAGTTAAGTATTAATTCCAAGTATCTGTTATTATAAAACTTATATGAATATTTTAGTGGAAACTCAGTTTACGAGACAAGTATTGTTGGTGCATCACACTAAGTAGCTTTAAGATATTAAAAATTTGAATAATTTTTATAATAGATTAGTTTCCGCCGTTTTATCATATTCGATTTCCACTGAAACTAAAGAACATTGAACCAACGAACCCTCACACATTAGTATTGCTCTGAACACTCAAATGTACCTAAACCAGTGGTGCTACCAAAGCACTACTTTATCGCATTGTTTCTAAATGCTCTGCCATATCATACTCGTACATAAACCATCAAAAGTGTTTTCAACCGAAAAAAAATTATCTTGAGGCCTCCTCCAAAAAAACTAAACTATCGGTTTCAAAATCCAGGAACCTTGACATCAGCCAAAACGATTTCGGAATATCAATTTTGAAGTAAATGGTCTGAACGGTTTAGGCTCTAGCATTGACCGTAGACGGACAGACGGGCGTTTTGCCGTCAATCGAATTTTCGGTATCAAGAAGCAACAAAACATGGATTTTGGCTATGCCACGAGTAAGAGGATTTTTTTCTAAATTTAGCAACAGGATTTATCCACTTTTTCGTTACCAGAGCCTGACAATGAGAGTTCTTCTAGCGAAAATTCTCCGTTTTCCGGCGATAACGTAACTTCGTCTTCTTACGAAGTATTGGGAAGATGAGAAAGTTAAAAAAGGAAGTGTCGGTTTAAAATAACATGCATTATTTGTGGCCCTGATATGGTGAGAATAGTTTATTCTTTCCTACATACTACACCACTAAGTTCATTAGATTTTTGGATACGTATTAAACCAAAGAGAAAACATTGAAATCCGGTTGATGGTAGTTGATTATTTTAACAACGGAAAGCACATTTCTGAGGCCCTAAGACCCATTGAGAAGGACATTCGTGAATAAATTAAAAGAATGTATAATCATTGATAATTACAGAAAACCGAAGTATACGTGTGTGTGTATGTAAGGGGGTGAGGATAGGACAAGAAAGAGGAAGGAAAGATCGCGCGCGGTCCATGGCCCGTTTGTTAGGGTACTGCTCCGGCATACGCCTGATGTTGATGGGGAGACGGAAAACTACCGATTAGAGGAGACGGCCGCTGGAATTCTCCTCCGGACAGCGTCTGAATGCGGCCTGGCTGTGTAGCTGATGTAGGAAATCCGCCTCTGTCTGGGTTCGTGGCCGTCGGAACACTGCGTCTGAGCCAACTCAGCCGGCGACCAACAAGGGAGAGCGTGCTCAGCGAGCGCCATACAACTCGTTGGCGGGAGGTGGGGAGGGGAGACGTTTCCGAGGCGAGGCGGAGCGGAGCGGTGCAAGGCGGGAAGGGGGAGCGCGGGGAGGGCGGGGAGCGGTGAGGCGGGGAAGGGCGGGAAGAGGGGAGGGCGGGACGGGGCGTTGTGGGATGGGGCGGGACGGAACGGAGTGGAGCAGGGCGGTAGGAGGAGGGCGGGGCAGAACGTCACGGTGCGGGACGATACGGGGCAGGGCAGAGCGAGACGGGGCAGGGTAGGGCGTGGCAGGGTTGGCGAGACGGAGCGGGGAAGGGGCGGGGCGTGGAGGGACACAACGGGGCGATACGTGGCGGAGAGGAGCGGGGCGGGTGGACAGGGGCGGGCAGGGACAGGGCTCTGGGCAGGGAGGGTGGGGCGGGGAGGAACGGGGCGTGGAACGAGGGGTCGCGTGGCGTGGCGGAACGGGGCGGGGCGGGGCGGGGCGGGGCGGGGCGGTGCGGGCGGGGCCGAGCAAGACGGGGCGGAGTAGAGCGTGTTGGGGCGGGGAAGGGCGGAGTGGGGCGAGGCGGGGAGGTATGGGACGGGGCAGAGCGTGACGGGGGCGGGGTGGGGTTGAGCGAGACGGAGCGGGGAGGGCGTGGTGGGGTTGGGCGAGACGGAGCGGGGAGGGCGGGGCGTGGCGGGACGAGACGGGGCGATACGCGGCGGAGCGGGGTGTGGCGGGTGGACAGGGGCGGGGCGGGGCGGGCAGGGAGGGGGGGCGGGGAGGAAGGGGGCTGGACCGGGGCGGGGCGTGCTGGCGAGCGCGGCGGGCGCGTCGAAGGAATGTCGATAACTCGCCTGCGGATCGCTCCCGGAGTGCGAGGCCATAAAATTGCGTTAAATTTCGCGTTGCCTGCCGAGTAACGAAGTTTTCGACGCGAGCGCCGCGGCGTGAGAGCGACGTGAAATACGCGCGGCTCGCGACGCCCGCTCACCCTCCACATGTGTGTGTGTGTGTGTGTGTGTGTGTGTGTGTGTGTGTGTGTGTGTGTGTGTGTGTGTGTGTGAGCGCTGGAGTGCGTGTGTGATAACTTCGCGTTGTCGACTGGAAATGAAGCGGCATCACATCACCCGCTGCGTGTTCTTGTTTAGGGAACAAAAGGCTACATTTGGATCACGTCTCGGTGAACTCCTAAAGGGGATATATATTCATGGCTGACGTCGGGTGGAGAGTATAGTTGGTTACTATTTATTCGTTTTGATATTAAAAACATACGGCACTGGTATGTTTCACCCATACACAGAGACTGACACATAGAAAGTATATGTGTATTAGAAAGTTGAATATACTCCTTTTATAATGCACTACGACAAAATTCTAAGGTGAGTCAATGTGATTTTGTTCTTAAAAATTGTCATAAGGGTTTGCCTTGAAATAATTCTTTACCGCAGTTGTAAATTTCGTTTTTATATAGTTAACAAGTTGTGCACTTTCAAGAGTTTATACCACTTGCAACATGGGAAAAATATATAAATTAAAAATGCAATCAGACTGCACTCCACTTCATTGTGTGACGAACAAAAGACATTTTCAAATCATGCCGCATGATTGGGTAGCGTTAAGCGTGGCTTCACTTTGAAACAGCCTGTGCTAAGAACGTGTGATATTCCAAAGTTGCTAAGTTCGGCTTTGAAGTAGACTACCATTTAAAGAGGTACAAGCACACCACCATTTCGCAATATTAAGCGAGTGTCAAAAACAATATGATTTGGAATAAACTAATGAAGCATTGAAGAACGTTCCAAAAATGGATTTCAAAGTCATAAATCTTAGAATTCCACCCATATACTATATATCTCACCGGTCATACAGGGCAAAATACATCATATTTACTGAATATCTAAAAATAAAAGTAATTACAAATTTCAAAAAACGTATATAGATGGATATAAAAGGTAAATTTTCAATTCGTATTTTAAAGCACCTTATAATTATAGTACAGTAACGAAACGCTACTTACAAGCCATGTTTTATTACTACTACTCAAGTACAGACAATTCGCCTCTGAGATTTTGTTTGCTTTGTTTATCTCAAATCGCACATTAACCACTAAATAACACCACAAAGAAGGAAACACATCTGAGAGAAGCACTGAAGAAACATTTACAAACTTCCGTAAGCGAAGAAATTAAGTCTCTCGAAACCTCTGAAGTTCACCAGCGTTACTAATTGCCACCTGCGACCGGCGCGCCGCGCGGAAATTAAATAGACTAAAACTCTCGAATCTGCGAGTAATTTTCATCCCCGCGCCCAGTAACTAGATTAACACTTGAACGTCCAATTAGCGTCTGGGAAGGGAAACAGCGTAAAGAGGCTGCTGCATTGCTTTTTTTTTTGCCTCGGGCCGCCGCGGTTGACAGAAGTACCCCGCTGCTGGCGCTCCGTGAAGCAGCAAATCAACGCCCCAACCCCTCCCTCTCTCATGCGTTCCCCCACCCCTCATCGACTTTCGCCCCGTTCCTGAATCTGCTCCCACGAGCAGTGGTGGCGTAAGCGGAAGGGTCGGGCACAAAACGATGGGTCGATTGATAGTGGTTCCGGGCGCGTCAACTACTCAGGTCGTTAGTCTCGTACGTGTAGTGCATGTTTTTCATCGGGCGGTGGCGGTGATATTTCCCCGCTGGATGGCGAGTTACCACGCCGACCTACCGTCGACGAGCGGGGTTTCCCCAATCAGGTATCTCCCCACCTGTGGGGCGCCGCCCCAGCCGGGACAAGCTCTAAGCCCACAACCATTCTCCCGGCATGTTAGTGTAGTGCATGTTAGGGGTGTGTGTAATGGGGGAGGATAGTACAAGGAAGAGCAAGGAAAGATCGCGCCCATTTGTTAGCGTACTGCTCCGGCATTCGCCTGGGATCGATTGGAGAAACCACGGAAAACTACCGCCGAGAGCAGCCGGCCGCTAGAATTCTCCTCCAGACAGCGACTGAATTCGACCTCGCTGACAAGCTAGTCTCGGGAATCCTGCCGCCGTCGGGGGAGGTGTCTCAGTATCCCCCGGTCAAAAGTACTGCAGTGACATCAGTTAACGAACCGAGACACATCCCACGCGGTTGACAGAAGCTACCGGCGCACCGTGAAGCAGCAAATCAACGCCCCCACCCCTCCCCCTGCCCCTCCCCACCCTCTGACAGACTACTTCGGTTAATAATGAAGAGAAAATCATTTTTACAATAAAACACTCAATTTAATGGATTGAACATAAATGACATGGAGATACAAAATACATCTTAAAGGTTTTTATAGATACACCTCAACAACTTGACTTTCGCAGCACACACTTGCATTGTGCTGTCCACACACGGCATTTCAGAAGCGTCCGCAGAAGTAGTACCTCGTCACGCGACCTTTGTTATGATCGCTGTCGTCCCATTATGATTGCTAAATGATCAGAACAAACCTTGAATGCTTCAAGACAGGGTATTCATTATTCGTTTTTGCATTCATCATTCACAATGTTAGGTAATACAGTGTCCAAAAAACTGACGTTAAGACGTGGTCTACTGAACGACGCCTGTTGGAGTACACCAGAAATAGGCCCTCGCACAATGTTGCGTGCATTTCACTGGCTAGTCACACGATGAAGGTACCTAGGATTTGAGAAACGGGGAGTGAGGGGAAGGGGTGGGGGAAGCTTAAGGCACTAGTTGCTTAGTCTGACAGACGACGCCTTTGTAATCTAAGAACAAGAGTGGGTACAGCTATGGTCATTATGCCCGTTAAAATAATTGCAGTACAGGCACCCAATGAAGGTACCTAGAATTTCAGAAACGGGGAGTGAGGGGAAGGGGGAGGGGTAAGATTTCGACATAATTTTGTCGTCTGATAGACGACGCCTTCGTAATCTGAGGTTTAAATATTTTCCCTAGATTAATTTGTAGGTTTTCAATAAATCTCTCTCACTTTACTTCTTCATTACTGGAGACTCAAATCACTCGTGTGGATTACGTTCCAGAAATAGACCCTACATCCTGATATGGTGGCTAAAGTGTATGCGATTATGCAATCGTACTCACCTCAACTGAAACTTTGTAACGTTAGTTCTGCGAACAATTTACACCATTAGGAATTTCTAGCATGCCAATTTTCATTTTAGTCGGATTTACACAGTATCGTAATTAATAACAATGGCGATAATATAAATAATACGAGAGTTGGGGCACAAGTCATGGCAACTATTTTTTTGGTGAGAATATGAGTAGGGGTGAAAAATTTCAAATATACACATGAAAGGACAAGGTATAAACTGGGTGCTTGGACATGTATTATCGCACAAAAATCGAATTTTTTGTGTTTATTAAGGTATTTGAAATAACCGTACTCGTTTCAGGTTCTGAGGCATTTTAGAGAATACGACTTTACAAACTCGAAAAGCATTATATACCCGTTCTAAAGGCCCGATTAGGTAGATGCTCGATTGCCGCATATCACATTAATCTGTACACTCACAGGTCACGTGCGTTGCTGACCACTAGTTGCTGCGCATCTTGGCAGAAACTGTCCTGCGCATCTCGCTGTTGTCCGGTATGGAAGGGCATTATTCCATGAGCTTCCACCAATTCTCTGTGACATTCTCGGGCATTCCTTTCACGGTGAATGGCTCTCTTGGAGTAAGAGCGCTGCTGGAAACATGTTACATTCACCTCGCACGGCGGTAGACGGACAACTGATTTCAAGTTGCTCTCTGAGCTAATAGAGACACTTGCAGAGCTATCTGTTGATGTAAATACACCCTACTTGAGCATTTCCTCGAAGATATAAATGAAATTTTGCGATCCGATAACATTTACTTTAAAAAAAAAATAGTTGCCATGACTTCTGCACCAACCCTCGTATACCGAGGGGCCCATTTAACTTGACAAATCAAAATAACTCGAAAAATATGCAACGTACAAACAATGTCGAAGGCAAAACATTAATATCTTCAAGGGACACATCTGTCAGACCTAAAATCAAACTTCCACGCTCGCCTCTTGAGGGTGAAGTGGGAGTCAACTTTGAAATCTTAAATGCTTTTCTGATCAGATTCTGATTCTACATTAAAAAGTACTATCTAAAGTTTTATCTAAAACCTTTTTTGATCGAGAAAGACGATCCGATTATTTGTATCCATGTACATTCAGTGGCTTCAAATAGTCGGCGCTGATTTAACCACGTTAAATCAAATTATTTAATGAAAAAATGGGGGATTTCCATTTGGGATTTCATAGTTTCCTCACCCCAACCCTGGGGGGGGAGGGAGATTTGATTTTAGGTCACTTAGTTTTTCCAACTGGAGATATTAATGTTTTGTGCGGAACGTGTCTGGATCGGCTGTCTTGATCAAAAAATATTTTAGACCAAACCTATGTATTGTTTAGGGTAGAATCCGAATCTCCATTAAAAAGTGGGGGTTCTCATTTAAGATTTCAAAGTTGTGTCCCACCTCACCCTCAAAGGGTGAGCGGGGAAGTTTGATTTTAGATCTGACATTTTTTGTACGTTGTATATTTTTCGAGGTATTTGACTTGTCAAGTTAAATGGGCCACCTTGCATATTTGGTGTTCTTCGAGCCTTGCAACGCAGCAACGCCTCAGTCGCCGGAGAGTGTCGCTGGCGCTCGCCCGCGTGGATCGCGGCGCCGCCCGCCGCCCGCCGCCCACTGCCCGTCGCCCGCCGCGTGCGCCATCTGGCGCCGAGAAGCGCCTCATTTGCGAGAGCCCCGCCCCCACGCCGCCCGCCCGCGTCATTACGCAGCCATTCAGGGCGAAGTGCTCTGTCTTTCGGCCTAACTTCTCCGCGCCTCTTCTGACAAGGGGCTGCTTGTTTTAATTATACCAATTCATTCCGCCTCTTCATCAACACTGTCGCTCTCGTAAACATCCGCCAGAGGCGCCAGCGGCCGTAGGGGAGGAGGGGAAGGGGGAGGAGAGGGCGCAGGGGGGGGATGGAGGGGGCGACGTTGAGAGCTGCTGGGGCGGCGGGCAGTGGCGGAGGCGATGGTGATAGCGGTGGTAATAGTTGTGACAGTGGAGGTGGTGGCAGAGGAAAGGTAGAGGTAGAGGTAGAGATATAGAGATCGAAGTAGAGATAGAGATAAAGAGATTAAGGTAGATATAGAGGTAAAAGCAGAGGTAGAGGTAGAGGTAGAAAGAGGCAGAGGCAGAAGCAGAGGTAAAAGAGGCAGAGGTAAGAAGCAAGAGGTAGAGTAGGGATAGAGATAGAGAGATAGAGGTGGAGGTAGAGGCAGAGGCAAAGGTAGAGGCAGAGGTAGAGATAGAGAGAGGCAGAGGTAGAGATAGAGAGAGGCAGAGGCAGAAGCAGAGGTAAAGGAGGCAGAGCAAGGCAGAGGGAGAGGCAGAGGTAGAAACAGAGGCAGAAGCAAGAGGTAGAGTAGGGATAGAGATAGAGAGAGAGAGGTGGAGGTAGAGGCAGAGGCAGAGGTAAAGGTAGAGGCAGAGGTAAAGGCAGAGGTAGAGGTAGAGGCAGAGGTAAAGGCAGAGGTAGAGGAAGAGGCAGAAGCAAGAGGTAGAGGTAGAGATAGAGAGATAGAGGTGGAGGTAGAGGCAGAGGTGGTGGTGGAGGAGGAACTGTTGGCGGTAGTAGTGACAGTGGAGGTGGAGGTGTTAGTAACGGCTAGGGCGGGGGTGGCATGGCGGTGCGGTGGCGGCGGCGATGGTGGCGATGGAGGTGGTGGTGGAGGCAATGCACGTGGAAGCGGAGGCGGAGGTGTCGGCGGGGCTCCAGCGCCGCTGAGGAGATTGCCGGCGCTTGCCAGGCGATCCCAGCGCCACTTTCTCGCTCGTGGCTACCTTTGCGGGCGAGTGAACGAGGCAGAACGACAAAGGATGGCGAGGGCTGCGAATGCCTGGGTTCATTTACATATCTGCGGTTTTGATGTGGAATTACACGCATAAGCTCCGTTCGCGAGGGTTCTTTTGGACGCAGCGTCGCTCCGCGCTGCGACAACGGCGTCACACGTTTTCTCAGACCGAACCTTCAAAGCTTCTAGTTCAGATGATGATGGACCATACGGAAACATGTTGTTTTTTTGGCATACCTATCTAATATTATTAGAATCTTGAGAGAGGTGTTCTTATAATATAATGAACCCTTTGCACTCGTAGGCCGTGTGTGACATGCCACCCATGAATGTTCTCTGCGGTCGGAGGCCCTACGACTTCCTACAACTCGTAAGGCATGCCTAAGATGACAATGGAATAAGACGGCATAACTCGAAGCCGGTACTCGATATTCCCCCGTTCCAGTTCACTCTCACATTATTGCGACAACATTGTTCAAAAATAGAACAGTAGCCCGGATTGATTCAACAATGAGAACATCATTTTACTTACTGGGAATATACGTGGGCATCTGTGACAGGCCCTACTAGTTAATTAGGGATTTTGGTGTGGCAACTGAGATATGCCCCACGACTTGTAGGTCGTGTCACATTACATACTGCTACGAGCTAGTAGTCAGTATTCTCGTGACATCTCTGACATGCCTTACGAGCTGCAGGACACGTAATAAGTTTGTAGCTTACGAGTGCAAAGGGTTAAGGTCTTAATGAATAAATTAAGTAGTCCGAGATGGGAACCCTGCGGGACACCAGACTTAACATCAAAAGGGAACGAGAAAACTCCGTTGATACTGACGTATTGTGATCAGCCTGTCAGATCAAATTTGATCCAAGATAAAATCGGGTGGCTATACTGCGATTTTTGTAACTTTGTCCCTGACAGGAATCAGCTGTTTTGCTGCCATCCAATCAGGAGCTTATATTTCGCGAGTGACGTCACTATGGTGACGTTCAAGCTCCCAATTGGATGAAACCGTGAACAGCTGACTTCTGTCAGGGCCAAAGTTACGAAAATCGCAGTGTAAACCCAATTTGAACAACTTGTAAACAAGGATGGTGTGACTTGCTCTGTCGAAGGCCTCAGCTAGGTCGAATTCAGTCATTGTCTGGAGGACAATTCTAGCAGCCGGCTGTTCTGATCGGTAGTTTTCCATGGTTTCTCCGATCAACACCAGGCGCATACAGGAGCAGTAACCTAACAAACGGGCCATGGACCACGGGCGATCTTTGTGAGTGAAGTTGTGAGTGAAAGAAGAATGGATAGTCGAGACAATTTTTTATCACAACCCATGCACACGCCGTGAGGCGGCAAGAGTCTACTGCTCTTGTTTAAATGAATTTTAGAAAAAACCACATATCGATTTCAATATTTACTTCTCTATCTTTCATATTTAATAAAAAATTGATAAAAGATCTCCATTTGTGAGAATTTACATCTTATAACTTCAATTTATTTTTGTTTTCAAATTTTACTTAATATGTTAATGTTTAGCACTAGTCTCAAAAAAATAATTATTTCAGCAAAAGTTGAAAAATGGAAAAAAATAAATGCTACGTAACAATAAACCAATAACCCCTACCCCTATGTAACGCAGCGTAACGCTGCCTCAAACACCCTCCCTCTTTAGCGTTACGTAATTTATGGACGAACCCTATGACAAACAAAATAACGTTAAAAGGAGCTTGTGTTCTTTTTCTCTTTCATGCTGTTCAGATGTGAAAACGCAAGGACGATATTGGTAGCATTGTATATCTGAACGATCTCTTCATTGTTCTCATGAGGAAAGCCGAACGGGGCTCAACCGGGCACTGCCTTTTTGGGAAGGTGCGTAAAGGGCTCAGGGAATGTTGACCCCGGGATTTAATCGGGAGACGGTCGTCCCTCCCATTTTGCAGCTCACGACCCAAGTCTCAAAGACTTTGATCCTGTGGATCAGAAACATCCTCGCCAAACTTCGTTGTTGGGGACAACTGTTGCTGCAGATAACATTTGCTGGAGACTAGGCTACGCAAAAGCAAACGTATTCTGCAGTTACATGACTATGTTAAGTTCCTGTTTTCTGTTTCGACTTCAATGGCCTCAACAGTTTGGGAAAACCCCGAAAGCAGAATCATGAGTGCCTCTGCTAACCAAGGAATAATAAGGCGGTTATGAAAAACTAATGAAACACGCGGATGCAAATCCAAAAACGATAGTACCATTGTTAATGAAAATGGGTAAAAAGACTGATGAAACAATACAATGTTTTGCAATGTGCATATTTGGTGCGTCAAGAGCAAATACTCGTAGTGTTACATGAGGGACATAAGCATCCCTTTAAATGATTATGAGAATTAAAATGAAAATGAGAATCGATCATTGGGATACAGAAACATCTTTTTTTTTTTATTTTGTCCACCTTGGCGCCACATAACATGGTGACTAGTAAATACAGTTATCTATCGACATTCGCTATTCGCGAGTTCCAAACATTCGCGATGAGAGAAATGCTACCGGTTTTAACATTCGCGAGCGCGTCTTTTGGCCGCACTACATTTCTTTTGAAAGCGAGCACATTTCAATTTCTTTATCAGCGTCATCTGGGAAACGAACAAGGGAGATGTCGGAGCTCAAAGTATCGCTTTCTGCAAACATTTCAAAGATGAAATGTCAACTCACATTTATGGAATAACACAATTATAAAATAATTCAATTCAGTTGCGTAAAATTGGAAGTAATGGTTTAGGTCAAATGAACAGAAACGTCATTCAGGATCTGTGCAACTCTCATTATAAGGAGCTCATTGTAGAGGAGCTTCGGGAAATCATAAACGAAGAAAACCTCGACGGTAATAATGCAGTAACGGAAGCGAAACTGTGTCCTGGAGCAACTAAAATGTCAAAACTGTTAATGGCGTTCTAAAGTTAACAAGCTCTGGTGGAACTGGCATTTGAATATGATTCGAACATGCAAATAACTTCGAAATTTGAGAGAGAACAGAAGCAGCAACTCTTCCATGTTTGGATATTACAACGAGGAGAGTGATAAAACAAAAAAATACCAAATCCTATATCCAATCACTTTCAACATTGAAATAAGTTTGAAACATAATTGTATGTCTTCATTTTGGGATTGTTAATTCTGTTTGCTGAACCGCTTACTGAGTTCTACTGTAAATGAATTTTATTTATTTTTAAACAGTTTTTCGATATCCACAAACCTAACCCACCTTTCTTCATTAAAAGATAGACTCAACATTCGTGGATGTAATATTCTCGGCGTTTTTGGGGAACCTAACTCTAGCAAAAGTTGTGGGATTACTGTATTCAGAAGAAAACGGCTTGAAGAGATGCGTCCCGTAGTTATCATTACGATGTACCCTGCGACAAAGGATGGGATTCATGGTTCTCATTACGCTGCAAAGAGATGAATTATGAATAAAAAAGTCGACAAGCACAATTAGTCATGGTGAAGGTACCGTGCAAAACCACGACCCTTTGAATCGCGGTAGATAATAAGGCGCCCTCTGAATATTACTTCTATGGGTTCACTAATCTTCTTTTATTTTTTTACTTTCACTTTATTATTCCATAGGGGCCAATAGCTTTATGGTTAATACGACGTCTCTACGATTGATTGATTGTTCGTGTTAAGTTCCAACTACTAATATATTTCCATTCGCAGAGATAGTTAATTCAACAAACTACAAACGCGCTTGCAAAATCGGGCAGGAGAGTTCCACCCACTGCGCCGAATTACTCCCAAGTTCTCTGGCGTCGCAAGTACCTCCAGGTTCCTTCCGCAGTCACCTCCAACCCAACCAACCCCGTCGGCTCTTCGTTCCCAATCACCCACCCTCCTCACCACGCCGCACCAGGCTCGTGTTTATTCTCTGGCCTCCGTCGGCTGCATCAGTGCGGCACTCTTCCAGCAGGACGCGTTGTCCACGCTTCGGCAGCCGTCGCGCGGGCATTTGAAGTACCTCGTGCACACACCGCGTGAACATCACGGTGTGATTGGTCACAGCATGTACTCTGCGCGACAGCCCGTGAACGGGCTCAGGCCTACCGGGACGTCCCTGCCTCGCGGCCATGGGTTAAGGGGGTACGTGTAGTTACCACGTAGACATCCCCATTCCGTATTCCGGTCTTCTCGACCTGAGAAGTGAATTTTCTCATCGTCACTCAGCAACATATACTGCGAGGAAGCAATATATTACAAGGAAAACACGTACTATACTCTTGCCTCGACCGGGAATCGAACCCGGGGCCGCGTAGAGGAAAGCGAGCACGCTGACAAGAGCTAACCGCGAGGCTAATATTCATCTTAGTGAAGTAGTATATTGTTTGTCTTGTTGTATTTATTTTGTCTCTTTTAAAAAATATATCAAGAAATATTCTACATTTTCACAAATTTACTGTCATCTACAGAAAATAACAAAATGTGGAAATTGTGACAAGCTCTTTCTAATCAATGAACGATCACAAATGGAGATCCTACGAAAAGTTGAAACGTTTTAGAGAAAAGTTTCTATTTTAAGGAAATATACAAAATATGCTTCTATAATTACACGACTATACACTAACAGGATAAATCTGCCTAATATGCATAAATATGTACTAACATAATAATCTACATAGTATCCAATTCTAACCAAATGTTAGGAAGTTCACGTAGGTAAGCCCTGAAGCAACGGACAAAAATACGCAAAATAATAGAATTTCGCTCTCCACTTATTACTATACAGAATTTGGTATTTTAAGAGGAAATTGTAAAAAGAATTCATGCACCTCGCTCGGTATGGGAAGGTTTTTGAATTCTGTAATTTTCCAACGAACCTTGACACCATGACTTTTTCTTTCGTTTCGTCGCCTCGTATAAAACATTCACTTTTCAGCATTGATTCTGCACACAGCTTGAAATATAACGTTAATTTATCTCTATTTACTTTTCTTTGGTTTTCAGTATTTTGCTCGCCCAGCTATTTAATTTTTTTATTTTGAGAATTGTGTAATTTATTTTGTGCGGGTCTACATGCCCGAAACGAAATATTTTAAATAACAATAAAAATAACAACACATTTATTTCCTTTTTTGGTCAAGAAACTAATTTTCCATCAAAGAAAACATTTAATCATATTAAAAAATTCGTTGATCGAAGGCCTGGTAACTCTGTTACACAATTTCACACAAATAATATAATTAACTAATATTAATAACAATTAAAACATTTTACAATGAATCATTTATACTTAATAATACAAACGTAACTTAAAATTACATTCATACTGGTTATACTTCCACGATCGCGCATGATTTTTGAATTGATAATTTTTAAAGCAAAATAAAAATTTATTTATATAGTATTAATGGATCTTACTTAAATTACTTAAATTGTTCAATTACTTTTCTGTTCGTCCAGATGACATCTTTGGCAGATAAACTCTATCCATCATCCCAATCACCTTAACATTTCCAATTCAAGCCTTCATATACTCTTAATTTTTTAACTCACGCTATCGACAATCGTAAGAAGATCAACTTCAGCCTAAGGCAGGGCCCATCACGTTTTCGCTCGTTAGAGCCACGGCCGATTGACGGCGAAATGACCCATTTTGTCATTTTTTGTTGCATTTTACGTCGATTTTCGACTAATAAGTCTTTTTTACTTTTGACTCATTTTTAATGCATTTTTCTTGACGATTTTATCGATTTTAATGTGTTTTTTAAATGATACTTGCTTCAAACAATATTTACGAGATGCAACAAAAGTTCACCAAAGAATTTCTGATTGGTCTATTCGATTTCTTCGCTCATATGCTACTGTAATGTCAGCTGTTGCGAGTACTATGTAATCTAAGGTTCCTGTGGCGCCTGTCGGCACCATTGTCAGTTCGGCCGATTTCGCGATATATAAAGGCAGAGATTTTCTTTTAAAGAACAGTCCAAACCGAAAGTTTGCAAGCAGAGTTCACTTGAACAAAACACATTAGCCTCGATTACGTTAGTAATATATCCATCAGTTTGAGTAGTTCGTCTGAGTGATTTGGATCACATTTTTACGTCATTTTTCTTGTGTTTTTAGAGGAATTTTAAAACATTAAGATCGTTTTATTGATCAGTTTTCGCAATGTTTTAGGTCATCAAACTGCGCCCCCTAGTGATTACCAACATGTACATGCTGTCTCTCCGACTACGATAACCACGCAACGGGTTTGGAAGTTGACACTGACCTGCGTACTCTTAGTTGCAGAAGAGCCAGCACAGACTATTATTTTTAGAAGTTATATTCTGGTGTGTTGCAGAGCACGAATTAAAAATTTCGACATGAAAACCCGCAGCTGGAGCCACGCTAAGTGAGTAGGTACCATTTTGAGTGAGCGTTTTTTTATCTTTTATTTTTTTAGAAATTGCAGAAAAAAATATTCTCTTTACTCTTTGGATCCGCTTCGACTCACTGTGAGTGGGACGCACCGCCCCCGTCTTCACGTCTGAGTCATTTAACGCGTCTTTGAGTTCTATCTCGCGCTGCGCCCGGCAGTCTCTTTCCATTACATGTCGCTGCCCGGGTTTCTCTCCCCCCCCCCACGCTTCCTCACGCCCCGCCCCGCCCCGCCCGGCCCCGCCCGACTCCGCCCCGCCCCGCCCTCCTCACTCAGCCGATCCACGCCACGCCCTGCCACGCCGCGTCCCGCCTCGCCCCGCTTATCCCCGCCCGCCCTCCTCGCTCCGCCAGTCCCTCCCCGCCCCGCCACGTCGCAACCCGCCACACCCCGCCCTCCCCGCTCCGCCTCGCCACTCCCCGCCCCGTTCCGTCCCGCCCTGCTTCTTCCCGCCCCACCACGTCGCCCCCCCACCTCGCCCTGCCCTGCTTATTCCCGACCCGCCCTCCTCGCTGCGCCAGCCCCGCTTTGCTCCGCCCCACCACCCGCTCTTCTCTTTTTAATTCCGCGCGCGTCCTTCTTATTCTTCGCCTTCCCAGCTCGCCTGCCCTGCAGCCGCCCAGATAAACGAGCGGCGACTAGTTTGGAGAAAATAAATGGCCAAAAATCCATTGCACTTGCAGTAATGGAACTCTCAAGTATTTATTGATAAAACGATTCTGTGTGGAGTTAAATTGATGGCCATATTTGTTTTACTGTCCCTTGTGTAATAGTTTTCTTTCGTGTGCATTTGCAATATTACATCTTCAGCCTTGTGAATACGAATATTTGTTTAGTAGTACGTAAGATGATGCCGAGGTTATTTCAACTAGCACCCACGTGTTAAATAAATGATACTTGGAGCAAATGAGAAAAAATTGTTCCCGATGTCTGGATAATTGTCTAAAATTTTTAAGAAATTGAAACTAATGTGATTATTATCATTTTGTCAGTAATTATTTTCCATGCAGATAGTTGCTGACATCAGTGTTTAATATAAATAATACAAATAGTTAAGTACAAAGAGTTCAAATAATTTTTTACTAATGTTATTTGCATTAATGGTAAATGAAAATGTATTTTAGTATGCAAGAAACATGTAATTAACGATAGTAACCATAAGTTAAGTGCTCTTACCTCTCAAAGAGATGGCGGAAGTGGGGAGACAGTGTGCAAGAAGAGGGTTGGCAGGTGAAGATCAGGCTGTTTTTCCTGGAAAGAGGAAATTCTTTTACAACCAGAAAAAATACACCTTTCACAACGCAATTTATTGATTTTGACATTTATCCAAAATTAAATCAAACTCATACCAATTATTCGGGGCAGTATTTCGTAAACCAGCAAATTAGAAATATAAATTCGTTATATTGTACATGTCTCAGGATTAATGTCACAAATTTCTAAGGATGCTGGTTCAGATAATTCGAAGTTACCACCTCCTAGATAGTGATATCATGAAGTGATAAATTTCCATTGGTAAATCGGTCTCTGCTTTGGTATGGTCACAATTCGTGCACATTATTGGCTGAATTTTCATGAGTGTAATAGTCCTTGTAATACTTATTTATCAACTGAAAACCATAAAAAAATAATTTCACAACTGAAGACCTCGGGACAATAACATGCTACGCCACTATACGTAAGTTTTGAGAAAAGGAAAGCAATTGCATTCTGCACATAGTTCTGATACAGAACATTAGTCGGCCCCGTGACGATATCGCTAAAGCAGTAGTGCCGTAGTGATCTCGGATCGAGAGCTGCTGGTACGAATTCCGCCCTCGGGCATGGTTTTATGTGTTCGTCCTTTCACCCCCTATCATCGCCGTATCATTTCATCTACATACCATAACGTTAAATACAATAGTGGTTGCTAATGACCTGGTAGATGATGCGACCTTAAATAACAAAAAAAAAAGAATTACACTGCCATCTTGCGGTAAATCTATTAAATAAAACATCTAGATACATCTATGGGGCGTCGAAGTACACTAATATCTCAATTCTATCAAAAGAGTGGCATAGCATGTTATTGCCCCGAGGTCTTCCATTATAGTCAATGCTCTTCTGGAAGTAGACTTCCAGCAAATAAATTGATTATAGTATTATAGTACGATTTTTCTAACTCTGCCTGTCTAGGCCCTGTGGCCACGATGGGATTTCACACGGCATTTCGCGTCTTTCTCAATCACGCCGATAGAAATCAGCAGATCGCAAGCACTGCTGATGCGGTAACGATCATGCGATATCCAGCGTCACGGCTGAGAAAGACGGGGAATCTCCGAGACATATTTCATTGAGCCTTGAGAAGAAACGTTATAAAAGTCGCACTGTACATTTTAGACCGCAGAGAATGGTTATCGGGACATTTTCTTTCATAAATCGAACGATAACGGAATGGAATATATTGTAATATATCGCTTGCAGTACCTTTGAACTCTTTCCTCGAAGCGTTCAACAGTTTAAAAATTAATTTACGATATTCCTAAGTAAATGAGGCCTTAACTAAGAATAGTATTTCTTCAATATAGGGCGCTTTTTACATAGCTGCCTCTCAAGCCCCTTTGGCCACGATGGAATATAAATCGATTACTTCGATGTGATTTGTTCGATGCGGTTTGCGATGGTGTAGCGATTAGCGTAATGGACTGCTGTACCCAAGTTCGCGGGTTCAAACCCGATCAAAGCCGTGGAAAGCCGGGCGAAAAAATCCTTCGTACGCCTTCCTTCGGAGGGAAAGTAAAGCCGGCTGTCCCATGTTAGTAGATTTACTTGCATATAAAAGATCCTCAAGCCTAAACGAAGCCTCTGAGCTAAATTCAAAATCGCCTGTTTCGTCACCCGAGATAATACCTTCTTTCTCCGCTAGTTGGGGAAAGGAGCGTAGCGAAATGTGCGTGGTCAGACGGAAGAGCAGGCCTCTTGGCCTGAGTCTCGCCACGTAAAATAAGGCGTCAATTCGTCAATTCAATTGTTTATATCGACGGCTTGGGCGGCCCGGACCACTGCCAGGTGGCGAAGTCACGTCCCGCGGCGCCGCGTGTTTCGATTACTCGCCGCGTGAGGAATCGAGCGCTGCCTCCGCGTCCTAACGGCCTTGTTAACAATACCCGCCCATTCGTTCTTTCATTGTTTCTCCCCGTCCCCAAAGAATTTACGCGGAGACATATATTTCCTCGTCCTGCCGGGGCGAGCAGACTGCCAGGCGGCCGCGGGCCCGGCTGTTTATCTGCGCCGCGCAGGGGGAGGGGCGGTGTTAAACATTTCTTTTAACGTCCGCCTAGTGGCTCCTATATTCTACTTGCCGCCTCTAGGGGGCGAGACATTCCTAATACCGAGGTTTTCTCCGTCCTTCTTCCCGTCCGACCTCTTACGTTCCGCGCCGGGTTTGCCTTCTCTTTTTTTTTATTCTTCTCCTGGAGAAACATTCGGGTTAACAGACTTACTCCCACTCGAATGGGCGTGGTAATGAAATTCTTGGTATTTTCGTCCAGGTTTCGCCGACAGTTTACGCAAACAAAAAGAGCAATCTGCCACCCCGCGCGCCTACATTAACATACAGATTGCATCGAGGTTCTTCGGGAATTTCACTCAATTCTTATCTCAGTGGCTATTCAGGGGCTTACGGAAGTTTCAGGTGTAGATCCAGTATTTTTCAGGATGGGAGCCCGCCCCCGCGGTGAATATTCGTTAAATGCTCTCCAGGAGGAAATTAAAATTCGCGAGACTGTAAACAAAGCTTTATCTTCAAGATTTTTTTTTTCTTTCGCGAAGTGCTTCCTATTTTTTATTGTAAAGGAAATCGCACGGATGGATTCCGACTTTACGACTTAATGTTGAAAGTGTCCCCAACCGTGGTTTTTAAGCCGAAGCTCATTGTGTCTGTTAATTTGAAACTGAGCGTAACGGTCATTTACTTGTAATGAACCTAACACTGCAGTTATAACAGTTTTTTCTCAAAGACTATGGGCTGAATTTTACTGCACAGCTCTGAAAGAAAATATGATCATCTTTGGAAAGTGGTTAGATTAAATACGGCTACAACTAAAAAAATGCAGTTAACAGTCGGAAAAATATATACATCCATTATTTGAATCTGTGATGCAACAACTGCACATACTTCTCGTATTATATTAAACTTGAACATTTTTTAAAAATTCAGAGACAAATGAAAATGTGCTCGTCACCATTTTTAAAAGCCCTTTGATCTAATCGTGAACAAAATTAGAAGAAATTGGAAAATGTTTTTGAGAAAATATTTTTTTGTCAATTCGATGATCTAGAAAAAAACTCATTTTTTTCAAAAAAACGTTCACAACCTTTTTTAAAGATCTGATTTCATAGAACGGATTTAATTGAAGAAAAATGTTTAACATAAATATTGTATTTTTGCAACGTTAATTTTTTGCACTTTTTCAAATGTACAGAGAATGAAGCAAGTATCAAATTTGTTATCGTTCCTTGATATACACGAGGAGAAAATTTAAAGAAAAAATTGAAACGTTTTAGAAAAAATAATTGTTTAAACATTTTCTCAATTTCACACAACATTCTGCGAAAACAACTCATATTATCGAAAAATGGTACATTGCCGTACTTCAAGATGTCTTTGAGCAAGACACATTTTATTAAGGAAAACATCTCTATCTACAGTACGAATTGTAATTGTAAGAAAGCGACGAAAACATTTTGAACCTTTGTAATTTTGGAAAAATCAAGCAATAAATGAAAATGAGACCGCTTGCTGATCGAATGTTGGTCGCAACAGGGTGAGCAAACGCGCCTATACTTGGTCGCGATTAGGTACCGCTGGATTGTCGGCCTACGCAGACACCCAGTCCCACGTGCGCTCGAGGTCAAACTCGGGTTGTTCGGGCGCAGGACAGGGTGTCAGTTGCAACAATATATCGACTGAAGCGGCCGTGGCACTGGCGGAAGATTGTTTATTTATTTATTTATTTATTTGTCAAAAAACAGTAAAAACTGTATATGACGTGTGGAGAAAGAAATTTATCTGCGCACATTTTCTTGAGGGCCATAATTAAAAAAAAAACGAAAAAATGAATTTAGAAAATAATTATTTTAGAAAAATCAAAATATTTGAAAAATGTTTTTTCCCGAGTTATAGAAAATCAATTTCAACTGTAAATGAACTACAAGCAAAAGGAGTGCTCAACAAAACGTGCGCACAGTGAAGCTACATTTACGTCCAGAAGCAAAACAAGGGGCCATCTCAGCATTTGCTCTATGGATCAGGGAAACTGGACAAAAACCTGATCGAGATGGGGAGTTGTTGCGAGTCTGTCATTGTTGCTCTTGACAGCGACGCAAAACCTTCAATAGTAGTCTGGCGAGACGAAGACGCGCGGGCGCCGGTAGAGGTTCTGCGTGAGGGAGCAGGCTCTCGAGACGGGTGCCCGCGTGTATTAGTACGGGTTTTCGCCGCCTTCGGCGTCGGGGCGCCGTTCGGTTTCTTCTTCGGTCGGCGTAAAGGCATGAGCACTCAGTTCATTACAACTAAATGCAGGTCAAGTTCAATAATACACTAACAAAATAAACACTACATATACATGTTCTAAAAAGATCGGAAGAAATCACTGTTTCTTGGAGCACTGATTCTACATGTTGTCTGACGCTTCTCCCTTATGCGTAGTCGCGAATAGGCAGACGCACAGACGAATGGCCGAAAACGAGCTTTTATAAATCTCAGGGGAGCAGGATCTTACAAGTGATAAGGGCTGACCAAACACACACACAAATAATAAATCAAAACACATGAATTTAATAAATTCCAAAAATCAAACGAAAAATTATTACAAATTATAATGTTGTTGAAACACTCAAAATACTTGTCCGTCTTTGGCGGATTAGAAACTGAATTTACTTATTGCAAAATAACATTTGCCTGAAACGTATTCTGACTTGTGCACAGTCTGCTAAACCATTCAACTACTTTGTACGTTTACTTTAAATCCTTATCTACAACAATAAACATGACCCTTTTAAAACATTACAAAACATAACCCCTTATAATGTCTTTCTTTTTCTCAGATCTTTGATCATTAAGGCAATTGAATTTACTAGTGTTTTCTGTTCATAGTCTGGCAAGGCACAAATTCTCGCTAGTTATTCGGCTGGCACACAAACGGCGTTCTGAGCGCGCCGCACGAAATTCGTAACCTACGCCAATCTAGCTTTCCCCTGCGTTCGGCGATTACCTGACCTCGGCAGTCGCAACGTTGCGGCAGCGAAGCGATCTTAGCCCCGTGCGGCGGCGTTCGGAGGCGTGGATTACACGCGGCGGAGAGCCGGCTCTCGTCAGCGCGTCGCACGTAATTCGCCGACCTCTTCGTCTCTTCTCGTTCCGGAATACGCAGCTCGTCCCGTCCAGGTCCGTCTTGTCCCGTCTCGTCCAGATCCATCCTGTCCTCGTTTGTGCGCTTCCGTGCGTAGACAATGCACGTCGCTATTTATAGCAATGCGAATAAAAGTTTTTTTGCGTACAGTGCAGCTACGTATAAGCAGTAAAGCGTTTAGTCCTTCTGCTGCACGTATTAGATTGCAGTGATCGCAATCTCACGCCACTCAACTTCACTTCCGAATTCACAGCGTTTCACTATTAATATCTGCTCGAAACGTTATAATTATTCTACTTTGATAACTTTCGTGCCCCATTTCCGACACAGTCTCCCGGAATGCATTAGAACTATTCCGACCTATTCTAGCTAAAACAGCATCTACTGTGAAAACTCCTAAATAACTGTAGATGTTGAGAGAGTAGCTGGATAATAATAACCAAGTGCGAAGTGGCAAGCGACAAGAGAGCTTTTCTATGGCTGTCGGCGGTATTTATCAGCACTTCTCCTCAAATGTAGGGGAGAGTTCCTTCGCTCCCCCACTAGCGGACAGCTGAGCGCGTTGCAACCCCTTCGGTCGGTCGGTCGGTCGGAGGTTTTCACGGGCTGCCGCCAGGTCGCGCTCCCGCGACCAACGCCGTGCTTGCTTACGGAACGTACTGTTCCCTGAAGTCGCGTACGTTGCGTGGGCGTGCGTGGGACTTTGAATTTCTATCAAATGTCACAGTTGTTTGAAGTTCTTGAATAGCTGGTACAATGTCAGCAAAGTTTTGAATCACATACCAAGTTCCAAGTGTATTACTCGTTATTGTAATTGATTGTTACACTATGAAAATAACAAGAATTACACTATTAAATCGTTCCACTACGGCTTCAAACATTAAAATTCAACATACAGAATTAGAATTGCGCACGGCCCCTTAACCCTAGAGAGGTGGCGGTTGCCAGAGTTGCGTTAGAGGTGGTGCGGGGTCCTTTCTGACCCCTTTAAGTTATTTCTTTATAATATTATATTTAGCAAGAAATAAGTGTGAAATTAGTTATTTTAATAATAATCATTTATAAGGTCGTATGAACTTAATGCACTTATTATAAACAAACATGCAAATGAGGAATTGAAACAAATAAAAGGTCAAAATTATCATTTTTTTCATTTTATGTAGTGACACCATTTAGAATTTCCTGAATATTTCAACCACAAATGTATCAGAAAATTCAGTAAATTTCATTTTCTAACATTGTCTCACATAAAACAATTTAATGAAAATTCTTTAAAGCCAATCAACACAACTTAGAAAAAATACGAAATTTAAGATGTTTGTATTGGTTTCACAAATATTTATAAATGAATTATATAAAAAAAATTGAAAATCTTTCAGATAAAAGCTAAAGAATGTGGTGAAAGGTATGTGAAATGTAAAGCTTCGGACACGCAAAATTAGACATCTGCAGCTAAGCAAAGATACGTGGGGTCACAAGAGACCACCTCTCTCGGGTTAAATTCATGTCAATTTGTGGTGGCAAGATATTCAACCCCAGCTAGACAGCTAGGTCGATTTCAGCGTCTGTCTGGAGGAGAATTCTAACCATCCCCTGATTGGTAGTTTTCCTCGGTTTCTACCATCAACACCAGGTGAATGCCGGAACAGTACCCACCAAAAACACGAGCCACAGACCGCGAGCAATCGTTCCTTAAGATTCCTTGTTCTGTCCTCACCACTTACACCCTCTTACACTCATATTCACAACACTACCACACATGCGGCGAGACCAGTCGGGAACTTCAAACTTGGCCCGGCTGGTGCGTTGCCACACTAGTGGGAGACACCTGGTTTTTGTGAAAATCCCCATAAGACGACTGAGGTTGGCGCCGGATCTTGCCATCAACTGGAGGAATACAACCGCTCGCGATAAAACATGCACTGCATTTACGGAACTAATTACCTTAGCGGTTGACGCCCCTAGAATCATTAATCAATCAGTCAATCCATCACAGGCAAATGGATTGACAGATGTTTTGCGTGTTAGAGGATAGACGTATTAGAGGAAGAAATATTTATACATATACGAGTAGAAACAATATTTTTCTTCCTCCAGAGTTCGGCAACAAAAAGTTTCGGTCGAAAATTGCCGTTTCACGGTATATGATTTTAATACTGTCTCATCTTATGACGCTTAAAAAGCAACAAAAAAGAATAATAGCAGATCTCTTTTACTCAGTGAATATTGAAAAGATTTACTATTATATTCCGTTGTTCCTTAAACTTTTTCACTTCAATCAGTACTGAAACATATACATGCCAACACCAAAATATCTTATGGGTGAAGTAGAAGGAATTGAAGGAAGTATCTAGCGATATAGATATAAGGTTTATTCTATAATTGGGCTGATGTTGCCCGGTGTCAGAATACGAAACATAAAAGTACCTTTATAATTACAAACACAATTAACAATAAAAACAATACATAAAATATCAATATAAATAAAGCAAATTATCTTCGTCATTACCTAGAACATGGAAATGCATTTACATACATATACAACAAATGAAACTACACATATACTAAGATTTAAATAAACTTACATATTACACCAACATTCATACATACAAACATACAGGCTTACATACATATCATACAAAGACTTAGGAACATTCGCGTACACACCATCCTGCATGTATTCGCGATATGTTAAAAGAAATTGGAAAACACCTTATGAATAATGAATTTTGAATAAGGCTTTGTTGACTTGCAACTAACTTCCTATATATTGTATGAATCAGTCTTTCTTCACATGCAATCACATTTAGAAATTCATCACTGTTTGTTGTCATATTAGTCGTGCGTTTTTGATAGTAATTACAGAGGTATAAAATTAACCAGCACCCAATCAAATCTCAATCACCTTACATCAACCACCAACAGATGCAGTCTTCAGGAATTATGCAATAGCATAGTAGAATATTTTACATAGCAAAAATATAAGAAGAAAACACAGGTCACTATCCAAAACGCAATCGCAGGCAGTCGCATGAAGTCAAATGTGACGCACTAACAGGCGATATTTATCAATCATATTTGCGTTTTTGAATCAAAATCAAAAGTATAGCAATAATTTCTATATTTCCCGAAGATTTTGGTATTTACCAAACCAACAGACACCTTTCCCACAGCTGAAAGCTGCATTTCCGCGCGAATGAAAATACGAGTAGTATACTGCGATTTCTCTAACTTTGTCTCTCGAGGCAACTCAAATTCCATCTTCGCGATGGAATATGTCACTGCATTTCGTGTCTTTCTCGGTCTTGCCGGTAGAAGTCGCATGATTGCAAGCATTGCTTTATACGGTCGCAATCGTGCGAAATCTAGCGGAACGACTGAGAAAGATGCGAAATGCCGAGACATATTCCATCGCGAAGATGGGATTTGAGTTACCTTGAGCATAGAGCATATTAGCATAGAGCACATTAGGCACTATCCTTAACAAAAGTTTAAAGAAAAAAATTCTCAAAAACCGGCTCCAATTTTGTTTTAAGCTTTTGGTGGAGATAGTGCTAAATGCACTCTATGAGATGACGTAAACGCCACATTGCGCTATTCTTTGTTTCTTAAAAAAATACAAAAATGAATTCTTTTGACTTGTATCTCACGTCGTTAATATTTACATTAACGGCGACTTTTGCACATTATTACATTTACAAGTACATGCGCTTTAAATAATGTCATACAAAGTTTCCTCGAGAACTCAAACGTTTTCTGAGAAAATAGCTCAAAGTCCCGCCTTTTCAGAAACGTTTAAACCCCATTTTCTCATAAATGGCTCCAAATGTTTTCTTAGAACTTTTCTAACGAATAAGTTGCTCTCTTTAATATGAAAAGGTTCGATTTGAGGTATTTGTTTTCAAAAATTACACAAATGTACATTTTTGAAAGATCTCTCACACCGTTACTATGCACATTTTCAGCAATTTGTAAATACTATTGTATTTATAAGTTGATGTATTTCAAATGACTTCTAATTATGTTTTTCGAAAACCCAAAAATTGTTTTTGGAAAAGAACTTCAAATATTGCATATACAGTAGCGCTTAAACGCCCATTTCTCAGAAACGGCTCCACATTTTTCAAAGAAAATTGCCATTGAGGACAAGTTGCCATTGTTCTTTCATATTATAATATTATTTCCGTTCTAGCGTTAGGAAACCGAAAAATTATGAAAATGTCAAAAAATGTAGTTTCGACGGCGGTAGATGTTGGCGGGCAAGAGCCTCGTATGTGGCAATTCCGAATAGCTAGCCCAGAGCAAAGTAAATAGAAAACTCATACGGGAAATCCTGTTCCATTTTGTAGCACCACTAGTTTCTTTAGGGCTCGGCAAAAAAAGTTTTTCAGTCGAAAAATTATTGTTTCCCGGCGTACTGTTACA
Organism: Acheta domesticus; assembly: GCA_031308135.1. Classification (NCBI taxonomy): domain Eukaryota; kingdom Metazoa; phylum Arthropoda; class Insecta; order Orthoptera; family Gryllidae; genus Acheta; species Acheta domesticus. The sequence goes on along the minus strand of JAHLJT010009355.1, from coordinate 2,201,702 downwards.
ATAATTTTTCTTGTGACGAAATAACGTGAGAAAGTGAAAGTCTTAATATTATTCGAGATTTATATATCATTTTTGGTTTTGCTATCTTCTTGAGCACAGTCGTTCTTAGTGTGTTCAAAGGAAATTTTGCATTGTGCATTGAGCAAAAAAGATCCAACTTTTTAGTACGGATGTTGTCCATATTCAATATGTAATTTTAACCAATAATTCAAGAGATAATGCAAATAATATCAAATTTATCGCTCAATTCAGAGTAGCTCAGAAAAAAGATGCCTGTAACATTAGAAGCACGGGGGCACTATTTAAACAAACATTTTCCCCCCAGTTCGTAAAGAGAATTCATAATGTCATGCAACAGAAATAACTTACAGCCGTTATTTTGAATTGGAAGTAAATTCATGTTTCATTCGTTTGGAATGAAAAAATGGGAACTACAATACAGTCGGTACCTGAGGCAAGTAGCCCGAGCTCACCCTTTCTTGGCGTCGCTAAAAAAGTTTTATTAATATAATTTGAATCACACGAAAGAAAATATACAGATGTCTTCTTCCCAACTTGTCTCAAGAAGTTGCCGTCAATCCGCCAATTAAATGGATATGTTATCAATATAAAAGGTATTTTTCACCCCAAGTGCATTGCAAATTTTAGTTTGAAACAACAAACGTTATCGCTCCAGACCACTTCGCAATACGTGGAAATATTTCGAAGAATACTGTCTCGATCGCGTGCAATATTCCGTTCGCCATAAGCTAGCTTTATTAAGGGAAATCGCTAAGAGCTTTTTCAGAACCTATTGTTTCAAATCTTATGCACCTGCATATCAAAGAGTACTTTCCGACATAGCATTCTACGTGGTCTTAGAACAATTCACTTCTGTGTGCCATTAATGAGTTTTGATGTTCTGTACCCATTTTGAAAAGGGCAAATATTTTTCCGTGACACTATAAGTGACTGGTAAATGTCACAATACATGTCAATTTCCTTTGTACTACCAGTTGTATATCTGCTATTTTCTTGAGCCAAATTCACGACGTTAATCTACTTCTTTATTACTAAAACTCGTTAAATAGTACTAACAAATGGTCCATTTTCTTTCATAGCTCCGCCTAAAAGACTACGTTTATGTACGGCAGTAGATGAAGATTTAAGATTGAAGATCCTTCAATGTGTTTTTTTTTAATTTTTGCAGCAATTTGTCATGTTGAATTTGAGTTAGAAATAGTTATTAATGCTTTTCTAAGTTAAACGTGTTTCGAAAACTTGATTTTATTTAAAAAAGGATTCAAAAACAAATTTTTAAACAACGAACTAAAGACTTTTTATTCGTTCTCAGATCATATAACCTTCATGTATCCTTCCAATATCCTACTCCAGGGCTTCCACAAGAGTTAATTTGGCCATGCCTCTTTGCTTCTCATTCCTTTCCAAATGGTTTTCTGTCCCTAATTTCCCCCAAAAAGCGACGTACCTTTATGAAACACAATTTTTCAGGAATGGATAGAAATCACATTAAGCCTTATAGTTCAAGATATGATTAACGAGTTTTCGAATACCATATAACTTAGGCGAAACGCTATATTTGGGCACAATATCTGACTTGCACGTAAATAACATTCTCAGAATTGAACAATTGCATTTGTTAAATAGGTGAAAACAAACCTGTGTTATTTTGAAAACCTAGTACATTGTACGCCAGGAAAGACGCAGGCAAAACTTAATTTTATTAAAAAAATATTCGAAAACAAGGTTTTAAACAACAAATTAAAGGCGCTCAGATCATATACCCTTTATGCATCCTTCGTGTATCCTAGGCCTGGAGTCCCGCAAGTGTTAATCTCCCTCTCAGAAAAAATGATATACAGAACGAAAAACAATGTATACTTTACGCTAGGAAAACCAACTAAATAACAAAAATAGAGGAAAAAGAAACATTTGAATCTTCTTATATATTATTTCTCAAAGTGCTGTTTGGTCTTTTCGATAAATTCGGCGACTTACGAAACAGATCTGTAAAGAGTGGATAGAATGGATAAATGGATAATAGATAAAGAATGGATAAAAAAATCGTCTTTCTTTTCAGCTGCACACGGGACATTCGTATTGAAAAAAGTGCGTTAAAAATACGTAAATATTAAAAAGAGTTATAATTCGGGATCTGTAATTTCTGATTGCCGCGTGATCTTTCGAAAGAAAATTACACTAGCGGACGGTGGTGGGGGACAAAAGAATGTTGCAATCTCAAGCATTTTTGTTTCTTTCAGTTTAGTATAGGTTGTGTAAGCACGTGAACGTGATTTTCTACATTGAATAGAAATCTTGAAATATGAGAGGTTAGTGATCTTAGTGAGGTTAGGTCGTTTATAATGCTGGAATACGAATTTGAAACGCTGGAAAACGAATTTAAGCAGAAAACAGTTTGGTTATTTGACTAACCGTGTGATTTAATCGCACGGGTTCTCACTAGTGTATAATGATTCTCACAGTTATAATTCCTCAAAAGTAAATGGTGCGAACGTTTTCTTTTTATGATAATAAAGTCATTTAATTCGTCAAAATGTAGTTTCTCAAATTCAAATGATGTTCTTACAAAAAAGAACCTGCTCTTTGCACAAAATCCACATGTCATTTACCTATGTTACAATTTGACAGTCTTTTTACAACAGTGTCTAATAATTTATGTTTCACATAATTTTTGCATCTCCGTAAGTAAGCTGGATGGTTACTGCTGCGTTCGGCTGTTGCTTGGCGTATTCGACTTTCGGTTTGGCGCAAAGCACGTCCTCTCTCAGGATCGAATGAACCAGTTACTTCTGGTTTCAAGATGTCAAACCTTCATCGTTCGTGATTGGTTGTAATTTACTGTTTTCGTTTCTTGCTCAGAACTGGATGTTTCTTGCTCTTGTAATAGATTCTGCGCGTAGTGTACTCGAAAATGTTCTGCCGAAATTTTCTCTCACTTTGAAAATAAGTTCATCAATTTTAAACCTATTCAAATGTAATCCATGCACGTTCATTTAATTGTTTAGGAATAAATGATACAAATATATTGTCTCTTAGTGTACATATTTCATATATTAACAGAAGTTAACTTTTATTTCTTCTATGATACCTCTAGGTGGAGTGCGTACCATAATACAATATTCTGGAGATAAATTACGTCACACATTTTCATGTCGTTTTCTTTGCGGCATTACGTTTCAGGTGAAAACTCATTTTTTAACAATTATGTTAATCTGTGAACTTTTCTTGAAGCTGTGAATATCCTCAACATAAGTAAGAGCGATCAAGTGATCACTTAGTTATTCAGGGTTCAAAACCCAACCCCGAATAAAAAGGGTCTTCAGCCCTAATTTATACAGCTTTTTAATTATTCGTCGCATCACGATGAAAGTGTATTCAACGCGGCTTTCCACTTGCACGCGTGCGCGCCCACGTCGCTGGCTCCCCCGGGGGAAATATTTACTTTTTTTAAACGGCAAGAAGTTGAGAGCAGCGCTGAAAGTTTCGCCTTTTAATAGCACTTATCGTGTGGGAAGTTTGCCGCTCCCGGCGGGGCTGGGCCGGGCCGGGGCGGGGCGGGGCGGGGCGGGCCGCCGCATCAAGGCCCCCTCGATATTTCACGTCGCCACGGCCTCCGCAAAAGCGCGTTCGGCGACCGCGCTGGACGCCCACCCACCGTCTACACTGCGATTTTTCTAACTCTGCCACTCAAGCCCCTGTGGCCACGGAGGAATATCACACGGCATTTCGCGTCGTTCTCCTTCATGCCGGTAGAAGTCGCATGATAGCAAGCTCTGTTTGATACGGTCGCGATCATGCGATATCTGGCGACACAACTGAGAATGTCGCGAAATACCATGACATATTCCATCGTGAAGACGGGACTTGAGGGTCAAAGTTAGAAAAATCGCAGTATAATACAGGGTTGTCCAACTAGCGGCCGGCGGTACCGTTTATTGTGGCCCGCGAAAGGTTATTTGTCAACAGCAAAAGTCGCTTTCATCCATATCGGGAGACAATATTGGGCGCCTAGCTCAAGCGCCCTGCCGGGATCAACATCACCTTCATGTAAAAATAGGATAAGTTTAGATTTAAGAATTATTATCTAGTGAAAAGTGAATCTAGTGAATTTCAGAAATTCAAAATCATCCCAATGTGTTTCACTGCGTCCTGATGTCACGCGTGGCTCCATCCCCCCAGGCGCTAGTGTCGCGCGAGGACCAAAAATTCGCTCGAAACTACGGGACTGTGTTATCACACTGTGGCCGAGCCGCCTGCAGTGCGCCTAGCGGGAAGCGCTCGAAACAATTTCGGGAGTTAGCCGCCTCGAACATACCTCATCGTACCCTTCGGCCAATTCACATGCTTGGTTCACAGGCTGTTCTCAAGCTGTGTGCACGATTTTTCTTCACTGTAAACGTGACCATTAGTATGATAAGCTAGTAATAGTTTCGGCTTATGACTATTACTCGTATGGGTGATTGAGGATTTGATTTAGCGAGGGCTGAAATCCTTGAGCAATAATACATGTTGTCCCTTAACCAGGAATTTTAACCCTAGGTCTTGTCGCAGGTTCATTTGGTAAGTTTATGTCAAGATACTTCGATACGTATATTGATAGTATAACGGTCAACTTTAATATTGCAAATATTTTGACAGTTTTCAAATCTTCGAAATCTTCTATTTACTAACTGGTTGTGTGTAGGTATTGGCAACAAGATCTATATTTGTGCAATATGAACTTGACAACCTCCGCCGCTGGGGGACGGTTTTAGTAGCTTGTTGTGGTAAAGAAAGAGAAATGGAGTCTGGAACTTTATTTCATGACGTATATGTTCCTTAAAGTTTTACAAGTAGTTTTGAACACGTTTACACTCGTACGTTTCTTTGAACACATTAGCTCATAACTTGCAGTGCATTGAAGCACCGTGGTTGGCTTTGCACCGTATCACAAGATTGAAATTAAACGTTGGTGGAAGGAAGACCGTTCTGACCGCGCCTGGCTCCTTGCTCGTCTTCTGCAGAGCAAGCATTCAGTAAGGCCTCATTCACAATACAAACTCAACCGTAAAGTAATGCTGAAAGCTGAGCCGCAAAATTTACACGTAAAAACAAGCGTTCACAATGACGAACGTACGTTTTGCCTGAACCAATCAGAATTCAATGTTATGATACTTGATCGATTCGTCTCTAACATGGTGAAAAGATCTTTCCACCATGGTTTCTAGCTTTTTCTTCGAGAGTCCTATCGATTTTTCTTTATATACATGCGAGTAGATGTTGTAGTAGTGTTCACATTTCCTTCATCTTATAAACAAGGATTCTCATGAACCAAATTCATGAGTAAGTCGTCGGACATAATTAGTTTATTCGCCATCTCAGGTTAAAGTCACAATAAAAATTGTCCAAATTCATACATTGAATTGACTACACGCATCAAAAGTGTTCGTAAACTAGTTCTCTACATTACATTAATGACATAACCACAAACTACCTAAACACAATCTGAAATCGAATTTCCATGCTGCTCTCTGATTGGTCTTCGGTAGAATTCCGACGTAAAACTTAACGTAAAAGCTTGGAGCTTGCGAGCTCTTTTACGTTTACGGTCTTACGTCAACGGTTACGTCAAAGCATTGTGAATGGTCTCGCTTAGTAACACATTTCTAGGTGTTGCGGCTACGTTACGTTTCCGTTTAAGTTTGCATTGTGAATGAGGTCTAAGAAATTTCGGGGCTTTGGGATCCGACTCGTTGAGGGCGTGAACGAATCCCTATGACTCCGAAACCTGTTTCTTAGTTGGTCGAACTACTAAATTAACATTATTTTAAGACCTTGGAGCAATAACATGATATGCCACATTTCCGACGAAATTGAGATATTAGTGTATTTAGACGCCCCCATGATGTATCTAGATGCTGTATTTTCATTTTAGAGATTCACAGCAAGATGACAGTAATTCATTAATTCATGTTATATATCCCAATGCAATGTCTGAACCTGTACTTTCCTTTTCCTCAAAACTTATGTATAGTGGCATTGCATATTATTGCCTCGAGATCTTAATTTGTAAACATGATGAAAATGTCTGCAGACAATTTTTAATGAAGTTCCGTCGATAAATAAATAGAAAATTTGCATTTCTTGCACCACGTATATTTGAACCTGCTTTGATGGTACATTGGTTATCAATATCGGGCTACTGATCCCAAGTTCACGGATTCAAAGTCGGGGTATTTTTGAGGAGCCAAAAATCGACAGCATGCCTTCGGACGCTTGTCGGCATGCGAAACAGATTCCAGGAAAGGCACTTGGCCGATCCTGGCCAAATTAAATCTTCTAGTAATTTAGCGCCAATCTGAGATTTGATTTGAACTACTGCATAAGATTGCGGATATTGTATCTTGACCTGCGCTATCTGGTATTCAAATGAAACGTCAAAATTGGCGCACTAGCGCCCCTAGGGACAACAATAGCAAACTACCCTAGGTACACGTCCTCAGGATAAGTTTCATAAGAAGGTGATAGGGGCTTCTGGAGACTAGTCTCCGCACTAGCAGGTGAAGGGCATTACAAGAAGAAGACGTATGTTTGAATGCAGCGTTTCAGAAAAAAATTCCTTTCAAAATAAAGTGAATAATTTATTCAAAACATACAAATATTTTCCCCGTTATGTAACTCTTCAGGTGTAAATTCAGAATTCAGAAATTTCTGCCCATTTTCGCAGCGACGTCCGCAAGTAAGCCCCTGTACTTGCGACCCATCCTGTACGCGTCGTTGGCTGAATGATGAAGGCGATTCCTCACCGCGATGCCCCGGCCACCACCTGCAACCGGCTCGCGCCCCCGCCCCTGCCACGCCTCGGCACCAGGTGGCGACCTCGTGATTAAAACCCCCCACCCCAACGCCCGGATCCATCAATAGCAGCGCCATTAAAGAGCCACCGACCACCGCCGAAGCCCCGACTACAAGAGGGCGAATCGCTCAATGGGACACACGCGCACTTTTGAATCCGCCCAACAAGGTTCCGGAGAGCAGGGAGCGGACAGCGGCGGGGTAAAAAATTTATTAGGTTTTTCCTCTCTCTCTACCTCGTTCGGCCGCGAACGGTCTAATTCATCAGGTACCGCTTTGCGTGGGCACTGGTCGACCCCTCGACACACGTATTCGGTCGGTGCTACATAAGAGACCCCGAGAAAAGTCACCGATGTAAAGATCTAATTAATGAATCCTCGATCTCGCCGAGGTGAATTTTGAGCGTGGCCTGTGTTAGTAGGGATGGTGCTTCCTTCTCTTCCCCTCGCTTTTTTTTTTTTTGCGAGACGCCTTTTTATTGTCGTGCGTGCGGTGGAATCGATGCATGCACGCGCGTGTTTTTTGTCTTTTACCGCTGGTGGAATAAATTCGACGTTTTATGCGACACGAAATCTGCATTACCGCGCAGGATATTGTTTCAATTCCGGGCGGCAGCGAGTCCGCGAGGCTGGCGGTTTTCGGGTCCGCTGAGGCGGAGGTGTTGTCCGCTTTGTTAGTTGCAATCTCCGCGACTTTCGGCCGCTGAGTGGCTGCGCGCGTGAGCCGGCAGAGCGCGCAACGCGACGCCGGAAGTCCGTTGGCAGAGCGCTGTTGCTCTTGTTTCCTGCTGCGCGGAATTCTTGTAAATTGCGCCCCGACAGTGACGTCCGGGCTGATGCAGACCAATGATCGAAAAAAACCATGGAGGTCTGCATTGTGCGTTCTGGTGGCTAGGGAGTGTTTTTTTAAATTTGTTGCGTCTTAATTACTCTTAATAATAATACTAATATAATAATAATAATAATAATAATAACAATAACTCTCTCTGAATAAACTGAGGATCGAGACGAACATTACCATCAATCGACAGAAAGCTGTGATCCTGAGCACGTGTTCTTTACTCAGAAGATTTATGGGTTCCTAAAAATGTATGTGTTAAAGAACTATTTACTTTTAATTTATAAATTAATGTAAGTGTTAAAATTTATATTTGTAGAATTGTTTACTTCCTAATTAGTTCTTAAAATAAATGTTTGTTAAAATTATTGTACTACGGAAATTATGCTTTGATAGAAATATCTGTATGACTCCTAAAACATGTACCAGAAAGCTGTGAAAAATAAAGAAATAATAATAATATTGTTTATTTTTCGCAGGTTTCTGGCACAAGTTTTAGGAGGCATGCAGATATTTCTATCAAAGCATGATTTCCGATAAAATTTCATATCGTAATATGTACATCATAATTTGTATGAAAGCTGGGAAGGTAATTTGATTTAAGTTGTACCGGATTTTGGTGTCTTGTAGTCAGTGTATGGCTCCCAGGTTTGAACGCCAATTCATTCAATAGTATGTAATCCCTATGATCGGTCCTGCCAGCTCTTGTAGCTGTGAGTATTGGAAAAAATATGATTATGGTTGTGTAATTTTCTACACACAAGCAAGGTATGTGTCGTATGCATTTTAATTTAATTTTTTAAAAAATTAAAATGAAATAGTACTTATATACATAAAACAAGCAATTTGTAATAGGTAATGTGTGCTTCGAGCACACATACATATAAATAGTTTTTATACTTTGTGTATTGTGTAATTAGTGTTTATACATCTAACCGTGTTGTAAATGTTTTCAGCGCTGAGGATTGAGAAATAAAACTCCGAAACGTCGGTTGACATCAATTTCATTTATTAGACCAACACCCATGAACTACACAATGAATACTCCATGCGTTTTCATACTGAAGGAAATTTCCCCAAATCACCGTTACTAATCGAAAAAGACTGTTTCCATCTGTATTCGGAATTCAACATGAATGTGAGTAAAGGTAGGGTTCTCAGAATTTACAAAAAACTTCATGTAATACATTCCTTCCCGAAGTAAATCACATACAGTTCTTAACTATTTTTGACGTTAAATAAATAAATGAAACAAACACTGGTAATGGTCCCATGTCCATGTCAAACAATCACAAGAATTTAAAGAATTTTAGAATAAGAGCTCGTCAACCATATCCACACCGACTGCACCACTCCATAAGTTGTCAAGAACTAAAAGTCACTTGGAGAGGTAGATGAATAGTGCCAGAGACAAAAAAAACATCTGAGCTGTTCACGAGAATTAACAGGATTGGAATTCAGTGGCAGTGCATCGGCCGGACTGCGCCGTAAACAGCGCGGGAGGGAAAGTCACTCGCCATACGATAACCGATGTGTGAACCTGGAGATGTGTACAAAAATTCATAGCTATAGTTTCCAGTGATAAGCAGATATCCACACTTAGTAAGTTGTCAAGAACTAAAAGTCACTTTGGAGAGGTTGATGAACAGTGTCAGAGACAAATTAAAAAAACATCTGAGCAGTTCATCGGAATGAACAGGAGTGGCATTCGGTGGTACTATATCGGTTGGACCGCACCGAAAACAGCGAGGGACTTAAAGTCACTCGGCGGAGGGTGATGAGCAGCCCCTGAGACATACGATAACTGATGTGTGAGCCTGGAGATGTGTACAAAAATCAATAGCTATAGTTTTCGGTGATAAGCAGACATCCACACTTATTAAGTTGTCAAGAACTTTGGAGAGGTTGATGAACAGTGTCAGAGACAAATTAAAAAAAACAACACAAAACATCTGAGCAGTTCATCGGAATGAACAGGAGTGGCTGGACCGCCCCGTGAACAGCGCGGGAGCGAAAGTGACTCGGCGGAGGCGATGAGCGGCGCTGCGAGCGCGTGGATCAGGTGGCAGCCAGAGGGGGCGGTGGGGGCGGCGGGGGCGAAGGGGGCGGGGGGGGCGCGAAATACGTGTCTGAGCGCGCGCAGCCCTCCGGGGGCGGCGCTGCCACTCTCGAGCGCCGAGCTCGCTTCTCTCCCCCCCCTCCACCTCCGCCGCCAGCGCCGCCTCCGGCCCGGGGAATTTACTCCGCGTCCGCGCCGTCGTAACTCGGCGCTCATTCCCCGGTCGCCGCCGCCGCCGCCACGACGCGCCACCGTCGCGTCGCGTCGCGTCGCACATTTGGGCGGGATCACGAAAAGCTGGCCAAAATATGAAAGCGTTTTCCACATTTAATCACACTTTGATTTACAATGGATTTTAGGCACGCTGATTACGATTACAATGTCAAAATTGGACAAAATAAAATGGCGGATCCAATATGGCGGGTTAAAAGAGACAAACATCTAAACATGTTTCAATTTTGTTCAAAATATGTAAATAGGGTTTTAGAGATCGATGATTCCGATTTCGCTGTAAACATTGCAAACAAAAAATGGTGCATCCCATATGGAGAATTAAACATTGAAAAACGTTAAAAATGTTTCAGTTTTCAGAAAAAATTGTAAACAAGGTTTTACGAGTCACTGATTCCTATTCCGATGTAAACATTGCAAAAAACAAAATGGCGGATCCAACATGTATTAAAAAATTTAAAGAGCTTCTAAAATGTTTCTACCGCTAGAATCATAAGGCTGCACGAAATGACGAATAGCAGCTTATAGCAGCTTTTTTTGAGATTTCAGCAGCTAAATAGTTTTTACAAAGCTTTTACAAATGAGGATTTTCCAAATTCCATTGTGGAACTCTGTGGAAGTTATAACTGTTGTTCCACTTTAAAACAAAGAAAAAAACCCAAATAAATTGCATCATTTTCTTTCAACAATAATTATTAATTAATTTAATAATTTTTCGTGTAGAAAGCATACAGTTTGACTCCAGCGCCTCTAGCGGCAGAATCGTTCACTAACGGCAATCGGCCATGTCGATTTTGAGGTTAGGTGTGTCAAGGTGCGATTGTATGTAGTGATATATTGTGATAAAGTACCTCTTTTCTTATTCTTGCCATCCAATTTTTATTTTCTATGCTCCTCATGGTTAATTAATTAATACTAAATCAAGATCACAGCCAGAACGTACGCACATCACAAAGTACTCGGACGGCGCAATTCAGTTGTTTCCCGATAGCCCCCCCCCCCCTAGCGGCGGCTTGTGGCGATTCAGACAGAAAGCGACAAATCTGGTATAGACCGTGTATGCACGACTGTTTGGCTTTTATACGTTCAGTTTGAGAGTTTGACGTTTCTATACACGAACTGGTCGAGAATCTGCACGAAAACTGTACCGTGTACTCTAACTGTAACTGTACTGTCGGCCTTAATCGTGGAATTGGACACACTGGGAATCAGTCCAGCCAACTGCAACTACCCAATTCCCTAAACAAAAACTTTTTGTTCGACTTTTGGCCAGCTTTTCGGGATCTTGCTCCAGTGTGCGTTGCGTCCCCGCCCTGACGCCCCGCCGCGCCGCACCGCCGCGCCACCGCCGCCGCCGCTTCTTTGGCTGCGCCCGCTGCCGCCAACTCTTGGAAACTCGGTCGCAGCGCGTTCCTCGCCATCGCGAGAAGTTTGCTTGCGCCTCTTTTCACTCGAATCATGCGGATTATTGCTGCTGAGATAGATGAACTGTCGCATTCCGGTGCCATTCTGGAACCCGGAGAACTCCGAAAGGGGTTGGGGCTACAGCAGACCCGAGAATAAATTGCGATATAATTGAAGGGAAACAGTATGTATTTAACAACTAATGTTACGTGTATTAAGCAATGTATTATAATCATTTTCTGGAACATTATGTTAAAATATTCCCAGTTTTGGCGGCTTACAGACGGCATATATATTTTGAACATTTCAGGCATTTGCAATATTTTTCGCAGGTTATGTCTATTTTTTCACTCCATTGATCTTACTGTACTTGGGTGCACTTGGATTATATTATCTTCATTTCTAATACTTAACATGAAAGAAAAACTGAATTAAAAATTGTGTACCATTAATTGGTGCGATCATGTTAATTTTAATATTATATTACCACCATATATTGCCTTGGGAAACGATGGAGTAATGTGTATTTGAGTAGTTCAATGTTGAAGGCGACAATATAACATAATGAAATGTGAAATTCTTTTGAATTCTTCTCTTTGTTGAACATTAATATGCAACCATTATGAGGCTTTGTTTCATTCATTTATTTATATTTTTTATTTAACGTCAAAAGATGGAAACGAAACGTTTGTCCTTTGATGAGAATTTGGGGAATATTTTAGGTGCGAAAACGTATGGAGCATTTAGCATTATATCAGACAAGCAGTAACGTATAAATTCGTGTAAAAAGAGCAGATTTGGAGAATGTTACAATACTATAGTGGTTAATAATTACTACTACATATTTTTCAAACTATTTGTATTTGCTCGCAAAAGCTATCTGTTACTGCGTTTAAAATGTATATCTCAAATTAACTCCCTAATAATCCCTACCACAACCCGCTGTAGCGAAAACATCCTCCGCCGGTGAATCGTATTATTTATTAACTTAAATGATCACAGGTGTTGTCATTGCCAACAACTCTATTTATTTCAAGAACAGATTTTGATGGCTTTTCAATGACATCACCAGTTTCTAGTACGTACAAGAAATATAACAATTAGTTAAACGATTAAAACATGAGATTAAAAACAAAACATTAGCATTGAAAGATTACTAATAATTGAAAAAAAATTAACATTTTATGAAATGAAATAAAATAAAATAGTGGGGTGTCAAAGCATTTTTATATAACAGTAATTTTGGATCTACGCAAGAAAGTTGATGAAACTGGGTTGAACTTGTGAAAACATTTTGTAACAGAAACATGAAATTTAAGTTGAACCGTTCCTTACCGCTGTCTGGAAGCCACAAAACGACTTTCTGATGATGATGATGATGATGATGGCTAAGCCATCCAAAACGGCTCTTAAAATAAATAGCATTTTTGGCAATGACAACACCTGTGATCATTTAATTTTAAATGCCAACGACATTTCACCACAAAACCAATATTTATTAACTTTTTCATTATACAGTAAACCCTCGTTAGCACGAACTCATTAACACGAATTTCGCGTAATACAAACAAAACTACTGTCCCGGCAAAGGGATTACAGTAATACAGACATGTATAATACTTGGGTAACACGAATTTTTAAAACACGAATTCCGATTATTTCGATCCTGGAAATTCGTGTTAATGAGGGTTTACTATTTTACTTTCTTGCATAGTGCTTACGCAGTATATTTAAAAGCTAAAATACGCATCAAATATGTTCGTGAATATACTGAATACTTTATACACTGAATTCAATGCCAGAAATATATTTTCATTTAAATTTGAATAAAAAAAATATTTTTCAGACTTCTTTTATTTACGGGTAAAGTAATATTTGAAGCATAAGAAAGGTAGAAATTAAGCCATAACAGTACATAACGATAACATTACAATACTGCGAGAAACTGTGTTCTGTTGTAGCACTACTAGTTTTTTTTCTATATTTAGCGACTGATTTATCCAGTTATTCGTTACCAGGGCCCGACAAAGAGTTTTTGTGTCGAAAATTCGCCATTTTCCGGCGCACGATTACAACACACTCTTCTTACGTTAGTCAGTGCGAGCAAGTAAAAAATAAAATTTAGTTAAAATGTACCTTGTAATATAACTAATCAAGCTTCCTGATACAAAACTTAATTTTCTAGAAGGCGATGTCATTGGCTTGAAACGAAGCAAATTCACGAAGGCTTAGGCTAGAATTTACCAGTAAAATAACAGAATATTGCAAGTTTCGAGTGGGGCTTTTCATTAATTTTTCTGTTGGAAATAGACATCTATTGGAAAATGGTATTCTCCACAGAATGATAGGGCGCTTTTACTCTCGAATCGAACAACACTGGTGCAAAAAGAAGGTAAAACAGAAGCACAAGAGACGATCCAAACAACAGAAAATCGTCATCGCAGTCAGTATTTATTGTAAACAGTTGCTGCGGAAAGTGATGTATCTCTGAAGCGGTTGAGTTAGCCAATTCAAAAATCGTGGGTGTTGGGAAGAATCGTTTTTCCAACAGAACGGAACCAATGTGTGCGCATTGTGAGTTCGAGGTGTAGAAGAGGGAATTTTGCGTTGCTTCGCTTTTACTTTTTTTTTTATTTTTACCGCCATTTTCCGTCCAGTTACTCGCATTACGGCTTGGGCACGCGATGGGACGTGCACGCGTCGCAGTGTTGCCAGACGTACCAGAGTCCTGATATTTTCCCAGGATTTTAATGAAGATACCATGTACCAGGATGGAGACATCCTAGTACGTTTAAATATCAAGATTTTAAGTCTACGGTAATTGATGTACAATTTAAGATTTGCATTCTGTTTTTATTCATTAATTTAAAACTAACACTATTAGGGTTTCTCCTTCTCTCCATGAAGCAAACACAGATTCGTACTTCACTAATTAATTTATTAATAATAAATTACCCTATACCAGAGAGGAAGCGTCCAACAGCCGCAACCTTCTCGTTAAATGTCGTTCGTAAGAATCCTCTCGTCGACACCACCTCGTGTCTGCCCTACTCTCCCCGTCCGCTGGATTAAAAAAAACATTACAGGAACCCGCCCCTCAGCCGTCCAGGAATGCGTGCAGCCTGCAAAATGTCAAAATGTGCGGGCGCCCCCGTCCGGCGCGCCCGCCCCCCCTCACGGGAACGCCTTCACCTCGTCCCCCTTCCCACTCGTTCCCGAGAAGGGTCGCTACAGACACCATTATTAGAAATAATTATATCGATGAAAACATTGCCATAAAAAACATTAAGACATAGGATAGTCTTTCCCTAGCACAAAAGAGTAGAACGTCTCAGTCTTCCACTTAGTTTATCGATTTAAAATGTATCGATATCGAGTTAGGTTTAAAGAATTTTCAGTGCGTCTTAAAAAACATGTACTTCCATTTATTTAGTGTCCTTTGACAGATCATCATTTATTATGGTATCATCCAATTGTGAGCTGAACTGTCACTAAGGATCCTGTAAATAAATCGATGTGTAATAGAATTATCTGGATAATTTGAGAATATAAGTCAACTGTCATTGGTACCAGGAATTTGGTGGAAGTACCAGAATTTTTGAAGGTTAGTACTGGGATACACATTTAATCATGTGGAAACGCTGACACGTCAGTGTTTCGATAAGGTGAAACGCCCCGGATTACGCAGTGGCCGCACAGCGTTGCTACATGATTAAATGTGTATCCCCAGTACTAACCTTCAAAAATTCTGGTACTTCACCAAAATTCCTGGTACCAATGCCAACTGATTCTGATATTGTTTATATTACAAACCCTGTTATGTTTTTTAACGCGTACGGGAAGTTCGTTAAATTTAACTCAATATCGAGATATTTTACATCAGTAAACTGAATGGAAGCATGGTGGATCGAAAAATCTTTCCACCAATAATTGGAGACTAAGACATGTATCCTTTTCTCTTGTAGCGTATGCTAGAAAAATACCATCCTATATCACTCTTAATGTTTTTACGGCAGTGTTTCACCAATGTCACAGTTATTTGTAATATTTGTTCGTTTTAAATTATTGAATAAAAAAATATTATACGAATCTTACATCGTACATCATCAATTACCGCATACTTAAAACCCTGGTATTTAAACGTAGCAGGATGTCTTTATCCTGGTGCATGGTATCTTCATTAAAATATATCAAATACCAGGAGGCGGAGAAAACTACCAGGGCCCTGGTACGTCTGGCAACACTGCTGGCGCAGAATATGGAGCGCGGGGAGGGGGCGGGTGGGCAGCCGGGTGGTTTACGAGCGACGGGTAAAGAGAGAGGGCGACATGAGGGACGAGCGAGGGAGTGGATAAAAGGACGAGTGGAAAGCAGCGCGGGAGGGAAAGATAGGATGGATAGAGTGGAGAGAGGAACAGGGATAGAGATAGAGGGAAGTGCGATAGTGGAAAGAGGGAATGAGAGAGAATGTGAAAGTGGTTTTGAGAGAAAGGGTGAGAGGGTTAGAGAAAGGATGAACGAGGTAGAGAAAGGGTGAGAGAGTTAGAGAAAGGGTGAGAGAGTTAGAGAAAAGGTGAGAGAGTTAGAGAAAGGGTGAGTGTTAGAGAAAGGTGAGAGGAGAGAAGGAAAAGTGATCGGGAGGGCAAGGGGAATGAGGAAAAGAGGTAGGGAGGTAAGAGGGAATCACAAAGGGAGGTAAGGAGGACGAGGGGAGGGAGGAAGAGAGGTAGAAAGGAAACAGAGAGTTAGGAAGGGAGGTAGGGAAGAAGACAGGTAGGGAGGGCAAGAGGGCAGGAAGGCGAGAGAGCGGATGGTGAAGGCGGGAGTGTAAAAGAGCGGGAACAAGAGAAGGAGGGAGTACGAGAGGGCTCAAGGCCAGCGGGCGAGACGGCGGTAGGGCGAGAGGACGAGAGAGCAGAAAGACAGGGTATCGACGGAACGAGATGGCGGAAGTGATGGCAGCGACGTGCATACGGCACAAACGCTTTATGCACCTCCATTGTGCATTACGCTATTTTAATACAACCTGCAGCGAACACCCCTGGAGGCGCGTAATCTGCGCGAAACAAAAAGCGAGCGCGCGCGCGCATCGTGGCCGCAGGTGCTTCGCCCGCGGAGATCCACATAAAGATGGCGCGACGGTCGCTTTGTGAACTCTTTGCAACGCCGCAAGCTCCGGCTGCAGTAACGCAGTGTAGACACTCTGTCAGCTTTTGTTCGCATACGTTATCTTCCAAACGTTGTGGGAAGTGTCATCGAAGAGTGATAGTGTGCACGATATAATTCAGTGACACAACATTATGTTTGAATAATGGAAGGTTCTTAAATAATGGATATACAAAAGGAATGTGAAGTAAAATGTGATATAGTTTAATGTTTTCACTGAAATAAATTATTTTCAAATCCCTAAAATTAATTTTAACGCATTTATTTGTTATTTCCATACTTCTACGAATCCTACTTCTATTGACTATCACTTCTATTGACTAATTCACATTTATATTTTCTATGGAAGAAAAGTATGTTTTCCCTAAAAAGTTTTTCGTAAAAAAGTTGGAAATAAATATTATCATAGGGATAACGGTGCTATTTCAATTTGGAAGTACCAGACAACGAAAGATGAATTTGAGATGCCATGAAGCCATTGAGATTATATTGAAACAAATATTTATTAGATAGGACTTTTATTCAACGCACTGAATGATTAATGTACATACAACGGAAAATTATTAAACTATTAAATAAAAATAAGATGAATTGTGCAATGGTATTGTATGTGGTTGGTATAATACAATTTTTCAAAGCCAATGCCAGCATCGCCACACAAAAAGATCTGGCGGGCCGCCTGTTTGAAAGCCCTGGACTAGGAAATACATTCCTTTTCAACACGTTGTGTAGTCAGATTCCACGCAGGGGGCCCTGGCACACGCGTGGGCGCAGGGGGCTTTGGAGGCAGCGAGGCCCAACACACAGGCGCCGCCCCCTCCCTTGCCGCGCCCTTGGCCCGCACCCGTATCCTCCCCGCCCCGTCCCCGCCACCCGCGACACGCCCCGCGCATCCCCTCAGCCGCCGCTGCGATGAATGGAAAAGCCCGCCATCTAAAGCTAGCAGCGCCCAGAAACCAATCTCAACCAAACTATATCCAAAATTTTAGGCTAATTTTAGGCTAATTAAATGCTCTATTCCCGAATTTTAGGCTCCTCTGGATTTCCGAAAATCGTGGGCGCTACTAGCTTTAGTCTAAAGCTAGCAGCGCCCACCCAGAATCTATTTCAAAATCAATTGTAAAATCTGAAACCCATCCCAAAATTTAAGAATAATTTTAGGCTCTTGGAAAAAAATTATCCCCGCCTTCAAATTCCAAAATTCAGGGCTGTACAAAGAGAAACAATTAACATTGGTTCTTATGGGCGAATAAACATCAAAAACAAAAAACCTTAGGAAAAATCTGAAACCCCTCCCAAAGTTAAGAATAATTTTAGGCTCTTGGAAAAAAATCATCCCAGCCTTCAAATTCCAAAATTCAGGGCTGTACAAAGGGAAACAATTAACATTGGTTCTTACGGGTGAAATAACACCAAAATCAAAAAACCTTAGGAAAAATCTGAAACCCCTCCCAAAAGTTAAGAATAATTTTAGTCTCTTGGAAAAAAATCAATCCCGCCTTCAAATTCCATAACTCAGGGCTGTACAAAGCGGAACAATTAACATTGGTTCTTACGGGTGAAATAACACCAAAATCCAAAAACCTTAGGAAAAATCTGAAACCCCTTCGAAAAGTTAAGAATAATTTTAGGCTCTTGGAAAAAAAATCAATCCCGCCTTGAAATTCCAAAACTCAGGGCTATACAAAGCGGAACAATTAACATTGGTTCTTACGGGTGAAATAACACCAAAATCAAAAAACCTTGGGAAAAATCTGAAACCCCTCCCAAAAGTTAAGAATAATTTTAGGCTCTTGGAAAAAAATCATCCCCGCCTTCAAATTCTAAAAATCAGGGATGTACCAAGCGAAACAATTAACATCGGTTCTTACGGGTGAAATAACACCAAAATCAAAAAACCTTAGGAAATATCTGAAACCTCTTCGAAAAGTTAAGAATAATTTTAGGCTCTTGGAAAAAAAATCATCCCCGCCTTCAAATTCCAAAATTCAGGGCTGTACAAAGCGAAACAATTAACATTGGTTCTTACGTGCGAATAAACACAACTCACTATGAAAGAACTCACTATGAAGAAAAAAGTACATTTGAAGGAAAAATCTCCATCTGCAAATTTGTAGTTGGAGGAAGACGTTGAATAAAATTCAAAATTTTGCAATTTTCGAAAATTTAGAGTTTACTGTGAACATCGTACCTATTTCACCATAATATGTGCATTTTACTCTGTTCTTACAAGAAATTTAAAGAAAAATTTGGAGCAGTTTTTGAGAAAAGTTTAAAAACATCCGGGGAGCTTCATGTAAAGTAACCCAAATTTTATAGAATCTTTTTCCAAATCTCAAAGCTTTCACTCAAACCAGATCGTGCGGGGAATATCCATTTTGGAAGAAATCGTACGTACGGTTTAGGTGCTAGCAGTGTTGACGGACGGACGGATGGACGTTTTCCTTTCAGTTGGTTTTTGGGAATCAAGGACCAACAAAAAACGGGTTCTGGCTACACCACGTCTTAAGGGATTTTTTTTCTTAATTTAGCAACTGGATTTATCCAGTTTTTCGTCATCACGACCAGACAACTAATTTTTTGCTGGCGAAAATTCGCCATTTTCCCCGCAGCATTATATAACTTTCCCTATACTACGTATATTACTCTGTATTTAAGTAGCGTTTATTGTCGACAGAACAATTTTTATACATGGTGGTAGTTTTGCACTACATAGCATGTATATATTGGATGGTTGGAAAGTTCAAGATTGCTTTGACCTCTCTTGCGTTATTTATAATAGTCTGAGGATTTTCCTCTCTTCTGTAACTGACGCACCTGTTTTGTTTGATTTACACTATCATTACTTCAACAACCTACATCTAATTACAATTACTTCATAAGCGACTTTGTCGCGTCCTTATTGCTTTTATCTTCGAAATTCTCTTATCCTGAAATGACCTGACACTAAACACAGGTGTCACTGTCACGTCCTTGTTGCGCACTGATTACTATTTACACTATTTACATTTTAACTGCTCCATCACTGCACCATCTTCTTTGACAGGGTTTAGGGGCATCGAGGGGCTCCGGGTGGTGGCACGGGAGTTTTTAGGTGCGGATTGGCCTACGCCAGACGATGCCCGCGGCCGAGGCGGCCCCCGCCGGGCACAGTTTTATTTATTTACACACCCGGCGGTATTCGGCAGGGACCAGGTCTGGACGGTGTGCTTGTAATAGCAGGCGCCACTACGTCGGTAAAGCTAGCACCCGTACTTTCTCAAAACTCAAAAATGCTTGCGCCATAATTTTGGGCTAATTTTGGGCTAATTTCAGCCCCCTTCTAAAAATTTTGGGCTACCTCCCAACACCTTGAAATTCCAATTTCAAATTTTGGCCGGTAAAGCTAGCACCCCCACTTACTTAAAATTCAAATTTTTTTGCACGGTCAAAACAAGTGAATTTTGGGCTTCTGGGGGCCACTTTTCAAAATTTCGAAACACACCCCTAAATACGAAAACAAAAAATCAAAACCACTCCTAATTCTCAAATTTCAGAATTTCTCCCACCATAAGTTCGGGATATTTTTGGGCTCTTCAGTGACACCAGAAACATTATTTTGGTACCCTACAATCTCCGAAATTAAGGTTAAAAATTGTGGGTTGTTAATTGAACACCCACCCGTACTGAAAATTCGAAAATATTTGTGTGGTCGTAAACGTGCGAAATTTTTGTTCCTTTTCAAATTTCGAAACTCACCCCTACGTACAATAACAAATATTTAAAACCATCCCAATAGCAACTCAACTCAAAAAATCTTGGGCCATAATTTTGGGCTCTTTAGTGTCATCAAAAAACACCCCGAAATCAACTTAGCAAAAACGAGGATGGAGAAGCTAGAATCTCACTATCTCAAAACTAGGAAATCCGGAGAAACTTCACATATATTCTGGGAGAATTATACCGTACACGTGTATTTCCAACATTAAAAAAGAAAAAAAATGTATTTGTTGAGAGTAGAGGTTACCATTTTATTTGGACAGGAGCAATATCAAGCCTTGGAAAACGTAAGGCGAAGGCATTCGTATGGAAATCCAATATGGACTATGTACATGTTCATTACAGACATGAAAATTCTCTCCAAAAAGCAGCGGACGAATTAAAAGATAAAATAGTGATTTAACGATACATCTACAATTCTAAAGCACAAGCAATAATAGAGAAATCCAAAAAGGGAAAGAATAATGCCTAGTATAAAGGGCAACTACATTTTTTTTCTCAATCTTTCATTCGTACAAAAAAAAAAAAAAAAAAACTTAACTAACAAATGTAATTATGGAATTTACTAACAATTGAACACAGACCAACCAATAAGATGCGATCTGAAATAATTTGGGCATTGCCATGTTTTTCATGAAAAAGAAAAGCAAAGTAAAAAAACTGTCCGAATACGGTACCGATCTCAAATATTGGTTGTGTTTTTTTCAAAACTAAACTACAGGTATTTCGCTTCAATCA